>JARHVA010003701.1:0-652500 GCA_037957365.1 Torreya grandis | reverse complement strand
AAACCTTAAAGGGATTGTTTGCTATCCAAAAAATATATTTAATTAAAACTCATCTAAATCTTCCAGAAGTAATTTTACTCTGTAATGGACTCAACCACAATTATATAAGATTACATGAAATAATTTTAAGATCAATGATTTAATTTTAATTAATTTTTAAAGTTAGAGGTCATGAATGGCCTCAAATCCTATGTAAAAATGCATGTAATTTTATTAAATAAATCACACAAAATAGGAGGTTTTAAATGTTAAATATAATTTTAAATGACAATAGATTAATTTCTTATCCTAGGGAATTTATTTTATTAATATTAGGGGTTGTCTAGAGCCCATAGCAAGTTTTTTTAACTTGTTTGTATGTAAGGAACTTTTCTTTTACACAAGCCCTTTATTTTTAAGGTGGACCCTTTATCTTAGGGCAGATCTTAGATTAAGTTGATGGTAACCCATATGACCATGTGGGTATTAGCTAAACCCCTGAGGGGTTGAAGATATTACTTGAGCATAAACTATGGTGGTTTTCTTTCTTAACTATTGCATGTGAGTAGAGTCTTTAGTCGATGGTTTAGAGGGTGGGGCCCATTGGGTGATCTTGCCTTTGATAAGCTTTAATTTTTTTCATATATTCATGTATTGGTGGTTAGGGGGTGGTGTGGATTTTAAGCCATGCAACTACCCTCAATGTTCCCAATGTTTATTGAGTGGTCAACTCCCTTTAACCACCCCTTCACTATTTTAAGGATTACATTTATTTTATTTTTTCTATAAAACATTTCTTATATTTTAATTAGAGTATTTTTTTGTAATCTATATTTTATTAAATTGTATAAAATTGTAACATTTTTTTATCTTTTTATTTTAAAAAACTATTACAATGAATTTTACCTTATTTTTTACGATCATTTTTGGACAATATAAGCCCAAAGAGTGGGGTGACCTAAAACCAACCCCTAGTAAAAAAAAATTCTTCTTCTACATGGAAGTGTTTTCAAGGTTAAAACATTGGAATTTTATTTAAAATGTCTATTTCTTGAACATTGGTCATTTTATCCTTAATGGATTTTATGGTTTCCTAGAAGTCCTAAAATAAGTTGACCTAAAAGGAATCTCCTTTAATTTTTCATCCTTTGTCTCATGAAGTAAAATTTAAGACTTAAAACTACAAATGAATGGTACCTTATTCATAACCTAAACATTGATGGCCATTAATGGCACTAGAGGAGCTTGAAGCTCCCAATCAATATTTTGAAAATTGTGAGTCCATGACCTCTTGGAGGAATTTCAATAAGATAGGTACTTGAAAAATCTATTAAGCCAACTTTTATTGAGGCCTATTATTCAAATTAAATAACATAAAACTTTATAAAAGCTTGGAGACCCCATTAATAGTAGTCATCCAAGGGTGAGGAATGTGGAGAGGGATAAATATGGAAAGGCATCCTCCAAACCTTCTTTTCCCTTCACCTCATCTAAATTGGAAATTAGAAAGTGAAGTTGAACCCTTTATTATCTTCCTTATGAAATCATAGGTTTTTCTTATTTTGTTCTGATCAAACAGTCAATATATATGGGATCCAATGGCTAAGATGGAATGATCCATCCTCAAGTAGTTAGGAAAATATATTTTAAACCCAATTTGAGATCATATGAGGAGTATGAGTCCGTCTTGATAATAAATTTCCATAAAGGTAAGTCAATTACAAAATATAATTAAATAATGACCAAATCAAACCTTATGATTGGCCAAAATTACATGATATTCCATTGAACCCCATTAGGAGTTTGGGTGAATCATTTAAGCTAATGGTTACTAGAATCCATCACATTTTATTTAAGCATTAAATTTGGGCCTTGGGGTACTAACGTCACTAGGTCCACATAGATATTTGTAGGCTTGTTAAGAACCTGTAGGCTAATTAAAGCAAGTTGGGTTGGCATGGTTTTAAAGTGATCATGAAACCACTTGCACATTACCATTCATACCATTTAGGCATGTGATATGTTTCGATGCATTGTGTGTCTCATGCCATAGAGTCGGTTAACCTGTTGGTGATGTGGATGTGAAATTTGTGCATTGTACATTCTCAAAAAAATGGCTTTTTTTTTCCATGTGTTTTTTTTGCATGATAATCAATAAGCTTTCTGAAACTATTCAAATCAATTAATTCCCCATTTCATTAGAAAGATAAAATTTTAGAGGTATTTTGATTTCTATACTTGTAAAATTATAAGTACCCCTCATAATGAATAGCATTTTGTATTTAAAATTTGGTCATAATTTTCAAAAGCTAAACCCACAAAATATTTAGACTGCACAAAATGAATAAATAAAATTGTCTTCCTTCTTCATTTTTGCTTTCACAATAATAACTTACATATAAAGGCATATTAATCTCCTTATAACAAGGAGTTATGCTTTATCATGGATCCCACAAATCTCTCAACTTCTTCCTATTATCTATCTCCTTTATTTTCTCTTATATCCTATGATATCTCAACCTTATCTGTGTGAGTTATTGTCACAACTCACTCACACACATACACAATATTATTTTCCTAAATATGTTATAACAAATATATTTTCTCATATATGTGAGCACTAACACATGATTTTTTAACATTATTTTTAGCTTTAATATAAATTTACCCAAAAAAATATGCAAGCCACTCATGTAATGATACTTTGACGACACTGGTCATAATAAATACTGAGACTATATGTGATGAGTTTTTTTTTTCAAATGATTAATACATTGTAGGAAGTACCCTTGAATTTGTTTGAGGAGTTTTAGTCTCTTTAGATCAATGGGTTTTTTAATTTCTATTATAATATTTTCTTGTGCAATATTATTGTTAATAATGCTTCTTTTCCCAATCCATAAACTAAACTTGATATTCAAATTCAATTTAGTAGAGCTTTAGGTGTATATGATGTTTGTTATAATTTTACATCTAGTTTATTTTCATTTATGCCTTCTTTTCTCAATCCATAAACTAAACTTCAAAGTCAAATTCAATTTAGTAGCATTAGGTGGATCTGATGTTTGTTGTAATTTTATATCTAGTTTGTTTTTAAAATGAAAATATTTTTTCTTATATAGTGGTAAGTTTCTTTTGGAACCCCTTCAAAATTGGATTTGGAGATGAGAATAAAATAGCCCTTGATACAACAAAAGGCCTCGAATACTTGCATCGGTATATCACCCCTCCAGTGATTCATAGAGACTTCAAACGTAACAATATTCTCCTAGATAAAAACTACCATGCCAAATTTTGAGATTTTGGCATGGCCAAATTTGGGTCTCATAAAGTAGGAGGCCACGTCTCTACTCATGTTAAAAAAAAAATGGATATATTTCGTCAAAGCAAGTGGAATCTCATATTTCTTTAGTGTTTTAGAGAAAAAATTTAAATATTTTTCAAAAAAAAAAAAAAAAATCTTTCAAAATGCTTAAAATTATGAAACCACTACAATGTTATTGGTTTATCTTTTAATTTTATTTCTAGGTCATTATTTGTGTATCATTTACATGTAATGATATTTCATGTGCACCCCATTTTTTATTATTGTGGTGAAAGCTTTTTAAGAATTTTATGTTTCTACTTCATTTTTTATATGTGTCTTGTATTGATCTAATGCTTATTAGTTCTATATTTATTGTTCAAACTTAAATTGAAATATAAATGAGAATAATAATGATATTGATTAATATTTTGAATTAATTGGCTAGGAAATCAAATCGTATGATGTTTATAACCATATTAATCTTATCTTTCATTACAAATACTATCAAAATTTGATAGGTACTAGTTAATTGTTATTAAATTTTACTCTTTATTACTTCCCATTTTATCAATAATATACAGATTTATAAAAATAATGATGCCAAAAAATTAATATATTTTGACATTAATGAATGAAACAACATTTATATCTTTATCAAACATCATCTCGTAGCCAACAAATCATTATTTTATATTTTATAATTTTTTATATATTTAATATTATAATGTAAATTTTAATAAACACTTTAATATATAAAATATTGTTAATGTGTTAACTTTCAACATAAAAATTACGATTGATTTGTGATGACTAACTTCCTTTAAAAGAGGTCATCAAACACAAGGATAAAACATGCCTTTTTGTCCTATTTGATTAACTTTCAACTAATTCTGTTATGGTTCAACTATGATTTTATGGTTGTATTGAATTTTTTTACTAAATTATTATATATTAACTTTCAAATGACACTATCGCGGGTGTGTAGAGGTGTACAATTAAGTTACGTGGGCACTTTATTCTTAGATTATGGTATGATATTGATCTCTTTTAAGAGGCGTTAAGATGCAGTTGATGGTATTTTAGGCAATAATATTTTTGTATTTAAGCATTTTTGTTATTGTTTGAATAGTTAATTGTCCATTTTGGTGGTATACAAGTACAAGTCATGTGTATTTTTCAATTCTTTTCAATAATAATGTTTACAAAATCTTTAATGTAATATTATTTAGTGAAATTTTTAATGTAATATTAATTGATGAAGATGTTTTAATTATTGTTTTTTATATATACTTGTAAAAAAATGAGGAATAATGAATCGAATTTTTTTATGAGTAAATTTTTTTCTTAAAATTTTTAATTTCATACTTATAATTATTAGTGAAGAAGACTAAAGATTCACACATCATCATTATCTTGTCATACATATTCAAAGTTCAACATGCCACCAATCAAGTATGGACAAGCTTTCAAATATTCTCCTATAAATTTATTTAACTATGCTCTTAAATTTTATACATAAATCCTAACCATAATTATTTTTGTCTTTAACATCATAACGATTTTGAAACTCTTTTTTCTATTAACCTCAAGTTCCTTTCTCATAATTTCATATAATCTATCACTCTTCCAACCCACTGAATTCATGTTCATGTTATGTGGTATCACCCTTTCATCATCATGTGAATGTGCACCCCTATCATTATCCTTTTCGAGAGAAACATGACCATGGCACAAATTATTCTCTTGTTAGAAATTGCAATGGAAGATAGTGAACGATAATTTTCCCATTTTTAAAGACGCATTCAATCAACGTATTATTATAATTCAACATGAAAGCATTACATTTCACTTATATATAAGACATCATTATGAGAATTTATTCTTGTTTTAATCATGCAATAATTACTTCTATTGAGTGCCATATCTATACAGAGCAACATCTTGATTGAATGGACTAATCACTTACAAATATTAATAGTTGATTTAAAGAATTAAGGTTCAATTTGTAAATTTATAGGTATAATTGTTTAATGTCATGATGAGGAAGAAGCATCATAATTGTCTTCGATCATCAATCTATAGTACATCAATTTTCATTGAAATTATCTACATATTTGATGCATATCTATTTATCATTTTCAGTGTAACTATCACTATCTTTGATAATTTTTTTATATATATGAAAAATAATGGTTTTTTTATATAATAAATTATTTATATATTTTAGTTGATTCAATAGTGAAGAATTTGTAATCTTTAAAGAAAAATCAAAAGTTTAAATTTTATAGAAGTAAGACATACATACCTTATATTTCAAGTATAATTAAATATTTCTTATTTAGTAAAAATATGAAGTGGTTTTTCTATTGAATTTTGTTTGACCGTATAATTATTATAAGAGCTCATTATTTGTTATGTCATGTTTAGATTTATTCGATCGACATAACTATTATGATATTTAATATCATATTTTCTTTCCGATAACTTTACTCTATAACCTTTTACTTTTTATTATTCTTAATAATAAAACATTTCAATAATATAAAAAAAAACTTTTCTTTCTTTTCATTTTTGAAAAAAAAGGTTTTAAATGAAAGTGTTATTTCTAAACTTAAAGGTATTGGAACGGCTACCTACAAAAGGGACATTTAATTATAAAAGAGTGTTTATTATAGACGGCTTTCTTCTTTTTGTTTTCCTTATAATAAGCAGCAATTGAAGAGGATCTTTTTTTCTTCCCTTGCTTTGGTGCATATTATAATTGAGTGTTATGTATGTGATGGCAAATTTGACCAACATGATACCTTTTTGTATGGTTATAATTTTAATTATTCTTAATCCGAACTCCGAACTATTAAGCTATACGTATGTACGTTTACGTTGGCTTCCTAATGCATTAACTTAAGATCTATTAAGCTATACGTACGTTTACTTTGGTTGTGGCTCGTAGATATACTATAAAATTCGCGAGAAATCCCTCAGAAATTCCTGTGTCTTTATGATGTGAGAAAAAAATAACACCTTTATGTTGTTTATTTTTAATTAATGAAAGATGTCTTGTTTTTGAATTTTCAATATGTGCAATGTCGAATTTTATGATGCACATAATTTTAAAAAGTAATTTCCTTCATCTCGAAATTTTAGGTATATTTGTGAGGGCTATAAATTTATAGAAATTGGGAAAGTTTAATAGATTAAGTTAATCTTAATAATCCCTATTTAATGGTTGATCATTGCATACGTGTTTTATATTCCAAGAAGGTAAATTAAGTTATAAATAGTTCTCTAACATAATGTGATTGTACAATTGTTCTCTTTAATTATATGAATGTAGTTAATGATTTAGATTTGATATTTCACAATGTTTGCTTTCCCTTAGATTTAGTATGTTTTAGACTTGGCTTGTGATTGCTCCTAGTAAGTGATTCACAATTTGGGAAGAATAAGGCATATTCACTCAATGTGTTATAGCGTATAGATGTGTACTAAATAAGTGTTACACCCCTATCAAGTGAGGTCTTGATTTGTATATATATGATTCCAAGTAGGTAATTTCTTATGCCACTAACATGTTAAGAAAATCTACTGAACTTAAGGAAATATTTGATTATAAAAAGTATCTATTGTTAGAAAAGGGTCAGTATTATCGTGCTCAGATCAATGTCAACTGGAAATATTGGCCTAGTCTAACATTACTGACTTGTTTTCTCCTTGAAGTGCACCATGTTGGGTCTTGACACCTGCTTCAAGAGATAGTGGAAATACCCCTTGGTTGTGGGTGACCTAAAGCAAGGGTAAATCTCTAGAGAAGGATAGCTCCTTTCAAATCACAATGCAACTAATTTAAGATCAAATTACAACCTTCTAACCTACACTAGCAAAGCCTAATCTAAAATACAACTATGATTTGGTGTGAAAAGGGATAAGAAAGAGACTGAAAACCTAAACTAAGGTGATACACCAAACTTGAATGTCTCCTCCACCTACTCTTTAACAACACAATAGAACTAAACAATGACTGAATTTGTCTTACACACTTTCCAAATCAAGCTTCTCGTGCATTAGTATTTCATATGTAGGTCATGATCCATGCTTAGAACTTGAAGGGATGGCTAAAATGCCCTACACAAGACACAATTAGCTAATCTCCACAACAAATCACTAGTATAATCAGCTTCAACACAACATATAACATGCACAAGACCAACCCACTTGCAACAAGGTGAAATAAAATAAACATATGCAAAGGAGAACACTTTATACCACATGCATAAATCAACAAAACATGAAAATCACATAATAATATAATTTTAAAGAAGGTAAAAAATAGTCTTTATTTGATTTAAATACTTAAAGCCAATTGTACAAGTACTCAAATGGGTAGAGTCTTGTCATACCCAGGAGGAGGGATACAAAATGAGGCATTTATATCCTAATTTATAAGAAAAATAAAAGAGAAAATATTACTCAGTTGAATAAATACAGCGATTACAACTTAATTTTGGCTATTCAAGAGAGACAACAAGTAAAAAATAAGGCCATTGGGCCCTCCTTAGTGCACTAGCTTACCATATTGATGACATTACTCATGGAGGGTGGTGTAGGAGTGAAGGAGAGGCTTACTTATTTACTATTTTTTTTCTTGTTGGGTGTTTGATCATGGTGAATGTGATCAACTGGCTGCTCCATCTTATTTGAAACTCTTACCTCCAGCCTCAACTCACCCCATCTCCACCTCTTGTACATGTCAAGGTTTGTTACATCACTAACTTGAGATGACCATTACTTCACTCCATGTGAGTTACATATTAAAGACAGTTTTCAACATCCCCTACTCATCATGGCCTTAATGACCCTCAACTTCAATCGTGGTCATGTTTCACAAACTCTATGAGTATAATCAGGTGGAAAAATCACCTTGTAAATCACATAGTGGTCCTTAAAGCAGATAGAAGATTTGATGTGCATTATATTTATTCAAGAGGACTTATTGAAAGACCCAAGAAATTTATATTCTCATGCTTGATCATCTCCATTTTCCCTTCTTGTCTTCTCTGTAAACTTGAAACAAGCTCTCCCACTACTTCACAAAGTTCTCAAAGACTTATTGCACATTAAAACCTATTGTGGAAGTCACCTTTGGCTTAAGACCTTCATTGTTATCCTGAATCATCATTTCAAGAAATGTAGGAAACTCTTGTAGCCTTTTTCTTAGTTTACTTAGTGGTATGGACTGCCATGAGTGCCTATAAACAAGTGTTAGGAGGTGTATTTAAACTAGTAGATCTATCAAGAAGACCCTTGGTTATGCTCATGACCTACAACTTTCACCATCATCTTGCATCCATACCTTGTTTAGTCATGGAGTCTGAAAGGCAAGCTTATAGACTTGGCATGTTCATTTGAGTAATGACATGAAACACCTTACTAACCCTATCTCTTCTCATACCAAACTACACTTAGAGTCTCCTTCAAGACATTGAAAACCCTGATGTCAAGCAAAATATTTTTGGAGTGCCTTAGAAATCACCTTCGTTCTAATTAGTCAAGGAATCCTCCTTTGAAGTTTGCAACTTTGAATCCTCCTCAACCAACCCTACAATCTTGGCTATTATACACTGTCAACTTGAACCTTGTAGGCCTATAGCCTTGATGTTATAACCCCAAATGTGGTTATAACCTACATATGAACTCCCTCTCATATTCATGACTAGAAATTTGCTCATATCCTGAGAACTGAGAATTCTAATGCCAGACCTATTAGAGGGTCTATTGACCATGTTCAATTCATGATCTTGGTTTCCAATCAAGAACGTGTCTTAGAACTCCTCCAAGAGTTTTATAGGTTTACATCCTTACTCTCAAACTCCTCAACAGTCTTATAAGGTCTTAAGGATAATGTTGTAGGTGTGTGTCTTTCTTATCCTTGCCCAGGAATATTAGATTTTTATTAGCAGATCCTAATTAAGCCTACAACTTGCACCATCATCTTGCATCTATTCAATGAGTAGTTATGAAGCCTATGAGGTAGGCTTATTGATGTGCAGTCTATGTTGAATTGGTATGAGGTTTGGGTCATGCCTAAGATCCTTCCCACATTCTATCTTGAGATTTTTGTCATGACTCCATATACCTACAACATCAAAAACTCTACATGAAAACTTTGTTACTTAGCTTTCTAAGCTTACAAATGATCTCAAACCTACCACTATCATTGAAGTCATCTTGAATCCACCTTCATCGATACTCTAAGTCCTTATAAATTTTATGAGCTCCCCCTGTAGACTTAGACACCACGAATTAACAACAAAACTTCTTCAACCCTCACATATCTAGGCTCTCTCAAGGTACTTGAATCATAAAAAAGCACATTGTCATGGTTTTGGGGCTCAAGGGAGGTTTTAGGCCCTATTTTTTGGTTCCCCATACTCTCACCTATCTCCTCATGGTTATTGGGGTTCTTTATTGCATTATGTTTTCGACTCACTAGTATTTCACCTCTACACCATCTTCTAACTTCTAAATGGGCTAAAACTTAGACTTAATAGGACCTTGACTATGTTTTTTAGGCCTACAAGCCTTGAAACTCTCGTAACCTTTTTTGTAGTCACCCTATCACCCTAAAACCACCTCACACACCTAGAAAATGATATTTCCTAACTCCCTCTTTAGTTTCATCAAATTTCATAGGGTAGAATAAAAGATATAGTGTTTTCTTGGTCTCTAAAACCCTAAGTAGGGGACATAGCTAGACACAAACAAAGAGTAATTTTATTAAATGAATTAATTTTTGTGCACTATTATGGGGGTCAAATGGATGTTTGTGACTCCAAACATACTTGGATCATTCTCAAAATTGTCCTTAGCACTTGAACAATCATAAATGATAAACTAGGGCCTTCATTCTAACAATTATAGCACCAATTTTAAAACATATACTTGCAACTCTCTAATTGGCATTGTGAAACATCTATTCTCCTCTTTACCATCCTTGAGATCTTGTAAGTTAACTATAGGATTGCTTACAACACATTGGAAACATATTCTTGGAGTTTGTGGATGATGTTCTAAGATTTGAAACCCTCTGATCTTACCTTGCAAACCTAAAGAACTTTGTGTGAATCTTGCAATTCCTCAATCCTTTCTCAACTTGCATTGGTAGTTATGCACTTCTCATAAGGAACTTGTAGACATCATTATCTTCCCATAGAATCATGGGAAGTATTAAGAGCCTACTTTCTCTTTAAGTTTCAAAGAACCTACTCCTTGGAATGTCATGAGCTTGCTTATAATATTCTTGACAAGACATTCGATACAAGAGAGGGTCTCTTATCTATCTTAGGGAGTTTTTACTAAGTTGTAAACAATTCAAAACATGTTAAATCTTTCACTCCCTATTGCAACCCTAATTAATCTTCTTTCAAGTTCAAACCTTATATAAACTAGGATTGTTCATGATTCTTATGCCCTACAACCATGTTGTATAGGCTTGAAACCCTATGGTCTTCATCATAAACCCCTTGAAGTATGATGAAAATATCATGATATGTCTAATATTCTTTGAAAACTTTCAAGTATTCATGAATACCCATAGCATTTCTCTTCATTGAAGACCTTACCTCTTATAGGTAACCTGTAGAGATCTCCTCAAGCTCAAAAACCTCCATCATAACATGAGGGTTGTTTCCATGAGACTACACCCTTATGTAGATTGACATGAAGAGTGAGGAGATATTCTTTGACTTGTTTAACCATTAACTCAAGTGAAAGATATTTGATAGCAATCTAAGGAGATTACATAGTGATTTAATGAATATAAAACATGAATTTCATAAACTCATAACACATAAAACAATATTTAATCACACATTGATTATATTATACTCCAAGTACTATTACATATTCATTTGGGTATTACACACACACACACACACAAACACACACACACACACACACACACACACACACACACACACACACACACACACACACACACACAATATAGGAAAGTCTCCCTATAATGAAGGAGATTCATATCTCCACAATTAAATAATTAACTCTTTGTATCCCTATGAATACTTACTAACCTAAAATCTCTATACATAATATTATTGTAACTCATAACAATATCACAACCAGCTAATATATTCTACTAACTAATTCAAATAACAACTAGTGAATTATTACTTACATAATTATTCGCTTTACAATATTAACTCAAATTACATGTGAGACTAACTTTTCCTAACATTCCCCACTTAGTACTTACATGGTAATTTGTGTTTCACATGACATAATGAATGTAAAGAAGGAACACATCAACCTCTCATAAATCATTCACTATTGAGAATACATCTATCAAATTAGTGTGGGAACTCCAAACAGGAACCATTTGCCATCAAGCATTCACTAAGGGAACCTCATCAACCTATACAATGTGGAAACTACAAGCAACAACCATCTATTCAACTTTCACTCATGCATCTCCTAAACACATTTTTTTATGCAATACACTATGTGGGAAAATATAAAATACACCTCTTATTTTCACTCATACATACAAATTACTATAACTAACAAAATATATGCTCAATTAAAGCAGAAGTGGCCTCATCATTAGTGGCTAATGAGAGGCTTGAATGGTCTCCATTCTCTAATGCCTCTAACCTCCTTCTTGCCATTGTTTACTCAGCAAATTCAGCTTTGAGGCTCAATAATTTCCACATTAGATTTATTGATATAACTTCTATCCTGCAATGTGAAATAACTTAAATGTCAATTTCCACTATGCATTCATTGCAATAACAAAATTTAACATTTATAACTTTATTGACTGTGATGAAATAATACATACATGCGTGCATTACTTAGACAGACCATAACCACTTAAAAAAAGACTATTGACAATAGATAACCATTATTTGATTATTAACACAACACTACTTAACCAGATTAAAAATAACTAAAAATTATTTGTTTTATATCTTAAAATGACATTAGTAAACTATTGCTAATGAACATCTAATTTAAACATCAAACTACTAAATCAAGACTATGATTATATCAACATACCAAATGAATACAAGACTTGGATTGACACACATCATTGGACTTAATGACTAGAAAACATACTAGAGAGAAAAAAAATACTTTGACATACTATATAATAATTAATTACAAAATCCAAAATACGACGACTATACCAAATCAATCTACACTTTTGACCTACTAACACACTCGACTTAAGCTAAACAGTTATAACCATCTGGATATCATAATAAATATAGACAAATCCTATTAAAAGACATGAGAAAGTATAGTATAAATCACCAGATCGTGTGTAAGAATGTTCCAAAAATCATCGAGACCAAAGCTGGCTTTAGAATGAATAATATAGAAATCTACAGATAAATAATCTTCATAGAAGCGTAGATCCGAATTGAGAGAGGAAATTGATGGAGGAGTTCACAGGGTCCACGTTGAGTCTGAAAGAATCATGATCCACCGGCATACTATAAACGACTTGTATCTCCTCAATGCAACACTGACCATTATAGATCAAACACAATTCAGGTGTAGGTTATCCAATCAATCTCTAGCGTGTAATTCACAAGTACAATGCCTCTCTAATGCCATAGATGTCACAGATAAGTGCAGCCAGATTCAACTATGAAAAACGTGACGTTAGGTGATTCAACTATAAAAAACTTGACCTCAGGTGGTGTACAGGTCTATGTGGAACCAAATAATCACAAAAACTGCATTGAAACTATTTGTTATTTCAATTAAAACACTTGCAGAATCTTGATACTGCACGATGAGATCAGAGATGGCAAGAGATCTTATAAAATCACTATATGTTGGATGAGTTCTACTTTTAGTATTCTCCACGAGCCTTCAATGCAAATTACTCAACCTTTAAAACTACAAATTAAACTTACTGAATCTAACTTTATTCACACTAAAGGAACCAAAAAACTAATATATATCTCTCATGAAAGCTATCATGCATAGGGGCAAATAGAATTATGTTTGTTTCTCACAAATTGATTAACCTTCCATAGGATATAAAATCACTACTATGATACCACTGATAACAATCTTAGGATATTATGCAGTGGTTTAATCAATATAAAATTCATGATAAACTCATAACACACATAATAATATTTAATCACACGTCAATAATATTATACTCCACACACTATTACATATTCATTCGGGCATTAAATATATATAATAAGGTCTCCCTATAATGGTGGAGATTCATATCTCCACAAATAACTCTTTGTATTCCTATGAATGCTCACTAACCTAGAATCTCTCATAGGTTATCAACCACTAACCTATATATGTAATATTGTTGTAACTCATAAAAATATCACAACCAACTAATATATTCTACTAACTAACTCAAATAACAAGTAGTGAATCATTACTCACGTAATTATTCACTTTCTAATATTAACTCAAATTCTATGTCAGGCTAACTTTTCCTAACAAAATCTCTAAACATGTTAAAATCCTTGCATCTTCATACAAACCTATTAGAGCTCCTTAAGTTAGAACCCTGAATTGAAAACTTTGCAATTTGAGTTCTTGTGGACCTGCAACCTACAGGTTGAATGATCTTACATGCAAGGGGCCTATTGGGCTTTCTTGAGGCATCCCCTCATCCAAGTGATAACACTTGAAAACACATTACAACCTCCCTCTTCAATTTATAGACATTTACATAACCTTCTACATAAGTTTGATCACCTTGAAAACCTTGGCCATGATCCTCAAGGCCTGTACCCTATTTTGAGAGTCCCCAAGAGACTACAACCCTATTTAGATGACATAAATATAGGGTAAAGAGTTTTTAAACTTGTTTGAAGATAATTCATGAAAGAAAAGTCCTTTAAAACACTCTAACAACTCATAGCAACCTGTAGACCTGTAGGTCTTCTTAACTTGTCTAAATTCTTGCTTCAAGACCTTGGTCGTGGTACCCATGATTTGTCACTTACTTGGACATGGCATGAGATGTGAGAGGAGGATTATTTATATTGTTTCTTAATGGTTTCCTCATTTGGGAATGAATACCTTGTAACATTGTTGAGGACCCTTTCTTGGATACAACCTGCAATGTTTCCTTCAAGCTTGAAATCTCCTCTTGAAACTTTGCTACTTGGGCTATAATGAACCTGCACCTTATTTGAGTGGGATTTAATACAAGGGGAAGTTATCCGTATTATGTGAGTACTTTCCACTTCAATGATTGAAACTAAAACTGCATTAAATACTCATGATTTGGAGTGTAGACTTATGTGTTTCTCTTTAGTCTTAAAACCCTCACAAAACCTGAAAAATAACCTTTACAAGACTTGAGACTCTATATGAACACTACATGAGGGTCTTGGCATCCATTAGACCTTTAATCATCACCCATTTTACATGAACATGCACCAAATGCTAGGAAGATAGTCCATAGGCTCTCAAGGTTTGGGAGAGCTTCAAGATTGTCTATAAGGTTTTGATGGATCTACGTGCTTCAAGGCTATTCCATGAGGTCTTTTATCTTGGGATGATGATAGATATATCCCTTAACCTCATCCTAGATCCATCATTCACCATGCATCAACATAAATGATATCATCCCCCAAATTGTGCCTCTATCAAGCTCCTTTAAAGACTGTTTTGGCTCCTTAACGATTATTCAAAGCCTTGTTTATGTATTTTTTATTTATGACACCTAGAATATATCCTTCATGACCTCTTCCTCCCTTTCCAATGTCCATATATGCCCATTCAACTCTTCAACATTTATATTACATCCTAT
Organism: Torreya grandis; assembly: GCA_037957365.1. Classification (NCBI taxonomy): domain Eukaryota; kingdom Viridiplantae; phylum Streptophyta; class Pinopsida; order Cupressales; family Taxaceae; genus Torreya; species Torreya grandis. The sequence goes on along the minus strand of JARHVA010003701.1, from coordinate 637,390 downwards.
AAAATATCCTATAGGTACTTATGAAGGGGATTTGAAATAATTTTTGGCCTGTTTTGGAGCTTTAGAGCTTAGTCCTCCTTTAAGGCCTGTGAAGGCTTGATCATGATGTGAGTGACCTCATATTACCCTAATCTTACCTTAATATTACTATATAGTTATATAATCCTCAAGAAAACCTCATAAATCCTTGCAATCTCTCAAAATCTTTATGCTTGAGGGCTTGCCCTGCCTTATTATTACATAGGCTATCAAGGAGACCAAATACACCCCTTAGGTGCTTTAAGAAGGTTTTGGACTCTTAGTTTCATGCATGAAACTCTTTTTCAACCTTTGAACCTATAACTTCAAGACCAAATCTACAATTTCTTAGGCTGCAACCTCCAAAGAAGTTTATTTTTCTTTACTTCTTGCTTGAAATATGTGATATTTATCCATGAATGGATCTCCTTTGAATTGAAAAACCTTGAAAAACATATTAAAAACAATAAAACCTCCATAACCATGCTTTATATCAAATGGTTTTTTGTTGTTCAAGGCACCTTTCCACATTGAAGGAGGAATGAAAGCCACAAAAGCCAAGGAGGGAAAATGAGACATTCAAAGTATTTTGACCCTTTTGTATTGATGGAGGGATTCATGGAGGGGTATTTTAAGCATTATATGGCTATATGAGACATTATAAAGGATCTACTTTCCAATAATAACTTAAATGGGCTTAAATAAGACATCCTGACCTTTTATAACTTCAAATACACTTTTAAGACACCTTTTGGTATGTTTATCACTTCATTATGATTCATAAGACTCCTTCAATCTCTTTCCCCATTGAAACTCACCTTTTAAGACACCTTTTTTTTTTTCATGTGATGAGATAATTTGACCTTTGACCAAGTATTGTATTTTCCTCAATTGAAATGATTTTAAGCATGGAGTAAGATCTTTCAAAGCTAACCAATGACTTGAACAAGAACCTAGTCACATATTATGCATTGAGTAACCCCTTTTGGTATGTTTATATCTTCATTATGATTCATAAGACTCTTTTGACCTCTTTTCCCATTAAAACTTGCCTTTTAAGACATCTTTGTTTTCCTTATGTGATCACATTATTGGACATTTGACCAAGTATTATATTATCATCAATTGAAATGATTTTAAGCATGGAGTGAGATATAACAAGGCTAATTAATGACTTGAACAAGGCCCTAGTCACATATTATACATTTAGGAACCCCTAAAAGACTTAATATAAATAATGAATCGTGACAATGACTATGAGATTCCTTTTAGGAAACAAAAAAATAAGAGGCATTGGATATTTGTGCATAACTAATCATAACTTATCTAATCCTCATGAGAGCAAGCAAGATGAAGAGCTAAACTAAATATTATAAGAAATTCCACTCTCTAATTGTCTAAGTGCTCTAGGGACAAAGGTGGATAGAATATCCAACATTATGGTGACCTACCAAGGGTGCTTGCATGTCTACATACTCAAACGAACTACCTTATCAAATCCATTAGGCATGGAGTCAAAGAGAAAATTAGCCTAAAAGATATATCCTACTGGACTAGCTTCAAGAAGACTGAAAATCACCTCTAAAATAGCAAATAAATAAGGAAGAGAAACTAGAACATGTGCAACAACATTTAGGGAAAGGTAAAACACAACTAGACTACCTAGACAATGTACAACCAACACTTTGAAGAATAAAAAGTAGCTACCTACTATGATTCAGAAATTTGACTCAAAATAGGTTAATATGGTGTTAGTTCCAAAAATAATGAAATACACACACTAAACAAGATAACATCTCTAGGCCTAGATCATGGGGGTAGCTTGGTGAAAAAATCAATTGAAAACACAACTAAAAATGGAAAATAATGACAACTTAAACAAAAATAGAAACTCCTTACCAAATCCTTGATTGCTCCAAAAGGGTTCTTCATTGGCTTGCTCAGATTGTGCTTAAGATATCTTCATCACTGGGGTTTGTCTATCTCCATCTCCTCTTAATACCATGTTCATGCTTGATGGCTTGGATCAATTTTGGCATTATAACACTATGCATTTGCTTTATGAATCAAATCTAACATTATAACTCTACTATGTTCCAATCTCTCTAAATGAAGATCTCTAGGATTGATTTTATAGGCTTTGAAATGGCTTGGATTGGGTTAAATATTAACCTTGGTTGGCTTAGTTAACCCCAGTAGGGTTGAAAGGTGTCCAAAATCTCATGATTAACATGCATAGTTGTGCTTTGAGATATTTTGTATTTGGATATTTATTGAATTTTCCTTTTTGATAATTGATTTATTTATTCCTGGATAAATTCAATTAGGATTTTTTTTAGGATTTACAAGTTAATTAATCTTTGTTAGGAATTTGAACATTTGTGCAAGATTTTGATTTAATTCAATATGCATATGTTCAATTTAATTGATTTATGGGCCAACTTGATTTATTTTCATGGTTATGAAACCAAGTTTGAGGTGTTTAGAAATTCTTAGGTTAGATGTGAAATGGTTGGCAAGAATTGGTCTAAATTTGGGTATGAATTTATTGGTGGCCAATTTTAGATATATATAGTTTTCCCCTATTTGGGAAGGCATTGCAAGATGTAAGCACATTAATTTCTTTTCAAAGAATAAAATGGTCTATTGTGTTTATGACTTCAACGGTGATGAATGAACTGTAGCTACCCCCTCAACAGAGCGGTTGGTAAAAGTGTTGGTAAATGGTCCCTCAAAATAAATAAGTGAGATGAGGGGACCAAACATTAGAATATGATGGGGTGAGAACACAATTATTTTGAAAAATTTAATCAAAATCATTGAGAATGCAAATGGGACAGTGTACGTTGGTTTTCGCAAAGGTGGTTATAAGCATTGTACCCTGATAATGGCAATGTGGTATGATAACACAATGATTTTCCCATAATCAGTTATAATCATTGAGAATATGGATTTTCCCCAGTTAGGATAGACAAATAGGATAACAACATGCCCCAAGTGGGCAGAGGAAAGTAAATGTTTAGAATTACTGACAACACAATGATTTTCCCAAAGGCGGTTATAATCATTGGACCCTAATTATAGAAAACATGATTGATAGTTGATGATTCAAAATATGATTGATAACTTGATACAGAGGATAAAGATGAATTGTGATAACCCACTAGTAAGGAGATGCTTGTCTAAACTAACAAAGGTTGAAATTCTTTCATTGTTTAATTACTTTATTTGGGATATGATTGGGATTGGATCAAGATTTTTGTTGGTGCCAAGGATATGTTGATATTGTCATTACTATGTAGACCTCTCGAAACTATTTTTTTCTATAGCACTTAATGGTAGGCATCATGATAGAACACCAAGAGGACTTGGTTGAAATTTACATAAGGACTGACTCCCGTAATCCAATATTCAATGGAAAATAATTCACTAATGATAAAAACCATGATGATAATGTAGACGTATGAGTATGTATGGATTCAAGAATAAAGGTGCAAAGAATTACCCAATGAATGCACATAGAGTGAATCTAGGAAACAGTGCTGAAAGCAAACAAACAAACACACAAACAAATAATAAAGAAACAAAAAATAGTTAGTCTCAATGTTTTTAGAAAATAGGATATAACTTAAAAAAACAATATGGGGGAATAGAAGAAAAGGAAGGGGATGGCCAAGTTGTTTCCATATGTACTAGGCAAGTGGACACTGCCTACATAGTTCTATGGATGATATATCCAATAAAAACTTCAGACTAAATGTAGTTCTCCCAAGAAATGGGAAGAAAATGATAAATGATGAAAAACATACATAATGGAGGTGATAGAATAATAATAATGGTCATGAAAAATGGCAAGAACATGGGATAAAAGGCCAAAAAGGATGGGGAAACTAAGTGACAAGTGGTTTCTTGTGACTTAGTAAGGGTTCCTAGAATCCTTAAGGCAAAGAAGTGGTCGATGTTTTTAAATTTTCTAAATGATTTTCAAATGTTTTTGGAATTTTTTGAGTATCTCAACTCAATAGAGAATGATGAGATACTAAATGATCCAAGCTCGCAAAATGGTAATAGTGTGGCTAACTAGAAATGTTGCTCATAAAATGGTGACAGCATAGCTTAGGTTACTCATAAAATAACGAGAGTGTGATGGAAAAAGGGCAATGAGCTGACCTCAATGTGAATCAAACATGACCCTTATAGTCCTAAAATGGCCTTAGTTCATAGTAGTTCCACCTTATAATAGAGGAATTTGACTAGTGTAGCAGCCAATTGAAACAAAATAGGCACAGTTGGTATGATTGCATTGTATGACATAGGAATGGTTAGTTAGTATGTCAAGGCACAATAAATAAATGTTTCCCCTAGTTTTACCATATGTGATTATAATTAGGATACAAATGATCAGATCAATGATGCTAATTTGCCCATGGGTAGTTATAATTAATAGAAAGATTGATGAAACATTGATTTGCCCTTGTAGGTAGATATAATCAGGTTCAAAAAAACAAACATGATTAAAATGGATAAGAAATAAAGGATGCAACTACCAAAACTTTTGTTCTGTTACTCTAAAATAGTCTCTACCTAGAATGCTTGAAACAACTACTAAAACTGATTTGATTCTTCATGCTAAAAATGTGAAACTGATAGATGAACCAAGGTCAAACGGGCTAGGATAGGATGGATGCAAAATATGTTTTAGTTGATAGAATATAATGGTAGAACAAACAAGGGATAGGATAATGATAGGCTAGTAGGATGATAGGATGATAGGATGGTATAATGGTATGGTAAAAAGAAGAATATTGATAATACGGTACAACTTGAAATGGTCCTCATAGACAATACATTATATCAATCAAGCATAGTACTAATTGAGGTGTATAATGTTCATAGGCTCATCAAGTTCATCTCTGTTGGGTGTGGTGAGCCTGTATGCTCCTTCACCATAGTCTAAAATAATGATAAAAGGCCCTACCTATTTGGGTTTGAACTTGCCTTTATGCTTCTTTTCAACCATGGTATTATTTTGGTTCTCTTTGAGGACAAGATCACTAAGTTTAATTTATCTAGGTTTCACATGCCGATTGTATTGGCCATAGAGTAAATTCTGATGGTATTGAAGGTTATCCATTGCATCCATGCATTTCTCATCAAGAAAATCTAGCTCTTGCAAGAGAGCTACTCGATCATCATTGTGATATAGAATATGTTTGAAAGAGATGTATAAGGATGCTAACTCAACCTCAATGGGAAGAATGACTTCAGTACCATAAACAAGTGAGTATGGAGTGGCTCCTATGGGTGTGCAATGATTGCTATGGTATGCCCATAGGGTGTGGAATATCTGAAGGTGTCAATCATGACTAACATTATTAATAATCATTTTATGTATGTTGACAATGGTTTTGTTTGATGTTTTGGCCTAAACATTACCTTGAGGGTAATATATCATGGAGAAATGTTGTATGATGTTGTATTTGACATGGATTTTTGACATCCTTATTTTTGAATGATCCTCCATTGTCAAATATAATGTCAAAAGGGATCCCAAAGCGCCAGATGAGATGGTTGAATATAAATTTGGTAATTTGGTTTCTATTCATGTGAGGGGTATAGCTTCAACCCACTTAGTGAAATATTTTTTGGTGGTGAAGATGTGTTTATGGTCATCTGATGAGGTGGAGTTTATCTTCCCAATGAGATCGATACCCCATGTAGTAAATGGCCATGGTATCAACATTAGTTTTAGAATATTGGTTGGGGCATGAATTAGACTATCATGCCATTGACATTTATCATATCTTTTCACATATATAGTTGTATCTGCATCCATTGTTGGCCAGTAATAACCAATACATAAGATATTTTTGGATAGGATTGTCCTTCTATTTTTGGCTCCACATATAACTTCATGAACTTACCATAAGGCTAGTAAAGATTCTACCAAAGGTAAAAAATGAATTAGAGTTCCATCAAAGCTACAACAATATAGGGTTCATTGTAGTAAGGTATAACATTGGGCATTGTAGATGAAGGATTTAGTTTGTTTGTGGGATAAGTTTGGTTGTAAAACATGGTCATGTAAATAGGCATATAGGTTAGAATACCAAGTAGAGTTGGGACCAATAATATCATAGATCATTATCATAGTTAATGGTTCATGAGCTAGCACTAACATATTTTTAACAAGAAATTGGTTTTCTTTGGTAGTATCTATTTATCGAATGAGTGACCCAATGGTATCCATTGCATCTATTATTATGTTTCTTTCCCTTAGTATATGTTCAAACTGAATATTAGCAACTTTATACTTTAGAGTGTCGACCATGGCCTTATAGGGAATCAATTTATCATCTTTGGTCTGAAAGTGGTCTATAACTTGATTGATGATTAACTATGAATCACCATAAACTTTTAGATGATGTATATTCCATTATATTGCTTATCAAATATCTGTGATGAGTGCTTCATATTCAAACATGTTATTAGTAGAAGATAGATAATTATGAATGATTTAGGGATTAGATCCCCTTATGGAGTGATAAACAAAAGGCCTACCCCTGATCTATGTGTTGTGAATGAACCATCAAAATATAGATTCCAGTGTTTCTCCTCAAGAGGTGTGTTAATGATGGTCATAAAGGATTCATCAAGAAATTAGAATGTGAGTGGGTTTGTCTGTAAGGGGTGCTTCAACAAGCTAATCGGCAAGAACTTGGTCCCTTTATGGATTCTTTATTCACATATTATGTCTCAAACTCACTAAGAAGCATGATTTGTTTGGCTATGGCGCCTTGTAAAGTTGTTTTATATATTATATATTTGAGTGGATCTACTTTTGAAATGACCATGGTCTTCTTTTTCAACATGTAGTGTTATAATTTTTGAGTTATGAAGACCATGTCTAAATAGACTTTTTATATGGGCATATAATTATATTCATAAATGACTAGTGTACAACTTATATAGTACATGACATGTTCTTTTCCATTAACATCATGTTGAGCTAAAAGTGCCCTCAAATCATTATCGATAGGTGACAGATATAACAAGAATGACTTTCCCTAAATTATAGGCAATAAAATTGGTGGATTCGCTATATAGTCCTTTAGCTATTAAAAATCTTTCTGACAATCAGCATCCCAAAGAAATATTACACCCTTCTTTAGTAGGTGTGTCAATGGGTGACACTTATCAGCCAATTGAGATATGAAGTGTTTGATGGATTGGATTTTACCCTAAAAACTATGGAGTTGCTTCAAATTGGTTGGTGGCGGCATCTCTATTATGGCTCATACTTTGGTTGGATCCACTTTTATGCCTTGATGAAACACAATGAAGCCAATTAATATTCCTGATGTGATGCCAAAAACACATTTCTTGGGGTTAAGTCTAACTTTTTATTCTCATAGTCACTCAAATATCCTCCTCACTGCTATTAGATGATCGGCCTTGGTCTTTAATTTTCCTAGTATGTCATTGATGTAGTCTTCGATAATGGCATGCATCATATCTCTTTGATAAGTGGCCCTTGCATTTTTGAGACCAAATGGCATAACTTGATAATAGAATGTTCCCCATAGAGTGGTGAATGTTGTTTTGTGTTGGTCTTCTAGTGTGATTCTGATATGATTGTAGCCTGATAAACCATCCATCAGTGAAAGAATCTCATACCCTACTGTAGAGTCATGTATCATGTCAATGTTTGGTAATGGAAAGTCATCCTTGGGGAAAGATTTGTTAAGGTCCTTAAAATTAGTATAGATTCTAATCCTGCACTATGTTGGAAATCCATTCAAAATAGTCAATTGGCTTGATACATATTACTTCTAAAAGCTTCTCTAACTCTTTCTTTACCAATACAACAATGCGAGTATGCATTTTACATAACTTTTGCTTCACTGGTTTGGAATTAGGATGTACCACAAGGTGGTGAACAACCAAGGCAGGGTCCAAAATAGGCATGTTAGAATATTCCCAAGAAAATATATCTACAAATTCCCTCAATAAAACTATTAATACCTTATGCTCCTCCTCAATGAAGACACACCTAGTTAAATCCACTTTGGGTAATCTAGAGACCTAATGTTAACCTCTATTGTGTCCTCCACTAGAAGGGTTAAACCATCTTTGAGAATAATGGGTAAATATTTGAATGGTTTGGCTATGTCAAAGTCCTCTGTTAGGACTTGTTCTTCAATTTCTCCTAGACATGATGAATCAGAATCCCCTAATGGGAGCAATGGCCATTTGATAAATGTATTTGGAAACTCCTGGATTATGTGATCAAAGGCTCATTATTCTTCAAGACAAAATTCAGATCCATGGACAAGTTCATCGTTATTGGTTTCCCAAATGATTTGATCAAAAGCCTAATGCTCTTCAAGATTAAACTTGGACCCATAGATAATTTTGTCATTGGTGGGACCTTGGTCTAAATTTGAAGAAGGTTTAACACCCCCATTTAGTGGCACCTAAAATAGGTTTTCACCACTAGATTGCCCTTTATCTTTACTTTTTCCTTGGTTAGAAACTGCCTCACAGAGGTTTTCACTTTGGGACCTCAATGTTTTATTTATTTGCTTTTGGCTAAGGGTGTTCACCCGCTCTCCAAAATAGGAATTAGGATCTAGTTTGATTTATAACCTTGATTTATGATCTCCCAACAAAAAATTGTCCCTAAGGCATAAAAAATCATAGAAGGCCTCATCATTCTAGAACTCATCAATTAGCACATTGGATTCTTGTTGGTCCTAGTCTATCAGTTGGGGATAATGCAATGGTAATGGATTATGACGAATGAATGGTTAAAGGGTACAAATGGAATTATTGTAAAATAGATTAGTTTGGGCTAAGTCATCGAATTGGCTATGATCATACTTTACTTTATTGTCAGCATCATCGTCACTAGTCATTGGTGATGGAACATGAATAAGATACGTGGGGTCACACCCAGGTAATTTATATCTAATTCTATAGGTTATTTTATACTTAGTCATATAAATTAGATTGAGTGTTCTCTGTTTATTTTTCCCAAGACCTCCTCCTTCATAGTCTTGATTCTCTATGATCTGATTAGGAATGGGATACTTGGAGTTCTTATAAAAATTGACCAATTTATCATTATATAACCAAGATTCATCACCATTAAGAGGATCCTATCCTTGGCCAAAGGTTGTTATGAATGTGATGGGTGCTAGACTATATTGATGGCCTTTTCCCTTTTGTTGCCATTCTAGATGAAGTGGTTTGGCTTTATGTCTTCTAAAGGACTTGGGTTTCTAAAGAAGTTTTTTAATGTGAAAGGTGTCATACATCAAATATTATCCTTGGCCATTATCCAAAATAGTATAGTGATTTGATTTTTTAGGAGGTGGCATGTGGGAAAGTGAATCAAGGGTATTTGGGTCAATACAATTGGCCTCTAGGAAGTCAATAAGTATGTCTTTCCCTTTGTCTTGATTGGCAACTAGATTCATGCCAAAATGACAATTGTAGCTCTTGAACTCAACCTCTAGATGTTTGTGATGCTCATATGGATGAAAATCTCTTTTAATATTAACCTACATCCCTGAATGGGAGAATTTGATACACGAGTGTAGTGTCGATGAGACTACATGAATCTCATGTAACCAAGGGCTACCCAAAAGCAAATTGTATGATAAATCAAGATCTAGCACATGGTAGTGTATCATGGGTCAAGGGCATAATGATAACTAGTAAGCTAATGGTACCTTGTGATTCTCACTCTTTATTATTGTAGGCTTTGATGGTGATTATTTTTGCTTGGAAATATGTTGATGTATACCTAAGAAGCTTGATGAGCTTTAGAGACACTATATTTAGACCTGATCCATTGTCTATGAGGACAAATTTCACTTTGTGCTTCTTTATGTAAACTTTGATATATAATAGATTATTATGCAGTGGACAAAGGATGGCATATCCCTTTAGTTGAAGGTTACTTGTCGGGATGGAGCTAGATGTCCAACCAAAGCTTGAAATTTGTTAGGGGATATGTCATATGTAACTATGGATTGACCAAGGAACTTTGTCAAGATGTTTTTATGGATAGTAGACATACACAACAAATCTAAAATAGAGATTAGTGTTGGCATCTTTTGTAGTTATTACACAATGTCAAACATTTTTTATAAAACAGTGGTAAATGGTTTGTTTTGAGTTAGAACGGATGGTTGGCTGATGGGTAAAGTGGCAAATGGTTGTGGGCCTGGAATGGTAATCTTTGACTGCCAAGTTGTGATTGCACAATCAGGCTTAGATATAGGACCATTGTTGTTATTAAATTATGGTGGAGGGGGACCGAATAGTATAAGTCTTGTTAGCTGACACACTTGAGCGTGGTCATAATAAAATGATGAGTTATCAATATAGGGTCCTAACATAGGAATCCATGCTTTTTAATTCACATGTGTGTGGTCTCAAGGCAAGGAAGGATTACTAGAATAGATTAGTTTATTTGAGATGATTAGCAATGCCCTTACTTAAATGGTACTTGGTATAGGATTAATGGAAATGGTGTTAATGTAACCTCCTACAATATGGCCTATAACTACATTGTAGTCATGTGCAACTTCATGGTAGGTCTGTTGGTTGTTACTATTCTAACCTTAGTTTTATCCATTATTTTGACATTATTCATTCTATTGTTGATTCTATTGAGTTTGTTGGTTCAGATTTAGATGTTGATACTATTGTTTATATTGCATTGGATGCTATTGTGGTTGTTGTTGTTGGTTGGGGAAAAGGATTTTGATAAATTTCAAGGCTTTGATTAGAGATGGAAGCTCCACGACCCAATGTGATCCTTCCATTTTCCAACATATTTTTAATTACATGTCTAATTTGTACATGACACTATAAATTATGGTCATTGACCCTATGAAAATTAAATAATTATTCTAGCCTATACCAGTCTGACAAGTTAGTACCCTCACAAAATTACTCTTTTTAAATGGGCCATCTAATCAAGTTAGATATTGTGATGTTTTGAATGACTGATTATATGGGATCTCCAAGGTTAGTAAAAAAATGATGAGTAGATACATTTCTCCTTAGAGAAAGAGGGTTTAACAAAGGCATAGATTTTCATGTTTGTTGCATTGGTTATGCTGGTTAAGGTTGTCATGTTTATTGTGCATGTTGTGGCTACTAAAAAGTTTGTTGGCTAGGAGTAAGCTAGAAAGGTGATGTAGGTTGAGCAAATGGTGATTTCACTATTTGAATATGTCATGATTATGTGACTCCATTTCCTACAACATTATTGTTTTGATTGAATTGCTTGGGTCTATCATTGTTATTGGCCTATACCAATTGTGATGCTTATGCTTGGACTGGATTTTAATTTTGACCACTATTCTAGTTTTAGTTCTTTCCATTGTTCTAATTTGATGAGGTTAGTTTAATGATCCCTTTATTAATAAGGGATCATTTGATTACTAAACCTTTGTCAATGATTTTGTTGAATGTATGCACACACTGCAACTCTATATAATAAGATATCTCATTGTGTAGATTTTTGGTAAACACAACAGCTAGTTGTTTGTCTAGTAGACTATGGATAAAATGGCTTGCAAGAGCTCTCCATAATTGTAGATAGCTTGCAAAGCTTTCACCTATTTTTTTCTTTGCTTATGTCAAATCTGCCAATGAAATATCATGCTCAATATTATAAGACAAGTGCTACACAAATTTGTCTAAAAGATCATCAAAATTAGGAACTAAATTCTTTGGTAACTTCAATAACCATTCCAAGGCTTGTCTAACTAGACTTCTTAGAAACAATAACAAGTATATGTCACTATAGGCCATTGGTTGGCATAAAATAAATAATTCTATTAGATGTGCTTTGGGGTCACCTTTTTTCTTGTATTTGCCAAACATTGGTGGTTCATACCCTAAAGGAAATGGTATCTGTAGGTACTCCATGTTTAAAGGGTAAGAACATACATCATCCAAATTAAAATTTTTGGTCTATTTCTCTGCTTGTATGGTGGCAATTGCATCCTTATTTTGTTGTAGCTCTTGTTCAAGGAAACTTTTGGGAATATTGGCCTAAGGTGATGGGTGAGCAGTCACAAGTGGATTACTCTAATGGAGGTATGATGAAGCTATTTACTAGGGTATATTAGATTGGATAGTTAATGGACCAAGAATATATAATATACCTTATGGAGTCAAAATCTAGGCTCAAACAAGTTATGATAGGACTTTTGGATAAATAACATCAAAAGCTAGGCTTGAAATAAAGGATGATGATAATGATTAATCTAACAAACTTGGAACAGTATGGCAAAGATTAGGCACTTGATTCTAGACATAAACATGATCTTATTGGTGAAAAACACTAAATAAAAGGCACTTTGAATATGGACTAAATCTATCAAATAAGGGCAATAATAATAAAGTTTTCTAACTTGAGTAATGGATTAACCTAATTTACGCAACCCAAAAGAAAAAGATTTGTGTATCATCCCCTGTGTGTTAAGGCTTAAATAGAAACCAATCAGTGTTTGAATTTGAACTTGTAAAAGTTAATCAAAAACTCAAATAAGGTAAACTAGGGTTTTGATGACCAATAATATAGGTGAATTTGAATAGTGTGACTATTCTAAACAAATATCCAACAAGGCTCGAATGATTGGTTGAAAATAATGATGATTGAGACACAAGACAAGACAAGTCTTGTAAAATAAATTGGGCAATGTGATGGTGTTTACACTCCCAAAATATGTGATAATGGTTGATGTTTCAAAGACTTCAAAGGCAAAATAATTAAAATTATTTAGGTAGTATAATGTTACCTATTTATATCAAGTGTTACTCATAATGTTTTGACACAAAATTTTGAAAGTTAAATCAAGGTGTCATATGAATTTCATAACACCTCCTCAAATAATGGAGTGATGTTGGACACAAGACTTGTTCATGATATGGTTTAAACAACAATTTTTAGTTCTAACACACCAAGTAATAAAGAATAAATGACAAAAATACAGCTAAGTATATCATCCTAAATCCTATCAAGGTTTGCAAAGTGGGGTTGACTAAAACTAATTTGTTTTTGCTCGTCTAGATTGATCCCATGTGTACACACTTTCACATATGCACACAATAAAAAAACATATCAATTAAGTATATGTTAATCAACTTTTTGTGAAAAGTTCTAGTACTTTTCACAACCATTATATCCAACTTGCTCAGTGTAGTGTGATGTCCATATCGATCATATATCTTGGGCTTAGCCAACCATTAATGGAGATGGTTTAACTTCATAAACCACCATCTCAATGGGGTGAACCCAATTTGTATATCCCCCATGAAGAGGTGTTAAATATGATGTTAGGAGATGAAGCCCTGGGTCAAAGCTTCCCTATAGAACTTATTGGAGGTGATGAAATCTCCTTCACAAGCCAAAATGTGTGAAATTAAAAGACAAGTAGAAAGACTTTTAGGTTGATTTTAGATCACCCAATACTACGTGAGATTGGGGATATCTTAAGCAAAATTCTTTCTATACCTTGGACTAGGCACTAAAATTTGATGGAAAGCACTTTCGATCACATGAATTCCCTATATGGGATGGGGCAGAGCATACACACATTATCTTTTTCGTAAAAACAAACAATCAACAAACATGCATAGCATAAAAGTGAACTTGATAAAAAGCATGAAAACTACATGATGTTAAGTTCATTTTAAGACAACAAAATGAAATGTGTTGTGAAGTTTGGCCCCTTGTATTAAGTGTGAAAATAGAAATAATTGTACAAAACCAAATGAAATAAAAATATATAGGTTTGTTTTAAACCCAAATTTCAAATGTTCAAGATTTATCGTAGGTTTGTTTTAAAGCACTAATTAAAAATGTTTAGGACTTAGGATTCATTTTAAGCACTAAAAATAAAATGTTTATAAGACTTAACCAATCCTACATTCCTTTTAATCACCAATGCCCAAATGTGTGAAATTAAACATGTTCTTTTTAGACCCAAATTCAAATGTGCATGATTGGACTAAGTTCCTTTTAGAACCTAAATTGAAATGTGTGATTAGTAAAAAATGTGCAATTTTGTCTTCAAACCACTCCAACCTAAAAATGTTAGATTATAACCCTTGCTTAACAGCACTATCATGGTTGAGCAAATGAGGTTTAAAATTTTTGCTCTTGGGTTTGGATTTAATTACACATAATGATTATCGATGGTCACAAACAACCGTTAATAGTTTTAAGGCAACCATCACCACAATTAAGAGATAACTATTGATGGTTAAGTAGAATCATCACCAGTTGATAAACACCATCAACGAAGACCTATGGACCTGAAGGCAAAACCATAAATGAGAAAATATGTTAGAATAGATTGGGTTAGTTTAAATATCAATAAAACCTACAAGGTTAAGTCTATAAATAAGATTTAGATGATCTTGAAAATTAAAAATCCAAAAATGAGATAACAAAAATATGTTGGCAATATGATTGTCATTTATGTCAAAAGGGAGATTGTTGGCATTATGTATATCATTGATGTCAGAGGATTAGGCATGATTGATGAAGAGAAGAGCATGTTTTAAAATTGCATAGTATAATTTATAATATTTTCATATAAATTTGTAATGATTTTATAGAGACCATTTTTGAAGGTTTCCAAAGGAAATAAATAGAAGATATGTTATGTGTTTTCAAGTACATCTCATATGTATGGTCTGTAGGTTCAGATCAATAGAAATGAGCCCATAAATGATTTATTTTAGATCTCAGCCATTATTAGGGTTTCTTAGTGAAACACTATGGGTTTTAGTCATGGAATTCATAAGCATTTCTATTTTTATGTTGACTAGATATAGGCATGAACCAGTCGCTTAAGTTATAACTTAAGCCTTCTTCATCATTATACAACTGGCCCCTTCCACCTAGTGATTATTGACTTAAAGAAGTGATAAAAACTTTAATATTTCCTAAGTCCTCAACTTAAGATTTGTCCAAGATTGATCAATGATTAGCACCTAATCACATGATGTAGATCTAACGATGCACAACAAAGTCAATATGTCAAAGGTACCTAAGAGTGAACATGTTAGTGACATGTGTCACATTCATAGGAGCTTGTTAGACAAAGATCTAATGAGCATATTAATTTTTTAGAGGATCTAACGGTGAGTGTGTGATCATGCAATGAAGATCAATAGAGCACATGGACTCAAATAGGTCAAAGTGTCTAATGTATAGCGAGTTAAATACTGAGCTACTTTGAAGAGATTGATGGTGGATATGTGTTCTAAAGTATCAAGACGTAGCATGATGATATCAAGTACTCAATGTTTATGATAAATGGAGTTAAATTTCATGCTACTTTTGAAGATCTAATGACATGTGGGAGCTTGAATCAAAGATCAATGCATGCATTTTAAATTTTGAAAGATCGTAAAGATCTAATAGAGCACATGATCCTATTATAGTGTGATCTAATCATTACATTTTAAAGTTGATTTAATTAAATGATGATCATCAGATCATGGTGCAAAACTTAAAAATCAATTTCTAGTATTTAAATATTTGTTCATCTCAATGGTCAAGTGATAAAACACTTAGGAAAGATGAATTATAAAATATAGAGAATGATTTAGATCATTATAATTGATAAAAATTATGTAATATGACATGTGCATAAAAACTAGAGCCTAATATATGCTTAACATAGTAAAATATAGAGAATTATGGTGGTGGTGTGTGAATTCAAGAAGCAGTAAACATTTCATTAAAGAAATATGAATTGAGTTCAAGAATGGAGTGTGATGTGTTAATGACCAACTATGAAGACAGAGAAGATAAAAAATCTAGATCTAATATGTGTGTGTGTGTGTGTGTGTGTGTGTGTGTGTGTGTGTGTGTGTGTGTGTGTGTGTGTGTGTGTGTGTGTGTGTGTGTGTGTGTGAGAGAGATCTAGGATACGCATTAAGTGTTGAATGAAGTCAAATTGAGGGGTAGAGAGGCAAAGAGAAGAAGTGTAGAGTATGAGAAGTTACATAATCGATTTGTAACATAGAATTGGATTCATTTTTGAATCAATTTTGTAATCTAGAGTTGCAACTCCATAATAGATCTGATTGGTAGGTGCCATTAGAATATTTGATTTGGTGCTCAGTTAGGGAGTAGGTGCTTCTTTAGAGTAGGTTCTCTTAAATCAGGGGATTGGTATCTCCTTAGGGTTAGTGCCCTTAAACATTGTAACTAGTGACATTTTGAAATTGAGGTTGGATTAGAATAATAAATTCTAGCAACTATTCTCACTATGGTTTTTACCATATTGGTTTTTCCATGTACATTGAGTGTTGTGTTTATTTGTGTGTGTGTGTAATCTCTAAATATACTTTTTAATTTGCATTAAAAGTATTAAAGGAATAATTTTAATCAATCTATTGATTCACCCCCCTCTCAATAGATAGTTGTGTTCCAACAATTAGTATCATAGCCCTAGTTTCTTAGAAGAAGCTTAATCAGCTTCGGTAGATCTTGCATGGTGAATATAAATTTCTAGTCAAGAAGGATCTTCCTCAAACAAATAACCTCTCTTTGATGGATCAAATTATGCATTTTGGAGCATTAGAATGGAAGCATAATTATCTTCATTAGGATTTTATGTATGGATTTCTATTGTAAATAGATATATAATTCCTACTAATCATGCTACCAAGAAAGCATATTAGAGCAATGCCAAGGTAAAAAATGTTATCCTTTGTGGATTGTCTAACTCAGAGTTTGTTAAATTAATGCATTGTTAAACTTCACATGATGTCTGAAACAAGATAGAAGAGCATTTATGAAGGTGATGATAAGGTAAACTAGGCCAAGATACAAACATACATAAGCAAGTTTGAAAGTCTTAAAATGAATGAAGAAGATAAAATTATAGACTATCTCCTCAGAATAGATGAAATAGTCAATGCAATCAAAGGTATTGGAGAAGAGATGAAAGATTTGGTCATTGTCAAAAATACCCTAAGATATCTATCATCCATGTATGATTATAAAATCTCTACAATAGAAGAAGTGAGAGATCTAGATAATCTCACTATAAATGAGTTACATGGAACCTTCATAGCCTATGAGATGAGAATGGAAGAAGCAGATACTTTCAAGAGATAAGTTGCATTAAAAGTATCTAAACAAGTAAAATTAGAATTCAAAGTATCTAAACAAGTAAAATTAGAAGCACCTACATCAATATCTGAGGAAACTAATGAATAAGAAGCCAAATTTTTCATAAAATTAAGAAGAGGGTCTGGAAAATACAAAGGTAAGTTACCATTTAAATGTTTTAACTTTAGTAAGGTAAGACATTTTGCTAATAAATGCCCTTATAATAAAAAGGATAATTTTGAGCAAGAAGAGGATAGTAAAAATATGAGACATCACTACTCTAAGAATAAGAACTTCTTAAAAAATAAGAAGGGCTTGTACATAAGAGAGTATAGTGATTCATTGGATGATAGTAATAGTTCAGATGATGACCATTATTGTGCCTTTGTGGCTGAGGGAAATGAACTCCCATTCATGACATTATAATCAATTTTTTTGGATCAATAAAAATAAGAAGTTGAAGACTCAAATAAAGAAGAGGAAGGATACGTGGATCTAGAGGGTGAACTCATTTGTGCTCTAGATAAAATTGAAAATATGAGAAAGGAGAACTCAAATTAGAAGAATCAGGCATAAAAAGAGATTGAAAAAGTATCCAAAAGTCTTGAAAAATCTGATTAGATGGTAGTTAGCCTAAAGACAAAAGTTGAAGAGGCTAAAAGAATAGAAGAGGTAGTCAAATTTGAACTAAAATTTAAATATGATGAATGCATTATGTTAGAAGCATAAATATTGGCTTTGAGAAAAGAACTTGAAAAAACTAAAGAATAAATACACAAAGGTCTGAAGCTAATAGGAGGTTCATAAATTCTTAATGAATTGATCAAATTTCAAAAGCCATCAAAAGAGAAATTTGGTCTTGGTTTTGAAAAGGTTAAAAGTCCCATAACTAGTATATCTACAAACTTATATGACAACTTAAGATCAAAAGGAGAAGCAAGAACAAAGAATGAAAAATCTTGCAAGAATGCCTCAAGAGATATAAAGATAGACAAAAATCACTACTGATGTGAAGAAAGTTAAAGGAGAAAAGAAGCCTAAAGAAAACAAGAACAATGAGTCAATCTCTGCAAACTCAAGGAAGATGCAGGACACAAAGGTAGCTGATGTAGATGGTTAAATAAGGGTGAGAGACTTGAAGAAGCTAGAGTTAATAAGACCTCCTCAACCTATATAAATAAATGCTATGACCAGGTATTCCTCATTTTTATATGATTATTGTTATACTTTTAACTATTTTGGTCATAAGGATAATTAATGTAGGGTTATACTTAGAAGGATAATAAACATTGTAATCACAAATTCATTTCCCCCCTTGTTAGATACAAATGTAATATGCTATAACTACAATAATTTTGGTCACATAGCTAAACAATGTAAAACAAACTTTGTAAGACCAAAAATATAAAGTAAAAAGAAAGGCATGCCTCCTAGTGTGAACAAAGGTTCACAAGTCTCTAAAAAGGGGGAAAATAAGCCAAACAAGAAACCTAAGGATGTGTAGAAAGTAAAAAATTAGAAAGTTGCACAATCTATGATTTTTTAAACTGCACTCCATGTCAAGAAATAGAATTTGTGGATAATATACGGTGGTTGCTCAAAACACATGACTAGTGACAAGAACAAGTTCATCAAACCAAGTAAATATAAGGAAGAATTTATCAGCTTGGGAGACAATACTGCAATAAAAATACATGGTAAAATAACCTTGAACATAGATGAAAAATTACCTACACATGATGTCCTTTATGTTGAAGGATTGAAACATAATCTGCTAAGTGTCAATGAAATGTGTGATAATGGATATAAGGTAACATTTAATTTAGAAGGCTATAAGATAAGGAGATTTGGAAGATTAGGTGTAGAAGGGAAAAGAGTTGAAAGCAATATTTATAATCTTAGTGAAGTGAATGGTAATATTTGTCTAATAGGAAAGGTTGATGAGAGTTTGTTATGGCATAGAAGAATGAGTCATGCCAACTTTGATAACCTAGTAAAATTAATCTCAAATAAGTGTGTTAGATACATGCCTAATATAACCAAACCTATAGACACTAATTTCAAGGAATGTCAAGAAGGCAAGTAAATAAAGGCTAGATTTCAAACAAAAAAGTATGAAACTACAAAGCCTTTAGAGTTAGTTCATACAGCTATTTGTGGTCCTACTAATACAAGAGGATTTAAAGAAGAAAGATACTTCATGTTGATAATAGATGATTACTCAAGAATAACATGGGTAACCTTTTTGTAGGATAAGTCTTAGGCATTTGAAAGATTAAAAAAATTAGGGCCATGGTAGAGAATGAGATTGGACAAAAAATCAAATGCTTAAGATTTGATAGAGGTGGAGAATTCACCTCAAATGAGTTAATAAAATACTGTGAGAAGCATGGAATCAAAAAGCATTATTCTATAGCAAGGACTCCATAGTAGAATGGAGTTGTTGAAAGAAAGAATAGAACAGTCAAGGAGATGGCCATAACAATGCTAAAAGAGGCCAAGTTACTTGATGGATACTGGAGAGAAGTAGTACAAATAATAGTATATATATTGGATAGAGTTCAATTGAGGGTAAATACTAATAAAACCCCTTATGAATTATGGTATGGAAGACTACCTCTATTAAGTATTTTAGAGTGTTTGGTAGCAAATGATACATTAGGAGAAAAGAAGATAACTTGGGAAGCTTTGAATCAAGATGTGATGAAGGAATATTTATTGGTTATTCTACCCAAAGCAAAGCCTACATATGCTACAACAAAAGACTACAAAAAACTATAAAGGGTTTTAATGTCAATGTTGAATAAGGCTTAAAACATGTTAAACCTGATAGATAAATCTATAAAGAAGAATCAAATTATGAAGAGGTAGTAGCTAATGAAGAGCTTGAGGAAATAAATGAAAAGGCACTTGAAATATTTGTTCAAAAGGATCATCTTATAGAGCAGTTCATTGGCAATAAAAATGAAGTAGTTCAGACAAGGAGAAGATATGCAATGAACAAGGAGTAAGTTTTGCTCTAATATCTAAAATTGAGCCTAAGAACTATGTTAAAGCTAGTAAGGATGAGAATTGGCTAAAAGCCATGGAAGAAGCATTAAGCCAAATAAAGAAGAACAAAACTTGGGAATTAGTTCCAATACCTTAAAATAAGAATGTAATAGGTACAAAGTGGATATTTAGAAACAAACTCAATGAGGACGGAATTGTTATAAGGAATAAGAATAGATTGGTGTGCAAAAGATATTCACAAGTTGAAGGCATAGATTTTGAGGAAATATTTGCTCCAATTGCTAGATTGGAAGCCATAATAATGTTTCTAGAATTCTCTATTTATGAAAAATTCAAAGTCTATCAAATGGATGTTAAATCTGCTTTATTGAATGGGAACCTATAAGAAGTCTACATAGAACAACCTTAAGCTTTTCAGCTATTAGAAGAAGATTATATTTGTATAATGAAGAAAGTTCTATATGGTCTGAAATAGGCACCTAGAACATGGTACTCAATATTATACCAGTACCTGCAACAACAAAGATTCAATAAAAGATGTGCAAATAATAATATATATTTCAAATCATAAGGTGATCATATGTTAATTGTTGTTATTTATGTAGATGATATCATTTTTGGTGTAAATAAAAATAGAATGTTCAAAGAATTTGCTACTCATGCAAAATGAGTTTAAGATGTTATGCTTAGATAACTTTCTTTCTTCTTTGGTCTACAAATAACACAAACTAATGAAGGGATATTTATCCAAAACCAAGTATGCTAAGGAAATGATCAAGAAGTTTGGAATGGATGATATCAAACTAGTAGATACTCTTATGATAACTAGATGTAAGTTGAGAAAAAAGGATGAATCCCTTGATGTAAATTAAAATTTGTAAAGATCACTAATAGGTAGATTGTTATATCTAACTGCATCAAGACCTAATATCATGTAAGTAGTGTGCATGGTTACATGCATGGTTGCAAGATTTAAAGCTACTCCTAAAGAATCACATGTTAATGTAGTGAAATTAATCGTTAGATATATCAAGAGTGTAATTGAATATGGCCTATGGTATCCTAAAGATGAATATTTCACTTTGACAACATATACATATACTAATTGGGTAGGAAGTATAGATGATAGAAGAAGCACTAGTGTTTTAGTACATTTTTCTTTGGAAAAAAACTTGTTTCATGGATGAGAAAAAAACAAGACTCAGTTACTCTTTCTATAGTAGAAGCAGAGTATGTTGCAGTAGTGGTATGTTGCACTCAAGTCTTGTGGATGAAGAAAATAGTTAAAGACATCAAGGTAGAATAAAAATCACCTATCTATATTCTTTGTGAAAATTCAAGTGCTATTAATATATCAAATAATCTAATGATGCATTCTAGAACTACACACATATCTATCAAGTATCACTTCTTAAGAGAAAAGGTTACAGATCAAGAGGTCATAATGAAATATGTGCCAACATAGGATCAAATTGTAGACATATTCACCAAACATATTCCCAAGGAATAATTTGAGTATCTAAGATAGAAATTGGGAGTGGTTGTTCTTACATCACATCAATAGATCCTAATAATAGGGAACGAGTCCCAAGTGTGGAGGATAGTAGAAGCTTTGTTAATCCTTGGAAGAAGAGAGAAAAGGCAACTCAGGTATGCGTATTTTTAGAAATTTATAAAGAGTTGATGGTTGTAGATTCTTGGAAAAAATCCTTTATCTAATAAAGGGGGAGAAAATTTTGGATAAAAAGCGAGAAAGTTGGAGTCCCTTTGCCATTGATGTCAAAGGGGGAGAAATTTTGAAAATGCTCTCTATAAAATTTTGCCAAATGCTTTATATTTATCCAGAGTATATGTTCAAGTTGTGTCTCGGCAAGTGTCCAAGTTGAGTTTTAGAAAATTTTCTATTTCCTAAGGCATAGAAAGTTTGGTATGAAAAACTTCAACTCATGTTCATCAGAAGCTAATGCAAGCATTGTAAGTACAATCAATGCCAGAGAAGGAGCAGAGCATGAATTACAAGATCAAAGAATTTATTTTTCCATCAATGACAAAGTGGGATATTGCTAGCAATATGATTTTCATTGATATCAAAATGGAGATTGTTGGAAATATGGATGTCATTGATGTCAGAGGATTTGGCAGGATTGATGGAGAGAAGAACATGTTTTACAATTACATAGTATAAGTTGCCATATTATTGTTATCACTCTATAGTGCACCCTACTTGAAGATGTTTAAAATAGACCCTCTCTCTAGCTAATATAATTATAAATTCTTAGAGTGTGAGTGACTCTATGATGATAAAAATCTCTAGAGAGGGTTGGTTCCCTTTAGATTTATCACTTAAATCTAATTTACTGTGATGATGCACCTAAATGAATGGTATTCTTTGAAATATTTTTTGAAACTGAGTAAGACACATTTATGAATCTAAAAAAAAACTTTGCATTCAATCATGAACATCAGTGTTTTAAAAGAAGGCCTGAACGAAGTTTACAAAGCAAATTCAAATCCTAGTTCTTCAAATGACCTGTAGAGGATGAGATTTTCACAGTAGGTGTGGAAAAAACATACACAAAGGGAAACTATATGCCACTTATATACTAGTACAAAATCAATTATGATCTAAAAAAACATATGCCAAAAATATTTTGTATTTGATAAAATGGTGTCAATTACAATTTATTCTCTGCCTTCAACCAATTTTTTGAAAAATGGCTTCAAAAAGCCAATATATAAGTCTAAAACCTTAACTAAATCCAAATTAACATGGAAAAAATAAGGAATAGTCTTATTTTAGATAAAATAAGACTAAAATATTTTTTAAAAATTAAATAAAGGCTTTAAAATCTTCCAATTCTTTAAAAACTTGCATGTTCTTCATTTTTGGCATAGAATTGAGAAGTGGTGAACCCATGTTAACTTGTCAACCTTCCTTGCATAAAAATCATGCTATAAATTAGAAGATAACTCCATCTTGAAAGTTATTTTAAGTTTTTGAAAGTATTTATCTTGCATGAAAATCATGAGAGATGCATGAAACTAGTCAAACTAGTCCACCGAAGAGATTTGACCCTTAAGGATAGTTAACTCAACTTGCATGAATTGAAACTCGTGGATTAAATTGAGAATGATATATCCACTTAAAAAATATATATTCCATGTGGTAAATCCAAAATTAATTCATTTGATATATTTTCAATGCCATTCTTTACTTGCTTTTTTGACCAATTAGGCCTATTATGCCAATTAAGCCTAATAACATATCTTCTTGCATTTCGACTCCATTAAACCTGCAATAATAAGCCATGAAATAAGAAAAAACAAAAAAATTAACCTAAAAAACAATTATTAATCACCAAAATATTTTATTTTTATGATAAAAATACTCACCATTCAGTCAATAGAGTTGACTTGGCCTATTTTTCTCTATTTTCTTGTAGACTGGCCATATTGATTTAGCTGGCTGGGACACTTCTGAGATTATTTATGACCAAAATAAAATTTTAGGATGAAAAAAAAGTATTATTATTTGATATTAATTCATTATATTTAATTTAAGTGTCTTTTTCCATGTTACCAAACACTCTGAAAGCACATTTTTCCTGAAAAGTCAAAAAACCCATTTTTGGCCTTTATGCTTGTTTGCTTGCAAAAGCCTGTATGAGCATGTTTTGCTTAAAATTTAGAGTTTTTAAAATATATAAATGTATTATTATGATGTAAAAACATCATACCATTCTTTTTTAAATTTTACCTGGACTTAGAAACCTCTTTGGCAGTCTAAAATGATGCCTACTCCAATGGTGATCTCCAACAGACATGCCAAGGACTGTTACAAAATAGTGAGTATATCCACTTATCCAATGGCCATAAAACTTTTTTATAAGTTTATAAAACTTATAATTATTATTTTTATAAAATTTGAGGTCCTAAAACCACCTGTAGGTCCCAGAATATTTAAGTTTCTCTCAAAATTGATCATATGCATGGATTATTTGCATATTTGAACTTGACAATGCTCTTTTGAAATGATAATGACCAATTTAAAATAATTTTATTATATTTTTGAAAAAAATTAGTGAAATTTATGCCATAATTCCATGGTTTAACCAACTTTAAAAGTCTATGACCGGTTTCAGGAAAGTTTTGTATGATAGGAGTAGTAATTTGGCCTTGATAGGTCAAATTACTAATAATTTTGGTGACCTTCAGGGGTTGACCTTCATATTGGTCAAATAAATCATAAAATATGATAATTATAGACTTGGATATACACTAAATATTGGAATATATTTTGTGGGCAAAGACACAAACAAAATAACAAACATGTGCACTTAGAGGAAAGGACAACAACAATATGAAAAGGAAAAAACAACTACTGAAAAAATGTGCAGATATGCACTTAGAGGAATGAAACACAAGGAGTATATTACATAAAAACTAATCTTCACCTTGTTGGCTCTCTTGGATCAAATGGAAAGCTATTTGATGTACTATGTAACTTTGAAACGTATTTTCTTCCTTTTGATAGCTCTCTTCTGCAAATGGGATCACTTATATGTTCATATGTTTGGGATGATGTAGTTAGGTCTCCAAATTCCATTTTTAGGTGTATGGATTAAATATATGGATCTAATATCCAATTATCCTCCTCCCATATTCTTATTTATTGCATCAAGACTACTATCTTTACCTCAATCATAGGTTGGTCATGATTCGTCTCATTTTCATCTAATGATTAAATTGGAAAATGAAATGGTATGCTTGGATTGGTATCTTCATTATGATCCATTTGAAGTAATTTATCTTTGTGATATTCAACCTCTTGGTAGGTATTCATAAATGGCTATAATATATCATTAATTTCTTCTAGATGAACAACTGTAATAGTACTCTTTACAAGACATTCATGAATATCCACTTGGGGTGGAGATGGACCATCAAATTTTGCACAAAAACTCTCCAAGTCATCCCAAAAGGCTTCTTCATCATGATCAATGGAAAAGACATGAAATTAATAAGTATTCTTACCATTTCAAATATGTTGATCATATATTTCTACCTTTGGGATGAAGTCAAACGAAATTTCTTGATCTATTGCACTTGTCTCATCTTTATTAGGAATATTCTCCATCTCAGCAATGGCTATATGTGATTTGTCTTCGTGGCTGCCTCAATGGAAAAGACATGAAATTAATCAGTATTCTTACCATTTCAAATATGTTGATCATATATTTCTACCTTTGGGATGAAGTCAAACGAAATTTCTTGATCTATTGCACTTGTCTCATCTTTATTAGGAATATTCTCCATCTCAGCAATGGCTATATGTGATTTGTCTTCGTGGCTGCCTTTTGAAGAAAAATTTGTTTGTACTTCATCTATCTCAGCTACTGCAAACTCTTGAGAATCCTCCTGCAAGTCATCTTCTTTTTCATAATGGAAAACTAGATCATTTTTGTCCTTAACAAGTGGTGTCCCAACTATGATTCTTCTTCTTGATCACTCAAGTCACCTTTATTTTATCTCTTTGGTTGAATCCTCTTGGATCACCTTCACCTCATCTCTTTGTTTCACTTTTTTCTTGAATGGCTTTCCATGAAGGAAAGGATTTAGGCTTCTGAGGAGAAAGAGATGAAGACTGAATGATCTCTTGCTTAAATTCAACATCTTGAATGATGCTTGGTTGTTCTTCCTTTTTGCTTAATTTCCTTATCAATATTCTCATAGAATATCTTCTCTTTAAAGTGGTCAGTAATCTCAATAACAGATTGTGTTATAGCAATCTCCTTCTTTGTTTGACAGTTCTCTTGGATATAAATCTAAGAAGGGAAGGACTGAAAAACATATGAATAATTTGGTAAAATCAAAGGAGCTCTTGGAATGGTCTCTTGAGAAGGAATGGATGGCATATAATAAGAGTGAGGCTAAACCTGATGTTCCTTGAGGCCTTTTAGTTTATCCTTAATGCTTTGAATGTAACCACCTACATCCATCATCTCACCAGTGTGATTGCACAAATTTTCTCTCTCAATAGGTGCACATTGCTCTTTTATTTTTTGAAATGACTCTCTCAGATGATGAAATTGGTGAATATGGGTATCTTGGCCATAATAGCTCTATGAGTGTAGCTCTAGTGCATGCTTTTCAAGGCTCACTAAAGTTTGTTTAAGTGTTGATATGGATTGGGTAGATGCAAAATGGCCATGATTAGGCTGGTAAGGGGAAATATTATGATGGATTGGTTGTTCATATGGAGGGTCTGGGTAGTAATCCTACATATATGCTTGGTATATATCCTCAAACTTCTGGTGAGGATCATATTATGGCTGGTCATAGTGATCATAGTGAGGATAATATGGATCCATACTAAAACAAGCCATTAAAGACCATTAGTAAGCCAAAAAGAAAAATTAATCAATATTAAAAATATATTTAATGTTCAAAACTAACTTTGAGTGCTTGAAAGTTGCACTAATTTTTTTAATGCCTCCAAAGGCTAGTGTGTAGAATGATGTCCCATCGGGCATGCCAAAAATTGTTATCACTCTAGAGTGCACCCTGATTTTAGATGTGTAAAACACAACCTCTCTCTAGTTGATACAATTGGAACTTCTTAGAGTATGGGTGACTCTACAATGAGAACAACCTCCAAAGAGGGCTAGTTCCCTTAAGATTTATCAATTAAATCTAATTTTTTAGGATGAAAAGGGAGAAGGAAATTAAAATAAAAAAACCCTATCTAATGGGGTGATGCACTTGAATGATTGGTATTATATGAAAGATTTTTTAAAATTGAGTAAGACACACATATGCATCTAAAATAAAACTCTGCATTCAATCCTGAACATCAGTGTTTCTAAAGCAAATTCAAATCCTAGCTCTTCAAATGACCTATAGAGGATGAGATTTTTATAGTAGAAGTGGAAAGGACCTATAAAAATGGAAAGTATATGCCACTTTTATTCTATTAAAAAATAAAATTACACTCTTTTTTGATCCTGTTGTCCCCCAAAAATATCACTCTCTTTGGGAACAACCTATGAACTATTTTGGTTCAACAGACCGAAATCTTCTCTCCCCTTTTCAATAATTATTCTAAGCAATCAAGTTCTTCATTCTTCAAGCTTTTCAAAAATCTATGGACTCTGCAGGCTTGAAAATATGGACTCTGCAAGAAGCAAATCTACGAACTCATTTCTATGGACTCCCCCAATTCTACGAACTTGAATCTACGGACTCTGCAGGAAAGAATCAAGATCTCAACACTTAGGCAATTCCAAGGTTCATTCAATGACAAGGTTTAACCAAAAGAGTTCATCGGCAAACTTCTAAGCAAGGATTGAACCATTGAACCATTGAATCATTGAACCTTGAACAATTTTGGTTCAACAGGTTCAATGGCTTCAAGGTTCAACGTCATTAGCAAGAGTTAAGTGCTTCGGCAAAGGTTTAATAAGTTCAACTACTTCTAGGTTCAATGGCTTCAAAATACTTATCAAAGAGAAGAAGGCTTGAACCATTGAACCATTGAACCATCAAACCACTTTGGTTCAAAGGTTCAAAGTTCAATGGCTCATGGGTTCAAAGGTTCAAAGGCGGCCTCAGTTAAGGAAAGCAACAGAAAATAGGTGGTTCAATAGATGGTTCAACCAAGGAGAAGGAAAGTGATTGAACCAAGAAGTGATGGAAAAAAAGAGATAGAATGAACTGATGAACCAATGAACCAATGTAATTTTAGTGCGTTCAAAGGTTTAAGGTTCAACATGGTTCAAGAAGCTAGCAACCATTGACAGCCCCACAGATGTCAAATTTAAAGTAAGGGAATATCTGTTGAAATTCAAATAAAGAACATAACTTAAAGGAAGAACCAAGCAACTGACCGAAAAGATTGCCCAAGAGCTCAAATCACAACAAGAAGAGACAAAGAGGAAAATATCTACGTAGAAGTTATTCCGGTAGCTAGAGCAGTCTGCAAAGTAGATTTTTAAGCTTACAAACATTGAAGGCATGGCGTATTGGTCTCCTTTGAAGTAAAGACAAAATGGATAGCTGTGCAGACATCAAAGGGGATAGACCAGATGATCCAGACTCGGGAGAAGACATATGGGATGAAATGACATGCCATAGTTAAGAAAGCTACCTTCATTTCAATGCAATCCTTTGACAAACTTGGAAATGCATTCGAGGCATTGAATGCACAACATAGGTCATTCTATGGAACAAAGCACCAAGTCTTTCTTGGATCCTATATATTGTAATCTCTTATATCATTTTAGGAGAGATCTTTCCATTACTAGAATCAAAACTCTACCCAAATTGAAAGGCGAATACTCAAACTTTGAGCTAAGATTGTTGTTCATATCATTTTATCAAAATGAAAAAGCAAGTTGTTTGTAGACTTTGTGCTGTTATAACTTGTACCATTTTAGGAGATTGTTCTTATGTCTGTCTTCTAAATGTTTTCTTGTTTATTTAATTTGGCAAGTAGAACTAGTGAAATTAATCAGGAAGGTGTCCTAAAGTCGACTATGGAGAGACTTTGTGCCCCCATAATTGCCTTTAGTGTGTTTTCTTTTTGTTCTTATGTAAAAGATCTTGGGATGACTTTGTGCCCTCATTATCCTTCATATTCTATTTTTGTGTAAAGGACATTGGGATGACTTTGTGCCCTCATTGTCCTTTGTATCTCACTCTTGGGCAGTTGAGGTGGAGACTTTGTGCTACATCTCAGACTGCTGGTTACTACGCCCTTAGTTACTAATTACTTTTACTACCTGAAAGAACTCATTCTATTTCTTGTAAGAACACTTCTGAAAGAAGAGAAGTGCCTTCAGTATTTTCTCCTCTATTTTTTAACATCATCTCTAAAAAAAGAGATATGGATGGCTTATTCTACCCCTGAGTGTCATTTTCTACTTATAGTTATAGTATATAGCTCCTTCATACTTATAAGGAACCTCCCCTTGATGAGCGGAGATATTTTTCCCCTTCAGATGTGGTAAACCTGCAACTTTGGATGACCTATCTCCCTTGTTATGGATGATCAGACATATTTTGCTCATCAGTATGCTGGTGAAAAAATATTCACCCAACAATTTTTTGGCGACTCTGATGGGGATGAACGTGCAGTCTGAGGCCTCAAGTTTCAGATTGAAGTAGTCCCTACCCTTATCCATTATAGACTCTGGCAACTCCATTCTATGTCTTACCCATTATTATTATATCCTTACAATCTTCCTCCATCTCCATTATATTATCTAGTCTATAAAACTAGAGCCACTGGGATAGAACGCATATTTTGGAGCCTCAAGCTTCAAGCTGAAGTAGGGATAATTCTTTCCCATTTTTGTTCTACATTCTGACAACTCCATGTTATACAAGAAGCTAGAGAGCCCAAGGTAGAACTATTTTTTCTACTATTATCAGAGTTTTTCCTATCCACACGCCGCCTAGATTTGTTATCCCTCTTTTTCATAATCCCATCATGGCAGTTCAAGGCCCCTTGGGTAACTCATTTGGCCCACTAAATCTTACTCCACCTCTACATGAACTTCCACACAGCTCAAGAAAGAACTTCCCCAAATTCTTTGGTGATGGGAGAGTTCACCCTGAAGAACATATTGCAGCTTTTAGCATAGCCTGTGGTGTAATAGGCATGGAATTTGAGGACGTGGTAGTCAGGCTATTTGTGGAAAGACTACAAGGTGCTGCTGTAGAATGGTTTTACCACTTGTAGGCTCAGTTAGTGACTGACTGGGACACTCTCAAAGCTAAATTTGAAGCCAGGTTTAAGCCTACAAAAAATGCACATGCCTTGCTGGCCCAACTCACACAAATGAAGAAGGAACTTCATTAACTTATGAGGGACTTCATTGCCAAGTTTGACAAGCTAAGGAATAAGATTCCCATGATCATCCAGTTGATACCTAAGAATCTCAAGTGTTTCTTCATCAACTCACAGCTGTCTGAAGTGAGTTTTTTGTTGAGACAGGCTAGACACATAGACCTTGCTGCTGCTCAAGACTTGGCTACTAAGGTGGAAGATGACCTTATCTTGGCAGGAAAAATAAGGAGAGACCCAAATAGAGGTAAATTCTCTTCATCTTTTGAGTATCCATTTACATGCACCACTAATCAAATGGTGCAAAAGTTGGCAAATGAACTATTAGCCTTGAAAAGACAAATGGACCAAGGTATGTCTGTTCCTCCTTATCGAGATATGCCAAGGAGGACATTTCAGAACCAGTCATATCAAGGCAATGCTTCCAGAAGTCAAGGGCAATCAAATCATCTTCCTCCCCCATAGAGGAACCTTGCCCTTGAAGCACCTCCAACCAACTCAGTAGTTGGATATTTGGAAACATAACATGATTTCTCTTTCCAACCTGAGTTTGATCAAGAAAATGATGCTAGTCTCTTCATGGAGGATCAAGAAGAATCAGTTGGTGGGTCCCACATTGGTTTCCTAAATTACCAAGATGAACCTAGAAGTAAAGGTGAAGTAGTCAAGGCATCATACGTAGTATTCACCCGGTCCAAAAATCAGTCAGCCCAGCAAGCTGATAAAGAAAGAATAGAGGAGTGAGCTTAGCCTATAATCTCAATTGCCAAATGAGGAAGTTATCTACCTTTCTAGCCAAAGGACCTAGTGGTTGCCAAAAAAATAAGTACCTCAAAAATTTCTACACCTTCAACTTCAACTTCAAAGATTAGTCCTCCCCCTCCCAAAAACCAAAAGTATGAACTCCCATCCCCTCTTCCTAGTCCATTTTAGTTATTTGACATAGTCAACCATGTCAAGAAAACTAAAATTCAAATGACTAATTTTGAATTCCTACAAGCCAACCCTAAGCAGTTGGATAGGTTGGTAGAGTGTGTGAAGAATAAAGTCATCCCTGTAAGACAAGAGATTAGAAAGGTAACTCATGATCCCCCAAGGAACATGTCATCCCAATCACTCAGACATCAGCACTTGAAGCTCAAATTCTGTTTGAGTCTTCAAGTAGTGGTAATTATTTTTAATCCATAGAGGATGTTCCTGTTTCTACAAATGAAATTCATATAGCTAGCAATCAAGGAATTGATTCAAATAAGACATTAGAAGAATTGGTAGGGCACAGTATAAATAAAAAATGATCTTCTATCTCTAATAAAGAAAAATCTGATAGAAGATCAGTTTTTGATGATGTTTGGATACAAGAATTTGATTGCAGCAATTCCTCTATCGATGTTGGAGCCAGAATGGTGTTGATATTTCCTCAAGGAAATATTCTTCCTCATTCACACAAGTTGTAGTTTAGCAACACCAACAACACTACTGAGTATGAATCTTTGTTACTCAGATTGAAGGTTGCTTAGGATGAATATGTCAAACTCCTTCATGCCAAAGGAGATGCTGAACCAATGGTTTGTTAGGGGTTTGATGCTGACAATCAAAATAAGTGCTAGACTGAACCAGTTGAACAACAAGCTATGGTAGTGGACCATACTGCTATACTATGAAGTGAGCAAAAGGAACTCTTCACCAAGACAGTAAAGATTTATGGTTTTTAGATTGAATACCACGTCTTTCCATGGGGCAAGAAGAGAGAACCAAAAGGAGTGCATAGAAAATGTGATTTCTAGTGGAGAGTTCCATTTTCCCATCACCAATTATGGGAACAAAATGATTTCTTGCTGGTTTATCAGGATGGAACACCATCTTCATTGTCTCACAATGGGTAGCGTCTGAATCACTTCAATTCTTGAAGTATCAAATAAGTTCACCTGTACATATGTACCTTTGTATAGTCTTTAGTTCTATTTAGTGGTTTTCATTTTCTTTTTTTTTTTAGCCTTTCTTTTTGGGTAACATGACTCCATAGCCCAATGCCATACTTCAAGGCACCGGAGATTCTAGTTTCTACTTCCCTCAGTTGTTTCAAAATTTTAACTAAGGAAAGTTCCCCAACTGAAGCTAGCTATTGTCCCCAAAAATATCACTCTTTTTGAGAACAACCTATGAACTATTTTGGTTCAACAGACCAAAATCCTCTCTCTTTTTAAAGAATTGTTCTCAACATTCAAGTTCTTCATTCTTTAAGCTTTTCAAAAATCTATGGACTCTGTAGGCTTGAAACTACAGACTCTGTAGGAAGTGAATCTATGAACTCATTTCTACGGACTCCCCCAATTATATGAACTTGAATCTATGGACTCTGTAGGAAAGAAGTAATCTCTCAACACTTAGGCAATTTCAAGGTTAGTTCAACGATAAGGTTTAACCTAAAGAGTTCATCGACAAACTTCTAAGCAAGGATTGAACCATTGAACCATTGAACCTTGAACCATTTTGGTTCAATAGGTTCAATGGGTTCAAGGTTCAACATCATCAGCAAGAGTTAAGCACTTCAGCAAAGGTTCAACAAGTTCAACTGCTTCTAGGTTCAACGGATTCAAAACACTTATCAAAGAGAAGAAGGCTTGAAACATTGAACCGTTGAACCATCAAACCACTTTGGTACAAAGGTTCAAAGTTCAATGGTTCATGGGTTTAAAGGTTTAAAGGTAGCCTCAGTCAAGGAAAGAAGCACCAAATAGGTGGTTCAACGGATGGTTCAACCAAGGAGTGGGAAAGCGATTGAACCAACAAGCGATGGAACAAAAGAGATAGAATGAACTGATGAACCAATGAACCAATGAACTTTTAGCGGGTATAGCGGTTTAAAGTTCAACATGGTTCAAGTGGCTAGCGACCATTGACAGCCCCACGGATGTCAAATTTAAAGTAAGGGAATATCTGTTAAAATTCAAATATAGTGAAAAACTTAAAGAAAGAATCAAGTGACTGATCAAAAAGATAGCTCAAGAGCTCAAATCACAGTAGGAAGAGACAAAGAGGAAATTATCTATGTAGAAGTTATTCTAGTAGCTGGAACAGTTTACAAAGTAGATTTTTGAGCTTGTAGACATTGATGGCGTGACCTGTTGGTCTCCTTTGGAGTAAAGACAAAATAGATAGTTGTGCAGACATCAGAGGGGACAGACCAGATGATCCAAACTTAGGAGAAGACATATGGTATGAAATAACATGCCATAGTTAAGATAGCCACCCTATTTTCAATGCAGTCCCTTGACAAACTTGGAAATGCATTTGAGGCATTAAATGCAAAGCATGGGCCATTCTATGGAACAAAGTGCCAAGTCTTTCTTGGCTACTATATATTTTAATCTCTTGTATCATTCTAGGATAGATCTTTTCATTACCAAAAGAAAAACTCTACCCAAATTGAAAGGTGAATACTGAGACTTTGAGCTTAGATTATTATTCATATCATTTTATCTGAATGAGAAAGCAAGTTGTTTGCAAACTTTGTGATGTTATAGCTTGTACCATTCTAGGAGATTATTCTTATGTCTATCTTCTGAATGTATTATTGTTTATTTAATTTGTCAAGCAGAACTAGTGAAAGTAATCAGGAAGGTCTCCTAAAGCTGACTGTGGAGAGACTTTGTGCCCCCATAATTGCCTTTAGTGTGTTTTATTTTTATTCTTGTGTAAAGGATTTTGGGAGGAATTTATGCCCTCATTATCCTTTGTATTTTGTTTCTATGTAAAGGACATTGAGATGACTTTGTGCCCTCATTGTCCTTTGTATCTCACTCTTGGAAAGTCGAGGTAGAGACTTTGTGCTACATCTCAAGCTGTTGGTTACTATGCCCTTGGTTACCAGTTACTTTTACTACCTAAAAGAACTCCTACTATTTCTTGAAAGAACACTTCTGAAAGAAGAGAAGTGCCTTCATTATTTTTTCCAAGATTTTCTCCTCTATTTTTAACATCTCTAAAAAAAACATATGGATGGCTTATTCTACCCCTAAGTGTCATTTTTTGCTTATAGTTATAGTATATAGCTCCTTCATACTTATAGGGAACCTCCCCTTGATGAGAGGATATATTTTTCCCCTTCGAATGTGGTAAAGCTACAACTTTGGATGACTAATCTCCCTTACTATGGATGATCAGACCTATTTTGCTCATCAGTATGCTGGTCATAAAATATTCACCCAACAGTATTTTGGCGACTCCACTGAAGATGAACGTGCAGTCTGAGGCCTCAAGTTTTAGATTGAAATAGTCCCTACCCTTATCCATTATAGACTCTGGCAAATCCGTTCCGTGTCTCACCCATTATCATTATAGCCTTACAATTTTCCTCCATCTCCATTATATTATCTAGTCTACAAAACCAGAGCCACTGGGATAAAATGTGCATTTTAGAGCCTCAAGCTTCAAGCTGAAGTAGGTATAATTCTTTCCCATTTTTGTTCTACAATCTAGCAACTCCATAATATACAAGAAGTAAGAGAGCCCAAGGTAGAACTACTTTTTCTACTGTTAGCAAAGCTTTGCCTATCCACACGCTAACTAGATTTGTTATCCCTCTTTTTCATAATCCCATCATGGCAGTTCAAGGCCCCTGAGATAACTCATTTGGCCCACTAAATCTTACTTCACCCCTACATGAACTTCCACGCAGCTCAAGAAAGAACTTCCCCAAATTCTTTGGTGATGAGAGATTTCACACTGATGAACATGTTGTAGATTTTAGCATAGTCTATGGTGTGATAAGCATGGAATTTAAGGACGTGGCAGTCAATATATTTGTGGAAACACTACAAGGCACTATTTTAGAATGGTTCTACCACTTGTAGGCTCAGTCAGTGACTAGCTGGGACACTCTTAAAGCTAAATTTGAAGCCAGGTTCAAGCCTGTAGAAGATGAACATGCCTTGCTAGCCTAACTCACACAGATGAAGAAGGAACCTCATGAACCTATGAGAGACTTCATTGCCAAGTTTGACAAGATGAGGAAGAGAATTCCCATGATCACTCAGCTGACACCTGAGAATCTCAAGTGTTTCTTCATCAACTCACAACTACATAAAGTGAGTTTCTTATTGAGATGGGATAGACACATAGACCTTGCTGCTACTCAGGACTTGGCTACTAAGGTAGAAGATGACCTTATCTTGGTAGGAAAGATAAGGAGAGACACAAATAGAGGTAAATCCTCTTCATCTTATGAGTATCTATCTATAAGCACCACTGATCAAATAGTGCAAAAGCTATCAAATGAACTGCTAACCTTGAAAAGACAAATGGCCCAAGGTATGTCTGCTCCTCTTTATCAAGATATGCCAAGGAGGACATTTTAGAACCAGTCATATCAAGGCCATGTTGCCAGAAGTCAAGGGCAACCAAATCATCTTCCTCCCCCATAGAGGAACCTTGCCCTTGAAGTGCCTCCAACCAACTCAGTAGTTGGATATTTGGAAATAAAACATGATTTCTCTTTCCAACCTGAGTTTGATTAAGAAAATGATGTTGGCCTCTTCATGGAGGATCAAGAAGAATCAGCTGGTGACTCCCACATTTGTTTCTTGAATTACCAGGATGAACCCAAAAGTAAAGGTGAAGCAGTCAAGGGATCATACGTAGTATTCACCCAGTCTAAGAATCAGTCAGCCCAACAAGCTAATAAAGAAAGAACAGAGGAGTGAGCTCAGCTTATAATCTTAATTGCCAAATGAGAAAGTTCTCTACCTCTCTAGCCAAAGGACCCGGTGGTTTCCAAAATAGTAAGTACTTCAAACATCTCTACACCTTCTACTTCAACTTCATAGATCAGTCCTCCCCCTCCCAAAAACTAAAAGGATGAACTCCCATCCTCTCTTCCTAGTCCATTTCAGTCATTTAACATAGTTGACCATGTCAAAAAAACTAAAATTTAAATGATTGAATTTGAATTCCTACAAGCCAACCTTGAGCAATTGGATAGGTTGGTAAAGTGTGTGAAGAATAAATCCATCCCTATAGGACAAGAGATTAGAAAGGTAACTCATGATCCCTTAAGGAACATGTCCATCCCAGTCACTTAGACATCAGCACTTGAAGCTTAGATTCTATTTGAGTCTTCAAGCAGGGGTAATTATTTTTTATCCACAGAGGATGTTCATGTTTATGTAGATGAAAGTCATATAGCTAGTAATCTAGGAATTGATTCAAACAAGACATCAGAAGAATTGGTAGGGCACAATATAAATAAAAAAGGATCTTTTATCTCTAATAAAGAGAAATCTGATAGAAGATTAGATTCTGATGATGTTTGGATTCAAGAATTCGATGGCAGCAATTCCTCTACCAGTGTTGGAGTTGGGATGGTGTTGATATCTCTTCAAGGAGATATTCTTCCTCCTTCACACAAGTTGTAGTTTAGCAACACCAACAACACTATTGAGTATGAATCTTTGTTACTCAGATTAAAGGTTGCTCAAGATGAAGATGTCAAATTCCTTCATGCCAAAGGAGATGCTGAACTGATAGTTTGTCAAAGGTCTGATGCTGACAATCAAAATATGTGCTAGACTAAACCAGCTAAACAACAAGCTATGGTAGTGGACCATACTACTATACTCCAAAGACAACAAAAGGAACTCTTCACCAATAGAGCAAAGATTTATGGTTTCTAGATTGAAGACCACGCCTTGCCATGGGGAAAGAAGAGAGAACCAAAAGGAGTACACAGAGAATGTGATTCCTTGTGGAGAGTTCCATTTGCCTATCACCAATTCTGGGGACAAAATGGTTTCCTACTAGTTTATCAGGATAGAATGCCATCTTTATTGTCTCACAATGGGCAGCATCTGAATCACTTCATTTCTTAAATTATCAAATAAGTTCACCTGTACATATGTACCTTGTATAGTCTTTAGTTCTATTTAGTGGTTTTCATTTTCTTTTTTTTTAGAGCTTTTCTTTTTGGGTAGCATGACTCCATAGCCTAATGGCATACTTTAAGGCACTAGAGATTTTGGTTTCTACTCTCCTCAATTGTTTCAAAATTTTAACTAAGGGAAGTTCCCCAACAAGAGCTAGCTGTTGTCCCCAAAAATATCACTCTTTTTGGGAACAACCTATGAACTATTTTGGTTCAACAAACCAAAATCCTCTCTCCCTTTTTAAAGAATTGTTCTGAGCATTCAAGTTCTTCATTCTTCTTCAAAAATCTATGGACTCTGTAGGCTTGAAACTATAGACTCTGCAGAAAGTGAATCTATGAACTCATTTCTACGGACTCCCCCAGTTCTATGAACTTGAATCTACGGACTCTACAGGAAAGAAGTAATCTCTCAACACTTAGGCAATTTCAAGGTTAGTTCAATGACAAGGTTTAACCTAAAGAGTTCATCGACAAACTTATAAGCAAGGATTGAACCATTGAACCATTGAATCCTTGAACCTTGAACCATTTTGGTTCAACAGGTTCAATGGGTTCAAGGTTCAACATCATCAGCAAGAGTTAAGCACTTTAACAAAGGTTTAACAAGTTCAACCGCTTCTAAGTTCAACAGATTCAAAACACTTATCAAAGAGAAGAAGGCTTGAACCATTAAACCATTGAACCATCGAACCACTTTGGTTCAAAGGTTCAAATTTCAATGGTTCATGGGTTCAAAGGTTCAAAGGCGGCCTCAATCAAGGAAAGAAGTAGCAAATAGGTGGTTCAATGGATGGTTCAACCAAGGAGTGAGAAAGTGATTGAACCAGGAAGCGATGGAACAAAAGAGACAGAATGAACCGATGAACTAATGTACTTTTAGTAGTTTTAAAGGTTTAAAGTTCAACATGGTTCAAGCGGCTAGTGACCATTGACAGCCCCACGGATGTCAAATTTAAAGTAAGGGAATATCTGTTGAAATTCAAATAAAGCACATAACTTAAAGGAAAAACCAAGTGACTAACCGAGAAGATAGCTCAAGAGCTCAAATCACAGTAGGAAGAGACAAAGAGGAAAATATCTACGTAAAAATTATTTCGGTAGCTAGAATAATCTGCAAAGTAGATTTTTGAGCTTGCAAACATTGAAGGTAGAGCCTATTGGTTTCCTTTAGAGTAAAGACAAAATGGACAGCTGTGCAGATGTCAGAGGGGATAGACCAAATGATTCAAACTTAGGAGTAGATATATGGGATGAAATGACACGCCATAGTTAAGATAGCCACCCTATTTTCAATGCAGTCCTTTGACAAACCTGGAAATGCATTCAAGGCATTGAATGCATAGCAAGGGCTGTTTTATGGAACAAAGCACCAAGCCTTTCTTAGTTTCTATATATTGTAATCTCTTTTATCATTCTAGGAGAGATATTTTTGTTACTAGAAGGAAAACTATGCCCAAATTGAAAGGCAAATACTAAGACGTTGAGCTCAGATTGTTATTCATATCATTTTATCTGAATGAGAAAGCAAGTTATTTGTAGAATTTGTGTTGTTATAGCTTGTACCATTTTAGGAGATTGTTATTATATATATCTTCTAAATGTATTTTTGTTTATTTGATTTGGCAAGCAGAACTAGTGAAAGTAATCAGGAAGGTGTCCTAAAGTCGACTTTGGAGAGACTTTGTGCCCCCACAATTGCCTTTAGTGTGTTTTCTTTCTATTCTTGTGTAAAGGATCTTGGGATGACTTTGTGCCCTCATTATCCTTCATATTATATTTCTGTGTAAAGGACCTTGGGATGACTTTGTGCCCTCATTGTCCTTCGTATCTCACTCTTGGGTAGTTGAGGTGGAGAATTTGTGCTACATCTCAGGCTGTTGGTTATTATGCCCTTGGTTACCAGTTACTTTTGTTACCTGAAAGAACTCTTGTTGTTTCCTGCAAGAACACTTCTTAAAGAAGAGAAGTGCCTTTAGTGTTTTCACTAAGATTTTCTCCTCTGTTTGTTAACATCATCTGTGAAAAAAGAGAGATGGATGGCTTATTCTACCCCTGAGTGTTATTTTCTTCTTATAGTTATAGTATATAGCTCCTTCATACTTATAGGGAACCTCCCCTTGATGAGAGGAAAGATTTTTCCCCTTTAGATGTGGTAAACCTATAATTTTGGATGACCAATCTCCCTTGCTATGGATGATCAGACCTATTTTGCTCATCAGTACACTGGTGACAAAATATTTACCTAACAATTTTTTGGTGACTCTTCTTGAGATGAACGTGCAGTTTGAGGCCTCAAGTTTTAGATTAAAGTAGTCACTACCCTTATCCATTATAGACTTTGGTGACTCCATTCCATGTCTTACCCATTATCAATATAGCCTTACCATCTTCCTCCATCTTCATTATATTATCTGGTCTACAAAACCAAAACCATTGGGATAGAACACGTAGTTTGAAGCCTCAAGCTTCAAGCTAAAGCAAGGCCAATTCTTTCCCATTTTTGTTCTACAATTTGGCAACTCCATGCTATACAAGAAGCTAGAGATCCCAAGGTATAAATTATTTCTCTAATGTTAGCAGAGCTTTGCATATCCACACGCTGCCCAAATTTGTTATCACTCTTTTTCATAATCCCATCATGGCAGTTCAAGGCCCCTGGGGTAACTTATTTGACCCACTAAATCTTACTCCACCCCTGCATGAGCTTCCACATAGCTTAAGAAAGAACTTCCCCAAATTCTTTGGTGATGGGAGAGTTCACCCTAATGAACATATTACATCTTTTAGCATAGCCTGTGGTGTGATAGGTGTGGAATTTGAGGATGTGGCATTCAGGTTGTTTATGGAAAAACTACAAGTTGCTGCTATAGAATGGTTTTACCACCTGTAGGATCTATCAGTGATTGACTAGGACACTCTCAAAGCTAAATTTGAATTCAAGTTCAAGCCTATGGAAGATGCACATGCCTTGCTATCCCAACTCACACAGATAAAAAAGGAACCTCTTGAACCTATGAAGGACTTCATTGCCAAGTTTGACAAGCTGAGGAACAAGATTCCCATGATCACCCAGCTGACACCTGAGAATCTCAAGTGTTTCTTCATCAACTCACAGCTTTCTAAAGTGAGTTTTTTGTTGAGATGGGCTAGACACATAGACCTTTTTTCTACTCAAGACTTGGCTACTGAGGTAGAAGATGACCTTATCTTGGTAGGAAAGATAAGGAGAGACCCAAATAGAGATAAATCATCTTCATCTTTCGAGTATCTATTTACAAGCACCACTGATCAAATGGTGCAAAATCTGGCAAATAAACTACTAGCCTTGAAAAGACAAATGGCCCAAGGTATGTTTGCTCCTCCTTATTAGGATATGCCAAGGAGGACATTTCAAAACCAGTCATATCAAGGCAATGCTGCCAGAAGTCAAGGACAACCAAATCATCTTCCTCCCCCATAGAGGAACCTTGCCCTTGAAGCACCTCCAACCAACTCAGCTATTAGATATTTGGAAATAGAACATGATTTCTCTTTTCAACCTGAGTTTGATCAAGAAAATGACACTGGTCTCTTCAAGGAGGATCAAGAAGAATCAGCTGGTGATTCCCACATTGGTTTCTTAAATTACCAGGATGAACCCAAATGTAAAGGTGAAGTAGTCGAGGGATTATACACAGTATTCATCTGGTCTAAGAATCAGTCATCCCAGTAAGTTGATAAAGAAATAATAAAGGAGTGAGCTCAGCCTGCAATCTCAATTGCCAAATGAGGAAGTTCTCTACCTTTCCAGCCAAAGGACCTAATGGTTTCCAAAAAAGTAAGTACCCCAAACATCTCTACACCTTCTACTTCAACTTCATAGATCAGTCCTCCCCCTCCCAAAAACCAAAAGGATGAACTCCCATCCTCTCTTCCTAGTCCATTTCAGTCATTTGACATAGTCGACCATGTCAAGAAAACTAAAATTCAAATTACTGAATTTGAATTCCTACAAGCCAACCCTGAGCAGTTGGATAGGTTGGTAGATTGTGTGAAGAATAAAGCCATCCCTATAGGACAAGAGATTAGAAAGGTAACCCATGATCCCCCAAGGAACATGCCCATCCTAGTCACTCAAACATCAACACCTGAAGCTCAAATTCTATTTGAGTCTTCAAGCAGGGGTAATTATTTTTTATCCATACAGGATGTTCATGTTTCTACAGATGAAAGTCTTGTAGCTAGCAATCTAGGAATTGATTCAAACAAGACATCAGAAGAATTGGTAGGACACAATATAAATAAAAAAGAATCTTTCATCTCTAATAAAGATAAATTTGATAGAAGATCAGTTTTTGATGATGTTTGGATCTAGAAATTTGATGGTAATAATTCCTCTACCGATGCTGGAGTTGGGATGGTGTTGATATCTCCTCAAGGAGATATTCTTCTTCCTTCACACAAGTTGCAGTTTAGCAACACCAACAACACTGCTAAGTATAAATCTCTATTACTTAGATTGAAGGTTACTCAGGATGAAGATGTCAAACTCCTTCATGCCAAAGGAGATGTTGAATCGATGGTTTGTCAGGGGTCTGATGCTGACAATCAAAATATGTGTTGGACTGAACCAACAGAACAACAAGCTATGGTAGTGGACCATACTGCTGTACTCTGAAGTCAACAAAAGGAACTCTTCACTAAGAGAGCAAAGATTTATGGTTTTCAGATTGAAGACCACATCTTGCCATGGGGCAAGAAGAGAGAACCAAAAGGAGTGCACAAAAAATGTGATTCCTTGTGGAGAGTTCCATTTGCCCATCACCAATTTTGGGGACAAAATGGTTTCCTATTGGTTTATCATGAAAAAATGCCATCTTCATTGTCTTACAATAGGCAGCATCTGAATCACTTCAATTCTTGAAGTATCAGATAAGTTCACCTATACATATGTACCTTTGTATAGTCTTTAGTTATGTTTTATGCTTTTCATTTTCATTTTTTTTGGAGCCTTTCTTTTTGGGTAGCATGACTCCATAGCCTAATGGCATACTTCAAGACACCAAAGATTCTAGTTTCTATTCCCCTCAGTTGTTTTAAAATTTTAACTAAGGAAAGTTACCCAACTAGAGCTAGCTGTTGTCCCCAAAAATATCACTCTTTTTGGGAACAACCTATGAACTATTTTGGTTCAACATAACAAAATCCTCTCTTCCCTTTTCAATAATTATTCTGAGCATTCAAGTTCTTCTTTCTTTAAGATTTTTAGAAATCTAGGGACTCTACATGCTTGAAACTATGGACTCTATAGGAATTAAATCTATGAACTCATTTCTATAGACTCCCCTAGTTCTATGAACTTGAATCTACAGACTCTACAGGAA
This sequence comes from Torreya grandis, assembly GCA_037957365.1. NCBI lineage: Eukaryota > Viridiplantae > Streptophyta > Pinopsida > Cupressales > Taxaceae > Torreya > Torreya grandis. The sequence goes on along the minus strand of JARHVA010003701.1, from coordinate 595,064 downwards.
AGAAGCAAGCTCTCAACACTTAAGCAATGTCAAGGTTGGTTCAACGACAAGTTTTAACCAAAAGAGTTCATCAGAAAACTTCTAAGCACGGATTGAACCATTAAACCATTGAACTGTTGAACCTTGAACCTTTTTGGTTTAATGGGTTCAATGGGTTCAAGGTTCAACATCGTCAGCAAGAGTTAAGCACTTTAGCAAAGGTTCAATATGTTCAACCGCTTCTAGGTTCAATGGCTTCAAAACACTTATCAAAGAGAAGAAGGCTTGAACCATTTAATGGTTGAATGATTGAACCACTTTGGTACAAAGGTTCAAAGTTCAATGGTTCATGGGTTTAAAGGTTCAAAGGCAACCTCAATCAAGGAAAGAAGCACCAAATAGGTGGTTCAATGGATGGTTCAACCAAGGAGCAAGAAAGCGATTGAACTAGGAAGCGATGGAACAAAAGAGACAGAATGAACAGATGAACCAATGAACCAATGTACTTTTAGTGGGTTTAAAGGTTTAATGTTCAACATGGTTCAAGTGGCTAGCGACCATTGACAGCCCCGTGGACATCAAATTTAAAGTAAGGGAATATCCATTGAAATTCAAATAAAGTGCAGAACTTAAAGGAAGAACCAAGCCACTGACTAAAAAGATAACTCGAGAGCTCAAATTGTAGCAGGAAGAGACAAAAAAGAAATATCTATGTAGAAGTTATTCTAGTAGCTAGAATAATCTAAAAAGTAGATTTTTGAGCTTGCAAACATTGAAGGCATGGCCTGTTTGTCTCCTTTGGAGTAAAGACAAAATGGGCAGCTACGCAGATGTCAGAGGGGACAAACCAGATGATCTTGACTCAAGAGAAGACATATGGGATGAAATGGCATGCCATAGTTAAGATAGCCACCCTATTTTCAATGCAGTCCTTTGACAAACTTGGAAATGCATTTGAGGCATTGAATGCACAACATGGGCTGTTCTATGGAACAAAGCACCATGTATTTCTTGGCTGCTATATATTTTAATCTCTTGTATAATTCTGGGAGAGATCTTTTCGTTACCAAAAGCAAAACTCTGCCCAAATTAAAAGGTGAATACTGAGACTTTGAGCTTAGATTGTTGTTCATATCAATTTATCTGAATGAAAAAGCAAGTTGTTTATAGACTTTATGTTGTTATAGCTTGTACCATTTCAGAAGATTGTTCTTATGTCTATCTTCTAAATGTGTTCTTGTTTATTTAATTTGGTAAGCAGAACTAGTGAAAGTAATCAGGAAGGTGTTCTAAAGCTGACTGTGGAGAGACTTTGTGCCCCCATAATTGCCTTTAGTGTGTTTTCTTTTTGTTCTTGTGTAAAGGATCTTTGGATGACTTTGTGCCCTCATTATCCTTTGTATTCTATTTCTATGTAAAGGACATTAGGATGACTTTGTGCCCTCATTCTCCTTTGTGCGATGGAACAAAAGAGATAGAATGAACCAATGTACTTTCAATGGGTTCAAAGGTTTAAGGTTCAACATGGTTCAAGTGGCTAGCAACCATTGACAGCCCCACGGATGTCAAATTTAAAGTAAGGGAATATCTGTTGAAATTCAAATAAAGTGTAGAACTTAAAGGAAGAACCAAGCGACTGATCGAAAAGATAGCTCGAGAGCTCAAATCATAGCAGGAAGAGACAAAGAGGAAATTATCTATGTAGAAATTATTCTAGTAGCTGGAACAGTCTACAAAGTAGATTTTTGAGCTTGCAAACATTGAAGGCGCGGCCTGTTGGTCTCCTTTGGAGTAAAGACAAAATGGAAAGCTATGGAGACATCAGAGGGGACAAACCAGATGATCTAGACTCAAGAGAAGACATATGGTATGAAATGACATGCCATAGTTAAGATAGCCACCCTATTTTTAATGCAGTCCTTTGACAAACTTGGAAATGCATTTGAGGCATTGAATGCAAAGCATGGGCCGTTCTATGGAACAAAGTGCCAAGTCTTTCTTGGCTGATATATATTTTAATCTCTTGTATCATTCTAGGATAGATCTTTTCGTTATTAGAAGATAAACTTTGCCCAAATTGAAAGGTGAATACTGAGACTTTGAGCTTAGATTATTGTTCATATCATTTTATCTGAATGAGAAAGCAAGTTGTTTGCAGACTTTGTGCTATTATAGCTTGTACCATTTTAGGAGATTATTCTTATGTCTATCTTCTGAATGTGTTCTTATTTATTTAGTTTGGTAAGTAGAACTAGTGAAATTAATTAGGAAGGTGTCCTAAAGCTAACTATGGAGAGACTTTGTGCCCCCACAATTGCCTTTAGTGTGTTTTCTTTCTGTTCTTGTGTAAAGGATCTTAGGATGACTTTGTGCCCTTATTATCCTTCATATTCTATTTCTATGTAAAGGACATTGGGATGAATTTGTGCCCTCATTGTCCTTTATATCTCACTCTTAGGTAGTCGAGGTGGATACTTTGTGTTACATCTCAGGCTGCTGGTTATTATGCCCTTAGTTAGCAGCTACTTTTACTACCTGAAAGAACTCTTGTTGTTTCCTGTAAGAACACTTCTGAAAGAAGAGAAGTGCCTTCAATGTTTTCACCAAGATTTTCTCCTCTATTTGTTAACATCATCTCTGAAAAAAGAGAGATGGATGGCTTATTCTACCCCTGAGTGTTATTTTCTGCTTATAGTTATAGTATATAGCTCCTTCATACTTATAGGGAACCTCCCCTTGATGAGAGGAGAGATTTGTCCCCTTTGGACGTGGTAAACCTGTAGCTTTGGATGACCAATCTCCCTTGATGTGGATGATTAGACCTATTTTTCTCATCAGTACATTGGTGATAAAATATTCACCCAACAGATCCAAAAAATGTATGCAAAAAAATCTTCTTTATTTGATAAAATGTTGTCAATTACAATTTCTTTTCTACCTTCAACTAAATTTTCAAAAAATAGATTAAAAAAGCCAATATATAAGTCTAAAACCTTAAGTAAAGCCAAATTAATATGGAAAAGAGAAGCATTAGTCTTATGAAAATAATTTAGACCATTTGAGTGGTTTTTCTTTATGAACAAGAGGCTAGGAAGGGTGTCTTGAACTAAAAAAATAAAAATTTCACCAAAAATGAAAATAACTCTTCACCTACTTCCTAATATCTAAAAATGTTTTCATGTGGTATATACCATGCTATCAAAACACTCTAAAAGCACATTTTGCTTGAAAATTCAAAAAACCCCTTTTTGGTCTTTATGCATGTTTACCTTGCAAAACCCTGTATGAGCATGGTTTGATTAAAATTTAAGTTTTTATCATCTTTAAAGGTCTTATTATAATGTAAAAACATGATACCATGATTTTTAAAATTTTATCTAGACCTAGAAACCTCTATGGCACTCCAGAATGATGCCTACTGTAATGGTGATCTCCAACAGACATTCTAAGGACTGTTACAAAATAGAGAGTATCTCCACTTATCCAATAGCCATGAAACTTCTTTAAAATGTTATCCAACTTATAATTACCTAGTGTAAAAAATTTGAGGTCCTAAAACCACTTGTAGCTCCCAAAATATTTAGTTTTCTCTCAAAATTGATCCCTATGCATGGATTATTTGCATGTTTGAACTTGACAATGCTCTTTTGAAATGATAATGACCCATTTAAAATCCATTTTTGACATTTTGACAAAAATTAGTGCTTTTTAGCCCACAATACCCTAGTTTTACCAACTTTAAAAGGCTATAACCGGTTTTAGAAAAGTTTTGTACGATATGAGTAGTAGTTTGGCCTTGATAGGTCAAATTACTAACAACTTTTGTGACTTTTGGGGGTTGACCAGCCTACTGGTCAAAGAACTCAGAAACTTTGACAAGGATAACCTTGGATATACTCTAAATATTTGAAGATATTTTGTGGGCAAAGACACAAATAAAATATTAAGCATATACACATGTGCACTTAGAAGAAAGGACAACAACAACATGGAAAATAAAAAACAACTGCTGAAATCATGTGTGGATATGCACTTAGAGGAATAAAACACAAGGAGTCTATTATGTAAAAATTAACCTCCACCTTGTTGGCCCTCTTGGATCAAATGGAAAGCTATTTGATGTACTATGGAACTTTGAAACGTGTTTACTTCCTTTTGATATCTCTCTTTTGCAAATTGGATCACTTGTATGTTCATATCTGGATGATGTAGCTAGGCCTCCAACTTCCATTATTAGGTGTATGGATTGAAGATAAAAATCTAAGATCCAATCATCCTCCTCCCATATTCTTCTTTGTTGCATCAAGACTACTATCTCTACCTCATTCATAGTTTGGTCATGATTTATCTCAATTTTATCCAATGATTGAATTGGCAAATGAACTAGTATGCTTAGATTGGTATCTTCATTATGATCCATTTGAAGTAGTGACTCTCTAAGATATTCAACCTCTTGGTAGGTATTCATAAATGGCTGAAATATATCATTAATTTCCTCTTGATGAATAACTGCAATAGTACTCTTTACAAGACATTCATCAATATCCACTTGGGTTGGAGATGGACCATTAAATTTTGTAAAAAAACTCTCCAAGTCATCCCAATAGGATTCTTCATCATGATCAATGTAAAATACATGAAATTCATTAGTATTCTTACCCTTTGAAACATGTTGATCACATATTTCTACCTTTTGGATGAAGTCAAATGAAATTTTTTGATCTATTGCACATGTCTCATCTTTATCAGGAATATTCTCCATCTTAGCAATGGCTCTATGTGAGTTGTCTTCATGGCTACCTTTTGAATATAAAATTATTTGTACTTCATCTATCTTAGCTACTACAAACTCTTGAGAATCCTCTTTCAATTCATCTTCTTGTTCATCATGGAAAACTAAATCATTTTTATCCTTGCCAAGTGGTGTCGCAACTATGATTTATTCTACTTGATCACTCAAGTCACCTTTATTTTCTATCTATTTGGTTGCATCCTCTTGGATCACCTTAACCTCATCTCACTACTACACTTTTTCTTGAATGGCTTTCCATGAAGGAAAGTATTTAGGAATCTGAAGAGGAATAGATGAAGGCTGAATGATCTCTTGCTTAAATTCAACATCTTGATTGATGCTTAGTTGTTCCTCTTTCTTGTCTAACTCTATGATTTAGCTCCAAGATGGAAAAGATAAAGGCTCTTTTCTAACCTTTTGATTATGGTTCTCCTCCTCTTTCCTTGTCTTCAGCTCCAACTCTTTGATCTAATTATCAATATTCTCCTCGAATATCTTCTCTTTAAAGTGGTTAGTCATCTCAATAGAAGACTATGCCATAACAATCTCCTTATTTCTTTGACAATTCTCTTGGATAGAAATCCAAGAAGGGAAGGACTGAGAAACATATGAAAATTTTGGAAAAGTCAAAGGGGCTCTTGGAATGGTCTCTTAAAAAAGCTATTAGAGACCATTAATAAGCCAAAAACTAAAAGTAATCAATATTGAAAAAATACCTGATGTTCAAAACTAACTTTGAGTGCCTGAAAGTTGCACTAATTTTTTTGAATGCTTCCAAAGGCTGGTGTGTAGAATGATGTCCCACCGGGCATGCCAAAAACTGTTATCACTCTAGAGTGCACCCTACTTGAATATGTGTAAAACACACCCTCTCTCTAGCTAATACAATTGGAACTTCTTAGAGTGTGGATTACTATGATGAGAATAACCTCTAGAGAGGGATGGTTCCCTTAAGATTTATCAATTACATCTGATTTACTATGATTTTTTGAGATGAAAAGGGAGAAGCAAATTGAAATGAAAAATCCTATCTAATGGGGTGATGTACCTGAATGATTGGTATTATATGAAATCCTTTTTTAAAGTTGGTAAGACACATATGAATCTAAAATAAATATCTACATTCAATCCTAAACATTAATGTTTCAAAAGAAGGCCTGAAAGAAGTTTGCAAAGCAAATTCAAATCCTAGCTCTTCAAATGACCTGTAGAGGATGAGATTGTTAAAGTAGGTGTGGAAAGGACCTAAAAAAAGGAAAATTATATACCAATTTTATACTAGTAAATAATCAAATTATACTCTATTTTTATCCATAAAAACATATTTAAAAAATCTTCTTTATTTGATAAAATGGTGTCAATTACAATTTCTTCTCTGCCTTCAACCAAATTTTTAAAAAATGGCTTCAAAAATCCAATATATAGGTCTAAAACCTTAAATAAATCCAAATTAATGTTTAAAAGAGAATGATTATTCTTATTTGAGTTAAAATAAGACTAAAATCTTTTTACAAAATTAAATAAAGGCTTTAAAATCTTTCAATTCTTCAAAAATTGCATATTCTTCATTTTTGGCATAGAATTGAGAAGTGGTGGGCCCATGTTGACTTGTCAACCTTCCTTGAATAAAAATCATTTCATAAATTATAATATAACTCCATCTTGAAAGTTATTTTAAGCTATTTAAAGTCTTTATCTTGCATGAAAAGCATGGGAGATGCATGAAACTAGTCAAACTAGTCAATTGAAGAGATTTGACCCTTAATGATTAGTTAACTCAACTTGAGCTCAACTTGCATGAATTGAAACTTATGTATTGAATTGAGAATTATATATCCAATTAAAAAACATATATTCTATGTGGTAACTTCAAAATTAATTCATTTTATAGATTTTCAACGCCATTATTTACTTACTTTATTGACCAATTAAGCCTATTATGCCAATTAGGCCTTATAGCCTATCTTCTTGCATTTGGAATCCATTAAAACTAAAATAATATGATATGAAACCTAAAAAAACAACAAAGTTCACTTTTTAAATAATTATTTATCGCCAAAATATTTGATTTTGATGAGAAAACACTCGCCATTCAATCAACAGGGTTGACTAAGCCTATTTTGCTCTATTTTCCTATAGATTGGCCATTTTGATTGAGTTGGATGGGACACTTCTAAGATTATTTATGAAAAAAATAAAATTTTAGGATGAATAAAAATTCTTATGATTTCATCTCCATTGATTATATTTCATTGAAGTGTCATGTACTTCATTTTACATACTTTTTTCTATAAAAAAACATGATTTCTTCCCTCATCCATACATCTTCATACATAACGTTGAAATTTATGGAATCCTCTCTAAGTTTACTTGAAATTTTAAAATGTTTCAGGTTTATTCAAGATGATTTGTTGGTAGTAAAATTAATTTTTTTCAAAACTAGTTTTTTGAGGTTTTAGGAAGGCTTTGAAGTTGAATTTTCAAAATGATGATTCATGAATTATAGACCTCAAAATACAAAAAATATTTCATTTATATGTATAAAAATTACTCACACAACATCCCTAAAAATATTGGGTTCCCATTCAATATATATAAAAAGTTACCATGTGGAGAAATCTATCTATGGGGTTTTGACTACATTCTGAGCTGCTTATACTCTTAATAATTGTTAATAAATAAAAACCACTCAAATAGTATATAATTTTTAATTAATTATAATTAAATATGATTAATCAAAACATACTAATATTTTTCATCTAAACTCCACACGTGGTGAAATATATGAGCATCTGAAGAGGAGGCTAGGAAGGGTGTCTAGAACTAAAAAAATGAAAATTTCACTAAAATAAAAATAACTATTCACCTAATTCTCAATACCTAAGAAAATTATCATGGGGTCTATACCATGCTATCAAAACACTTTGAAATCATATTTTACTTGAAAAGTCAAAAAACCCCTTTTTGGCCTTTATGTCTATTTGCTTGTAAAAGCCTATATGAGCATGGTTTGCTAAAAATTTAGAGTTTTGATACTTTTTAGAGGTTTTAATATGATATAAAACATTATACCATTATTTTTAATTTTTACCTAGACTTTGAAACCTCTGTGGCACTCTAGAATGATGCCTACTATAATGGTGATCTCCAACTGACATGCCAAGGAATGTTACAAAATAGTGAGTATCTCCACTTATCCAATGGCCAAGAATTTTTTTTATAAGGTTATCCAACTCATAATGACCTTTTGTACAAAATTTGAAGTCCTAAAACCACCTGTAGCTCCCAGAATATTAAATTTTCTCTCAAAATTGATCCTTGTGCATGGATTATTTACATATTTGAACTACACAGTGCTATTCTGAAATGATAATGACCCATTTATTATCCATTTTTTACATTTTTGACCAAAATTAATGATTTTAAGGCCACAATTCCTTGATTTGACCAACTTTAAAAGGCTATGACTAGTTTCAGGAAAGTTTTGTATGATAGGAGTAGTAATTTGGCCTTGATAGGTCAAATTACTAACAATTATCATATAAATTTATCATGATTTTATAGAGACCATTTTTATAGATTTTCATAGGAAACATATAGAATATTTGTTATTCATTTTTTAAGTACATCTCATATGTATGGTCTGTAAGTTCAGATTAAGTGAAATGAGCCCAGAAATGATTTATTTTATCTCTCAACCATTACTAGGGTTTCTCAATAAAACCCTATGGGTTTCAGTCATGGAATTCATAGGGATTTCTATTTTTATGTTGACTAGATATAGGTGGGAACTAGTCGTTTAAGTTATAAGTTAATCCTTCCTCATCATTGTGTAATTGGTCCCCTCGACCTAGTGATTGGAGCAGTGATCAAAGACTTTAATATTTCCTAAGTCCTTTACTAAAGTTTTGTATGAGATTGATCAATGGTTATCACTTAATCACATGATGTAGATATAATTATTTGCAATAAATTCAATATGTCAAAGGTATCTGAGAGTGAATATGCTAATGACATGTGTCACATTTACAGGAGCTTGCCAGACAAAGATCCAAAGAGCATATTAATCTATCAGAGGATCTAATAGTGAGCATGTGATCATGAAATGAAGATCAATAGAGCATGTGGATTCAAAGAGATCAAATTTTTTGATGTATGGAGAGTTAAAGACCAATTTACTTTGAGGAGATCAACGGTGTGTGTGTGTTCTAAAGTATCAGGAAGTAACTAGATGAGATCAAGTGTGCGATGTTTAATGATAAATAGAGGTAAAGTCCATGTTACTTTTGAAGATATAATGGCATGTGGGATCTTGGATCAAATATCAATGGATGCATTTTAAACTTGAAATGTTAAAATTTGGAAACTTTCAAAGATCTAATGGAGTGTGTGTGCTTGTCAGAGTTTTATCTAATGGTTGCATTTTAAAGTTGAGTCAATTGAAGGATGATCATCAAATCATGGCATAAAACTTAAAGATCAATGGTTAGTCTTTAACTATTTGATCACCTCAATGGTCAAGCGATGGAACACTTAGGAAAGATGCATTATATGACACAAAGAATGATATAGATCACTATGATCGATCAAAATTTTGTAATATGACATGTGCATAAAAATTAAAGACTAATATATGCTAAATATAGTAAAAGATAGAGAATTATGGTGGTGGTGTGTGAATTCAATAAGAGAGAAACCTGTCATTAAATAAATATGAATTGATTCCAAGAATGGAGCATGATGTGTTAATGATAGAGTATGAACACAAAAAATATGTGAGACCTAGATCTATTACACATACATTGTCATGTCCCCTCTCTAGTACGACATGACACTTTACGTAGATTTGCCTATTCCAGACTCTCATAGGTAGATGGTGGTGATGAGAGAGTCATTTTTACATTTATTTGGTGATTAGATGGCTCATTGTGCTCTTGGAGGCATTATATTTTATTATTAATTTTTATATGGGGCCAAAATGTTATATTTTTAAATTAAGGTGCACTTTTATTTCATAAAGTTACTTTTTATTTTAAAAGTGCAATAAGATTTTATAAGATGTATTATGGATACTTCTAGAATAAGTTTTCAAAAAGTGCATAAATAGACCCCATGGTTCTCTCATTTGGCATCAGAGTTTATTTTCTCATTGAGTTTTTCCTTGAGCATTTGTGGGGCTTGATAGTCTGCAAATATACATCATAATCTTTGAGAACGATACCTCTCAAGAGATTGCATAACTGAGGAAGTGAAATAACTTCTGAAGGGTTGCACATTGGAAATGGTATTCAACCATTTCATGTTGAGTTTTATTTGAAGATCTTTTTGGAAGTTTAGAGGCGCTGCATTTTGAGGACAAAATATGATGATTTTGGGAGCAATCGATTAGTCTTTGGCATTGTTAGATTAGCTACTTCCAAGCCATTGATCTAGTGCATAAATTATAGAAGGTCAGCGTATGTTTACTACAGGTATCCAAACCCAGTCGAAAGTATTATAGTTATATCTGCATGGCCATGTGGTTTGAGGGAGTAGTGTCAGGTGTGGGAAGAGCTACGTTCAACCCCTGAAGACAGCGATAGAATTTGAGAGGATATTGTGGGCCTTTAAGAGGTCGTGATAGGGACAGAGGGAGATGAGTGGGACTGTTATGCCCCTACAACAATTCATGAAAGGTGTAGAAGGGGTCTTGGGTGCCATTCTGGGGTGTCGTGTAAGTTTATAAGGGGTGCAGACTTGTCTACACAGCCGCCACCATTCGTGTTGCTGACTGTTGGTGATAGTTGGGCACTTATTTTAAAGAGCTGGGTGTGTATACTTGCTATTGCAGTCACTAATCTTCTGCTACAGCCATCATGAACCTTTGCTATCAATTCAGAATCATATTGGGAGGCTAACAATGGGTATTTTTAGCATTCCCATGAGAACATATATATCTGATATAAACTCAGAAACTGCTGTCATATATTTCAGAATACTATTTATGTGTAAATCGCTCCTCATGAAGAATGATCTGTTGTGAGTGATGTTGGCAAGATAGTAATCAGTTTGATAGCTGCAATATATAGGAGTTTGGGGTTGCATGCCAATTGTTTGTCATAATGTCTCATAGATGTATCTGTTAATTACATTCATCTTCAGTTATAATAGAGTTTAGATTTGGCAAGACAAATGTTTGTTAAAATTTCTATTGATTGTAGATGCACATTAGTTCAATTACAATTCATTTTTAGACCTCATACAGTTTTGGAAAGTAATAAATTATCATGCCTTGCATCCTAATTTCATTTGCAGTCATTTAGGATATTTAGTAAATTCTTTTCATGAATTTTATCATCACTTAAAAAGGGAGAAACAAAATAGAAAAAAAATAATTTCCAGTCAAGAATAGTTTGCAAGACAAGTGTTTGACAAAATTCCATAGTGCAATATCAGTGTTTTAGTGATCCTACTAGTGAGGGTCATTACAATGGTATCAGAGCCATCATCCTGCCATCCTGTGATCAATTAAACAACATATGAGTGAGAGGGAAATCATATATTATAACAAGGAATAGTGGAGACAACAAAATTAGAATCCTCAGATTGAAGGGGATACATTGTCAGAAGCATTGAGAGACATCGACAAATCAGTTCAAAATATGGCATAGGAAGATAGAGATGTAAGTACTGAAAGGAAATTTGACAGTATGCTTGATATGATGTCATGCTTATTAGGAAAATTGGATCAACAAGCCATTCCAAATCAAAATTATCAACACACAACTGAACATAGTGGAGTTAATGAGGAAAGGTCAATACAACACGCTAGAAACACTAGAGGATCAGCCTCTAGACCTCTTTTTCCCACTTTTACACCAAGAGAAGAACAATTACATGCTACTCCAGCTACTCCATTTGGAGAAGAAGCTAGACACGCCTACTTGGAGTATACCACTCTCCCTCTTGATATAAGAGAAATATGGACATTTGATCAATTCATGAATCAAAGAAATAAGAGAAGAGGAAGAAATGATCGCTACGCTCCAAGGAATGACTATCAACAAACACTTGGTAAGATTTCCATGCCTTACTATGATGGAAGTAACAAATGCACAGCTAGGTCTTGGATTCAAAAGCTTGATAATTATCTTTCTTTGAGACCAATGCCTGAAGAGGATGCCATAAGATTTGCCACACTACATCTTGAAGGAGCTGCTCACAAGTGGTGGTATCATGGGTTAGTCACTCTTGGACACAACCTTATCACTACATATGAGGAGTTTACCAATAGGCTGATTGAAAGGTTTGATGTCAAAGATCTTGAGGTGAGTTTTCGTGAATTGGCACAACTAAAACATCATGGTTCCCTTGATGTTTATATTAATGACTTCTAGAAGCTAGCGGCAATGGTACCTAATATTTTAGAGTAGAGGCTAGTCATGTTATTTACAGAAGGGTTGAATAAACCACTCAAGGGGTGGGTTAAGGCCTTTAATCCTCTCACATTTCAAGAAGCCATGAAGAAAAGCCACAGTATGGAACTTGCAGCACCATCAAACAGGTTCAGTTCAAAGGGCTCTTCATCATACAGAGATAATAAAGAGGGATTCAACAAAGATAAAGAGAAGGATGATGACACGAAAGGCAAGTCAACTACACCCTTGGATAAGGAGACGCTTAATGACCTACGTAAGAAGAAGTTATGCTTTTATTGCAAGGGTCCATATGAGTTTGGACATGACTGTCCTATGAGGCCTAAAGGAAAGGCCAACAGGGTGATGTGGGCTTATTACGAGGGCTCAGATTTAGACAACTTAGAGTACCATGATCCTAATGATGTAGAGCAGGAACAAGAGGTAGATAATGCTAAACAAATAAAGGAACCAGAGTTACATTTACTGGAGGCACGTCTATCTAGTATTCAAAGAGAGGAATCTTTCAGACTTAGAGGTGTCTTGGAAAGATGAAAGGTTATTACACTCTTGGATACTGGTGCCACACATAACTTTATTAATTCACGCGTCATGGAGAGGTGTGGGCTCACTACTGAGGAGTTTGAGAGACTAAAAGTTAAGGTGGCTGATGGATATAGTCTTTGATGTGACAGGATGGTACGTGATCTACCTCTACACCTGAACAACTATTAGTTCAAGGTAGATTATCATGTGGTCAACATGGGTGACATGGACATAGTGCTTGGGATGCAGTGGCTACATTTGTTGGAGGAGATTACCCTGAGACTTAAGGATATGGAGATACAATTCAAGGTAGATGGCAAAACACATGTGCTGAAGGCTATTCATAATAGTGATGTTAGGACTATTACACTTAAGAGGATGGAGAGGCTAGCCAGGCATAATGATATAGAGTGGGCAGCTATTTGTACCTTGATGCCTACACATGAGGAGTAGCATTTGAGAATTAGATATGAGAAGGCATACATCAAGATTCCACCAAGTAGACCGCCAGATAGAGGCATTGAGCATATTATTGAACTAGAGGAAGGCGCTAAGCCTGTCATGATCACACCATACTGACACCCAAAGTGACTAAAGGATGAGATCGAGAGGACCATTAAAGAGTTGCTAGCCATGGGGCACGTTTGACCAAATAGCAAAGTGCATAATGTATTCCATGTATCACACCTCAAGAAGGCATTGGGTCAGAGTGAGGCCATTCTACAGCATCTGACATTGAGATTTCTTGAGGCTAAGCAATTTCAGGAGGGGTGGACTGTCATGTCCCCTCTCTAGTACAACATGACACTTTACGTAGATTTGCCTATTCTAGACTCTCATAGGTAGATGGTGGTGATGAGAGAGTCATTTTTGCATTTATTTGGTGATTAGATGGCTCATTGTGCTCTTGGAGACATTATATTTTATTATTACTTTTTATATGGGGCCAAAATGTTATATTTTTAAATTAAGGTGCACTTTTATTTCATAAAGTTACTTTTTATTTTAAAAGTGCAATAAGATTTTATAAGTTGTATTATGGATACTTCTAGAAGAAGTTTCCAAAAAGTGCATAAATAGACCCCATTGGTCTCTCATTTGGCATCAGAGTTTATTTTCTCATTGAGTTTTTCCTTGAGCATTTGTGGGGCATGATAGTCTGCAAATATTCAACATAATCCTTGAGAACGATACCTCTCAAGAGATTGCATAACTGAGGAAGTGAAATAACTTCTGAAGGGTTGCACATTGGAAATGGTATTCAACCATTTCATGTTGAGTTTTATTTGAAGATATTTTTGGAAGTTTAGAGGCACTGCATTTTGAGGACAAAATATGATGATTTTGGGAGCAATCAATTAGTCTTTGGCATTGTTGGATTAGCTACTTCCAAGCCATCGATCCAGTGCATAAATTCTAGAAGGTCAGTGTATGTTTACTACGGGTATCCAAACCCAGTCGAGAGTATTATAGTTATATCTATAGGGCCGTGTGGTTTGAGGGAGTAGCATCAGGTGTGGGAAGAGCTGCATTCAACTCCTGAAGACAACGATAGAATTTGAGAGGATATCATGGGCCTATAAGAGGTCATAATAGGGATAGAGGGAGACAAGTAGGACTGTTACACCCCTACAACAGTTTGTGAAAGGTGTAGAAGGGGTCGTAGGTGCCATTTTGGGGGTGTTGTGTGAGTTTATAAGGGGTGCAGACTTGTCTACACAGCTGCCACCATTATTGTTGCTAATTGTTGGTGATAGCTGGGTGCTTATTTTGAAGAGATGGGCATGTATACTTGCTGCTACAGTCACTAATATTCTGCTACAGCCATCATGAACCTTTGTTGTCAATTAAAAATCATCTTTGGAGGCTAACAATGGGTATTTTTAGCATTCCCATGAGAACATATATATCTGATATAAACTCAAAAACTGTTGTCATATATTTCAGAATACTATTTATATGTAAATTGCTCCTCATGAAGAGTGATCTCCTGTGAGTGATGTTGGTAAGATAGTAATCAGTTTGATAGCTGCAATATATAGGAGTTTGGGGTTGCATGACAATTGTTTGTCATAATGTCTCATAACTGTATCTGTTAATTACTTTCATCTTCAGTTATAATAGAGTTTAGATTTGGCAAGACAAATGTTTGTTAAAATTTCTATTGACTGTAGATGCACATTAGTTCAATTACAATTCATTTTCAGACCTCATATAGTTTTGGAAAGTAATAAATTACCATGCCTTGCATCCTAATTTTATTTGTAGTCATCTGGGATATTTAGCTAAGTCTTTTCATGCATTTTATCATCACTCAAAAAAGGAGAAACAAAATATAAAAAAACAATTTCTAGTCAAGAACAGTTTGCAAGACAAGTGTTTGACAAAATTCCATAGTGCAATATCAGTGTTTTAGTGATCCTACTAGTGAGGGTCATTACATACATATGTCATCTAGGATATGCACTAAGTGTTGAATGAAGTCAAATTGAGGGGTAGAGAGGTAGAGAGGAAGAGAGAAGTGTAGAGTATGAGCAATTACAGAATAGGTCTGTAACATAGAACTAGATTCATTTTTTAATCAATTTTATAATCTAGAGTAATAACTCCATAATAGATCTGATTGGTAGGTTCCATCAAAAGAGTTGATTTAGTGCTTAGCTAGGGAGTAGGTGCTTCCTTAGAGTAGGTACTCTTAAATCAGGGGATTGGTGTCTCCTTAGGATCAGTGCCCTTAAACATTATAACCAGTGAGGTTTTGATTGTGAAGCTAGATTAAAATAATAGATTCTAGCAGCTACTCTCACCATGGTTTTTCCCATATTGGGTTTTCTATGTACACTGAGTGTTGTGTCTATTTATATGTGTGTGATCTCTATGTATACTTTTTAATTTTGCATCAAATTTATTAAAGGACTAATTTTAATCAATCTACTAATTCACCCCCTCTCATTAGATAGTTATGTTCCAACAAAAGAATCAAAATGAAAGCTTTAGGTTAATTTCTCCCCTATGACCTGACCATCAGTGGTTACATAGAATCACTTGTAGTTTGGTAGAATCATCAGTGGTTAGAGCCTAACCATCAATGGTTTTACCTGATTGTTGGTAGTCACTATGTAAACCCAAGAATTTAACAAAAATGAAATCCAAACAAAACAAGGTTAGAAAATCAATTTTAGAGAGCTTCAAACATCCAAATGAAGATTTAAAAGTTGCATAATGATCTCCTTATTATGTGGGATGTGTTCGGTCCCAATAAGCATTCCATCTATGATCTAGGAATTTGACTTAAGAGAGGAGGTTAGTATGGTGTTAGTTTCAAAAATAATGAAATCCACACACTAAACAAGCTAACATATCTAGGCCTAGATCATGGGAGGATCTTGGTGAAAAAACCAATTGAAGACACAACTAAAAATGGAAAGGAATGATAACTTAAACACAAATATAAATTCCTTACCAAATCTTTGGTTGCTTCAAAAGGGTTCTTCGTTGGCTTGCTCAAATTGTGCTTAAGAGATCTTCATCAATGGGGATTGGCTATCTCCATCTCCTATTAACACCATGTTCATGCTTGATGGCTTGGCTCAATTTTGGCATTATAACACTATACGTGTTCTTGATGAATCAAATCCTACATTATAACTCTACTATGTTCCAAGATCTTTAAATTAAAAGCTCTAGGCTTGCTTTTATCGGCTTTAAAATGGGTTGGAAGGGGTTAAATATTAACCTTGGTTGGCTTAGTTAAACCTAGTAGGGTTGAAAGGTGTCCAAAATCTCATGATTAGCATGAATAGGTGTGATTTAAGATATTTTGTATTTGGACAACTCACAAAAGGTCATGATTAGCTTCTAAGATGCTCTTTAGGATATTTATTGAATTTTCCTTTTTGATAATTGATTTATTTGCTCATGGATGAATTCAATTAGGATTTATTTTAGCATTTGCAAGTTAATTAATCTTTGTTAGGCATTTGAACATTTGTTCAAATTTTTTATTTAATTCAATGTGCATTTGTTCAATTTAATTGATTTATGGGCCTACTTGATTTATTTTCATGGTTATGAAGCCAAATTTGAGGTGTTTAGAAATTCGTAGACTAGATATGCAATGGTTGGTAAGAATTGGTCTAAAGTTAGGTATGAATCCATTGGTGGCCAATTTTAGATGTCTACAACTACTATGTAAACTAGTCTAAAAATGATTTGAAACATAATGCTTCAAATGAATCCCTTTTACTGGAATTGGAAGCTCCACTTTATTCATCATGGAGAGATGGAAGGCATTTGATAATTTACAACTAATTATAACATAGGGACCACTCCATATGGCATTAAATTTGGTGTGTTTTCTTTCCTTAGCCTTGTATTCATCCCATTTCAACACTAAGTCTCCTTATTGGAAGAATATAACAATTACTTTTCTATCAAATGTCTTATTCACTTGAGATTGATAGAGTTCCATTGTGTACATTACTTGATCTCTAACTTCTTCCAACTCCATTAGCTCTGCTAGCCTCACAGTCATAGCATCATTATTGATCATTTATAACTGATGAGTGAGCTCAAGGGTCGGTAATTGAAGTGATAATTACAACCTTACTTCTCTCCATAGACCAACATGAAAGGACAATTATTAATGGCCTTCTTGGGAGTGATCCTATCATCTCATAACATTTTTTTTGGTTTTGTGTGCCAAGTTATTTGATTTTATTCCATAGTCCTTTTTATAGTTCTAACCAAGTTTTTCTTATTGGATTCTTCTAGGCCATTACCTTGGGGATTGTAATCACCTAAAAATGACATGTGAGTACTAAGAGTGATACTTGAAACAACATATGCCTAGATTATCCCTAAACCTATCTTAAGGACTTTTTCACACTTATCCAACCTTTGTGTAGGTCACAAACATCCCTAGACATCCCTAAAGTAGTCTTAGACCCTCATTCTAACATCTTGGCCCTTCATGCCTCAGGTTATGACACCTGGACACTAGTGTCATAATAGGGTGAGTAGTGCCACATGGTGTTAGTGTCCTAATTTTGATATTAATGTCCTTTCCCTCCTTTTACCACAAATGGATATCTTTTCAAATATTGAACCACCTAGGGTTAACCTAAACCTCTTGTAACACCATCACAAGCACCATAATTGTATATATACATGAATTTTAGCCTTCTAACCACTAGGTGTAAATGAGATGCAAATTACACATAAAAACTCAACACAAGTTTGCACAATCAAGGTTATCAATAAATATTTTTCCCTACTTATGAATACAACCTATTGACCAAATTTGACATTTTAGTCAAATTAGAGCACCTATAGGTAAAAACATGACTTTATAGGTCTATAGGGGGTGTAATATCATGTCATGAGGTGTTTCCTAGGCCATTTGATGCCATTCAATGTTATATTAGCCTTGGTCACTTATTTCATTAGTCTTTCATATCATTTTAGGTCATTTTAAGGGTCAAAATAGTGTATTTAATGATTTATACGGGTTTCTTGGTAAATGTGATGGTTTAAAAACATTATTTCATGTCTCATGTGTCTTTATAAGTCTTAAGTAACTAGAAATACTGAAACATGGTAGGTTATGCGAAAGAAAAGTCAATTTTCTTAAGGAAAAAGGAGAAATTGGTATTTGTACGAACTCTTTGGGAAGTGCACCACTTGGAAAAGGTTTAAATGTGACTTAATATTCCTAAATCTTATTTCTATGTTTGGTTTTATATAAATATTTCATTTATTACTCAAAACTATTTTGCTTCCTTTTCACTTTTTTAGACACATAAAAGTGACTTATAGGTTTGTACTTGATACATTCAACACAAATGGGTTCAAGTAGAATGATTTTGGGAGGTTTTTTTAACTTAGAGACCTCAATTTTCATAGAAATATTTTTTATAATTATCAACTTTATTTTGTGAATCATTGCTAACAAGTTGACTATATTTTTTTGCTAACTGTTTCGTACACCCTATAGGTTTTACTCCATTTTGGACAAATCTATATAAACCAATTGATCATGTTGTCTCTAGAGGATGTTGGATTCCTTATAAAATGGTATCCATTCTTCCTTTGATTTTTCATAATGTTTGGATGAGCAAATTGGCTTATGATGCAAGAAGGTGTCACCATGCATAGTTTCAGTTTAGTGCTTCTTGTTTGTTGAGTGTGTTCTATTATAGGCGTCTCATATAGATTTTAAATGGTGTTCCATAAGTATATGGGTTATTTGACTACGTCCTCCCATTTTTTGGCTTCACCATGTCATCTCTTGGCTTTGCAAGTTTACCTTCCTCCATTATCAATTCCATGTCCAAATTTAGTTGCAGTCAAATGTATGGGTTTTTTCCATATTGTTACTAGAGTTATATACATTGTTTATCAATTTACCAAAGCTTAAATATTTGAATATATCTCATATGTATGTTAGGAAAAGGTGAAAATTTCAATCATATGCTCATTTACCATGCCAAATAGTCATTTGATGCCTCTATATGCTCTTTTTCACATGCAGGTAGGTGATTTTCATGTTGAAAAATGTGTTTTGAGGTTGTTTTCAAAGTTTTCTTAATGGAGACCATATATTCAAATATTTAAAAATTGATTTGAGGTGTTTTGATGCCTTCCACTAGCATGTTTTTCCTCAATTCCATAGCCTACCTGCATAACTGGCCTAAAACATCCACCTACAGACCCTTATTGATGTCATGTTGGTGTATAGAGAAGTGGATGTGTGTTCTAACTTATTTAAATTGTTTGGGGTGCATTAATGATGTTTGAAGAAAGTATGTAAGGTTTATATGCACGCATGGTTTCAAATTATTCATACCTAGTTCATTGTTTGTTTGCTAAAACATTCACCTATAAGTGTACTAATAGAGAGGAGGGGACTCCTCATGAAGTGTTGAAATAGGTATGTAAATCCTCTTTTAAGGTCATGATAATATGAAAACATAATATCAGACCTTTTGGAGTCAATATATGGTTAAATCAAGTTGAGAATGACTTCAAAAGGAGGTTGACTGAGTTTTGAGACCATGTTCCCTAAACTGAGAAAACAGAGTCCCAAGCCTTTCTATGGATATCTTAAAACATGGTTATCAAGTGTTTAGAAGCTCATAAATATGTTCTTCTAGTATCCTCTAGTGTGGATAATAGCTAAGAAATTTTTGAGGGAAAAGTGACTAGATGAAGGTAGTGTTTGAGAATCCCAAAGTTGTTTGGAAACACACTAAAATGCTCTAGTATCATCTAAAGGCTTTAGAGGTGTGAAGAGATAAATTGACACCTTGAAAAGCTTCAATGTATTCACTCATGACTAGGATGGTTCAATGGGTGAAATGGCACACAAAATGGGCATGAGGGTCACTTTATGAGATGGATACATAGTTTTCCAAACTCTATAGACACCTATAGGTGTCCATCTAGGTTGAAATTAGTACCTACAATAAACACTCAAATAATGACCCCTAAACTTGATATCTAGTTGGTACTTTAAGACACCAAAATAGGTATATACTAGATCATACATACATATTGTGACCTTAGATGGATTCATGGGAATTTCAATCAATATCATGATCAACCTCAGATGATTCAAGGTAGCCTACAGTAGTTAGAGATAGAGTTGTCTCAGTCATATGACAGTAGGGACCTAGGTATGATCAAAAGTGTATATGAGGACCAAATTGGGGGTTGAAATTATGAATCAAGTGATTTATCACCTTAATTAGGATCAAGATGATCTATAAAATCAACACATAATGTAAAGAGGGCCTAATCAGACCTTTTGTATCCCATATACACCTACAAACAATTGTGACTGTATGAAAGAGTGAGCTAGGGGAGGACCCTGTTTATGAGCTCAAAATTGCATATGAAGAGTGAAAATGGGGTTGAGGTGATGGAATAAAATAAGGACACCTTAATAAAGTCCATAATTACTTCCAAAAACCTTTGAAAGTGTGAATGTAACTTACAATAGGGTATAAAAGTAAAGTGTCTCAGTCAGGGAGATAGTGGATAGTTTGAAGATGTTGAAGGTTGGTAAGTGCTTGAAGGTGAGAATGAGATCTCAAAAAAATGAAAAATAAAATAAATAATTTTAAAATAGGCATATAAACATTTTATTAAATCTTAAACACACATGTATTTCTATAGATGCCCCATCTATTACATAAAAACTTAGTTAACAGTGACTATGACCAGGCAGTAAGATAGACCTTAACATCTAGTGTTGGTTTTGAATGAGATTAGGGAAATGAAGGTTTCCAAATAAATTATTTATGATTATTAAAACCTAAATAAGATTATTTTAGAATTTATACACCCTAAAACAAATAGTAAATAGCTATAGGCAAAGGAAACATAGCAGATAAGGTAGCATACTCAAGCCTAACTGAGTAAAAAACATAGTCCAAGATGCATATATAGTTGATCAGGGTTTATAATGATGGTGAAAACCTATAAAATGATGGTGATTATCTTTTTACACCTTCATGATGTGGATAAATGGAAGAAATAAGGATCCTCATGATGCACATATGATTCACTTGGAAATGATCCACCCATAGTCATCACTTGATTGGTCTACCTTGAAGTTTGAGGTCTTTAAAGGGTCAAAGGACCTAGTGGAGGGATAATTTTTTGTGTAAAACATATTTAAAACATGGAGAGTCCTATATAATGTTCATCTTTGTCTAAGGAGGCAATAGAGTGCCCTCTATTTTATCTCAGATAGAGGGCACTCTCCTTAAACACAAAATTGGCAGATTTGAGGGTTAGTAACATAAATTGAAGCCATGAGATATAATAACCTTATATGAAGGTATAAAAATATTTATGAAACCTATTAAAATCATGAAAACCCATTTCAGGATTATGGAGTTTGACAGGATGTTCAAAACCCTTGGAGGTACAGTTAAAACTGTTAGGCAGGGGGTCAAGCCTAAGGCAAAATGAGAGATCATTTGCAATTTTGGAATGATAGAGGAATTATAATTCATTTGATAATGTATATGGGATATAATAATATGTGTATGAACCATTTAAAATCAAGAAAGCTAAATAAAATAGTCCAAACCATAAAATTTGCAATTAAGGCTATAAGGAATGGTGAAACATAGTGCTTAATGAAGAGGTCATCTTCTTTTCTAGTATTTGATATGATTTTTATACTATTTTAAAATGTTTATGGGGTGTCTATAGATGTTTTAAATCCTTTTTATCTCAAATAAATCATCAATAATCTATTTTTAATCCCAAAACTCTCTCAGGCATGCAGAAAAGATGAAAACAGGTTTGATAAGGCAAGATTGGAAGCTTATATCTTTCATGATGATTTGCATGGGATCCAAAGGATTTTAGGAAATTTATAAGGGGTATTGAACAAAAAACTTGTGTAATTTTTTTTATTTCTAATGTCCCAACTTTATAAACAAAGATTAAGAGCTTAAACTATTCAGAAACCCTTGCAAACCCTCAACCAGGACTAGTTTATGAAAATGGAGATAGATAGCTATCCAAATGGAATATTTGGACCATTAATATTATTTTAATATATAAATTACTCCCTAAATTTAATTAAAATTACAACTAATTATATGAAAATGTATGAACATGATATAAAATAGGGTTTCTCTCATTGCTTTGTGTGTGTTTTAGGTTCTATAAGGAGTCAAGAGATGAAACAAATTTTGGGGAGAATATTATGAATTTTAATAACTTAATATTTCCATATAATTATTTGAATTTTTTTATAAGTGTACAAACCATCTGCTTCATTTTAGCCAGTCAAAACTGGCCAATTGCACAAGTTAGTGAAGAGTGTGAAAACCTCAAGTGTATGTCCTTTTAATTTGTGCCTAATGATTATAAAGTCATGGAGAGAATTTAAACATGTCACAAACTATATTTTATGTATTTTTATGTAAAAATTATTCCTTTTTAGAAGCCAAGTGTTCAGGGTGAATTAAAGGAGTTATTTTTGGACTACAGATGATGATGGTTCCTCTCCAGTTGATTATAGAAGACCAGGTATAAAACAAATGAATGGAGAGTAATTTATAATGTATCTAACCATAATTAGAATCATTATACCTGGTACTAATCAGTTATGGGACGTTTAAATAGAGGCAATCATGAAGGTAATTTTTTTGTGTAAAATGACGAGTTTTCTTGCCACTTTTCATGAAGTTTGTGACTTGAATTGACACTTGTAGCTCTTTAACTTGTATGGTTAATATAATAACCTATACACATGTATAATTAACTCCTTTTATCAACTCAACAAGTGTCTTTTTGACCCTTGGACTTCTCTTCTTCTCTCTCTCTCTCTCTCAAGGTTTATAAGAACTAACCATTTTGGCCATTATTGTTATGGTCCTCCTAGAGTACAATTGATTACTTTTGTATAAGTAACTAAACACAAAATTAAACCAGAAGTAATAAGTAACTAGAAACTAGAAACAACAAAGAATAAGAGATACGAGAAACAACCAATATGTATTAAACTCTTCCAGAAAGAAATATAATGAAGAAATCTCACTCTTCCCACACCTCTTGGGTGTATAGTAATTCTCCCTCAAGAGTTCTCTCTCTCTCTCAATCAATTACAACCAAAATCAACTCTATAATGATTTGTTGTTCCCTCCAGTGACAATCAACCCAATGGTTGTTGTTGCCTACTTCCAAGTGACAATCAACTCAACCGTTGTTGCCTCCTTGACCCGCAGATCTTCTTGATATTGCACCTTGCAGATCTAATTGACATTGTACCCTATAGATCTAATTGATCTTGCTTACATTACAATACAGCCCCATGGGTCTCTTAAATAGATCCCAAGACAAACAATAATTAGAAAAGTGGACTCAAGACTAAAATTAGTCTTTACATGCAAACTAACTATTTGTCTAAAATTAGAATAGTTCTAAAAATAGACAGGTGATCGATGTCAGTTCCTATTTGACCGATGTCGACTGACCATAACCGATGTTGGTTACTGTGTAGCTAAAGATAATCGATGTCGATCGACCCCTAACCAATGTCAATTGGCTCTAATTGATGTCAGTTACTATGTAACCCAGCAACCTCCACATTTGCACATTGGTGAAACTTTTAGCTCCACTACTCAACAATCTCCCACTTGGAGATAGACAGCTGCACCTGAACTTGTTTCTAGCTTGTTTCTCCATCTTCAAGTTCAATCTTAAAGACCAATAAAATTTGAATGAAGATTCAACTTCTCCTTTGTTACCAGCTTTGGCAACATATTAATAGGGTTCTTTTCCATATGGACCTTTTCCAGCTTCAACTGTCCATCCTCCAATACCTATCTAATAAAGTGGTACCTAAGCTGTATATGTTTGGTTCTTAAATGAAAGGTAGAATCCTTTGCCAAATGAATTGCACTTTGACTATCACTGTATAATCTGCAACTCTCTTGCTCCTTTCCCAACTCTTCCATGAACCAAGTCATCCATATCATTTCCTTGCTAGCCTCTATGACTACAATGTATTTTGCCTCTGGAGTAGATAGGGCAACAACCTTTTGAAACTTTGAAATCTAGCTAACCATCGTTCCACCAATAGTGAACACATATCTTGTGGTGCTTCTCTTGCCATCCAAGTCACCTACCATATCCAAATCTACATACCCACATAGAGAAGTGTTTGACCCTACATAGCATAAATGCCTACTGCTGGTCCCTCTTAGATATCTAAGAATCCACTAAACTATTTTCTAGTGCTTCTTTCCTGGATTGGCCATAAACTTCCTGATAACTCCCACTACTTGGGCAATATCAAGTCTAGTACATACCAAGTACTCAACCTCATCATGTGATTTAGGACACTGTTCTTTACTCAGCTTGAACTATCCAACCATAGGCATGCTTACCAGTTTTGCATTCTACATATTAAACCTCTCCACTACCTTATTGACATAATCCTCTTGAGACAAAATCAACCTGTGATTTTTCCTATCTCTAGAAATACTCATGCCAAGGATTGTTGCTCCTAAATCCTTCATGGCAAATGTCTGAGCTAGTTTTACCTTTAGCTCAGTAATTTCCTACATGTATGAACCTGTAACAAGCATATCATCTACATACAGTAACAAGATAATGTAGCTACTAGTATCCAATCTGGTAAAATAAACACAATGGTCACATTGACATTGACTAAAGCCATGCTCTATCATAAACCTATCAAACCTCAAATACCACTGTCTTGGAGCTTGCTCAAGACCATATAACCTAGCCTTATGTCTCACTTGTCCATTCTCTCCTTTCTCTAACCTGTAAATCCATTCATTTTTTAGTGCTTTATTTTTGGCTGGCAACTCTACCAAATCCCACGTTTGGTTCTCTTCCAAGGAATCAATTTCCTCATTCATGCCATGCTCCCACTATTTCCTGGATTCTACCTGCATTACCTCTTCAAAACTTCCTATTTTTCCACCATTAGTGAGTAATAAGTAGTATAAAGAAGGGGAATAATAAATTTGAGGCTTACTTACCCTTTAAAAACTCCTCATGGGCATTTGAGACTCATTAACAGCCTGCTGTCTACCCAAATTTCATTTTGACAGTGATCGATCTCGGTCATCTCTCAGTCTGCACCCGACCAATGTCAATTCTACCTAACCAACCTGATTGATGTCAGTTCTTACCTAATCGACATCATTTTTCACCTACCTAACATCACCAACTTTGGTTTCCACCAGATCGATGTCAGTTCTTGCCTGATCAATGTTGGTCTCTGCCTGACCGACGTCGGTGTCTGTGTTTTCCTGTGAGTGATGATTTTTACCTATGAGCTCATTTTGGAACATAACCTTGTCCAAATCAACATTTCCTTGCTCAAAATTATTTAGCCTCTTGAGCTGATCACTGTCCATCACCTTCTCATTGAAAACCAAGGCTTTCCATTTCTTAAATGTGTCAAAAACATCAGATTTCCTCTTTATGCAATAACCCATACCTTTCTTGTAGCATCATCAATGAAAGAAACATAACACTGTGATCCTCCAATAGAAGCTCTCTGAGCTGGTCCCCACACGTCTGTGTGAACAAGCTCCAACCTATGCTTCTTCTTTGTTGACCCAGTCTTGAGAAACCTCACTTTCTCCTATTTCCCAAAAATACAATGCTCACAAAAATCTAGATCTATCAAATCTAAAAGCTTACCTTTTGACTTAAGAACATCCATTCCCTTCTCACTCATGTGACCAAGCCTATAGTGCCACATCTTTGCATCTATAGCCGAAGTAGATAAAACAAAAGGAGAATCAGTAATACAAGTAGATAGATAAAGTGTACCTACTTTCTTACCTATTGATAATACAAGTGCACCCTTGAAAACCTTCCAAGATTCAGCTGTGAGAGTTACTGTGAAACCCTCATCACCCAAATTTCTTACAAAAATTAGATTCTGCTTTATGATGGGTACATGCATGACAGCCTTCAACACCCATGTGTTGCCATTCTGCAATTTTAGCTACAATTTTCCTTTGCCAACAATTTGACAAGGCTCACCATCCCCTAAATAAATTTTTCCAAAGTCTCCATGGACATAATCATTGAAAAGTTCTCTATTTGGGGTTGCATGGAAAGAAGCACCAGATTCTAAAACCCATGATTCTACCTGACTATCCAAAAAAAATATAAGAGCATCCTGTGCAACAATACCTACATCATTTGCTTCTTTATTACCTTCATGTTGATCTTCTTTCAACCAAAAATCTTTCTTTGCATGTCCTTTGTTTCCATAATTCCAGCAGGTTATTCTTCCATTTTTGGATTTGGATCTACTGCCTATCTTTGACCTTGATTTTCCTTGCTTGCCCTTCTCTCTTTGACATTCATTACTTTCAACACTTAAAGCATTCAAGATTACACTAACAACATCATCAACTTTCAAGATATTTGAAGCAGACGCAGTATTACTAACTACCATTACCAAGCTATCCCAACTTTCAAGTAAAGAGCATAAGATCAAGAGAGCCTTAATTTCATCATCAAAAACTATTTTGATTGAATTTAACTGATTTACTAATCCATGGAAATCACTAAGATGACTATATACCGATCCACCTTCCTGCATTTGCAAATTAAATTATTGCTTCATAATAAATACCTTATTCAAAGCTGAGGGATTTTCATATAAATTTT
Organism: Torreya grandis; assembly: GCA_037957365.1. Lineage (NCBI taxonomy): Eukaryota > Viridiplantae > Streptophyta > Pinopsida > Cupressales > Taxaceae > Torreya > Torreya grandis. The sequence continues at coordinate 568,163 of JARHVA010003701.1, read as the reverse complement.
CCAAAGTATCCATTAACTCTACCATTGTCTTTGCCTATGATAAGTTGGAAATCACAGACGATGCCAGGCTCAACCTTATAGATCCCAGAGCCTTTCTATAAAGAACATTCCATTCTTCATCTTGCATATCCGTGGGCTTTCTTGAAACCCCACCCAATGGTAAGTACAGATCTTTCTAATACAAATAATCTTCTATCTGCATCCTCCATAATTGATCATTCTTGCCATTGAATTTCTCCATTCTTAGTTTACCTTCTTCTACCATTGCTTTACTCCCACTCAAACAAAAACCCCTGTGAGTGAACCTGTAATCAACAAACACTAACTTGCTCTAATACCACTTGTTAGTGAACCAAGCTCTGATACCAACTGTTAGGATCCTCTTAAAGTACAATTGATTACTTTTGTATAAGCAACTAAACATGGAATTAAACCAGAAATAGCAAAGAATAGGAGATACGAGAAACAACCAATCTGTATTAAACTCTTCCAAAAGGAAATATAATGAAGAAATCTCACTCTTCCCACACCTCTTGGATGTACAGTAATTCTCCCTCAAGAGTTCTCTCTCTCTCAATCAATTAAAACCACAATCAACTCTATACCGAGTTGTTGTTCCCTCTAGTGACAATCAACCCAATGGTTGTTGTTGCCTACTAAGTGACAATCAACTCAACCATTATTGCCTCCTTGACCTGCAGATCTTCTTGATCTTGCACCTTACAGATCTAATTGACCTTGCACCCTGTAGATCTAATTGATCTTGCTTACATTAAAATATAGCCCCATGGGTCTCTTAAATAGATCCCAAAACAAACAATAATTAGAAAAGCAGACTCAAGACTAAAATTAATCTTTAAATGCAAACTAATTGTTCGTCTAAAATTAGAACAGTTCTGGAAACACACAGGTGACCAATGTTGATTCCTATTTGACTGATGCCAGCTGACCATAATCGATGCCGATTACTATGCAGCTAAAGATAACTGATGTCGATTGACCCCTAATTGATGTCGGTTGGCTCTGACTGATGTTGGTTACTGTGTAACCTAGCAACCTCCACATTTGCACATTGGTGAAGCTTTTAGCTCCACAACTCAATAATTGTATGGATGCTCCACCTGAGTATGGAAAATACCTAATAATTTTTATACCTTTTGATTAATTAAATGATTAATTTTTACCTCTTTCATGATTTTTCATAGTGTGCTTTACTTGAATGTTAAATTTTCTTAGTGAAGACTATTGATTCCTTAGCAAATTGTCACATTCTCTCACCTATTTGTAGCTTCTTATTGTAGGGCATGTGATGTGTTACAATAAATTTAAAAGTTTAAGTGACTTATTATATTAATTAATTCCATTCAAGGCCTCTTGTCTAGTCCTCCTAGTTTTGCACATTCATTCATAACCCCACAATGTAACATTGATATAAGAAGACATAGATTGGAGAGTGTATGTTTAGTTTGTCATTTGATTTCAAGTGTAATATGAATATGGTTGGATGTCATTATTAAATTTGGTCTATCACCTCCATTAGGTTAGTTTTCTTTCAGTTATCTTTCTCCCTTTTCATCCCCCAAAGTTAGTAGTAGTTACAATCCTAAGTGGTACATCAAGGGAGCTAGCCCTATCTCGAGAATCACCTCATTCCTTAGATTTCCCACAAGCCTAGAGGTGATTCCATTGTTCCACTTGGATGAGGAATGCTTTGTATCTCCTCAAAGGGTGAAAATCCAAGTGACAACACAACCATCTATAACATTCCTAAGCTCATATTACTCATATTTCTAGTCTCAATAACAATCAATTAAACAAGTAAATAATCATACTAGCTTCACTTGCACTATCACTTAGGTGGGGATAAATACATCACATTTTATCACTTTTCATATTATTTTTATGTAGGTAACTCTCATCACATCAGGGTGTTGAGGATGTCTAACCTACCACACTGAAAACACAATTTACTTTTTATATAAATTGGATGCCCTAGTAACATAAACCCTAAAATTAGTCCAAATAGGTCATATACAAATATCCAAAATTCATATGCATAGGAACAGGCTTGATAGACCCAAACACAAGTGTACCCAGAAGCTTAGAATAATTATACACAAAGGATACTACCACCAAAATAGGGACACGAGTGCCACATGGTGCTTCTATCTAATTAGGGTATTATTGTCCAAGAGGGGGTTTGACACCTAAATCTTATTTATAACACTCACATTATCCTTTGCCTCAGTTTCTAGCTTTCATATCATCGATCTCATTTTTTTTCAACTAATTTCTCATTTACATTATTTATTATTATTTTTAGAGAGGTTAAATTAAGTTAGTTCTATAACAAATTAGTGGCTTTATTATTACATATTTCTACCTTGATTTACTATACTCATCTCTTTAAAAACATATGTTTACTTTCATATAAGTCATAAAATGTTAAAATAAGGATAATATCTAGAAGAGGTACTCAAATGGATGTAATTTTTGACTGCCCATTTAGTGATCCTAGTGCCAGCAAAAGTCATGGCATTGTCAGATATAATAGTAACTAGATTACCAAAACTAGTGACAATACCTTCATAAAAAATCAAACACGAATGTATCATTAGCTTCCTTGAGTGCCACTACCTCTGTCCACCTTGTAAAGTAATTTGTAGCAGTCAATACCCACTTATGACTATCACTTGAAGGTGGATTGGTCATGCCAATAAATACCAAACCCCATTGTATGAAGGGTTACTCTACCTAGATGGGGTGGAGAGGGAGGGATGATAATTTCTATTGGATTGTAAAGAAGCCACATTTATTGTATCTTATAACCCACATATGTGTATCCCTAAACAACTTGGGCCAATAGCAACCAACATTTATTATTTTGATAACTATTTCAAGATAAAAATGGCCTTCTAAAGGGTCATCATAGAACTCTTATAGTATCTTGTCAACTTGATTTGACTCAATGCACCTCAAAATAACACCATTAATATATTTTATAAAAATAATGCCATCTATAAGAACATATGGAATGGATTTAAGTTTGAAATACCTTTTTTTAGTCTTGTCTGAGCCACGGGAATACTTAGCAATTTGCAAGAATTCGATCATATCTTCAGTCCAACTTATATGAGGTGAAGGTATAGCTGGTTTTTCATCATGTTGGAATACTAAAACAATATTTTTATCCTCCTTTAGGTCTGATACTAGTTGTTCACTTATCCCTTTACCTTTTAAAAGTTTTGTAACTTTGATATCCACATCATATTACATTACCTTTGTTATCTAACTAGCTCTTTTCTCATTCAAATCTCTACTTAGAAGTAAGTCCATAACACTTGGATATGACACCATTAAATTAATTCTATTGTTGGATACCATATTCCTAAACTTCTTGAGGCTTATTATTATATCTAGTTCATTTTTCTCCATAAAATTGTACCTCAGCTCATAGTCCTTCAAGATTTCACCTTAAATGTAATAGTTTGCTCCAATCCCTAATTATTTTATTGTACCAAGATTGCAGATATAGCCTCATCACTCCAAAAATAATATATGATAAAGTCTTTTAAAATTCAATATTTTCAAGAGTGATAGCCTGAGCTATATCTTATTTAATGGCTTCAAAAATATTTTTTTCCTTCCTTGGACTAGATGAAAGTCTGGTTCTCATTTAACATGGTAGTTAGTGGATTCACCAAAGATGCAAAATCAAGATAAAACTTCTCACAAAATTGATCTCACCTAGGAAAATTTGAAGGCCTTTTCGGTGACATGGAAGAGAGAGAGAGAGAGAGAGAGAGAGAGAGAGTATTTTCTCTACCCTATTTGGATCAATTAACAACACATTATTAGAAACCACATGTCCTATAAATTTACCTTCATGGATAGTAAAGACACACTTATTTGGGTTCAAGAACATCCAAAACTCCTTGCATCTACCAAATACTTTCCTAAAGTGGTCCAAATGATCAGCTATCGTTTTGGAGAAAATAGTTATATCATCGAAATATACTAAAATCGTGTCATTAATAGGCCTCTAAATGTCATATCCATGGCCTTTTGAAAGGTTTCACCAACATTGGTAAATCTAAAAGGCATTTTCTTGTAGACATAAGTACCCCATTTTTTTGTAAAAGTAGTCTTGTATTGGTTCCACTCTTGCACAAGAATATAATTATATCTAAAATAGCCATCAAGAAGTGAGAATATCTCAGCCCCTAATAAAATTTTGAGAATTTGTTCCTTAGGAAGAAGTGGGTAGTGATCCCTAAGGGAAGCTCTATTCAAGTCCCTAAATTCAACACATAAACTAATCTCCTCATTCTTCTTCCTAGCTAGGACCAATTTTACTACCCATGATAAATGCTTGATGGGGAATAAGATATTGGCTTCAATTATCTTGGTAAGTTATTTTCTCATCAATGTCTCAATCTTGGGGTTTATAGACATTCATTTTAATTTCATTTGTTTGGCTTAGGATCAATATCTATGGTGTGTTGGGCCAAAATTGGGTAAAATCCTCTTAAATATTTCTATCTTGAAGTAAACACATCGTCTTACCTCCTATAAAGTTCAACAAAATCATCATTAATTCTAAATTGAGGACATATCTTTTAGACTATTGCCATCACATATGGGCATTTGGCATGTATTTATCCTCTTTGATTTTTAGGTTCATCTCCTCTCCTTTAAGATGGTCATCTAGCTTAAACATACTCTCTAAGGTGAATAACCCTTTAGGTAATTATTTCTCTTCAACTAGATGATATAATCCTAATATTAATATTGAAATCTTTGTTGTTTCCTAGATGAGAACCCAAATTCATATTTTAGAAAGTTAATGATTTGTACATCATTTTCAAACACTTGCCAACTAACATTATTGTCAATAAATATAGGCCTAATAATGACCTTAACAATTTGCTCTGAACCTCTCACAACCTCATATGGAAGGTCATATTGTGATCATACAATGACAAGTTTATCTACATAAGCATTCATCCTCCTTGGTATAACTTGTATATTTAAGGCATCAAAGCCATACATGAGGTCCCATACCCTATGTTTATAAGCCTTCAATAGGATATTTTTGGATGTACTTTGGCCTCTAATCTGATTCCCCACTAGCTCACTATCCCTAGGCACTTGAAGAAACTTAATTCCTCTATTTTGAGTCATTTGGAGACCTTGAATAAGAGCCTCATATTCTGTCACATTGTTTGTGTAGCTAAATTATAGACTATATGAGAAGAATTACTTCTCCCCCTGAGGAGAGATTAATGACACGCCTACTCTATCCCTATTTCTACTTCTATAACCATCAAAGAATAGTTTTCACATGCTTTAAAGGTCTTATTACCCCTTGACAAGATTTGGCAAAATAAAATTCTCTTCCATGATGAAATAAGTGATAAATACGGTCTCTTCCATGTGCTCATATGGATAAAATCATACTTCTCATTAGCCCACTCATCAAGCAAGAAATCAGGAACTTCTTCAACATGAGTGGTAGCTTCATGACCAACAATTTCTTCACCTTGATCAAACATAGCATAGTTTACAGTCATGGGATTCAGAAAATAAGGCTCAATTTGGTCCTTGGATATTGTCTCATATTTTATGGTCACCTTATTATCATACCTTATCCTAAATATCATGTGAGACCACTCAAAAGACAAGTAACCACCTACCTTAGTAGTGAAATCATGTGATATATGTATGGAAAAATATGGAGGAAATCCAATAAATAGAATATTTTAGATAATAGATAAATTTATAAAGGCATGTAGAGTTATGTTTAGACCTTGAATGATCCTCACAGTCCTAACACCCAAATCATCTAATTGAACTACTCACTTTGATGTAGGAGCATATTGTAAACATAGTGAATCAACTATTTTCTTAGGCATGACATAGTTACTTGCTCCCAAATCAATCATAAAGTTATGAGCAGGGTCATTACCAATGACAATACAGATTTAAAATGGATGAGGTTTATCAACTTTACCACTAACTCCCTCTTTGTATTGGTATATACTAGTAGGGACAGTTACTGTACTCACCTTATTTGCTTGACCAATATGTTTTAAGGCCTCTTTTAGTACGTCTATTTGAGCTGGGATGGATAGATCCTCCTACATGGTCACATTGAGGTTGGTTTTCTCCATTTATTTAACAATTTTGAATGGAACTTAAGCTCTCTTTGATTACATTTTCAGTACAACTACATTCTCTTTTTGATGTATGATGTTTTGGGGTTGCATTTCTTTAGGAACAACTTGCTTCTCTTGTGCTTTGGGTGGCTCAAAAAAATTCTTATCCTTTGGAGAAACCTAGTTTAATTATATTTGAGGTATTCCAACTATTACCTTTTACTTTGGATCCTCTTAGGAGCATTTTGAGAAGTAACTTGGCCAATTGGAGAAGAATGTCCCTTTTCTACTACCCTTTTCTTAAACCTTGTGTTGTATGCTTCAGCATTGCTACATTTTCTTTATGTTTCATCTTGATTAATAACATAAAACTCCCCTTCTTACCAATTCACCAAAGTAGATTCACCTTGTGTTAGAGATAGCTCATGTACTCCTTCCACTTGTGGAGTTGATTCACTAGGCTGCCTTTGGGAATATATCACACTCTAGAACATTAAGGACTAATTTAGAACTCCATTAGGATAATTATTTTGATTATGGGGATGACTAAAAGGATAACACCACTCATAATCTTTCACTAGGTTATTTTTTATAGGAATAATAGCTTTGGAGGTGCTAGTAGTGTTCAAATTATGACTCTAGTAAGGCCTAACATGAGTCTCTTAACCTTGACCTTGCATATTTCCTTCGTATGTCTATCTATGATGATGGAATGGTTTTTTATATGGATAATAAGGTCTAGTATTATTCACTTGTTAACTCTTAATATCAACCAATTCATTTTGAAAGCTCTAAAAGAGTGACTTAACCTCATGAAGTTCATTTGATAGTGTACCAAGACTAAGTTATGAACTATTTGCGGCTAGGATAAGTGATAAAGTAGGATGGATAGGTGTAATTATGATATATACAAGTTGTGTAAATGATGGGAATTCTAGGAAAATTGGAAAGGGTGGCTTTGGAATAATTATCTCAACCTATATAAGATAATTTCATCCCTAATGGCAATGTTTAAGACATCAAGAAGGGTTGTACTTCCCATAGATTGGATCATCACAACTATGTCACTATTTAGAGATATCAAATAATATAAAAAGGCACTATTAGAAGTGGATTTTACTAGTTTTAGAATCATATTCCATGTTTTTTGAAACTTGAAATTATAGTCCACCATGAACTCATGTGGAGCTCTCTTGATGGTGGCTAGTTGCTCCATGAGTGAGAGGTGATCACTCTTATCCTCAAATAGTTGGCACAACTTCTCCCCTAATTCATCCCAATTGTGTATTATACCTAATTTTATACCTTTATACAATTTAATGTATCTCCACTTTAAGGATGAAGCTAGTAGATTCATAACTACATTATCCTAAGTGATATGATGAACTGAGAAAATATTGGTTATATCTTGAATATGCTCAATTAGTTTTGTGGTGTCCTCACCAGTGAATTATGGGATACTCTTCAATATTATAATTGGTATGTCATCATACTATTGAAGCTCCAATGGGTCACCTCTATTGAATTCAATGAACAACTAGTTCCTTTCGGTACCCATGTGATAATTTTGATTGAATGTCCCCCTTGGCATTAGAAATTTACCAAATCTAGGTGTTAATTATGCTCTTGGAGAATGTTTCCAAGAACCTCTCTCTCTTATTTTAGGTGATTGTGAATTAGTGGTCCTCTTTATCCTAGGAATGAAATATAGCTTTAAAAATTCAAAATTTATTCCTCTAGAGGAATACCTTGTCTCCTTTGGCATGAAAATATGAGATTGATCTGAAACCAAAACCTTGTCTCATTTAGATTCATCATATATCTTTGATATGTCTCCAATTTTGCTACAACTTGATAAGGATAGTACCAAATCCTCAATTGAATCTAACTATTCCTATAAAACCAATCCCACTACGCATGTTAAAAACTAGTATCTCCTTAAAGTGCACCCTACCAAGGCTTAAGACCTATTCAAGAGACACAATGGAAATACCTTGAGGTTGTGAGTGACTTAAATCAACAGAAAATATGTAGAGAAGGCTATCTCCTTTTAAATCACAATGTAATAATTAAAGATCAAATTATAGCTTTCTAACCTACACTAGCAAAGCGTAATCTAAGCTAAAATTATGCTTTGGTGTGAAAAATGAGAATAAAGAGACTAAAAACATAAACCAAGGTGATGCACTAGACTTTAATGTCTCCTCCATATACTCTTTAATAACATAATAAAATGAAACAAAGACTAAATTTGTCTTGCACACTCTAAAAATTAGGGTTCTCATGCATTAGTATTTCATATAGAGGTCATGATCCATACTTGAAAATTAAAGGGATGGTTGAAAGGCCCTAAACTAAACATAATTAGCTAATCTCTACAATAAATCACTAGCATAATTGGCTTCAACACAACATATAACCTACACAAGACCAACCCAATTGCAATAAGGTGAAAGGAAATACACATATACAAGGGAAAACACTCTTTACCACATGCATAGATCAACAAAACATGAAAATCACATAATAATACAAGTTTGAAGAAGATAAAATTCAATATTTATTTGATTCAAATGCTTAAATCCAATTTTACAAGTACTCAAATGGTTAGAGTCTTGTCATACCCAATAGGAAGGATATAAATGAGCCATTTCCATCTTAATTTATAATAAAAAGAGAAGAGAAAGCATTACTCAACTGCATAAATGGATTTGTTACAACTTAATTTTTCCTATTTAATAGAGAAGACAAGTAGAAAATAAGTCCATTAGACCCTCCTCAATGCACTAGTTTTCCATATTGATGACCTTTCTAATGGAGAGTGGCATAGGAGTGAAGGAGAGGCTTACTTGTTTACTATTTTTAACTTGTTAGGCATTTGATCATGGTGAATTTAATCAACTATCTACTCCATCCTCTTTGAAATAATTTCATCTTGCCTTAACTCACCCCATCTTAACCTATTATACATGTCAAGGTTTGTTGCATGGTTTACTTGGGTTGACCATTACTTCACTTTATGGGAGATACATCTCAAAGGTATTTTTCAATATCCCCCTACTCATTATGTCCTTAATAACCCTCAAATTCAATCATGGTCATGCTTGACAAACTTCATCAGCATAATCAGGTGGAAAAATCACCTTGTAAGTCACATAGTGGTCCTTAAGGGAGGTAGAAGAGTTTATGTGTGTCTAGTTCTTCAAGAGGACTTCTTGAAAGACTTAATAAATTTGTATTCTCATGCTTTATAATCTCCATTTTTACTTCTTTAATTAAATACAAACCATTTACAAGGTCCTTCACTACTTCAATAAGTTCTTGAATACCTATTATACATTGAAACATGGTGTGGAAGTCACCTTTGGATTAATAGCTTCATTGTTAGATTGAATAATCATTCCATGAAATGTTGGTAACACTTTTATCCTTATTCATAGTTTATTTAGTGGTATGGACTGACATGAGTTCTTGTAAATAAGTGTTAGGAGGTGTGTTTGAACTAATAGATCTATCAAGAAGACCCTTGGTTATGCTCATGACCTAAAAATTTCACCATCATCTTGCTTCCATTTCTTATTTATTTATGGATTTTGAAAGGTGGGATTATAGACTTGGGATGTTTGATTTGAAGAATGACTTTTAACACCTTACTAACCCTATCTCATCTCATACCAGACTACACTTTAAGCCTCCTTCAAGACATTGGAAACCTTGATGTTGAGAAAAATATTTTTGGAATGTCTTGTAAATCACCTCCATTCTAATTAGTTAAGGAATTCTCCTTTTAAGTATGCAAATTTGAATCCTCCTCAACAAACCCTATAATATTGGATATTTTCCACTACTAACTTCAACTTTATAAGCTTATAGCCTTGGTGTTATAAACCTAAACATGGTTATAACCCACATATGGATTGTCTCTTATGTTCATGACTAGAATTTTTCTCAAAAAACCTCATATCATGAGAAATTAGAATTATTCCCCTAGACCTATTTGAGGGTCTCTTGACCATGTTCAACTCATGAGCTTGGTCTCCAATCAGGGATGTGTCTTAGAACTCCTCTAAGTAGATTTTAGGTTTGTATCCTTAATCTCAAACTCCTTAATGGTCGTATAAGTCCTTAATGATAATTTTTTAGGTGTGTGTCTTTGTTATCCTTTCCCAAGAATATTATATTTTTATTATCAAATCCTCATTAAGCATGCAACTTGTACCAACATCTTGCATCTATTCAATGATTACTTATGAAATATGTGAGGTAGACTATTTTATGTGCAGTCTATGTTCAATCAGTATGATGTTTGGGTCATGCCTAAGACCCTAACCAAATTTTTTATTTAGAATTTGGTCATGAATCCATATACCTGCAACATCAAAAACTCCACATGAAAACTTTTCTACTTGGTTTTCTAATCCTGTAGATGATCTCAAACCTAACATGATCCTTGAAGTCCTCTTGAATTCTCCTTCATCAATACTTTAAGTCCTTATAAAGTTTGTGATACCTATCTATAGACTTAGAGACCACTAATTAACAACAAAACTTATTTAACCCTCACATATCTAGGCTCACTCAAGGTACTTGAATCATTAAAACCATAATGTCACGGTTTTGGGGCTTAAGGAAGGTTTTAGATGCTATTTTGTGGTTCCCCATACTCTTACCTATATCCTAATATATATTGGGGTTATTTCTATCATCATGTTTCTAACTCACTACTATTTCACCTATAAACCATCTCTAACTTCTAAATGGGCTAAAACTCAAGCTTAGTAGTACCTTGACTATGTTTTCTAGGTTTGTAGGTCGTGTAGCTCTCATAGCCTTATTTTTAGTCACCATATCACCCTAAAACAATTTCTCACACCTATTAAAATATATATGCTAACTCCATCTTTAGTTTCATCAAATTTCATGATGTAGAATGAAAGATATAGTGTTTTCTTGGTCTATATAACCCTAAGCAGGGAACGCTCCTAGACACATACTGAGAGAGATATTTCCTAGATGCATCAATGTATGTTCATTATTATGGGGGTTAGATATTTTTTATGGATACAAACATACTTGGATCATACTTACAACTTTCATTAGCACTTGAACAATCATCAATGGTAGATTAAGGCCTTTATTCTAACAATTATAGCATCAATTTCAAAACCTAGACCTTCAACACTCTTTTTGGCATTGTGAAACATTTATTCTCCTCCTTACCATCCTTGAGATATTACAATTTAAATAGAAAATTTATTAAAACACATTGTAAACATTTGCTTGGATTTTTTGGATGATGCTTGGATATTTTAAACCTTTTGATCTTACCTTCCAAACCTCAAGAACTTTGTGTGAAGCCTACAATTCCTAAATCCTTTCTAAACTTGGAGTCATAGGTCTACACTTATCATAAAGAACTTGTAGACATTATTATCTTCCCATAGCATCATGGCAACTATTAGGATCCCACTTTATCTTTGGGGTTCAAATAACCTACTCCTTAGAAATTCATGACCCTATTTATAATATCCTTGACAAAACATTGGATACAACAGATGGATTTGTTCATGCATCATTTGACACACCAACTTAGGCAAGGTGGAAATAAACCCAACCTCTCTTGAAATGAGATGGAATCTCCCTAAGGTCTATTATTTTTAGGTCTTGGCTTGTAGGCTAACTCATTTATTGATGTGAAACTATTCCATTTTATGGGGCAAGCTTAGAATGTATTTAGATAAATGATAGCTAATGCTGGTCTTATGGATCTATTACCTAGAGAATTAGTAAAAGTGTATTTGTCAATGAAATATAATTAATTTAATAATTATTCATTACATACAAGGGGTTCAACAATGCATAAATCAATAATTAAAAGAGTTTTCAATCACGATATACATGTAATCATAGATTGAAACTTTAAGATCTATTCCACCCACTCTAACGGATATATAAAAAAATAGAAAAAAAGGGAAAAGATAAATATGTAAGCCTATTTTGTAAATATAATAATTATGATTCATTTGATTTAGATGAACTCCAGGGAACAAATCTATTATGTGGCTAATATTCACACATCCATGAACAAAGATGATGCAAGAGTCTGAGGTATTCATGTATGAAAAAATATGGACAAAATAACTATATACATGTGTAGATAATGAAGAAAAGTCTTCAAAACCTTTTAATTAAATAGATATTTTCTTGAAAATATTGTTTGGATCCATCTAAAATTAGGGAAATTATAGGAAATCCTTCACAACAACATTGCTCATACGAAATACTAACTATGAAAAGTAATAAATTACATCAAATAAGTTTTTGGTCCTTTACTCTATCCTCTAACTCTTATTCAACTAGCCCTTTCTAAGTCCTCTAGCTCACTTTATATATATATTTTAAATGCAATATCTCCCACCCACCAGGTGGTTAGAAACATTAAATGATAGGCACCAATAAGATCCCAAATTTAATATGGAAATACATGTCTAATTAAATACATGCTAAAATAATTAATGATGGTCTCGTATTAAATTCAAGTGGTAGAGAATTATTATAAATAACAAATATTCTAAGTGTCCACACTCAGCATAAGAGCCCATTCCTCCATGTCAAATTTACTCATGCTCTATCTTCTTTTCATAATCCCAATGCATGAGTCATAGCTCCATTAAATGTTGGTGACAAGTCCTACCTTTAATAATGCATTTATCTTAGCTAAATCCTACAAAATCATTAAATAAAAATTTGTTAATTTCATAGAAAAGGTGAAAGACATCAAAAATTATAAACACATAGTATTTAAAATAAATAAAGACCATGATTAAAATATTAACAATATTTTCACCTTGCATTTTTACAATTTTAAAATAACATCATTGTAAAGATGGAGAATTCATATTTTCAATGTAATAAATGGAATTAAAAATAGAGCTAAGAATCAAAAGATATGGCTTAAAAACCAACACGTAATTATGTACAGCCACATCAACACCTTAAAAATACACTAAAAGATAAATTTTAAAGATAAAACATAATCAATACCCATTATGTCTTATTTTTATGTAAATATATTGCAAATATGCTTAAAATGGTATTTTTAATTTTTTTAAATGACCAAATTAACCACTACACATTACCCTTTTCATGTCATCTAGTCAAAATTTGGCTTAGTGTTGAATCATCCTAGAAGGGTCACTTCACACCTTTAGGTCTTTCCATTGGTAAAACTAATAATTTTTAAATTAAATGAATTACACTCTCATGTTATCATGGTACTATTGACGTAGTGGATTGCACCCGAGGTAGGACACCTAGCTCTCGCCCTTCCACACGCAACAATGGAAACTCCCCTCTCACCTATGGGACCGGCGAAGCTAGAGGGGAGAGTCTTTAGATAAGGGATAGCTCCCTATGATGTATCCTTTAGGCCCTAGTTTATCCTACTAATAATAAATAAAATGAAAAAAGGGGGGGGGATGAAAAGGGAGAGAGAGATGCTAAAATTAGAACCTAAGCCTAAAAATGAAAAGGTGATACACCAGAAAAGTGATGAGCCACCCAACCCAAATATACACTTTTCACCAGGAATAAATGCCCATACACTTCATCTAAAGTGGGAATCTCTTCTACGACAGTCAGCTAGGGGTCTGTGAAAACATAGGGAGGAAGAAACTACCAGAGGCATCCTCAGACACACTCATGATAGCCTATTCACAAGCACCTACATTCCCTTGTAGACACTTCTGGCAGACCTGTAGAAAGGAGACTTCACAATGCACTGGACATGTTGTGATCGATCTGTGAAAGCATGAAAGACAATGACTTAACACAAAAGAAGAAAATAGACATATACTTTAAAGTGTAAGTCTAGATAGAGGTAAAAAAAAGCTAAGTCCTAATTCAAGGTAAAATTTGGTAGCTCTACCTTACAAGCCCAAGAGATTTTTGGGTAGAGTTTTGCCTTAAGGCTAAGAGATTGGATTCATCTCAAATGAGAAATTTTACAATATATAAAAAGAGGAAGATAACTTGGTGCTTCTTGGGAAATATTTTGGTGCTCTTTTTACAAGTTGTCCATGTGCATTCTGAGCCTTGGGAAGAGGGAGCCATTTGATTATCGGCTCCTGCTTTGACTTTGGCATCCCAACAAACTACTCCCTTTAAGTTGTTTTCATAGCTTGTTTGCTTATAAATGAAAACTAGAGGAGACAAGCTGTACCACTTACTGTTTGCATCATTTAGTCACCACCTGACAAGTGTTATTCCAACTGTAGGAATAAATCCCTAAATTGACATCGCCTCTCACCACTTGGTTTGTTTGTCTATTTCTACACCTTGTCTTCTTCCTACTTTGTCTCCTTCTGCTCCTTCAGCCCTCGAGGTAAATCTTCTAGTGGGTCACTGTGTTCCTTGGGCTCTTTTCATGGTTGGCGCTCAGGCAATTAAAAAACAAACAGCTATTTCACTACCTTAAAATTGATGCCCACACACCCATCATCACTTAAAAAAATAATGGCTAATCTACCTCCTTAAAATTGATGGCTTTTGGGATGTCATTGTCCTTGGAAAATTCCTTTGGGCCTTTTCTATGGATTTCTTCCTGCAGACTTTTTTTGCAGACAATTTTCTTGTAGACAAAAAGTTTGTGAGAATTGTCTCAGTCTTTGGTCCTTTTGTCTTCAAGTTCTTTGGGTGCAGCTTTCCTCTGAATTCCTTTAGACAAAAAGTCTAAAAGAATTCAAAGCCTTAAGTCTTTTTTACATCCTTGAAAATCCTTTGGCTGCCTTTGAAGTGCTCCCTGGCCTCCACAAGGGCTTTTGGACTCAGAACTACCCTCCGCAAGGGCACTTGCTCTTTTGGCTTTAGGATGCTCCCTCTAACCAAGCTATTGAGAAAACCGATTGAACCAAAAATGGTTCAATAGTTCAACACTGGATGCCACTCATTCGTTCAATCGAGCCTTTGAACCTTCTGCATTGAACCAAGGCATTGAACCAAGTGATTAAACCAAGGCATTGAACCCGCTAATTAAACCAAGCAATAAACTCGGTGATTGAACCAAGCAATGAGCTCGCCGATTGAACCAAGGCATTGAACTCGGTGTTGAACTGGTTTAATGGTTCGATGGTTCAACAATGCCAACCTTCCTTATGATTTTCTTCAGACAAGAGGCCGAAGAAGCCTTGTAAAACCTAGCACTCTCTGAAATTGATTCTTCATGCACCAAAAGACTAATCCTATAGAGTTCATAAAAGTCCCTATGAAGTCTGTAGAAAACCTACAGAGTCCATACAAATGGACCTAAAAAGTCCATAGAAATACAAGCTCTACAGAGTCCATAGAAATGGACCTGCAGAGTCTATAGAAATGGACCTACAGAGTCTATAGAAATACAAGCTCTACAGAGTCTGTAGAAATGGACCTGTAGAGTCCATAGAAATTCTTGGACTTGTGAAAAATCAAAAAATGAAATGGCCTAGAATAGAAGGGCAAGAAGGGGACTGATTTTTGGCCTATTGGGTAAAAAATGGTCAACAAATTGGTGACTCCCAAGGGAAGCATGCCTGTTATGCTTAGAGACCAGTTGCCTTGTAGTCCATTGGGCACTGAGTCAGAATGTAGCTTTGAAGAAAGGTTAGAAACAGCCCCAAAGATCTAAGAATCAAACATGAAGCTTTTACCCCACACACAAAGGAAAACACACAAGGCTAAAAACACTACTTATGTAAACTGCACTTAGGAAAAGTAGGAAAAGAAACTAAAAACAAACTATTAAATATAGCTAACTAGGAATGTTAGCCTCCCTCCTAGATCAAAGGGAAAACTTCTTAAGTCCCCTTCTTGGCAAGAAGACTTATGGTTCCAGACAAGTGGCTGAATGAAATGGAGAGTTGGTGACCCACTCCTCTTGCCTACCACCTAGGTTGGCTTATATCTGAGTGGATCAGATTCAAACATGCTTCCAACATATATGTACTCTATTCATTCTTAGAAGCTTGTTGAATGTTGGTCCTTCATGCTAGTGCATATCACCAAGAAATCTATGGCTACTGGCTCATCACCATAAGCCCTTTGATATGTGTAGCTCCCTCACAGTGCATCCTAGTCTGACCCATTTCCTTCTACTTCATTGGAGACTCTATCAGACTCATCTTCTACTTCCTGTTGGCCTTCTTGAAGAAGGGTGACTGTTGTGATGTTTGAGTAGGAATCACAAAATGATTTCTCATCCAATAGAACATCACTTTGTTCAAAGCTCTCATCTTCAAGGTTTTCTTAAAGGAAGATAGACCTCTCCTTTTCCTCCTCAAAGGTCCAGATCTCTAGATGTTCAAAAATATTCTCCTGATCCTCGTCCAACTCTAGCTCTATGGCATGGTCATCTTCCTCATCAAAGCAACAAGGAAGTTAATCAAAGAAAGGGGAAGAGAGCTCACCATGCTTATGTTCCTCCTCATATTGCTAGAAAATCTACATGTATGCATGCCCTGTGTCTTCTCCATTGCTGATGAGGTCTTCACAAGGAGCATCAATGATGATTTCTTCTTCATTGTCACTCATGATAGACACCTGGAAAACTGTAGATTGGATCTTCTACTCCTCACTTACTTCCCACAAAATAGGTTCCTCCTTGAGAAGGGGTGAAGTGGAAAAACCATGTGGAAGAGGAGGCAGTCCTTGAGCTAGAATCAAATGGTTCTCCTCCTTCCATTTGGTTAGTAATTCATCAATTTAGGTGTGGCTTGATAACTCTCTTGGAATTACATAGATGGGGTGTGTTCTAACATAGAATGTGCCATTGGGTCTAAAACATCCATCACACATTGGCTGAGGAATCTCTCTCTGAATTCCAACTCTACAATTCTTCTGGCTATATCCTCTTGAAAACACGTTTCTTGGAGGTCACCAGCATTATCATGAGTAGGGGTAGCCTCATCCTCTTCAAGGTTTTGAGCAAAACCTTTCTTCTCCTCCTTGCCCCATGATTCTACTAATTACTTCCAGTTCAAGATCTCAAAGTTGGAATTTTGCTCCTACGAACAGGTAGCAACTTTGTTTTATCCAAGGTCCTGGGGTTCCTCCACAAGGTCTGAAAGTTCCATCTCTCCTTCTCTAAGTAGTCTCATCTTAGCCTCTAAATCTTCAATTTTCTTAGCTAGATTATCTTGAAAGAGTCTTTCTTAGAGGTCACCAGCATCATCATGTTGAGTAGGAGCAGTTTCGAGAGAGATGTGTTGGTTCGTAAAGTTCCCCCCAAAAGAAGATTCATGATCTAAGGAGTTTATAAGGTTCATCTCCATGGGAGGTTGTTCTAGTTACCTTTGATTCTTGAAGGCTAGGCATATGTGGTTAAGAGCGGGGTTGATTGATGCATCAGATGAGCTAGAGTGAGCAAGTGCCATTTGATAGAAAGGATTTGGTGCACAAGAGGGGGCTTTCTTTAGGATAGGAAGGGGCATGCAAGGCTGACTACCTTAAATGAATGGATTCTTCCATTTTTCTACCTCATCCTCCATGGATTGTAAGGCTTGAGCTTGCCTGAACAAACATACCTCTTTATACATCAGCTCCTATTGATATCCATACTACTCATCCAGTCTATTGATTTCCATTACCTATTTCTCAAACTCCAGTGCCACCTCCCTTATCATTGAAGGGCAACTAGGAGGGCTGCTTGAGGTGATTGCATGAAAATTATGAGTCTGATCAAAGTCATATGAAGGAATACAAGGTCCATGATTTTGTGCAAAGGAATTATACATACAAAAATGTGATTTTTGATGGCACTAGGCTACTTAACCAGCTGATTCAATTCAGAGTCGCCATTGGTGTTGATGTAAAAACCTCCAAAGGCTGGTCAGTTGAAGAACACACCAAAAATTCTTTAACTCCTTTGACCTAACTTGTCCTAGTTGGTCCCACCGGTCATGCCAAAAATTGTTGACGTAGTGGATTACACCCGAGGTAAGATGCCTAGCTCCTGCCCTTCCACACGCAATAATGGAAACTCCCCTCTCACCTATGGGACTGATGAAGCTAGAGGGGAGAGTCTCTAGATAAGGGCTAGCTCCCTTTGATGTATCTTTTAGGCCCTGGTTTCTCCTACTGCTAATAAATAAAATGAAAAAAGGGGGGGATCAAAAGGGAGAGAGAGATGCTGAAAATAGAACCTAAGCCAAAAAATGAAAAGGTGATACACTAGAAAAGTGATGACCCACTGAGCCTGAATATACACTTTTCACCAGGAAGAAATGCCCATACACTTCATCTGAAGTGGGAATCTCTTCTGCAATAGTTAGGTAGGGGTCCGTGAAAACACGGGGAGGAAGAAACTACTAGAGGCATCCTCAGACACACTTATGGCAGCCTATTTGTAGACACCAATATCGTGTCAACCCCCCTTGGTCCCCTTCTAAGTGTTAACACTCCTAACCCACACTTGCACACCTTATTAATTTAAAAACTACTTATTTTAAATTAATTACCTCACCTTGGACACCTCACCTAGACACCTCACCCTAAGACCATTTCTTAGCCTATGAGTTAGCCTGAGACTAGGTCCTCCAAACCCTAACTACCCATGACCTATTCTCACCCCATCTTAACTCCCTAACCAACTCCTGTGCCTCATAAGCCCTTGTTTGAACCATTCTCCAATGGAAAAGGCACTTGGCAGGTGGAGAAATAGGCAAAGAGCTAAAAATAGCCCTTTTACCTATTCTCTCTCCGTTGACGTTGGTAAACCCATGGCTGACATCGATAGTCCTATGCTAACATTGATGGGATCACCAACGTTGATTACATAAGCCAAGCTCTAACATTGAGCTAAGGCCACATTTTCACACATTGGTATGCAGACTCTAAGATTTCAAGCACCAGAACTCGACTATTATTCTCTTGGCTACCAAAGCTTTGCACAAATCATTATAGAGACTAGATTGAAAGATTGTACGAGGACCTCGAGCTACTGAATTGAAGTAATCCATGTTCACTTCATTAGCTCACAACATCAGTCACATTAGCCACAATAGGAATCACTATTCTGACACCTATGGTTCTTCACCTTATAAAGCTAAGTAATCTAGGTTTCATTTCAGTGTTTTAGAATATATTGTCAATTAGTTTTCATTGATATTTCTAAATACTGTCGAGAGGCCCAACTTCTTTCATGGAGGGACTGAAAGGCCTTCCCCTTGTTCTCATCCCCTTTTCACACCAATCCTCTACCTATACCCTTCTTCAGACCTCATTCACCATCCTATAACCCTGCACCAACATTTAAACTTCTAGAAACCCCTCTATCTATCTCAAAAATACTCTAAAATCCCTCCAAGGCTGACAACCCCAACTGACATTGGCAGACCAATCAACGTCAGCATCTACAACTCAAACCGACATTGGCAGACCAATCGACATCGGCACCTTCAGCCAGACCGACATCGGCAACCCCACTGACGTCAGCACCATTTACCTGACGGACCTCGACAGACCCACCGATGTCAGTGACTATGTTTTGAACCAGCAAACTAGAAAGCCATCCAAACAACCCATCTAGACTAGATAAAACCTTCAGCTAGCCTTTTGTAGCATTTTAACATACACAGACTACTAGGAATAGGTACACACCATCTACTTTTCTATTTCTTTAGTCATTTATCATGTCTTCCTTTACAATACTTTTATCTTTAAATAGTGGACTGTCATCCCTTAAGTTTCATTCTTATTACAAGTGTTTCCTCCATAGCCAAAGAGGAGCTCCCACAAGGCTTGGATACAGTGTGCACTAAATCCAAGTAACATCAAACCCATAACCTCTTAACCTTAGTTTCTTTTTCATTTGAATGTAATTAGTGAAAATCTAGAGAAACATTTTGGCACACCTGGTGGGATGCTTGGAGTTTTCCTTGAGTTCATTCTTCTTCTTTTAAAAATCAAATTTTCATGTAGATGCATTAGAAAAATATTCACTTCTTGCATCCCCTCTTCTTTGCCTTTATTTCTTGAGAAATAAAAAAAAATAACTTCTCTTACTTTCTATTTTTTTACATAAAGTTAATTAATTCTTTCTCCTTTTTTTTACCTCTTCTATCTTTTTGTTTCAAAAGGACATCATTAGCAGAGGTTAAAAAGAACATCTCTTTTTCTTCTTGTTATTTCTTGCATGCATCATAGAGTAGTGAAAAACTCATACTCTTTATCTCTTCTCCATTTATTTTCATTTAAATAACATATTTTGATTTGGGTTGAAAACTACTGCATTTTCATTCTTACTTGGATGCAAACTTAGCCCACTTAGTAATTAAAGCATTATGAATGAATCGTAGTGCACGAATGTGACACAACCAAACCATAATCACTTCAAATCAAACACACAAATTTACTTGAGAAAAGGCCCATCTAGGATTTCATCACCTAGCAAATACCTTACCCCACCTAGCAATCCTACTTGGATTTCACCACCAAAAGGAGGACCCACTCTATTCTCTGGCAGAGTATAAACTATAGGGAAGGTATATTCTAGCTAAGCAGCCCAACTCGGCTCTGGGTTCACGAAGTGAGGGGAGCAAGCCCCAACACTAGGCCACGTACTGACCCTAACACAAATATCTTTGAGCACCATAACACAACCTAAAACCAGCCATAGACTTCCTCTCTAGGAACTATTCTACAAGCCCAACTCCCAACACATTCTCTTAAGGCATAAGCCACCATGACTTTAAAACTCATTTTTAGGAATCTAACGTTTCAGAGGTTGCTTGCCTAATCATCTATTTTGCTAGTTTTATCTGAGTGTTTGAGCTGGTAAGGTCATACCATTCTAAAGTCCAAAACAATTCAGAATATCTTCTTCTTCCAAAAACTATCAATCTTCTGTGTTTCTAGAATTACACAAAAATTGACATTAGTTAACTGACCGACGTCGACAAAATTTTCTAACTGATATTGGTTAAACAACTGACATCGATCACTGTCAATAAATAAATAAATAAATAATCCAATCAACAAGCTTAAAACCCAAATTTCTTGTTGTTTAACACAAATTCTAGTTTTCTAAAACTAAAACACATAGTTTTTAGAACCTAAACCCCTTTCACCTTGGATGGTCTTGACACGCAGTCAATCCAATTCTTTGTTGACCACACAAGTCGACAGCCACTCCCACCTTCACCCTTCGTGCCAAGTCATCTAATGGAGTATACTTTAGACACTAAGCATACTCCTATCCAACCTACCCCCGATCAACCTCCTATTGTTCCCAAAGGGGATCAAGATTTTGAGAGATTCCTTGACCACAATGTCAAGTCTCTCTAACATTATCTCACTAGAAGCCAAATGCAAGATCCTTCGAGTAACCCTATTTATGGGATGCCAACTTCTTTGGTTGAAGTGGTAACAATATCAACAGTATCTGCTACCCAACCTATGGTCACTCAGGCCACTACCTCGACTAGTAACCCAACCATGGCCAATGTTCAAGATTTGGCCTCCCCTTCTATCCTTTCTTGTCCTACCTCCATCAGGGTTTTTGTACCCACTCAAATGCAAACAATTCAACCAAGTTCGACACCTTTCCAGAACTTGATTATCTCTATCCCATCCACTCTTGTGCCTATAAACATGAGAGTGACCACTTATCCTTTAACTAGTGTCACTACCATTCAACCACCCTTGGCAGCATCTAGTCAAGTTGTGCCCTCCAACTTTACAGCACAGGCCCCCTTGGCCTTGACATCGGCCCCTATGATGAACTATTAGTATGTTGCACCTACACAAATGCAACCAAGTACATCATATGCCCCTTCCAATGCCTTCCAAGTACCCTATAACTTAGGGGGTGCCCCTCATGCCAATCCATCTGATGATCTAATTAAGATGCTGATGGATAAGATGTCTAACCTTGAGACATCTATTTCAGGTTCGAGAAGTGTTCTTTCGTATGAACAAATCTACAACAAACCTATCCACCCTTCAGTTCCTATTCAACCATACCCTAGCCAATGGGAACTCCTAAAATTTACTTGCTTTCAGAGTAAAGAGGACCCACAACAACATTTGCGAGTGTTTAGACATGCTTGCTACCTCATAGGGCACGATGATGCATTATTGCTTCTCCCATTCCCTATGTCACTTTCTGGTGCCACCCTTGACTGGTATAGCTCCATTACCAGTCATTCTCTCTTCACCTTTGTTCAACTCACTTAGCTATTCTTCAATCATTTCTCAATCAATATTACCAAGAAGTTCTCCATCAAAGACCTTTATTCAATTAGACAATTTGAGGATGAGTCAATAGCTGACTTCATCACCCATTGGAGAGGTTTCATCAAACAATTCTCCTTCTCACTACCTCAACCTGAGCTCATTGAGCTCTTTTCAAGAGCATGTGCCAAGCACATCTCATCCACTCTACGGGTTCAAACTTTTTGCACATTTGATGAAGCTTTCACTATGGCTCGAAAGCTTGAACTCTGCACAATTGAAGAAGACAGGGTCAAATTGTGTAACAAAAATACCAATGTAAAACCCAATGACCCTTCTTCTTCCAAACCTTCTTCTTCCCACCCCAAGTCTAAGGGATTGGCAAATGTTGTGGTCTTTAGGTCACCATCTTCTACCACAACCAACCAATCTGAGTCCTCCACTTCACAAAACATCACTAGACAATTCCAACAATGGTATGAACAGTGACGATACACTCCAATAGGAGAATCGTATGCTTCCATATTAGATAAATTAGTGAAGTAGGGACTCCTCAACCTCCTTTAAATCTGACAACCTATCCAATTTGACCCCTCACAAGCCATCCCTACATGGTATAGGGAAACTAACTTTTGTAACTATCATCATGTCAAGGGTCATGACACAGATAATTGCAAAACCCTAAAAAACATTGTTCAAGACATGTTAGACAAAGGGGACCGTGTTTTGGATAACCCTAATGCACCAGCCAACCAAAACATGGATAGCTTAAGGCAACTATTTCCTAACCATCCCCCAAGTCAGAACAATGTTCAGATCATGGCTGATGACCCTCAAGAATGCAAAATATGCATGGTTAGCATGGTCTTTCCTTTCATTCCTATCTAACCTCTCCCACAATCTGAAGAGGTTGGTCAACCCATTTCTCCACCATAGGTAGAAGAGATGATTTTACCCATACCACCCCCACATAATGAAGAGCTCCCTTTACCTCACCCTCTTCCTCACGTGGATGAACTCATTTCACCTGTATCACCCCCACGACATCAAGCACCTCCTCTACCCATTCTTCTACCTTGTGAGGATCTCGTATTACCTGTTCTTCTTGCCCCCACCTTCCCTCTTCTTCTACCATTGGAAGAATTTACCATTCATACCCCATGCCCTCATGTAGAAGGGGCCATCAACCCTCTGCTTTACCCTTTAGAGGAGCCTTACTCTCCTATTTTTCCTCCACTGATGGAGGATAGTCCTCCATCCACCCCACCTTTTTGCACATTCGCATGCACACTCTAATATTTCAAGCACCAAAACTCGACTATCATTTTCCTAGCTACCAAAGCTCTACACAAATCATTCCAGAGACTGAATTGAAAGATTGTATGAGGACCTTGAGTTACTGAATTGAATAAATCCATGTTCACTTCATTGGTTCACAACACCGATCACATCAGCCACAATGAGAATCACTATTCTGACACCTCTGGTTCTTCACCTTATAAAGCTAAGTACTCTAGTTTTCATTTTAGTGTTTTAGAATATATTGTCAATTAGTTTTCATTGATATTTCTAAATACTATCAAGATGCCCAACTTCTTCTGTGGAGGGGTTGAAAGGCCTTCCCCTTATTCTCACCCCCTTTTCACACCAATCCTCCACCTATACCCTTCCTCAGACCTCATTCATCTTCCCACCCTTCACCAACCTTTAAACTTTTAGAAACTCCTCTATCTATCTTAGAAATACTCTAAAAGCCATCCAAGGCTGACAACCCCAACCAACATCGGCAGAACAATCAACGTCGACATTTACAACTCAAACTGACATCGGTAGACCAACCAACATCGGCACCTTCAGCCAGACTGACATCGACAACCCAACCAACATCTGCACCATTTACCCAACCAACCTTGATAGACCCACTAACGTTGGTGACTATGTTCTGAACCAACAAACCAAAAATCCATCCAAACAACCCATCTAGACTAGACAAAACCTTCAGCTAGCCTTCTTTAGCATTTTGAGATACATAGACTATAGGGAATAGGTACACACCATCTAATTTTATATTTCTTTAGTCATTTATCATTTCTTCCTTTACAATACTTTTATCTTTAAACAGTGGACTGTCATCCCTTAAGGAGCTTTATGCTTTCGGGGCTGAGCGCGTAGCTTGGTAGTCCACCATAGCCTCTTCTAACATCTTTCTTGTTTAAGTTTCATTCTTACTGTAGGTGTTTCCTCCATATCCAAAGAGGAGATCCCACAAGGCTTGGATACGATGCACACTAAATTTGGATAACATCAAACCCATAACCTCTTAACCTTAGTTTCTTTCTCATTTGAATGTAATTAGTGAAAATCTAGAGAAACACTATTCACAGGCACGTACATTCCCTTGTATACACTTTTGGTAGACCTGTAGAAATGAGACTTCACAATGCATTGGACATGTTGTGATCAATCTGTGAAAGCATGAAAGATAATGACTTAACACAAAAGAAGAAAATAGACATATACTTTAAAGTGCAAGTCTAGATAGAGGTAAAAAAACTAAGTCCTAATTCAAGGTAAAATCTAGTAGCTCTACCTTACAAGCCTAAGAGATTTTTGGACAAAGTTTGCCCTTAAGGTTAAGAGAGTGGATCCATCTCAAATGTAAAATTTTACAATATATAGAAAGAGGAAGAGAACTTGGCACTTCTTGGGAAAGATTTTGGCACTCTTTTTGTAAGCTGTCCATGTGCATTCTGAGCCTTGGGAAGAGGGAGCTGTTTGATTGTTGGCTCCTACTTTGACTTTGGCATCCCAACAAACTACTCCCTTCAAGCCATTTGCATGGCTTGTCTACTTATAAATGCAAACTAGAGGAGACAAGTTGTGTCACTTACTATTTGCACCATTTAGTGACCACCTAGCAAGCGTTGTTCCAACTACAAGAATAAATCACTGAATTGACATCTCCTCTTGCCACTTAGATGATTTGTCTATTTCTACACCTTGTCTTCTTCCTACTTTGTTTCCTTCTACTCCTTTAGCCCTTAGGGGTGATCTTCTGGTAGGTCACTGCATTCCTTGGGCTCTTTTCATGGTTGGCGCTCAGGCAATTTAAAAACAAACAGCTATTTCATTACCTTAAAATTGATGCCTGCATACCCGTCATCTCTTAAAAAAATAATGGCTAACCTACCTCCTTAAAATTGATGGCTTTTAGGACGTCACCATCCTTGGCAAATTCCTTTGGGCCTTTTCTATGGATTTCTTCCCACAGACTTTTTTTATGGACAATTTTCCTGCAGACAAAAAGTCCATGAGAATTGTCTCAGTCTTTGATCCTTTTGTCGTCAAGTTCTTTGGCTGTAGCTTTCCTCTAAATTCCTTCAAACTTTTTATTTGAAGGAATTCCTTCAGATAAAAAGTTTGAAGTAATTTAAAGCCTTAAGTATTTTTTGCATCCCTAGAAATCCTTCAGCTGTCTTTGAAGTGCTCCCTGCCCTCTGCAAGGAATTTTGGAGTCAAAACTACCCTCTGCAAGGGCACTTGCCCTTTTGGCTTTAGGATGCTCCCTTGAACCAAGCCATTAAACTGTTCAATTGAACCAAAAATGGTTCAACACTGCACACCACTCATTCATTGGACTGAGCCTTTGAACATTTCATGATGAACCAAGGCATTGAACCAAGTGTTTGAACCAAGTGTTTGAACCAAGCGATGAACCAAGTGATTAAACCAAGGCATTGAACCCACCGATAGAACCAAGCGATGAACCTACTGGTTAAACCAAGTGATGAACCCACTGATTGAACCCGATGTTGAACTGGTTTAATGGTTCAATGGTTCAACGATGCCAACGTTCCTTGTGATTTTCTTCAGACAAGAGCCCGAAGAAGCCTTATAAATCCCAGCACTCTCTGAAACTTATTCTTCATGTACCAAAAGACTAACCCTATAGAGTTCGTATAAGTCCCTATGAAGTCCATAGAAAACCTGTAGAGTCCATAGAAATGGACCTGCAGAGTTTGTAGAAATACAAGCTCTGTAGAGTCTGTAGAAATGGACCTATAGAGTCCGTAGAAATGGGGACCTATAGAGTCTGTAGAAATACAAGCTCTACAGAGTCTGTAGAAATGGACCAATAGAGTCTGTAGAAATAGACTTGTAGAGTTCATAGAAATTCATGGACTTGTGCAAAATCAAAAAATGAAATGGCCTAGAACAACAGGGGAAGAAGGGGACCGATTTTTGGCTTATTGGGCAAAAAATGGTCAACAAGTACTACCATACAAATTTTCAATAAATTTTGGCCTCATTTGATAGTGTGACCAAAGGTTTGAAAATTATGCTTTAGCTAAGTTTAAAAATTGGAAACACAAAATAATTGAGTAAAAATTAGTATAGAAACCCATATTTTTTGTTGCATATTTTGCAGATGGAATAGAGTACTCTGCAACTTTCCTTACTAATATAATCTTCCACTATTTTTCTATCTTCATTTAAGTTTATAATATGATTGGATCTCATTTAGTCATGTGAAATTGGATTTGAATAGTGTGCAGTAGTTAGATTTAATCATTGGGAAGACAAAAAAAACTACATAATGGTTAGTTTTCATAGTTGTACATTTTTGAAATTAAGAACTATTTCATGTGAATTCTTTAAAAATTGTATTCTTCTTACATTTGACTACCCTATGAAAAATTCTCAAGAAATGGATGTATTTTGACTGTGTGAAGTCATATTTGAAATGTGGGCACTAGGTAGGTTTAGTCACTTGGAAAGACAGAAAACTACACATTGGTTAATTTTCATTGTTGCACCTTTTGCACTTAGAAAATGATTTTTTTTAATTGTTTCAAGATTTGCATGATTACCACATTTATATATCACCTTAAAAAAATCATATGAAAGAGATAAGATTTGGTCACGAGAAATGGGACTTGATTAGTGCATAGTAGGTAGATTTGAAGACTACGAAGGCACAAAAAATGACCAAGTAAAAATCAACTGAAAACCCTATTTTAAAATCTACATATTTGGTACCTGGGAAAGAATTTTTTTGAGAAATTCTTTCCATTCGTACTCTCCCCATATTTTTTTATGCTCATGTAAACATTCAATATAATTTAATATGTTTTACCCTTGTGAAATTAGGTTTGAAATGTGCTTATTAAGTAGATTTGGAAACTAGAAGCATAGGAAAATGGCCAAATAAAAACCAGTAGGTTGTTTTTATTTTTGCATAACTTGAATATGGGATATAATTTCACGTCAATATTTTTACCAATAAATGTTAATGAAATTTGTCTAACTTCATGAAAAGTTTTAATAAAATTAGATAGATTTTACTAATGCTAAATGAGTCTTGAATATTGTTCATTGGGCATA
This sequence comes from Torreya grandis, assembly GCA_037957365.1. NCBI lineage: Eukaryota > Viridiplantae > Streptophyta > Pinopsida > Cupressales > Taxaceae > Torreya > Torreya grandis. The sequence goes on along the minus strand of JARHVA010003701.1, from coordinate 540,417 downwards.
TTTGAAAACTATTAAGATGAAGAAAACTGACCAAGTAAAACTTAGTTCAAAACTCAATTTTTATGGTTATGTCTTTTATATCTAGAAAAGATATATGTTGTTAATTTTTTCACATTCACACTTTCCTCACATTTTTATATCTCCATACAAAGTTTCAAGAATATTTGATATAATTTATTACTTCTAAAATAAGATTGAAGAGTGCAGAGTAGGAAGATTTGACAACTAGAAACATAGGAAAATGGCCAAGTAAAAATTGACTTAAAGAGCAATTTTGATTATTGCACAATTTGAACATGAGAGATAATTTCAAGAAAATATTTTTACCAATAAATTTTCATGATATGTGTCTAAAACCATGAAAAATTTTAATAAAATTGGATATAATTTATTACTATGGAATGAGGCTTGAAGATTGCGTAGTAGGTAGATTTAGAAATTGGGAAGATGCATAAAATTGGTTAAGTAAAAATTAGTTAAAAACCTAGTATTTTTTTGTTGTACATTCAATACATGGAAAATTATTTAATGTTACATATTAGACATTAATATTATTCCCATGTTTTACTACCAATCTATAAAATGTCATGTGAAATGGACATAATTTAGACATGCAAAATGCCTCTTGAAATGTTACTTTTGGTAATATTTAAAAATTGAGAAGATACAAAAATTAGCATACAATCCTATTTTAATATTTATGTAATTCATATTTATATAATGTATTTTATATTTAAATTATTTCCATATTTTTCTACCATCATATAAAATTTACTCATAATTGGACTTCATTTAAAGTTGTGAACTATGTTTGACAAGCACCTAGTCGTAATAAATAGAAGTTGGACTATGCACCCAGAATACTTTAAAGACTACTCCTAAAGATAGAACTAGGCTTCAAAAGCTAAAAAAATTGTTCCATGATTTCATAGATGAAATTAGGGCATGTTGTTTAAGAAAAAACAAATGGTAACTTTGCTATAAATTACTTCTGATTATTTTGAAATAAATAAATAAATAGTTAAAGAACCCATAATTTTTGGCTAAAATAGAGCATAGAACATGACAAAATATAAGAATATATAATATGGGAGCAGATAAGTGACCAAATTCAACATCCTTATCAACCCAATATGTGCAAAATGAATTAATTTACCATTTTAATGTCCTACAAGGATTAATTACTATGACTCTAACAGTCAAGCTAGTGAGTCCTACCTTGTAATCATTTGATTAGACATTGCTCTACTACCAAACAAGCATCTATAACCCTAATGGATTTATATTTTATCCCACTTAAATCCTTTCTTCACTATCAACCACGCTGGAAATCCTACAGTGGAGGTTACCTAAGTCACCCAAGTCTGAGTTTTTTTTAAATTATTTGTTTTCTCTTCTCTCTATTTTTGATGTTCAATTCAAGGTTGGGGATCACTGTGGAAAATGAAAGGTATGACTATATATTTCTCACCCTAGGATTTCATCATAGCAAGTTCACTCTAGTAGACTTGTAAAAAATTTAAGATATGACTTTTGTGCTTCATATCAAGGGGATACCTTCAGTAACCAACTAGTTTCACCCAAACTCAATCAGACAAGAACAAGTCCATAACACATAAAATATTCCAAGCAATAAAATTAGACTCAATAACATGATCTTAAACAAAAAAAAACATAAAAGAACATTCTCTCAAGAAAATATCATTGGTGATACCTACTTGTAGGTCTTTCACCTCATTATTTTTCATTGAAAAATGTGGAGCAAGGACAAAACAAGACTAGAATTGAATCAAATGGAAGAGTATGGACCAATGATAGGCTATATAAAACAAGCAAAAAAATACAAAAGTAATAAACCAAATCGAAACAAAAAAAAAAACACAAAATTAAAAACTATGTACAAGGCCCCAAGAGATCGGCTCATGCTTGGAAATAGTGTTTGAGGAATTTCCCATTAATAGGTAATGGGACATCATCACCAGTGAAAATATTGAGCCTAAAATCATTCTCACTTAAAAATTTTAAAATATGTAAGGGAACCAATGAAAGGGAATTAAATTTACTATGTTGTCCCTTCTTTTCATGAGTTTTATCCATAATAAGATAAGATTAGTAATCCTAAAGGATTTTATTTTGGCTCTCTTATCAAACCATCTCTTAACAATTTCTTGATGTTTACTAAATTACATCAAGTTTGCATATAATATTTATTCTAACTATATTAATTTCAGCATCCTAGCTTCAACGTTGTCATCAGTTTTAAGATAATCTTTCATGAATTGCAAGGTGGGAATTTTCAAATGCATAGGGAAAACTAGTTTTTGACCTTATACCAAATGATATGGATAATTACCTAGGGAAGATTTGATCATAATCTTATCAGACCAAAGTGCATACTTCAACATGTTATGCTAGTCCTTAGGATTCTTATCCAAGATTTTATTAATCACTTCAAATAAATTATTATTCATATACTCAACAACACCATTACCTTATTGATAATAATTAGAGGAAATTTTGAGGATTACCTTGTGATCATATGCCTATTCTATGAATTGTAATGAAAAAAATGCAGGACCATTTCCATAAACCAAAGTAAATGACATTCCAAACCTAGTGATGATATGCTCCTCAAGGAAGTTGATTACCACGTTTGGTGTGCAATTTATAAATAGATGAGCTTTCATTAAATGTATATAGTGTTCAATTACTATCAAAATAAACTTATGTCCAAATGTTGAATTAACATGAATAACACTAACAAAGTATAGTTCCCACTTTACCAAAGGCCTAATTTTAATAATAGTATGCAAAGACATGCATGGGTAACATTCTAAATGTGTTGTAATTTGATAAGTATAGTATTTCTTTACATGTGTATGAGGATTCTTGAAAATATGTGGCCAATAGTAACCTACCCATAGGATTTGGTGAGTTGTAGCATTGCCTAAACCATGACCATTTCTATTTTTTTCATGAAAATTTTTAAGCACTTCAGTTTATTCAACTCTATTTAGACATCTTAGGTAAATAGCCTCATGATTATTTCTATACAAGATCATTGATTTTACCATAAAACTATTGGTCTATAAGCATAACACTATTTTAAGTGGATTTCAAGCGATTGAAATAATTTTTATTCAACAAGTATAATACTATATCTTGATACCACTCATCCTCTATGATGTAATTAACTATGTATTATTGGCATACAATCTAAGAGTTAACTTCAGCCATCATCTCAATCAGTCCTTGACCTCTTACTATCTTCATTGGTAGAATTTCTAAATTAAATTCTTGTAAAAGAGTCATCCACTTACCTCTACATTCACCTAGATCATTAAGCATTAGCATCATATTTATAGTAGGATCAAGTACAATAGCAAACACTTTATTGTGTAGGATATAATGTCTAAATATTTTAACTGCTTTAATTAAATCAAAAGATTCTTTATCAATAATAAAATATCTGAGTTATGTATTTTTGAGTGGAGAACTCATGAACTACTTTGGTATCTCATCTCCAGCTTATTTTTATGAGTTATAATAGTAGCACTTGAATGTTTTGAGGTAAAAGAATAAATGTAGAAAGGTTTCTTGTAATATGGACTGATTAACACTATGTTGCTTACAATCAAATTTTTTATTTTAGAAAATGCACTTGTGATTCACCATTCCATTCAATCTCGGCATCTTTCTTTAACAAGTTATAATGGTTTAATTATCTCAACAAAACATGAAATGAACTTATGTACAAAATTTATCTTACCAAATAATAACTTCAACTCCTTTTTGCTATTAGGCAAACACATTTTCAGAATTGTTTCTACTCGATCTATGTCTATGGATATGCCTCTTTCATAAATCACATGGTCCAAGAACTTACCTTTAGTCACCCCAAATGTACACTGATTTGGGTTTAATGAGATACCATGCTCTCTAAACCTTTGTAAAAGCATCCAAAAATCCTTCAAATGATCACTTTGGTTTTGAGAAAAGATGGTTAGATCATCCATATAAATGACAATACACTTAGCAACTAGGTATTTGAATGCAATATCCATATCACATTAAAATATAACACCAATATTGATAAGATTAAATGGCATTCTCTTGTATTCAAAGGTTCCCCATTTTTTGGTAAAGTTTGTTTTTATTCTATCCTCATTGTTCACTAACACTTGATTATATCCAAAATATCCATTTAAAAAGCACATCCTTTGTGAACCATTCACTATCTATAATAACTCATCCAAAGATGGCAATGAGTAGTTGTCTTTATTTGAATCTCTATTAAAATTTGTAAAATATACAAATAAACATATCTCTCCACTCTTATTCTAAATGGGAATGAGGCTCACCACCCATGTAGAATGCCTAATAGGAAAAATAATCTTGGTTGATAATAACTTTTGTACTTCTTTGAAGATCAAAGGTTCTAACAAAGGATTCATATGCCTCTATCATTGATGGAAGCGTTTAAATATAGACTTAAGAGTAATGGTATGATTGATAATGTATTTATCAAATAACTTCAAGTCTTCGTAACTCCAAGCTATCACATCTTTGTAGTATTTTAATGTTTGAGCAAGTTTATGCTTCTCTATTTCCGTACAAGTTGTGCCTAAGACTACTTTATTTGAATAATCTACATTCCCAATATTACATGGCTCATGCATCATACATTTTTAATGGGTTACCTTCTCTTTTTCATGTTAATAATCCATATCAAATAATTTTTCCAAAGATACCATAGCTTTTGGGATGTTATTTGCTTTCAAGTTCAAGATGCCTTCTTTATCCAACTCAAAATTATCTCTATTAGCTTCATATATGATATGAGATTCAAACACATTTACACTTGTGATGAAGTCAATGATATGTTTATCATCATTTAAAACTTGAAATTTTATAATATTATATAGGATAGAAGGAACATAATTTATCTGTACTAAAAACCTCTTCAAGTGAGAATTAGTAATTGGTTGTAAAGTACTTATAGCTATTGCCAAAGCATTTGTTGTGTGATTATTTTTGTGAGGTATTATTTGTATATTAAATGCATCAATATTTTATATTAAACTTCAAATTATATTGTGGTACCTAGACAAGCATTTGTCAGTACATGCACAGAGGCTTCTAACTTAGTTAACCACAAGATATGAATCACCCATCACCTTCAATTATTTGACTTCATTTTTAATATAAATATAAAGCCCATAAATTGATGCCTTGTACTCAGCTACATTGTTTATATAATCAAATTATAATTTAAATACATCCAAGTAAGCCTTATCCATTGGATTCATGAGCTCAATTCCAACACCATAGCCTTGTCTAGACTTAGAACCATCAAATTTTAAGGTACATCACTGATTGTCTTTTAAATGTTTCTATTTTTGATATATGAATATTATAGTAATGTCAATTTTGTCTTTCTACTCTTGTGATCACATTGATAGATAGCTCGTTCTTCATTTGATAATTCCCTCTTTATTTTTTCTTTAGAATTTGAATTATGGATCAGGTTGTTTATTGACATATTTCCAACCTCAATCATTGTAGTCTCTTTGTCTTTACTTGGATTATCTTGCTTTAAACTATCCACTATCTTTTTTTATATTGTCTTCAATGTTGGGATGTATGGTACACTTTAGTACTTTACTTGAGGCTCAAAATTATTCAAAATTCTATATGCAAGGACAACAATAGATGTTACTACCTCATATGCATAGAATGAGTCTTCTTCCTCAAGTCTTTTGAGCTCCTCCATCTTATTTTCTAATTGATTACTTAGAACTTCTGATTTTTATTACATGAACAAAATTTTAACATTCAATTTTTTTTATAATCAATTCATCAAAAATAGTCATTATATCATTATTTGTAGTGTCACTAATATCCTCTTTTATCCTCTCTTACTCAATTGATGAAATAACACCAATAAACAAGACTTATTCAACTTTTTTTTTAATAGTATAAATGACTAGATCAAATTCTCCTTAAAAAATTTAGTTAGTCTTATTGTATTCAATGATAAAATGCCTCATTATTGGTTCCTTCTCAATCTTGATCTAATTTGGCATACCATGCCATGAGATCCATATACATCTAGGATATCAACTACTTGGATATCAATGAACTATTATACACTTAGATATGAAGTTAATTGCATATAAATATGGTTCAAATCATCACCTCTAACTTATGATTTGTCTAGTTTCACCACCTTCATGTTTGACTTAGCTAGAGTCAATGATAACTTTTTACAAACTAAAAATGGAATGACATTTATTGAGGAACTGAATCTTCCAAATAGTTATGTAAGTTATTTTCTAAGTGTAATCACCTTAAAATGACACTTGAGTGCTAAGAGTGCTACTTGAGCCAAATATCCCTAGTTTAGCCCTAGATCTATCGACCTATTTTCACACTTACACAACTTTCTTGTGGACCACAAACATCTATAAAGCAATCTCAAACCCTAATCTTGACATCTTATCCCTTAGTGCCTTAGGGTCTACCACCTAGACACTAGCATCATAATAGGTACCATGGCACCACAACGTGTTAAAGTCCTAGTTTTAGCACTAATGTCCTTTTCACTCATTTTTCTACCAATATATATATATATATATATGACCACCTAGGGTCATTATAGACCTATTTTAAGACCCAAATAAGGACTATAATAGTATATATACATGAATTTTAGCCATATAACCACTAGATGGAAATTAGATGCAAATTACATAAGCAAACTTAGAACAAGTTATGCACAATCAAGGTTATCAATCCCTATTATGCCTTACTTTTGTATACAACCATATACAGCATTCCTAAGCTTCGATTACTCAAGTTTCCAATCTCAAATAAATTCAAATAACTCAATTCAACATTCATACTAGCTTCACTTGTACTTATTATTAGTGTAGGTTTTTAGTTTTCCCTATTTTTTAATTAGGGAAATTGTATTTCTTGTGCTTACATGGAGTTTTTCTGCATTTGTGGGATAGGCTAGCTTATGTGGAGATGTGTGCCATAGATGTGTCATAGGTGTCATAAGAATGTCATAAGTAACTCCCTTGATGGGAGTTACTTCTCTATTCTTAGCCACCTTTCATGGAGGAGTTACAGTCTATTCTTGGGGTGCCTTGGCCACTTTTTGTGGAGGAGTTACTTACGTGCTCTCCTATATGTATTCTTCACTTTAGCCATCTCATGTTAATCAGATTTTGGTTTTCTCCATTTTGTCTTGTGAAATTTATCCTCTTGTATAGTTTCAAATTACTTTAGCATCTATGTGGTATGCACTTGCTTCATCTTGTTTGATCACGTCTCCATTGCATTTGCATTATCCAAATTCTGGCAACAACTTTGATATGGTATCAGAGCAAACTCGGTAATCATGTGTCTGGTTATGCTATTAGTTTATTTTGAAATCAAGAGGAGTGGAGTTCTCTTTATTTTTTTATTTCTAGATCTGATCTAAAATAAATAAAAAACTTTCAATATCATTTATGGTATCTTTTCCTTGGGATCCTTGGCCTTTGGGTGTCTTGGTGTCTTCTCTTCAGTCTTTACAAGTGCAGCAACAACTTCAGGTGATAGTTTTATTTTAGCTCAGGTGCCATTATTGTGTATAGGGAGCAGAGGGAGGAGCAGCATCAGCCACTCCAAGCAGCAAAGGTCTTCTCTATAGCAAGGTGCCAAGAAGCCATACGACGTCCAGCGTCCAGCAAAATTAGGACTGTCTTTTTCTAAAAATGGCACATTTTTTTGGTCTTTTTCTACCTAGACCCACTATGTGTTGAAGTCTACAAACTCAATAACCTTTTCTTGCCTAGCAAATCAAAATTGCACCCTTTTTCTTGTTGAAATAATTTTGCTAGCTTTATTTTTTGAAAATGGCACTTTTTTCATGTTTGGCGTCCCATGTGGACCCTTAGATGCTTGGCCAACCATTCATTATGTCTTAAACTTTAATTTTTTAGTTAAAATTGACTTTTTCTAAAAAAATCTATCAATTTAACTGAATATTAAGTTTTTTAGACAGTTTAATAATTTTGGGGTTTAGATTTAAACTTGTATCTTTGCCTGTTGAAGACGAAGGGTGAGGCCCGGGTTGGCAGGAGGCCAATTCCCCCTCACACAAACCTCCTTTGGATTCCTCATTCTATGATGAATCCAATGAGTGGTTGTAAGGCCACTTTCTCTGTCAAAATAGGCATTTTTTAAAATGTTTTAATGTTTTTTTGCAAAAACACTAGTTTATGGGAAAATTAAAATTTTAATATCTTGCAAATGGTAGCTCAAATTTGGGTGCAATTTTTTGAAAAAGTGTTTGTAATTAAATTATCCATAGTGTAGCCTTGTTATTTGTCAAAAATGCACTAGTTTATAAAGTGCCTAAAATTTGGGTCTCTCGAGACGCATTTTTGGCTGAGTTCGATGTCCTATTTGCTTAAGTCTTGCACTGATTGCTCTAAGACACATTCTCGGCTGAGTCCAACATCTTTTGAGTGTGCACTTGCATATTTGGGAGGGGATCAATATTTTAGGGGGGTGTTATTTCTTTTAACAACTTGCAAATCTTTGATTTCATTCTCCTTTTTGCATAATTTCACAACTTGCAATCAACACAACTTCACCTAAATTCAGCTTAAAATGGATTATTTTCAACTTAAACCCCTAACACCCTTCAACTATCATGAATGGAAGGTTAAAATGTCAATCATTCTTAGAAGTAAAGGGTTGTATAGGATCACCATGGGTACTGAAGTAGATACCAACACTGATGTTGAAAAGGTCAAGTGGTACAACCATAGTGATAAAGCCTATAGATTACTGAGCTTGTCTGTGTCTCCAGAACTTCTCTTCCATATAGAAAACTCTAAGACTCCCAAAGAAATATGGGACACCCTATAAAACTTATTTGGAAAGCTTGATGAGATGAGAGGTCATGAGCTCGAAAACGAACTCATAAGTCCAAGTCCTAGCAACTTTGACACCCTACAGGACTTCTTCACTAAGTTTAAGGCCCTTAAATTGCAATTAAAAAAATGCAGGATAGAGAAGAAAGATGATCAACTCATCCTTTCTATTCTTTCAAAGTTAGGTCCAAGCTATTCAGTCTTTGTCTCGACTTTCCATGCCACAAAAAGTGCCCTTGGCACTACATGGAAAATGCCTTCTTTGGATTCATTCATTGTCGACTTGACTTGATGCAGGAGCATCACTTGAAGAATTAATTGCTTTGTTTTTCCCTCCATTTTACTTTTGCATTTTGAAAATTTATTTTTGTTCTTAATGTTGTTTTAAGCCTGTAAAAAAAAAAGAAAAAGCCTGTAGTTAGAATCTCCTTATCCTGGAAGTCTGTTTTAGTGCATTTTGGGCAGATTGTTGCGCCCAGCCCAGGATTGAACAATTTACTATGTTAAGATTAAGATTTTTTTTTGTATGCATTTGGGTGTAGTGTGTTTAAAAAGAAAAAGAAGATTTTTGTGAAAAAAAATAGGGGGAAACATTGAAAGAAGAAAGAAAGCAGGGGACGCAAGAGGAAAAGAATTGTAACAGACAGAGAAAAAGAAATGTAAGTCTTCCTGTATGTTTTTCCATATATCCTCTGAACATTGTTGGCCATTTTTAATATCTACTGGTTCGTTTATTTTCTGTTGGGTGTTTTACCATTTTGGAATATTTATTTCTATCTAAAAAAAATGATTCTGGGCGCTCTATGTTGGTTGGGCCGCCATATTGTACTGGGCGTTTCAAATGCTGGGTCATAGTTCTTTTTGTTTTACAATTTTTGGACTGTATAAACTTGTGCTGGGCACTCCATGCGTTGAATACACAAAACGCCTATCTCTTTGATAAACTAGATATATTGGCTAGGGCACGTGTGGCTGGGAAAAGTTTCTTGAAGTTAAGCCACTTTTATATATGTTATGTTGGCTGGGAAATGTGTATATTCATTTATATATATATATATATATATTGTTAGCTGGGCCATGTGTGTATGTGGAGCGACCCAATCATATCAATTCAAGTCTAAAAATAGAACATTGTTCAACGCCCTTGGGAAGCTGATTTAAAACACAAATCAAGCTGAGTTCTCTTAAAAGTTGAATCATTTAAATGTATGGATTTCCATTGTGAGTAAGCCAACGTGGCTACTAAGTATTAAGAGTATTTTTTTTTAGTCTTTTCAAAACAATAATGTTTGTGATTTCAAACAACACTGTCAATATTTGAAATCAGGAATATAGATATATATATATATATATATATATATATATATATATTAAATTTTGTATGCTAGAGGGTTGTTTTACATCATTTGGTATCAGAGCCTGTGATCCAAGCCAAAGAGAAGCAGAACCAGATTTGTGAACAGAAAGCAAAGATGGCCATGAGAATCAAAAATAGAGGTAGAGCTAGAGGAAGGAGACCTGGAGGACAGGTTGCATTGGCAGAGGAGATTAGGAACCTGACAGCTAGACTGCAAGACCTGGAGATGGCTCAATGAAGAGGCACTGACATGGGAGAAGTCAGTGACAGAGAAGAGGAGCCACCAGAAGATGAATTGGTGGTGGAAGAAGAAATAACTAAAGAGAGGTTGATCAAAGCCATTATGAAAGTGAAAACCAAGCCAAAAATGGAGGTTCCAATGTATGAAGGTAATTTGAATGTTGAATAATTAATTGATTGGATTAATGCATTAGACAAATATTTTGAGTATGAAGGGATTGAAGAAGATGAAAAGAAAGTCAAGTATGCCATGACAAGGCTAAAGAAACATGCATCCCTGTGGTGGGATGGAGTACAAGAAGAAAGGAGAAGGAAAGGGAAGCCAAAGATCAGAAGCTGGGATAGAATGGTAGCAAAAATGAAAGGTAAGTTTATGCCTAAAGATTATCAAGCAAATCTTTTTAAGCAATTACAAAATTTGAAGCAAAAAGAATTGTCTGTGAAAGAATACACTGAAGAATTTTATAGGTTGACTATAAGATCAGGTCACATTGAGGATGACACAGAAAAGGTAGCCAGATACACCAATGGCTTGAAATTTGCCATTCAAGATGAAATTAGTCTTCTCATTCCTAAGACAGTTGAGGAGGCATATCAATTTGCCTTGAAAGCCGAGGAGAAGATTGCAAGGAAACAAACATCCTTCTCAAGAGGAAGGGGCAGGTTCAACAGAGGTAGAGGATTTCAAGGAGGTAGAAGACAGCTGCAAACATCTCATGAAGAGGCCAGCAGCTCACAAAGTTCAAGAGGCAGCTATACACCAAGAGGAAGAAGACCATACCAAGGATATCAGAGAGGAAGAGGAAGATTCATGGGTAAATGCTTTAAATGCAACAAGTATGTAGGGCATAGGGCATATGAGTGTCCAGAGAACCCTTCTACCAGCCATGAGAGAAGTGTACATGTGATTGAAGGTGAAAAACAAAATGCAGAAGTTACAGCAGCTTATGAAGATACTCCAGAAGAAGGTGAGTCTCTTTTGATGAAAAGAATTTTATTAAAGCCAAATAAAGAAGTTGTAGAACCACCTCAAAGAAAAACTTTATTTAGAACCACATGTAAGAGCAAGGGAAAATGCTGTAAGGTCATTATTGACAGTGGAAGTACTGACAATCTTGTGTCAACTGAGATGGTGGAGAAACTAGGCTTGAAGAAGGAGGTACATCCTACACCTTATCAAGTCTCTTGGCTACAAAAAGGACACAAACTTCTGGTAAGTGAACAATACAAAGTAGATATTCAGATAGGAACATATAAGGATCAGATTTTATGTGATGTCATGCCCATGGATGTATGTCATATCTTGCTTGGAAGGCCTTGGCAATTTGACAGGAAGGCCATACATGATGGAAGGCAGAATACATACATGTTTGAAAAGGATGGGATCAAGCATACACTTACACCATTGAAAGAAGAGGCTGCTGCTGTTGTTGGACAAAATTCTAAAGTTTTGATAGTAAGTGGCAAAGAGTTTCTACATCAAATGAAGAAAGAAGAGGTAAACTTTGCTATAATTGGTAAGCCAAGGAGTGTAGTCACTAGTACTAAGTTGATTGATTTGCCACTAGAGATTCAGGATATGTTGAATGAATACATTGACATTGTGGTAGATGATTTACCTGATGAGTTACCACCATTGAGAAGTATTAGTCATCACATAGACTTGATTCCAGGAGCAAATCTTCCAAACAAGGCTGCCTACAGGTTGACACCAAAGGAGAATGAAGAAATCAAACACCAAGTTCAAGAATTGTTAGACAAAGGATTGGTAAGAGAGAGTTTAAGTCCTTGTGCTGTCCCTACAGTGTTGAGTCCTAAGAAAGATGGGAGTTGGAGAATGTGTACAGACTCCAGAGCAATCAACAAGATTACTATCAGGTATAGATTTCCATTGCCACGAATTGATGATTTACTTGATTGTTTAAGTGGAGCTACATATTTCTCTAAGATAGATTTGAAAAGTGGTTACCATCAGATTAGGATAAGATAAGGGGATGAATGGAAAACAGCCTTCAAGACTAATGATGGACTCTATGAGTGGTTAGTTATGCCATTTGGACTAACCAATGCACCAAGCACCTTCATGAGGCTGATGAATGAAGTGCTGAAGGAGTTCACTGGTAAGTTTGTGATAGTGTATTTGGATGATATTTTGGTGTTTAGTCAAACTAAAGAAGAACATTTGAAACATTTGAGAATGGTGTTGAGTAAATTACATGAGGAGAAGTTGCTAATAAATGTCAAAAAGTGCAGTTTTCTGAAAACAGAGTTGATATATTTGGGATTTGTGATTTCTAAAGAAGGATTGAAGATGGATAAGGAAAATATTAAAGCCATACTTGAATGGCCTACACCCGGGAGCACATATGAAATAAGAAGCTTTCATGGTTTGGCTAGCTTCTATAGGAAATTCATAAGAAATTTTAGTGGAATTGTTGCTCCAATGATAGATACAATCAAGGGTGATAAAAGAAGTTTTTGTTGGACTGAGGCTGCTGATAAGAGTTTTAGATTGTTGAAAAAGAAGGTAACTGAAGAGCCAATCTTGACCTTGCCTGATTTTAATAAGCTTTTTCAAGTAGAATGTGATGCTAGTGGAATAGCAATAGGTGCTGTTTTAAGTCAAGATGGGAAGCCTATAACATACTTTAGTGAGAAATTAAGTGATGCTAAGAAGAAATATTCAGCTTATGATCAAGAGTTCTATGCTCTTGTACAAGCTTTGAAGAAGTGGAGGCACTATCTTTTGCCTAAAGAATTTGTTTTGTTCACTGACAATTATGCTTTACAGTTCATTAGCAATCAGGATAAGTTGAATCAAAAGCATGTCAAATGGATTGAATTTTTACAAAGTTTCACATTCACTATTAAGCATAAGAAAGGACAATCTAACAAGGTTGCAGATGCCTTAAGCAGGAGAAATCTGATCATACAAGAGTCTCAAGTAAGTATTATGGGATTTAAAGATTTGAAGAAACTATATAAGGAAGATCCAGACCTTAAGGAACCATATGAAGCTTGCATGAATCCGGTAAGAGTTGAAAGAAGTCCCTGGATAGATTTCATGGTCCAAGAAGGTCTGCTATTCAGAGGCAGCCAGCTTTGCATTCCTAAGAGTTCTATGAGGGAAAATTTGTTGAAGGAAAAACATAGTGGAAGTTTATCAGGACATTTTGGGCAGAACAAGACATTAGCACAATTGAGTGCTCGCTACTATTGGCCAGGTATGAGTAATGATGTTAAAAAATTTGTTGAAAGATGTAAAATATGCCAATATGCTAAGGGAAGCAGTCAAAACATAGGTTTGTACCAGCCACTACCCATTCCAAATAGGCCTTGGGATTCAATAAGCATGGATTTTGTACTTGGTTTGCCAAGAACTCAAAAAGGCCATGATTCCATATTTTTTGTGGTAGATAGGTTTTCAAAGATGGATCACTTCATTCCATGTTTCAAAACAAGTGATGCTACTCACATAGCTAATCTATTCTTCCAGGATATTGTTAGATTGCATGGATTGCCTAGAAGTATTATTTCTGACAGGGACACCAAATTTGTTGGACATTTTTGGAGAACCTTATGGAAGAAATTGGGAACACAACTAAGTTTCAGTTCAGCCTATCATCCTCAAATGGATGGCCAAACAGAGGTTGTCAATAGGAGCTTGGGCAACATCTTGAGAAGCCTGGTAAGTATGCATCCGAAACAATGGGATCTTGCACTTGCACAAGCTGAATTTGCCTATAATGATTATGCTAACAGAAGTACAGGATTGAGCCCATTTCAAATCATGTATGGAATGCATCCAAGAGGTGTGTATGAGTTAATAAATTTAAGCAATATGGAGACAAGGAGTGCTGATGCGGAAGAATTTGCCAATGCCATGCAAAATTTGCATGAACAGGTAAAGAAGAAACTTGAAGAAAATACCATCAAGTACAAGCTAAGGGCAGATCAAAAGAGAAGAGAGGTCAGTTTCAATATTGGAGACCTTGTTCTTGCTCATCTTAGAAAAGAGAGGTTTCCAAAGAAAGAATATAACAAACTGAAGGTAAAGAAAATAGGATCATGCAAGGTAATAAGGAAGTTTTCAAATAATGCATATGAAATAGAACTGCCAAAGGGGATTGGAATCTCTCCAATTTTTAATATTGCAGATTTATATCCATATAAGGATGAAGGACAACCAGACCAAGAAACTAAAACAGAAGTGGATAAAGTTATCCAATGGGAGCAGCAACTACCAAAGGAAGTGCCAAAATAAATTGAGAGTATTTTAGAGAAGAAAATAGTTAAAAAGACAAGAAACAAAGAATACTTCCAGTATCTAACTAAGTGGAAGAATCTACCACCTGAAGATGCAACATGGTTGACTGTAGATGATATCCTTAAGATGGGCACAAGTATAGACGAAGTGATGCAGAAAAACAACAAGTGAAGAACACCTCTTCTGCTGGTTGGAAGAATGATGCAGGAGCATCACTTGAAGAATTAATTGGTTTGTTTTTCCCTCCATTTTACTTTTGCATTTTGAAAATTTATTTTTGTTCTTAATATTGTTTTAAGCCTGTAAAAAAAAAAAAAAAAATAGCCTGTAGTTAGAATCTCCTTATCCTGGAAGTCTGTTTTAGTGCATTTTGGGCAGATTGTTGCGCCCAGCCCAGGATTGAACAATTTACTATGTTAAGATTAAGAGTTTTTTTTGTATGCATTTGGGTGTAGTGTGTTTAAAAATAAAAATAAGATTTTTGTGAAAAAAAACAGGGGGAAACATTGAAAGAAGAAAGAAAGCAGGGGACGCAAGAGGAAAAGAATTGTAACAGACAGAGAAAAAGAAATGTAAGTCTTCCTGTATGTTTTTCCATATATCCTCTGAACATTGTTGGCCATTTTTAATATCTACTAGTTCGTTTATTTTATGCTGGGCATTTTACCATTCTGGAATATTTATTTCTGTCTAAAAAAAAATGATTTTAGGCGCTCTATGTTGGTTGGGCCGCCATATTGTACTGGGCATTTCAAATGCTGGGTCATAGTTATTTTTGTTTTACAATTTTTGGACTGTATAAACTTGTGCTGGGTGTTCCATGCGTTGAATACACAAAACGCCTATCTCTTTGATAAACTAAATATATTGGCTAGGGCACGTGTGGCTGGGAAAAGTTTCTTGAAGTTAAGCCACTTTTATATATGTTATGTTCGCTGGGAAATGTGTATATTCATTTATATATATATATATATATATATATATATATATATATATATATATATTGTTAGCTGGGCCATGTGTGTATGTGGATTGACCCAATCATATCAATTCAAGTCTAAAAATAGAACATTGTTCAACACCCTTGGGAAGCTGATTTAAAACACAAATCAAGCTAAGTTCTCTTAAAAGTTGAATCATTTAAATGTATGGATTTCCATTGTGAGTAAGCCAACGTGGCTACTAAGTATTAAGAGTATTTTTTTTAGTCTTTTCAAAACAATAATGTTTGTGATTTCAAACAACACTGTCAATATTTGAAATTAGGAATATAGATATATATATATATATATATATATATATATATATAATTTTGTATGCTAGAGGGTTGTTTTACATCATGACTAGGGAGCAAGATAAGCTAATTCAAATGGGCACAATGAATTCTAATCAACCCCAAGCTTTGATAGCTGGAAATGGTAAGGATAAGACTTCAACAAAGGAAAAGAAGAAAAAGAATAAGGACCAAGAGAAGAAGAAAGAAAACAACAATCTTGCCAAAAACAACACTGAGTCTTCCTCCTCCAATGCTAAACCTAAGAAGGAGAAGGTTAAGTGTGCCTATTGTAAAAATACAGGGCATGATGAACACAAATGCATGAAAAAACAAATAGATCACCTAACTCATCTTCTAAAGAAGCACAACATAGTTGTTCTTGAGTCCATCAAGTAGAATTCATCTACCCAAGATTCTACTAAGGCAAAAGGCAAGGGTAAGGAAAAATAAAAGGGAAAGGCCCTTGTAGCTACTACAGCTTCTACATCATCATGGGTCATTGATTCAGGTGCTTCTCACCACATGGGCTCTTCACTAGTTGAGTTTTCATCTTTAGAGCCTTGTAGCATGACTTCAATTAGTTTGGGTGATGGCACATCAATTTTTATTGCAAGGAGAGGGTCAATTTAAATGGAAGGAGGAACATTCAATAATGTTCTAAGTGTTCTTTCTCTTTCAACCAATCTCCTATCAGTGTACATCACTCACATTGGTCAGGGCATGAGAGTTTTGTTTTCACCAAATTTAGTGGCTATCAGGGAGTTGCATAGTGATACTATAGTGGAAATGGGTAGGGCAGATCACCAAGCAAGGTTATACACCTTCTCACATTTTGCACTAGATTCTCCTCCAACAGCATTGCTGACTCATTCAGATGAAGTTAGCAAATTATGGCATGAGTGGTTTGGCCACCTTAACTACCGCTACCTTGAGTAAATTTGCAAACATGACATGGTCATTGGCTTGCCTCGTGTCCAATTCTCAAAAGGACTTTGTGAGGGGTACTCCCTTTGGAAGCATCCCAAAGAAAAATTTAACAAAGGCAAAGCTTGGAGGGCTTCACAACCTTTGGATTTAGTCCACAGTGATGTATCAGGACCCTTTCCCAAACCATCTTTCAAAAGGGCCAAGTACATCCTCACTTTCATTGATGATTTCTCTAGGTACACTTGGATATTTTTTCTCAGACAAAAGTCTAAAGTGTTTGAAAAAAATTTAGACTTCAAGGCTCTTGTTGAGAAACAGAGTGAGAAATCCATCAAGGTTCTTCAAACTGATAATGGAGGGGAGTATGTTAGCAACAAGTTTGAGTAGTTTTGCACCACAGAGGGGATTGATTTGCAGCACATAGTCACTTATATTCCTTCATATAATGGGGTTGTAGAAGATAAAAATAGGTTCTTGAAAGAGATGAGTAGCTATATGATTCACTCCAAATCCTTAGCACCACAGTACTAGGTTAAAGCCATCAATTGTGCTTGCTACATTCAAAATAGGGTTCCTCATAAAGCTTTGAAAGGGATAACACCTTTTGAAGCTTGGCATAAAAGGAAACCTGGTGCTGAGCACCTTAAGGTTTTCGAATCCCCAGCCATGGCCTACATTCCAAAGAAGAAATGCAAAGCTATGGAACGTCAGTCCAAGCCTTACATCTTTGTAGGATATCTGGATGGTATTAAGGGGTATCACCTTCTAGATCCAGTCACTGATGAGTTGTTCATCGAGAGAAGTGTCCATTTTTAGGAGAGTCCTAGAGACTCAACACTTGACACTTCTTCTCCCTCATTGAATCTACTTCTTCATGATGATTCCTCATCAAATTTAGATTAGCCATAGTAGGTTCTTGAGCCAGAGACATCTTCTTATTCGAGTTTAGATAGTGAGGACAATGATGCAGGGTCATCCACCTCTAGTCAGTCAGAGGATGAGGAGTTAGCACCTGACTCACCCACTTCTGGGCCACTTTGGGCTAGATAGACACTTGAGAGTGCTGGCACTTGGGTAGGAGATCCTGTAGATGATAGACATACTAGGGGGATTTTCAAAGAGATCCACATGCCTTCTTTGATTTATTTTTAGATCCACACACTTTTTGAGAGGCATCAGGGGTACCTGAGTGGGATAATGTTATGGAGGAAGAATATTCTTCTTTAATCAAAAATCACACTTGGCATTTGACTTCACTTCTTAAAGGAAGAAAGATGGTTTGATGAAGGTGGATATATTGGACCAAGTTTGTAGTAGATGGGTCAGTTGATAAGTACAAGGCATGATTGGTCGCCAAGGGTTTCTCACAGGTGGTAGGCATTGACTACTCAGAGACCTTTGCACCCATTGCAAAGATGAATTTTATCTAACTCACCTTCGTTATTGCTGCCACACATGGTTGGGATGTGCACCAGATGGATGTGAAGAGTGCCTTTCTTCACGGAGACCTAAAGAAGGAGATCTACATGGAGTAGCTACCAAGATTTTTTCAAGATTCTTCCTTAGTATGTAGACTTAGGAAATATATCTATGGCCTCAAATACGCCCCTCAAGCTTGGTATGCCAAGATGGATTCCTTCCTTCTCACAGTGGGTTTCACTAGGTGCCATTCTGATCCCAATGTCTACTTTTTGTGGCAGGATGATTCGCTCCTGATTTTGGTTCTATATGTTGATGACCTTTTGATCACCGAGAGTTATTCATCAGCTATTACAGTGGTGAAGGCATCTCTCTAGGATAGATTTGACATGATAGACTTGGGTTTGTTGCACTACTTCCTTGGCATCAAGATCTCATAGTCAGATTCAAGGATTTCTCTTAGACAACCTAAGTATGCTCTTGATTTATTGTCTTGGTTTCACATGGCTGATTGCAAGCCATCTCCAACTCCCTTTCTATCAGGAGTCAAGCTTGAGGTTGATTATTCATCACCATTGGTTTATGCCACTCGGTATCGACAACTTGTTGGTAGTCTCATCTACTTGACTCACACCAGGCCTAACATATCATATACAGTGGGACTTGTCTCCAGATTCATGCAGGAACCTCATGAGCCGCATTGGAAAGCAGCTAAGAGGATCTTGCATTACATACAGGGTTCATAGAGATATGGGATTCATTACAAATTTGTCATAGAGGTTGACTTGGTTGGATATACAGATTCAGACTGGGCTGGTGATTCACAGACTCACAAGTCCACTTCTGGTTATAGTTTATCTCTAGGTTTTGGTCCTATTAGTTGGTCTAAAAAGAAGTAGAATGTTATTGCTATATCATCCACAGAGGCAGAGTATAGGGGAGCTATTAATGTAGCTACTGAGGCTATTTAGCTTTAAGGGATACTTTTTGAGTTTAGCATTCCTATCAAGCAGGCCACCATCATTTATTATGACAACTAGAGTACTATTTAGATTTGCAGGAATCTAGTTCAGCACCAACAGACCAAGCACATAGAGATTCACCTGCATTTCATTTGGGAGCTTATTCATAATCAGGTCATTGACTTGATGTTTTGCTAGTCTTTGGAGCAGGTTGAAGACATCTTCACCAAACCTTTCATTGAGAGCAAGTTCATTCATCTATGAGCTTTTCTAGGGGTATGGTTCACATCTATAGTAGCATCATCTTCGGGGGGGCCACTAGCCTCTTTCTTTATTTTATGTCTCTCTTTTGGGGGGAAGTTTTTTCCTACGGGTTTTCTCCTTTTCTCTTTCTTATTGGATATTGCATTTGTATTGGGTACCTCGTCAGGCCTAGTTTCCAGGACCCATTTTATATTTCCACACTACCCACCTAAGCTGCGCTTATGGGGGGTATTAGTGTAGGTTTTTATTTTTCCCTATTTTTTAATTAGGGAAATTGTATTTCTTGTGCTTACATGGAGTTTTCCTACATTTGTGGGATAGGCTAGCTTATGTGGAGATGTGTGTCATAGATGTGTCATAGGTGTCATAAGAATGTCATAAGTAACTCCCTTGATGGGAGTTACTTCTCTATTCTTAGCACCTTGTCACCACCTTTTATGGAGGAGTTACAGTCTATTCTTGGGGTGTCTTAGCCAAATTTTGTAGAGTTACTTACGTGCTCTCTTATATGTATTCTTCACTTTGGCCATCTCATGTTAATCAGATTTTAGTTTTCTCCATTTTGTCTTGTGCAATTTATCTTCTTATATAATTTCAAATTGCTTTAGCATCTATGTGGTGTGTACTTGCTTCATCTCATGTGATCACGTCTCCATTTCATTCACATTATCTAGATTTTGGCAATAACTTTAATAATTACACCAACACTTAGGTGGGGAGAACTACATTGGACTTGATCCCTCTTTAGAGTATTGATATATAGGCAAATCTCATCATAGTGGGGTGTTGAGGATGTCCAGCCTACCACACTAATAACACACTTTACTACTTGTGTCAACCAAATTTCATAGAAATATGGAGGATTAAGGTTTGTACATAAAATCAATAAAAATAGGTTATCGATAGAGATATAGAAGTTGTGCATATATGAATAGGCTTGACAAACCTAGACATAAGTACACTTAAAATCTCAAAATAATTATACATAGAGGACACTAATACCAAAATAGGGACACTAATGCCATATGGCATTACTATTAAATTAGGGAGCTATTATCTGGGAAGGGTTTTGTCACCTAAATCTACAAAACTCACACCATATTTTGTCTTTATTTTTAGCCTCTAGATATCCTATTTTAGTCATTTTCCAACTAACTACTTATTTACATTATTTATTGCTATTTTTAGAAGAAAAAAATTAAGTCAATTCTATTACAAATCAATGGTTATGTTTATTGCATATTTCTACCCTGATTTACTATACTCAAACCCCTTAATAACATAGGATTTGCATTCACTAAGTTTTAAAAAGATAAAACATTTAGTGAACCAAACTTATTTTGAATATTTTAAAAATGTTAACCCTATATAACCCTAGGGTTTATGTTTCCATCCTTCTAAGACCCACACTCAGATTTCAAATCCCTATATTTTATTATTTGTATTTCATATAATCATGATAATAATGATAGATGAAGTTTATCACTTTTTAATACAAAATTTTCTATCTTTTTTTGCATGCTTGTTTCCTTTCATTTGGAATGAATTCAAAGTTTAAATAAACACATATGTACATGATGCTTTATATTAGTTAAAATGTATGTCATATTTCATTCTATCTCTAGAATGTTATTTTTTTCTAATGTAAAATTCAATTAGGAAATAAATCCTTACATATATAGAGGATCAATTACAATATAGTCTATTAGATTTAATCCATAAATTTAATATCCTAACAACCATGTTTCAAGTTTCGATGTCATATCCTATGCACAGGAAAGAATACCCTTCTCCTCCTCATCTCCATGATGTTGATAGCTACTTTCCCTCTAACCATGTCCATGCTATCACTCCTCCATGAGATTATGTAGCCTATACTATTATTACTAATTCCCATACTCAACCTATCCATGCCTCCACCTCTCCCCTATACGGTGTGTGCCTACATGTTCAATTAAAATCAACCAGCGTTTTCACTTGTGAGACTCTAAGGGATCAAATTATCATTATGAGCAAGATAATATTAAAATTACATAATCAAAATTACTTATTAATTGAAAAGGTCACATTATTTGAAATTTAAATTACATGTACAATATATTCAGAATATGTCAGTGTTCATCATGTATATTAATCTACTCCTAAAAAAATTGTGCCTAGCACTCTTAAACATCCAAATCATAAATTACAAGATGATAAATACAATCAAGATCAAAATAATAAACAAGATGGGAATTAGGACACTCTCCTCCCACTTAACAATGAAAATCTTATTATCAATAAGGATGAGATTTTATAGAGTTTTAGAGATAGACTTTGGGAATAGCCCCATGATCATGCATAGATTATACAATCCATAATGGAAATAAAGAAAAAATCAAATAATGGTCAATATTCTACTCCCAAGATAACAATATTATTACACCTAATTTTGTGGCAACTCACTTTGAATAACAACCTATTTTAACTCGATAACCTTCAATAATGGAAACATATCCTATGTCTATTTCTTCCTCTCCAGATGTACAATCCCTTATGTGTAATATTCATTCTTTATAGGCTAAGGTGTTGCATCTTGCATAGGGTGCTACTAGGAAATCACATGCCTTAGATTCTCATGTTCTTTTACATACCTTTGGTACGTCACATAGTGTCAACTCATTTTCCATACAGATTCATGGCACCTAATCTTACCTTGTATGATCGTAAGGGTGACTAGAGCACCATATATGATATTTACACATAGCATGATTGGACTATGTGTCTAATGATTGGCTCCTTACTAAGTTATTCCCATGTAGTATAAATTACTATGCCTTATAGTGGTTCTATGATATTCTAAATTAGTCTCACTACATTAAATACATTGGTAGATATGGTTTTATAACACTTTTCAATTAATATTAGTGGTAAGATTTGATATGCTCAAGTAGTACAATTGAAGCAAAAAGACAATAATTCTATTGTAGTATATGTCTTGTGGTATAAAATGATATTGGAAAATTTGACTAGCCCCACAGTAGATAAAGAGATCCAAGATATATTCAAATAGAGCCTACTTCCATCATTGCATGAAGCTATCTTATTCAAGAAGTTTCCAACCTTCACAGATTTATACCACACAGTGAAAGAAAGGGAAGTCAAACTTTTCTCTCTGGGAAAATTAAAATATATAATTGGATTAGAATCAACTACTAAGAGTTATAATAAGACTCCATATGAATTAAGGTACACTAAAAATAAGAGTGATCTAAAGGCCATAGTTAATGCAACTTCAAAGCCATCTCCTCACTTGGTTTTATCAGCTCCTCCATGAAGAGTTTTCACCAATCTTCTAAAATTATCAGCACATGGTTTATAGTAGTTCCTAGAATTTAATGTCATATCTCTCCCTCCCATAAAATAGGTTGATACAACATATCCTCTTCCAAATAAATATGATTCCAATGCATTTTATGACTATCACAAGGCACTAGGCCATCCTAAAAATAGATGTATCAGTGTGAAGCATAAGATATAGAATTTGATAGAGGCCAACATCATTGATGTGGGCATAGCCACAAATGCACATAAAGTTCAATAAATAAAATCTAAGGCATTTAAAATATTTTTGAGTCCATTTCCAAAACATATAGTTAATGAGATAGATAGCACTTCATATTTTCACTATATATATTAGGCACATCCACCACCAGCATCCTATCACACTAATACAAAGGATACACACCCCCTACACTATATCATGAGTGTCTATCATACTATGGTACCAACTAGATCACAAATACCAATTTCATTTTTTAGCATAGTTTCCATCAGTACACCAGTGACTTCAGTTGGGCCACTAGTGTAGGTGAGGTCTACTCTTACAGTGTTACCATGTATGCATGCTCTCCCACAAAGACCCTTGTGTTAGAGATATGTTGTAGATTCTAGAGGGCATCCATCTACTCATTTTCTTATGAGATCAGTATTATTGAGTTCCTAGATTTATGATCAAAGGGCACCCATACCAACTATAACATCTTCAACCAAATGGGTCCCTAAGACCCTTATAATTCATAGGATACCCTGGCCAGTTTCACAAATTCCTAACACCACTTCACAGGTAGTGTTAGCTATAGATCACTCAATAAAATAGGTTATGGGACCTTATTTAAATTTTCATATAACATGCATTATTATTGTTCCTTTATTTGATATAGGCCACATTAATAGTGAGTCTCCAATAAGACTCATCAGTTAGTATGTTCTTTCCTTCTTGTACTTAGTTTCCTTATTTCTCACTCTTTCTATATAGTTTCATTTTAATTTTGGTTATACATAGCTTATATCCATAAAATACAAAATAAATATAAATATGTCAAAATACATAAACATTAAAATATTTACTCAGAAAATACAAAATTTTAGATTGTAGGCATTTCCATATTTACACTTCTTATATTTTATAGACACTAAATATGCTAGATATCTTGGTATACTTAGTTTTTATCATACATACAAGACTTACTTGTTATTTTAGAGTGTTTTTAGATTTATATATGACTCAGGTCCACTACATAGATCTACATTTGTTACAATCTACACATTGGGGGCATATATATAGATACATGGGTTCTTTATTTGATACATTCACCCATTTGGGGGAATCTTATGCATAGTTTTGATTTTCAAGTTACATATTTATAAACTCTACGTCATAGATTTAGCATTTTTATATCTTGATATTGATCATCCTACACCTACTCATATTCATTACTAACTACTACTACTTTAAACTCAGCTTATGTACATCTTTACTCTTATACAGATTTGTACCACATGTTCATACTTACTTTCATTTATAGATTTCATAGTTTAGAATTTATTGTATATCTATACTTATTTTATTCAAGGGAATTTAAATATGCCATTACTTTATGGTTCAACACCACTTATTTTCATTATATGTATGCTTTGGACATGTGTCCATGTTATTGGATGTGCCTTCTTGATTTGGTATGCATACATTTGAACATATCCTTACATGTGGATCTATTCCAACTTGATTACTCTTTGCATATGTGGACAGTTTAACATGTGCTTGTGCATCTTACTTTCTCAAATTTAGTGATGTGTGCTAATGTCCCTTATATTATGGCCCCTTCACATACTTTGTGTGCCTCATGTGTGGTGTATGTATGATTTATTATATGTGTCATGGCCATGACACTTGTTTATTGATTATTACACACTCTAGTTATAGATGTCATGAGGGACCTCATGCATCTCCCCTTCCTACTTGGGTGCCATGATGGACATCATGCCCCATCCCCTTAGGTAACTACTCATTTATTACTCAAATTTATTATTTATATACATTGTTACATCTATCTTTACAGCCTTTTAAATGTTAGATATAACATACACCATATAATAAAAATGTATGGTTAGATTATCTTACATTTTAATGTTATGTATGCACATTATATTGGTTTATATGCATGTATCATATATATTTCATACAACACACATATTGTAATGATTTTTGTTTTGAGGATAATTATTGCATAGTTTTAATAAATCCCCTCAAAATAGGGGGCATTCATAGGGGTTTGTCATATAAATCAAGCAATCCAAATTCACTCATAGTATAGTCTTCGGTACAGAGGCAAAAAATACAAAAACTAGTTTCAGGAAAATACAGTGGGAAATAGTGAAATAGAGATCAATTATAGTTGCATAAAAATCAAAACAAATGGACATTAGTGCCCAAATTGAGACACTAGCACCACATGGAAATACTATTCAATATATGGTGCTACTATCCATTAGCCTCAATTTCAAAAAAAATTAGATTGGCTAGAAAAGTATAATAGGTATAGTCTAGGTTTGTAAAAGTTCAGTTATAGATTACCAATTTTGGATCAGTTTATCATAGATTCATACTAAGTTACTTAGATTAGGGGCATTATTTGTGGTATGGTCATTCCTATTTCAATTTAAATACTTAGATACAAATTATTACAACTCAGTCAAGAATCCTTATGCTTAAATATCATATTTAGGGGCATGTGTGTGGCACATTATTTTTGTATGCTCACTTATACACCAATTAATCAAATGTAATGACAAACTCCATGGAATTATCTATGATTTACACATCAAACACCATGTTCTAGGTTACACACTAGATTCATACCTTACTCCATCTATAATGGTTGGAATTTCTAAGTGGCCTAGATCTACCTAATATTCACAAGTGGTTGTGGATCTAACATCTCCAGTTACACATCTCTAGTTATATTGCACAATTTCAATTTTAGATGTATCTTATACACATGGGTAGGTAATGATGGATTCATAGTCTACTTGAGTTCTTGAGCCATCTACATAAGAGGGTTGGACACACCAACAATCTAATCCAAGTTATTCATAGGTCTTGATCCACCAAGCAGGGGTGGGGAATGATGGAGTCAAAACTAGATTGATTTATTTAGCCACCAACACATGGAGATTGATAAATCCATAAGCTTGATCCAAGATATTCACCATTTGAACACTATCTACATGCATACATAGGTTGTCACCAAGTTTATGTATTGGTTCACATATCCAGTGAGGCATATTCATTCCTTTCCTCTCTTATGTCTTTACTTAGTTTTATCTTTGTTCTTGATATCTCCTAAGAAAGGATTGATCTATGCATGTTTCATTTCTAAGACACCTAATAAATCATGCTTTACATACTCAGATCCATATTCATGGGCTTCATCTCTTAGGTAAGTCTAGGTACATTTTTTTTCATTTATCTTAGTCATTTTGCTTTGTTCAATTTTTAGAATAAAGGAGGGGGGGAATGTGATTACCTAAAAATTATTCTTGACTATTATGAGTGTTACTTGAGACCACCTACCCCTATCTTAGCCCTAGACGTATCTTAGGGCCTATTGTCCCATTTATCTAGCCTTTGTATGAGCCATAGACATCCCAAATGTAGTCTCAAACCATCATCTTGACACCTTGGCCCTTAGTAACTCAGGGTCTACCACCTGGACACTAGTTCCATAATAGAGATAGTAGTCCCAAATGGTGCAAATGTCCCAGTTTTGGTGCTATTATCATTTTCCATCCTTTTCTACCAATGGATATCTTTTTAAATCTAAGTCCACCTAGGGTTAATGTAGACCTTTTTTAAGACCTACACAAGCACTACAAAAATATATATACACGAATCTTAGCCCTCTAACCACTAGATGGAAATCAAATGAAAATTTACACAATAAAACTCACAACATGCTATGCAAAATCAAGGTTATAAATCCCTATTCTACCCTACATTTGCATAAAACAATCTAAAACATTCCTAATCTAAGATCACTTACGTTTATAGTCTCAAGAACATTAAAATCACTCAAGTCAAAATTCTTACTAAATTCACTTGCAATTGTACCAGCACTTAGGTGGAGATAACTAAATCAAGCTTGATCCCTCTTCAGAGTATTAGTATATAGGAAAATCTCATCATAGCAAGGTGTTGAGGATGTCCAGACTACCCCACTAATAACACACTTTATGACTTGTGTCAATTGGATGCCCTAAAAACATGGAGGATTAGGGTTTTCACATAAAATTAGTTAAAATAGGTCATTTATAGAGATCCACAACTCATGCACATAGGAACAGTCTTGATAGACCTACATGCAAGTGCACCTATAAGCTTAGAACAATTTTACATAGAGGACACTACTATAAAAATAGGGATAATAGTGCCACATAGTGTTATTATCTAATTAATGTGTTACTATCTATGAAGGGTTTTGACATCTGGATCCTATCTGTGACATTTAGACTAGCTTTTATCTCAGTTTTTAGCCTCTAGATCTCTTATTTTAGTCATTTTTTTAAATAAGTAATTTTTAACATTTTTTATTGCTATTTTTAGTAAGGTAAAATTAGGTCAATTATTTTATAGATCAGTAGTTATATTTATTGCATGTTTATACCCTAATTTACTATACTCAACCCCCTTAACAACATAGGATTTACATTCACTAAGTCTTCAAAAGTTAAATCACAAAGATATGAACTCTAAGAAGAGGAGGAGTTTCATTTTTTTATTTATAAACAACATGTGCATTAGCCACTTTACTAGTTTATTTCCCTTTTGAAGGTAATAAATCCTTTAACAACAACCATTTTTTATTAGACATTTGTAACAATTAAAACATAGACATGTTAGCTTTGGTTTTTTTAAGTCTTCTACAATGTTATATCCAAAGTTTATTTGTTCAACTAACTTATCATATTGTAAGGGAATAGAGGTGTTCTTAGGTTGATAAGACATTATAGGTCCTTTAGGAGGAAATAGATTGTTACTCAAATCTTCACCAAGTGGAACCTGGGTGTTTTTTGGAGGAGTAGAAGTCGTTAAAGGTATTTGTAATTTAATCCTTAACATGGAGTTGTTTCCTCTTTGAAATTTCCTAAAATATTGAACTTAATATAATTTATATTTTGGCTATTGTCACTCTCACCAAAAAAATCATAAGTCTCTAAAACCAATGTTATACTTGGATTTATCCTAGCCTGATTTTGGTCACTTTCATTTGTAGGCACTATTTCTAGATTTTTCATTTATTTTTGGAAAATGCTTGACACTGACATAAAATCAACATAATCAATTTATTCATGATTTTTTATATTGTGCAATTTACACCAACTAGGTAATTCCAAGTTACCCAAATTTACTAAATTTTAAGCATTGTTATTGGTCTGATTTACTTTTTCAAAGGAATAGGTACACCTATTTTGTTAAGCTTGGTATTCCATTGGAAATTAGTTCTTTAAAAATTGAAATTTATGTTTTGAGGAGGATTATTATTATTTTGATTTTTAGGTACTTGTCTTCTCAAGTCAAATACATCGTTGGTAAATTTCGTAAACAATTATTACAAGTTTCCTAACTCAGGATTCACATTAGTATTTTTATTATTATTTATACCATTTGTCTAATTTAAAGTTACTACAAGAGTTGTAACATTTAAAAAAGTAGACACAATAGGTGTGTCTTGATTTTGAATTATAGGCAAAATTTGTTGGTTAGGTAGTTGTGGCAACATTTGATTTGGTAGATAATTGATTCCTAGGCATTTGATTTAAATGAGTTGGATTGTAAACTATGTTTTAATTTGGGTACATAACTCCTAGAATCTAATTCATCATTGGTGTATTATTCGTAATTGCTTGATTAATCATGGGGACTTGGTTATATGCTTCATGTTGTCCTAAATATGGTAATGGACTAGCACCATATCCTTATGACATCATTTATTACTCAATGTTGATGGCTTCATTATAGGCTAAAGGCAAGGATGCAAGAGGTGGTGGAGTTCTTTTAAGAAACATATATGTCATTGGGTATAAGGATCTCAAGTAAGTTTGAATAGCAGTCACTTCTATTAGGGTATAGGGATCTTTCAACCTTTTGTATAGCTTATGAAAATAGGTGTTTAATATACTCATTACTTCTTGTGGTTTTCTATGAGCAGAGTCAAGGTGATGATACAATATTACAAGATAAATTGGTACTCTAAAGTGATTGACAAATATAATTACTAGGTCATTTCAAGACCTAATGGATCCATCTAGCAAGCCAAAATACCAACCATAGGTTTCCTCATCTAAGGAATAAGTAAATAGGTATCAAGCCACATCTTTATGTTCAATTTGATTTCTTATGATGGCATTTTTGAAATCTTGAATGTGTTCTTCAATAGTCTGAATCCCACTTTGCACATATTTAAACAAAACTTTTCAAGATTATTTGGTAAATCATGGGTAACCCCAAGAATATTTATAGGTTAGTTACCTCTACCATGCTAAGATATAGCCATTGGTGGGCTTATAGGAATATAAAATGGGTCGACAAAGGAACTAAAGGCTTAGAAGAACCATTAGTTGATGAAGTATGTCTAGTCTTGGATTTTCCTCTGTCAAATCTAGTTTTTCTATGCTTGGTGAGGAATAATAGTTCAAAGTCACCATCAATAGACTTTGACCTTGTAATAATATTTCTATTTTCTAGTTTTAAAACTTGGAGTGTCTTAGTGTGAAACATTTACTCAATACTAAATATAAATCCTTGATTTCAAATAATAACCAATCACAAACCTTAAAATAATTCTAGATCAAGGCCTCCTAGTGTTAATCATTGACAGTTTGTTTGACATACCAACTTAGGTAAGGTGTAAATTCCCCCAACCTCTCCTAAAAAGATATGGAATCTCCATAAGGTCTATGATTCCCTTTTCTTAGCTTTCAGGGTTTGGTTTTTGATGTGAAATGGTTCCATTTAAAAGGACATGCTTGGAGTATATTTGGATAAATGATAGCTAATGCTAGTCTTATGGATCTATTACCTAGAGAATTAATAAAAGTGGGTTTCTCAATGAAATATAACTAATTTAATAATTTTTTATTTCATACAAGGTGTTCAACAATGCATTAATCAATAATGAAAAGAGTTTACAATCAAGATATACATGTAAACATAGATTACAAATTTAAGATCTAATCTACCCACTTTAATGGATTTATAAAAAAGAGTAAGATAAAAAGGAAAAGAGAAAGTTTTGATCCTATTTTGAAAATAAAACAATTTTTATTCATTTGATTTAGATGAACTCCATGGAATCAATCTATTGTATGTCTAGTATGCATACAACCATGAACAAAGATGATCCAAGAGTCTGAGGTGTTCAACTATGAATAAAATCACCATATATGTGTATGGATAATGAATAACAGTCTTCAAAACATTTCAATTGATAGATATTTACTTGAAAAATATTATTTAGATCCACCTAAAATCAAGGTAAGTATAGGAAATGCTTTATAACAGCATTAGTCACAAGAAAAACTAATTATGAAAAGTAAGAAATTGCATAAAATAAGTGTTAGGTAATTTAATCTCTCCTCTAACTCTTAACCAACCATTCCTTTCTAATTCCTCTAGTTGGATTTATATAAATTTTCATTCCAATATCTCACACCCACCAGGTGGTTGGAAACATTAAATGATAGGCACCAACAAGAGCCCAAATTCAATGTGGAACTACATGTATAAGGAAATACATGCTAAAATCATTAATGATAGGTTCAAATTAAATTAAAGTGATAGAGAATTTTTGGGAACAACAAAATATTCAAAGTGTCCATGGTTAACACAAAAGCCGATTCCTCCATGTTAAATTTCTTCATGCTCTATCTTCCTTTCATAATCCCAATGCATGAGTCATAGCTCCATTAAATGTTGGTGACAATTCCTACCTTTAATAATGAATTTCTATTGTTTAAATCCCATAAAAACATGTTAACTTCATAGAAAAGGTGAAAGACATGAAAAATTATAAACACATAATATTTAAAATAAATAGAGTCTTTTGATTAAAATGTTAACAGGGTTTTCATATTATAGATATATAATTTTAAAATAACATCATTAAAAATATATATAATTTATACTTCCAACCAAAAAATGGCATTGAAAATGGAGTTGTGAATCAAAAGATATGGCTTAAAAACCAACACAGTGTTGTGCGCAACCACATCAACACCTTAAAAATACACTAAAAGATAAATTCATAGGATTAAACATAATAAATACCCATCGTGTCTTATATTTATGTAAATATCTTGAAAATATTCTCAAAATGGTATTTTGAGTATTTTTAAATGACCAAATTAACCATTATGCATTATCTTTTTCATGCCTTTTGGTCAAAAGTTGGCTAAGTGTTAAATCATTCTATAAGGGTCACTTTGCACCTTTAGATCTTTCCATTGGTAAAATTGATAACTTTGAAATTAAATGCATTACACTCTCATGTTATCAACGTACTATCATACAAATTTTATAGCAATTTTAACCTCATTTTATAGTGTGACCAAAGGTTTAAAAAGTACGTATTACTCATATTTAAAATTTAGAAACAGAGAAAATAACCAAGTAAAAATTAGCGTAAAAACACATTTTTAATGTTGTGCATTTTGCACATGGAATGGAATACTCTGTAACTTTCTTTACTAATATAATATTCCCATATTTTAATATTTTCATGTAAGTTTCTTAGATGATTGGATCTTATTTAGTCATGAAAAATTGGGCTTGAATAGTATGCAGTAGCTAGATTTAGTGACTGAGAAGACATAGAAAACTACACTACATATTACCCATATTTAAAATTTAGAAATAGAGAAAATAATCAAGTAAAAATCAGCGTAAAAACACATTTTTAATGTTGTGCATTTTGCACATGGAATGGAATACTCTGTAACTTTCCTTACTAATATAATATTCCCATATTTTAATATTTTCATGCAAGTTTATTAGATGATTGGATCTTATTTAGTCATGCAAAATTGGGTTTGAATAGTATGCAATAGCTAGATTTAGTGACTTAGAAGACATAGAAAACTACACTACGTATTACCCATATTTAAATTTTAGAAACAGAGAAAATAACTAAGTAAAAATCAACGTAAAAACACATTTTTAATGTTGCACATTTTGCACATGGAATGGAATACTCTGTAACTTTCCTTACTAATATAATATTCCCATATTTTAATATTTTCATGCAAGTTTCTTAGATGATTGGATCTTATTTAGTCATGCAAAATTGGGTTTGAATAGTATGCATTAGCTAGATTTAGTGACTGAGAAGACATAGAAAACTACACTACGTATTACCCATATTTAAAATTTAGAAACAGAGAAAATAACTAAGTAAAAATCAACGTAAAAACACATTTTTAATGTTGCGCATTTTGCACATGGAATGGAATACTCTGTAACTTTCCTTACTAATATAATATTCCCATATTTTAATATTTTCATGCAAGTTTCTTAGATGATTGGTTCTTATTTAGTCATGCAAAATTGGGTTTGAATAGTATGCAGTAGCTAGATTTAGTCACTGAGAAGACATAGAAAACTCCACACTAGTCCATTTTCATGGTTGCATATTTTTAAAATTAAGAATTATTTCATGTGACTTCCTTCAACATTATATTCTCTTTATATTTTAATAGTCTTGAAAAAAAGCATAAGAAATGGATGCATATTGATTGTGCAAAGTAAGATTTAAAATGTGTGTAGTGGGTAGATTTAGTCACTTGGAAAGATAAAAAATTGTGTACTGGTCAATTTTCATGGTTGCACATTTTTCACTTGGAAAATTATTTTTTTGTAAATTTTTCTAGATTTTCACTCTTCCCACATTTAGCTACAACCTTGGAAAATTTCATATGAAATGGATAATATGTGGTCATGATAAATGGGACTTCAAGATTGCATAATAAATAGATTTAAATACTGGGAAGCCATGTAAATCAACTAAATTCCTTATTTTGAAGGTTACACATTTGGTACTTAGGAAAGAATTTTTATGTGAATTTTTTCACATTCGTACTCTACCCACATTTTTATATGATCATGTAAAAATTTAATACAATTTAATATTCTTTACTCTTGCGAAACTAGGACTAAAGAGTGTGTAGTAGGTGGATTTGACAACTAGAAACATAAGAAAATGGCCAAGTAAAAATCAACGTAAAAGGCAGTTTTGATTTCTATGCAACTTGAACATGGAAGATAATTTCATAAGAATATTTTTACCAATAAATTTTAATGAGGTTTGGTTAATTCCATGTAAAGTTTCAATAAAATTGGATAGAATTTACTACTTCAAAATGAGGTTTTAATATTGCACAGTAGGAAGATTTGGAATCAAGGAAGATGTAAAAAATTTGCAAAGTAAAGCCGATTTCAAAACCCAACTTTTATGGCTACACATTTTATGTCTATAGAATATATATGTTGTTAATATCATCACATTCACACTTTCCTTACATTTTTATATCTCCATACAATTTTTTAAGAATATTGGATACAATTTACCACTTATAAAATAGGATTGAAGAGTGTGTAGTAGGAAGATTTGACAACTAGAAACATAAGAAAATGGCCAAGTAAAAATCAACATAAAAGGCAACTTTGATTGCTGTGCAATTTGAACATGGGAGATTATTTCATGTGAATATTTTTACCAATAAATTTGAATGACATTTGGATAACTCCATGCAAATTCTAAATAAAATTTGATATAATGTACTACTGTGAAATGAGGCTTGAAGATTATTCAGTAGGTAGATTTGGAAACTAGGAAGATAAAAATTTGGCTCAAGTAAAACATAGTTCAAAACCTAGTTTCGGTGGCTATGCATTTAACACATGAAAAATTATTTAGTGAAACATTTTCCACATTAAAATTATTCCCACATTTGAATACCAACCTAGAAATCTTCATGTGAAATGGACATGATTTGACCATGTGAAATGCCTCTTAAAAAGTGACTTTTGGTAATGATTGAAAACTTAGTTCAAAACCTAGTTTTGATGGTTGTCCAATTCATATTTAGAAAAGGCATTTTCTATGAATTTATTGGCATTTAAACTATCCCCACATTTATCTACCATCTTTCAATATTTATGCACAATTGGACTTCATTTAAAGTTATGAAAATACTTTTGGAAAGCGCCTAGTGGTAAAAAATGGAAGTTGGATTGCACACCCAGAACCCTTTAATGACTACTCCCGAAGGCAGAACTAGGTTTTAAAATCTTAAAAAATAGGTTCCATGATTTTATAGATAAAATTAGGTCTTGTTGTGCAAGAAAAAACAGGTTTCTTAGATAGCTTATGGACTTTCTTCTAAGGTGTAAACACTTCAAAACATGTTAAATATTTCAGTCCTTATTGCAGACATGTGGAATCTTCTTTCAAGTTCATATCTTATAGAAACTAGAATTGTCCATGTTTCTCATGTTCTACAACCATGTTATCTAGGCTTGAAACCATGTGGTCTTAATTAGAAACCCCTTGAAGTATTATGAAAATATCATGATATGTCCCATCTTCTCTACAAAATTTCAAGTAATCATGAATACCCGTTATATTTCTCTTCATTAAAGACCTTACCTCTTGTAAGTAGCTTGAAGATGTCTCCTCAAGCTCAAAAACCTTCATCAAATCCTGAGGGTGGATTCCATGGGACTACACCCTTGTCTAAATTGACATGAAGAGTGAGGAGAGGTTATTTGAATTGTTTAATCATTCACTCAAGTGAAAGACATCTCCAAAAATGTTTAAATCCTTGCATATTCATATAGACCTACTAGAGCTCCACAAACTATAATCCTAAATTAATAACTTTGTAATTTGAGTTATTACGGACCTAAAACTTATAATTTGAGTGATCTTACATACAAGGGGTGTATTGGGCTTACTTGAGGCATCCCCTCATCCAATTGAGAACACTTAAAAACACATTACAACCTCCCTCTTCAATTTGTAGACCTGTACATAACCTTATTCACAAGCTTGATCACCTTGAAAACTTTGGCCATGATCCTCAGGGCTTGTAACCTATTTTGAGATTCCTAAGATGATATAACCCTATTTAGATGACATAAATATAGGGTAAAATAGTTTTTGAATTTGTTTGAAGATAATTCATAGAAGATAAGTCATTTAAAACACTCTAACAATCCATGGAAACCTGTAGACCTATAGGTCTTCTTAACTTTTCTAAATTCTTTCTTCAAGACCTTGGTCATGGTACCCATGATTTTTCACTTAATTTTACATGGCATGAGATGTGAGAGGAGCATGATTGTTAGGCTTGATTAATGGTTTCCTCATTCATAAATGAGCACCTTAAAACAATTTTTGAAGACCCTTTATTGGCTAAAACCTACAACTTTTCCTCCCAGATTGAAATTTCCCATTGAAACCTTGTTACTTGGGCTTTAATGAACCTGCACCTTCTATTAGTGGTATTTAATAAAAGGATATCTTTTTTGACTTGTGTGAGGATTTTAAACTTTAATGACAACAACTTAAAATACATTAAAGACTCTTGATTTGGTGTGCAGACCTATGTGTTTCTCTTTCGGCTTAAAACCCTCTCAAAACTTGAATAATAGCCTTGACAAGAATTGAGACTCTATATGAAAAATACAAGAGGATCTTGGCATCCATTATACCTTTAATCAACACCCATTTCACTTGAATAGAAACTAAATGACAGGAAGATAGTTCATAGACTCTTGGGTTTGAGAGAGATTCAAGACTATCTATAAGGTTTTGATGGAGCTATGTGCTTCTAATTTTTTCCATTAGGATTTTTTTCTTTGGATGATGCTAAATAGAAACCTTAACCTCCTCCCAAATCCATCCTTCACCATGCATCAGTAGAAATGAGATCATCACCTAAACCATGCCTCTATTGAACTCCTTGGAAGATAATTTTAGCTCCTTAACAATGTTTCATAGCCTTATTTAGGTATTTAGTCATCCTAACACCTAAAATAGATTCTTCATGACCTCCTTCTCCCTTTATAATGGTCTTATAGGCCCATGCAACTCTTTAACATTTATAGTGTCTTATAAAATAGCATGTAGGTGCTTATGAAGGGGATTTGAAGTTGGTTTTTCCCATTTTCGAGTTTTAGAGCATAGTCATCTTCCTTGAACAATTGTGAAGGCTTGAGCATGATGTGAATGACCTCCTATGACCCTAATATATGACTTATGAGTATCTTATAGTTCTATAGTAGTCAATAAAACCTCATAAATCATTACAATCTGTAAAAATCTTCATGTTTATGGGATTGCCCTGTCTGATTATTACATATAGGCTATCAAGGAGACTAAATAAACCCCTTAGGTGTTTTAAGGAGGTGTTGTAATCTTATTTTCATGCATGAAACTCTTATACAACCTTTGAACCTATGCCTTCAAGACCAAATCTGTAATTTATTAGACTACAACCTCCATGAAAGTTTGTTTTTCTTTGATTATTATTTGAAATATGTTATCTTTA
The DNA here is from genome assembly GCA_037957365.1 of Torreya grandis. Classification (NCBI taxonomy): domain Eukaryota; kingdom Viridiplantae; phylum Streptophyta; class Pinopsida; order Cupressales; family Taxaceae; genus Torreya; species Torreya grandis. The sequence continues at coordinate 503,843 of JARHVA010003701.1, read as the reverse complement.
TCCATCAATATATCTATTTTAAATTTACAAACCCTATAAAACATATTAGAAACCATAAAACCTCCATAACCATGCTTGATATGAAATGGATTTGGGAAAGTCAAGGCACCTTTCCACATTGAAGGAGGAATGAAAGCTACAGAAGCTAAGAAAAGAGGGAAAATAAGACATTAAAAGAATTATGACCCTTTTGTATGGATGGAGGGAGTCATGGAGAGGTATTTTAAGCATTAGATTGATTTATGAGACACTAGAAAGGATCTACTTTCCAATAATTACTTAAATAGGCTTAAATAAGACATCTTGACCTTTTACACCTTCAAATACACTTCTAAGACCCATTTGGATATTGTTATGACTTTATTATGCTTTATAAGACTCTTTTGACCTATTTTTCCATCTAAACTCACCTTTTGGGACACCTTTAGTTTTTTCATGTGATGGCATAATTGGACCTTTGACCAAGTATTGTATTATTCTTAATTGAAATGCTTTTAAGCATGGAATGAGATCTAACAAGGCTAACCAATGACTTGAACAAGTCCCTAGTCACATATTATGCATTAAGTAACCTCTTTTAGTATGTTTATGACTTCATTATGCTTCATAAGACTCCTTTGACCTCTTTTGCCATTGAAATTCACCTTTTAGGACACCTTTGCTTTTTTCATGTGATGACATAATTGGACCTTTGACCAAGTATTATATTATCCTCAATTAAAATGATTTTAAGCATGGAGTGACATCTAATAAGGCTAAATAATGACTTGACCAAGGCCCTAGTCACATATTATGCATTGAAGAACCCCTAAAAGACTTAACACAAATAATGACTCATGACAAGGATTATGAGACTCCTTCAAGACAACAAAAAATATAAGAGACCTTGGATATATGTTCATACCTAATCATAACTTATCTAATCCTCATGAGAGATTACAAGATGAAGATCTAAACTAAATTTTTCAATAAAGTCCACTCTTCAAGTGTTAAAGTACTCTAGGGACCAAAGGTGGATAGAATATCCAACATGACCTATGAATATGAAGACTAAACTAAAGTTCTAAATATGTTTGTACAAGATAGTAAACATATTTGAAATAGACATTGAGGTTATTATAGGTGTGTGACAGCATAAGGATAGGATCAAACTCATAAGGTGGCATGTAGGTGTGAGATAATGATGGGTTAAGACCATATTTGTGCACCCACATCATTCATGATAAATGCATGTTAATAATTTTATTGTCACCATACCAGATCTTATCTTCCAAATTAAAAAAACTTGCCATGGGCTCTAGACAACCCTTAAAATTGAGTAAAAAAACTCCATCAGATAAGAAATTCATCTATTTTCATTTAAATTTATATTTATCATTTAAAAAATACTATTTGTGTAAATTATTTACTAAACTAACATGCATTTTTATAAAGTATTTGAGGCCATTTAGGACCTATAACTTCAAAATTTAGTTAAAACTAAATCATGGATCTTAAAATTATTTCATGAAATGTTACAGAAATGTGGTAGAGTCCGCTACACATTAAAATTAATTTTAGAAGATTTAGATGAGTTTTTATTATTTCAAACATTATAGATAAAAAACTATCTTAACTAGTGTTCAACTTCAAGATTAAAGTAACCACAAAGGCCAAACTAAGGAGGGAGTCATCGATCATCTATTAATTCCATCATTAGGTGAGTAACCTACATTTGCCCTTAGCTAAGGATTCCCATCTCTAAGAATAGGAAGTAATAACATGTTTGGGATAGGTAAAGCATGGGTAAGGGAAAAATGAGAAGCATAACTAGATGGATTATCCTATCAATCTTCCTTAGAAGTAAGGGGCTCCAACTACCACCCAATTAAGAAGACATACAAAGATTTCAAACACACATATTCAAAGTATTTGAAGATAAATGGAATCCAAAATATATCTCAAGATTTAACAAGACTCATGAATCAACCATGTGGATAAGAATAGTTATTCTCTATTTAGTGGGATGGGAGAAGGAGGAATTTGGATGCCTCCCCTTGCCTAAACCATTCCCCCTTGCCATATGAGGACTTTGGAAAATGTTGGTTTTGATATTTCCCAAATCCCATACAAATGAGCCACGTAGGAGGACTTTGGAATCCTAATCCAATGGTCAAGTTAGATGGGATCCAAAAACTAAGATGCAATGTTCTATCCTTAAGGAGCTAGGAAAATATATTTTAGACCCATTTTGAGGTCATATGAGGATTATGAGTCCTTTGTGATAATAAATTTCCATAAAGGTAAGTAAATTAAAAAATAGAGTTAAATAGTGACTTAAGACATGAAATAGGCCTTGTTATTGACCAAAATATCCTAAGATTCCATTTGATCCCCATTAAGAGTTATAGGGAATCATTAGAGCTAGTGGTTATTTGAATCCATCTCATTTTACTTTAGCATTAAATTTGGGCCTTCAGGTAATGGGGCTCACTAGGTCCACATAGATATTTATAGGCTTGTTAATAACATGTAGGATAATCAAATCAAGTGGGAATGGCATGGTTGCATATCAATCATGAAACCACTTGCACATTACCATTTATACCATTTATGAATGTGATTCATTTTTGATGCATTGTGTGTCTCATATCATGGAGTTGGTTACCCTGTTGGTGATGTGGATGTGTAGTTTGTGCATTATAGATTCTCAAAAAAATGGTTTGGTTTTTTCTTATTCTTTTCATATAATTTATTTTCATGACAATTAATAAGCTCACTCAAACTATTCAATTTAATTAATTCCTTCTTTCATTGGAAATATAAAAATTTTGAGGTATTTTGATCTATATACTTGTAAATTTATAAGTACACCTCATAAAGAATAGCATTTTGAATTTAAAATTTGGTTAGTGTTTTCAAAATCTAAATACACAAAATACTTAGACTATACAAAATGAATACATATAATAGTCTTCCTTCTTCATTATTGATTTCAATATAATAGCTTATATATATATATACATGTTAATGTGCTTATAAAAATGATGCGGAGACCAAAGTTTTGTAGGATATAACTTTTGATCCATAAGTCTATTTGATCTCTCATTCACACCAAAATGAGGGTCTCAAAAAGTATAATTCATTTGTAAACCACTCTATATGGTTAGGTATATTTTCAAAACTTGATGCCATACGTGACCATCTAAGGGTATAAAAATGCATTTTAATATATTTTTCAATATTTTTCCATTTTTATAAATAATATATTTTCATAACCAGACATGAAATTTATTTTAAAACAATTTATTAAACTAATATTAGTGTTTAGAGGATATAAGGATATTTTTAGGCCCATCCGAACTTGCAAGCAAAACTTACTAAAAATAAAGGTTAAAAAAATGTTGGAAGATGAAAGTTACTAAAAATAATAATTTCTAAAAAATTCATGGGTTAGTTACCTTTAGGTAACTTTTGCTTTATTTAAAATTTCAACAATGCATGTCAAATCCAATTTTGAGTTGAGATATATTTAAAGAATTTTATGTAATTATTTAATCATTCAATGATATTCAGCAAGAACAGGACTAAGAATAACCACCATTAAATGAAGAGATGATGGTTAGGGATTTAGATAGAATTAACTAAGGAATAAATATTGATGTTTTATATTAAAGAGGCATTTTGAAACAAGATGAGTTCTATTTTAATCTTTTTATAAAATTAAGTGTTTAATTTCTAAGTAAAAAAAAGGGTCTAAGCAATATAAATTAGTAAATAAAGTTGCTTTAATTAACCTACTGATTGGTGTAAATAGATAGTATTTTATGTTTTTCTAAATATATTAGTATGTGAGAGAAATTAGAACTTATCTTATTCTAGCTGATCTAGACTGAGACAGAGTCTGATACTAGAAGAGTAGGATTGGAAAATAAACTAGAATAGGTTCCTAAACTTCATTCTTGAGTTAGATAGGAGCACCAAAAGTAGACACCTTATTGTCCAATGCTATAGTCCTATTCCAAACTATTGTCTTAGGGATGAAAGCTTTCTAGGTTCTATCCAATAGATTTTTGTTACCCTGTCTATGAAATTTTGAGGCCTAGAAGCCTGTAGAGCTCACTATGTGTGTGATTCAATTTTTGAAAGCCTTAGGAGCTCCTAGTGCTTAAACATGAATTGAAACTTAGGGAAATAAGAGAGGGGGATTCATGTGTAAAGGATACATTAGATGCACTTCACACCCTATGTGTGAGCACAATGCCTACATACCAATACTCTGATGAGGGATCAACCTAATGTAGTTCTCCAGTTGAAGTGCTTAGTGAAATAATGTGTGATGTATGCAACTAGATGAAAAATTAGATGTACTTTGGATGACTAGGGATTGGTATGTGTTTTTGAATAGGCTTGAAATGATCTTGGAAGGTTATATGCAGAGAATAGGGAAGAGTGATTAAGTGTACTTGCTTGTATTCTTATTTATTTCTTGTAAATGAGTGCCAACCCCTCTAAATAGACTTTGAATGGAATTTTATAGGGTAATTAATGACATTAGGTTGAATTAAATTGTAATAGGCTGATATGGAAAAAGATAAGGATTCAAGAAAATCTAACTATTTGAGGTAAAAATAAACTTGGATAATAGTGCCAAAAATAGGACACCTTGAGTTCTAGCACTCTTGTCCAAGTTGGGCACTATTATCTTAAGGGGATGAGACTTGGGGGGATAGATCTGGGCTTGAGAAGGCTGCCTAGGTCTCAAAAATCTCAGTCTAAAAAGCTATGGATGGATGGGAATCAATGAAAGATTAACCAAGAAGGGTTATATGAGCAAAAAAGAGGACCTACAGGTTGGGTGTTATTATCCATGCCTAAGTCATCAATTTTCACATCTTATATGACTAAATTGTCACCCCTTTATTCTAGTGATGTATCAAAGTGAAATACTAGGATAAAGTAAAAATAGAAATCATACCTAAACTTACCTATAAGAGAGAAGATCATGAAGCTATTTGATATTGGATGTGCATAGAGAGAGCATGTTGTGAAGTGTGAATCTACAAATGAAAACATAAATTGAATTAGTTCTTACTAGGTATGCTATATCTAAAATAAGAACATACAAATCTAAGTAAGAGGAAGAAAAAGGAATGAATACACCTCACCAGGTACGTGAACCAATACAAAACCTATTGTGATGTTGAATTGTGTTGAGTATGTGTTGAATCAAGAGTAATAGCATGAATAGAGTTGAGTGCTCAATTACCTAGAATTTGGCTCAAGAATTCAAAGGCTAAACCTTTTACTCCATCATTGCCAATTAAGTGAAGTTAACAAATCATGCATGTGTTAATTAATGTCTAAACTATGTGTCCAATCCCTCTAAATAGGTTTTGTAGAGTAATTTTTACTCTACGTCATATTTAATTTATTCTTTGATTCAAGTGCTGTAATTTTGATTCTTCAGGCGAAGTCACGAAGTCTTGATGCAGAGGGCCGATTTATTTTCACTAAGTGTCAGAGTGTAGCGGAAGCTGTTAAGTGTCATTCTCTAGTCGTGGGACCATTTCTCCTTCTTGTTTCCTTTGCCTAAGTTTTGAAGCAGTGGACTTTGCCATGTGTCAGCATTCAGGAAGTTGTGAGTCCAATTATTTCCATTCAACGTAAAGGCGTCATCTTATTAAGTGCCACAAAGTAGCGGATGCTGCCAAATGTCACTCTCCAGGTCCCCCTCTGCTCCATCCATAAAAGAAGTGGAAGATGCCACTTACCCTCCTCAAAACCGTAGAGGCCTCCATGTGTCAACACTTGAGAGAATCATCGCCAAGCTCTATTGCCAAATATAAAATTGTGGTGGGTCTCAGGTGTTACTTCAAAATTAGCAAAAGGTGTCAAGTGTCATCCTCCAGTGCCTCCTAGACCATAAAGGGAAAATTTTATGAATCAGCTAAGTGTCCTCCCTCGTATCTAATAGAATAGAGTGTATGTCTATCTGTTAAAGCAAAATGGAGGGAAAATCAGCTAGAGTTAATTCGAGTAGATGAACAGTTCATCGGGTAGATTTTTGGAGCCACCCACAGCATTGAAGGTGCCGTCTGTTTGTCTCTTATGAGTGAAGGATGGAGAATATTACATGGGAAAGAAAGTATAGGGAGACATCTGGGGATATAAGAAAAAGAATTGTTAAATATAAGGAGGGGGAATTCTCATAGTTTTAGACTTTCAGAGTTTTTGACCAATAATATCATTTGCTTTTGTTACATTTTCCTAAATTGAAAGGTTTATATGACTGTGTATGTTTTTGTATCTTTTGTATGACTGGAAGATTCAATAAGAAAATTGAACACTATGCCCTTGTTTATGTCATCTATGTCATTTGCAAAGTAGTCTATGCTGTAGATTTTCTAGTGTTGTGATTGGAAATGTTATTTGCTTCTATCCTTTTTTCTAGAATCTGAAGTTTTGCATAACTGTGCGTGACTTCTGGGCCTCTAATGTGATTGGAAGATTCTATTAAGAAGATTGAACACTATGCCTTTTTTGACAATTCTTGTATCTCAGCAAAAGACTCCCCTGTTGTGAGCCTTTGTTTCTGTTATTCCAATCTTTTACATTGATCATCCACTTGTCTGCTCTTAAATGTAATAGAATCACATAATAGTTTCACTATGCTTAGGTTAGGATTAGGATTACTCTCAGGCACATCGCCATAGTTAGGTTTCAATTCTTGCATTTTGCATTTCTATTTAGTCTCCTATCCCTTTTCCCCAACACCCAATACAAAAGAAGAGACCAACTTCTTTAAAATCTAGAGGTTGTTTTCAAGCCACATTATCCCACAGCTTGAAACTTCCCATTGTTGTTGATTAATATCTACCGCCATTTTAAGACATCAATAGTTTTTGGCATGCTCAATGGGACAAATATTTCAAGGAGTTGAAGAATTTTGGTGTATTCTTTAGCCAATCTGCCTTTGGAGGTTTTTATCGACACCAACAATGACTCTACATCACCAGCCAATCAAGTAGTATCATCAAGAAATCCCTTTGGTATGTATAACTCTGTAACTCATAGCTATGAGTCTTATTCTCCTTCAAATATGTTTTATCAAGAACAAGATTCTCCTAGAATCATGTCGAGTAATGAGGATGCATATTGTTATGAACCACATCAGTCTTATGCCCAGTCCCCCCAATATGTCTCATCCCATGTTGAACCTAACCTTATTTTCAATTTCAAAAAAGCATTGCTGGGATTTTAAAAATATGTGTTAGAGCTTGATAACAGAAGGGGATGTGGTCAATAAATTCCTTGTCAGGTCATCTATCAAGTGAGGGAGGCCATAGACTTGATCAAAAGTGAGTGGGATCCCATTGAAAGGGCATATTGGCAAGAGCTTACATACGAAATGTTAGATGTGTGTGGATTGATTGCATTTATAGAAGAGAGGCTAGGCGTTCATGAGAACCAACCTTATCAAATATACCAAACTTCATATCCACCACCACAAATTCCAGATCAGGCATATGCCACCCCTATTCATGGGCAAGGTCAAAATTGTCAAGGTCAATTCCCTAATAATGCAGAGCCCATGTTAGCAGCAAGTCAGGATGACCCTGGGCCCTCACTTCTTCCTCAAATATCCCCGACCATTCCTCAAAAGGCTCCTCACTTCCATGAAAATTCCTATGAGCCCACTTCAGAAGAAACTTCTTATACCACTCCCCAGATCTTTCAGCATGATGACGAGTCTCTAAGTTAGACCAAAGAGGATGATGAAGCAGCTGAAAACTTTGCAGAGGAGTGCATTCAATTCATGGCTAGTCAAGAGGATTTCATCAGTACAAAGGAGGAGGAGATCACCATAGACTCTCCTTTTGATGAGCAAGAGGATAAGCCACAACCTTTTTCTTTAACTTATGAGGAGGAGGAGATCATTTCTGATTTTTTCCTCAATCTGCAAGAGGATATGGAGGAACATGGACACTCCCTCGACCAAGTCATTGAGATAGGAGGCGCTGAGCTGGTTTCAGATGAAGAAGAATGCCCTAAGATTCAAATGAGTATACAAAATAAGAGACCAGCTTCTTTAAAATTTGGAGGTTGTTTTCAAGCCGCATTGTCCCACAGCTTGAAACTTCCCATTGTTGTTGATTAAGATCTAGCGCCATTTTAAGACATCAACAGGTTTCTCAAGAATGCAAAGGTTGGCCGTTTGGCTCCATCATGGCCCCATGAAGTGAAGCTATTAAGTGATACATTTTATAGAATATATTTCATATGATATAGCTCATAGAGCCCATGGATGTTTTGGAAATTTGATAATGTGGTGTGGATAGCCTAAATGTATTTTGAAAACTAGGCCACTCTTGGCCATTTCAAAAGATGGATGTTAGGCTTGTATGAAAGCCTCTTTGAACTAATGTACTAGGATTATTTGAAAGCCAAATCTAGAACTTAAGTACTTAAAAAGTTAAACTTTTATGAAATTTCAACTTGAATGTGATGCCAACTACCTATAGATGGAGTAAGGCATGCAACTATTGAGAATGCCTAAAATAAATTGAATCTCAAAAATAAAAGAAGATCAATTTGTTGCACACATTGCCCCCAATCACTGATGTCTAGAACATGTATTCTAATTTGGAAGTTATGTCAACTACATAATTTGAATTTTAAGTGAGCACCATCATGATATGTATGATAACCACCGGTATCTGAGAAAACAATGCTAGAACTACTAAACCTAACTGATCTGGAAGTGCAAAAACTATCCCTAAACTAATTTTTTTCCCTATTTCTAGAAACCCTAAGTGTTTTTATGCCTAGATAGGAGTGATAAAATGAGGAAACCCCTATGTTTGGTGCTACTATACATTTTTGGTACTATTGTTTGGTGTGAAAACTAGCTACTGATCTAAAATTGTCACTATTTTTTTGCTCTGATTTGACCAGTTTGACATTTGGATTTTGTGTTGAGTGTTCTAAATGTTATTGTTTTGATTTTTAAGAGGTTTGATCTCTCTGATAAAACCTTTATTTGTTCCCCCTCTTCTAATGTTAGGAATGATGGACCTACAATGACTACCCTCAGAAGAAAAGAGTCCTACAAGTGTGTTTAAGTTGTATAGATATATTATATAGCATTTATATTTAACAAGATATCTTTGGATATAGCAATGTTTGTATTGTGAGATTGTTATATCAATAGGGGTATGCCAAGATAGATATAATAATGTGAAAGCATGCGTACAATACTAAACTAGGAATGTTAGATGTTAGTTATTTTGGTTATTAGTTGTTAATTAGAGGGATGGAGCATGATGTCCATCATGGCATCCAAGAAAGTAATGTAAGTTCATGATGTGTATCATGGCATTTCACACATTGAGAAGAAAAAAATAAATCAAGAAAATAAGCATACAGTGATGGCCAAGGGGCCATGCAAACAAGGGACACGGGCACATGTCACTCAAATTGGAAAGTAAGCATAGAAGGCATGTTTAAATGCCATATACACATACAAGTGAAACAAGCAAAGTTGGCATAGGGGCCATAGGCACATGGAAGATTACAAGAAAATGACATTGGAAAATGTCCTAAGGCACACACATCAAATGGAAGCAAATAATACTGGAAAATGTCCTAAGGCACAAACAAGAGACAAGAATGAATTGGAAATGCAATCAGATAAGGTACACTAAGCAAGAGGAGAAAGCATGTAATAACTAAAAAGCTAGAATCACATCTAACTAATCAAAGCAAAGGTGAAAGTATGAAAAACATGTGTAGTACAAGACTAGGTATATGCTAATAAATACACAAGTGCTAAATACTAGTGAAAGTCAATATAATAATCTATGTAATATAGAAAGGAAAGTACATTAGCATGATCACCTAGAGTGTGTAGTGTAGTAATGACATAACCTGGATGGTGTAGTCATGTAGAATATGCCCCCAGTGGGAAGATGTATGTTGATGTGTATTTTGAATGTAGAAGTAGTATGGCCCCTCAATGGGTAGAATGAAGCAATCATGGAACTAGAAGTCACTACACACACTCAAAGAAGATCAAGAGAAGCATGGTAATGTAGATAATTGACAAACAATAGCATAGAATAGAAAATATAGGTCTAATATAGTAGTGTAAATGTAAAACATGGATGATGCATATAATCAATATGTTTTTGGTGTTTTGACATTGTTGAATGTTTTTGGATTTTTGAATGTTATATTATTTTTGTATTTTGAAATATTTGAACTATATACAATCAATTAGGAGAGACTATTTACAATAAATTCAAAAGGAACTATGTACAATTAAGCAAAAGGAAGCTATGTACAAGTAATACTATGAAGAAATGATACTAATCGATGAGTCTCATGGGAGACTCCCTATCATGTTGTCTTGTATCAAGAAGAAGGATCATACATGATCATGAAGCATGATGTTAATGTTGAGACTATGGATCTAAAAGCTATATATGTTGTAAATGCTCTGACATCTTTGTAGTGGAAACTAACTATGGGGTTCCCTTGTAACATTGAAAACTAGATGAAACTATAGGGCTCTTAAGGACCCATCTAGTAGTAAGATAATATCTTTGAATATGTGTTATATGTGTAGATGCATGAGATCTCAATGAGACTGTCATGGGTGTGAATATGGTAGCTGAAAGTTGTCTAGAATCTTGAAGCTGTGTAGGTGTATGAATTCTTTGTGTTTTTGATAAAGGTCTCGACTATGGCTAAATCTGGACTAGAGGAAGAACTATAATAGGCGGAGGAGCTAAAACTAGATTAGAAGGGGTGCTAACCTAAGTGGAAAAGCTACAATCATGGGTGTAATTAACCTACCTATCTTTGTAAACTTGGGTGATATCATGTACCACATAATCTATTATAGGAAAAGAGCTGGTAGTAGGTGCAAGATAAAATCTAGATGAGCCAAGTTTGAAGAGAGGAGGGATAGATATAACCACTAGTGTTTGCCTGTGTCTAGTAGTGATAAGGAGATTATTAAAAGTAGTCAAAGAGTTAGATGCATCTAAGTAGAAACCATGTATAGCAATATGTTTATAAGGAACATTACACATGATAGATAGTAAACAAGGGTTAGAGAACATGGAATTGTGCATTAATGCATAGACAACTTTGACTTGAATCATAATATTTTTAATATGTTTTGGAAGATGGTCTTGAAAATTTTTCCTCATGAGAGAGATAAAGTATGTAATAGAGATCATGACATTGTGAATGAATACATTTATAAATTTTATATTTGATATGACATTTCTAATGTGTTTAGCAACGATAAACTTGAAAAAAATTCCACATGAGAGATAGATATCAAGTGATAGAAAGCATTAATTTGTGCACGAATGTATATGAAACTTTGGCATGTGCTATAACATTTCTAATGTGTTTATCATCATAAGCTTGAAAAAAATTCCACATGAGGAATAGAAAGCAAAGGATAAAGAACACGAATTTTTGCATAAAGGCATATAAATTTTTGACATGCAACATAAGATTTTAAATGCATTTAGAAAAATGGATTTGGTAATTATTCCATATGAGCAAAAGAGAATATGTAAAAATAATTTTGAAGTCTTGTGCATTTTTTGCAATGAAATTTGTAATATCATCCCATATAATGAAACATAAACATGAAATGCAAAGGATGAATCTTTCTACTAACATATGATATACTTTATCATTCATATACATGATAAGGCCCACTATGGTTTCCTTGTTATTTGCAAGAAATGTAAGAAAACATTATACATAAGTGATAATCATTTTTACAATTTGATTATGGATGTAAGGTGATACATCAAGAAGCAAAACAAAAGTTAGTATATGAAACTAGGGATTTTTCAAAAATATTTTTGTAAAATACTATGAATTTTTTAAATTTGAAGTGATTTTTTTATTTTAATATGCAACTAAAAATTCAAAAAATGATTGGAAAATTACTGAGACTTAGTTTATGTAACTAGGTTTTGAATGAATTTTTTTAAAATTAATGTAATAATTTGAAAAATTTAGAGAAATTTTTAGAATTTTTCTTGATAAATTTAGAAAAAATCAAAAAATATTTCTAAAATTAGCAATATAGTTTTCTTAGTGTTTGAAAAGTGTTTTTATGCAGAAAGGACCTAGTATATGCAAACTAGGGTTTGATTAAAGTATATGATATTTTTGAAATGAATTGGTATATTTATATTTTTTAAAGTCAATAAAAATCAATAAATTATGTAAAAAAATTATAAATAATTATCCTTAGGGTTTCCAGGGTTTTTGTATGAAGATTCGAAGTAAGTCAAGTTCACCAAATATTTTATTCTTTTTAATAAATTAAGTGTTTAATTCCTGAGTAAATAAAAGGGTCTAAATAATATAAATCAATAAATATATATGATTTAATTAACCTATTGACTGGTGTAAACAAATAGTATTTTATCTTTTTCTAAATATAGCAGTATGTGAGAGAAATTAAAACTTAGCTTATTTCGGCTGATCTAGACTGAGATAGAGTCTAATACTAGAGGAGCAAGATTAAAAAATAGATTGGAACAAGTTCTTAAACTTCATTTCTAAGTTTGATGGGAGCATCAAAAGTGGACACCCTATTTTTTGATGTTATAGTCCTATTTTGGCACTGTTATCCTGGGGATGAAAGATTTCTAGGTTCTGTCTAGCAGATCTATGTTACCTTGTTTATGAAATGTTGATGCTTAGAAGCCTGTGAAGCCACTATGTGTCTTATTCAATATTTGAAACCTGTAGGAGCTTCTAGTGCTTGAACTTGAGTTAAAAATTAGGTAAAGAAGAGAGGAGGTTAGTGTGTAAAGGATACACTAGACACACTCCACACCCTGTGTATGGGCATGCTGCCTACATACAAATACTTCAAAGAGGAATCAATCTAATGTAGTTCTCCCATTAAAGTTCTTGGTATAATAATGTGTTTTTTATGCAAATATATGCAAAACTAGATGTACTTTGGATGACCAAGGACTAGTATGAGAGTTTGAATAGGCTTAAAATGATCTTGGAAGGTTGTATGTAGAGAATAGGGAAGAGTGCTTGAGTGTACTTTCTTGTATTCTTGATTATTTTCTATAAATGAGTGGAAACCCTATAAATGGAATTTTAATGGCCTCTTATAGGGTAATTAATTATCATGGGTTAAATGAAATTGTATTAGGTTGACAAGGAAAAAGATAAAGATTCAAGAAAATATGACTATTTGAGGTAAAAACGAACTTGGACAACAGCACCAAAAATAGGACACTTAAGTTTCGGTGATCATGTCTAATTTGGGTGATATTATCATAGGGGGATGAGACTTGGGGGATAGATCTAGGCCTAAGAGGGTTGCTTAGGTCTCAAAAATCTCAGTCTGTAAAGTTGTAGATTATTGGGAATTAATGAAATACTAACTGATAAAGGTTGTGTGAGCAAGAAAGAGGAACTATAGGTTGCGTGCTATTAGCCATTCCTAAGTCATATAATTTTAAATTTTATATGAATTCAAGTTCATAAATTTGATAAACAACATGGATAAGTTTTTCATATAGAAAAATCTAATAAAAGACAAGAAAGTAAAGTTTGCATGCATGAAATTGAAGGGTCATGCAATGATTCGGTGGGATCACCTGTAGAAAGAGGGATAGAGAAAGGGTAAAGATAAGATCATCACATGAATCAATATGGAGAAAATTTTAAGGGATAAATTTATTCCTATATATTAATGTACAAACCTTATGTAGGATATTATATAATTTAAGGCAAAAGGATCACAATATAAAGAGTATACAGATGATTTTTACAAGTTTTCCATATGAGTTTAGCATGAAAAAATAGAAGAATATATGTTTTCAAGGTATGTAAATAGTTTGAAGTTTTATATTCAAGATGAATTTAGCATGCATAGAATAATTTTCATGGAGTAGGCTTATCAATTAGCTTTGAAGGTAGAAGAAAAATAAAATAGATATACTTTCAAAAGATCAATTGAGCCAATAAGAGGACAATCACCTCCAATAATGGGAAGAGGTGGTTTTAATTATACTAAGGAGGATCTCTCCATGGTGTATAAAAGCAAGAATATAATAGAAAAAGGTTCCGATACCAATAAATAAGAAGAGAATTTCAAAGAGGATGATGCTATGGTGGTGCTAGAAGGTAGTTTCCAAATCAATATAGGTAATATGTTTGTTGCAAATGTGGTGAAGGATAAAGAGATTTTGATTTTATGCACTATCATGAACAATAAATGAGCCAAGAGGACCACCCAAGAGTGAATATTTTTGAGGTTGAGATAGGAGAGAAAATATAGAAGTTGTAGCAGTAGATATTAGAGAAAATCTCATGTTGAGGAGACTAATGACTACTCCAAGGAAATAATAGATGTAGAATAAGATAGGTGGTGATGCATGGATATGAATAAACATTTTTTGAATAAGGTGCACTTTAGTGTTAAGTTGTGGAGCTAAAAACTTCACTAATGCAAATGGAGGTGGTTGATGAGTTGTAGAGCAACCGACATCAGTCTAATCAACTGACGTCGGTCATCTTTAGTGTTCATAGTAACCGACATCGGTTATGGGTCGGCTGACATCAGTCAGACAGGAACCGACATTGGCCACCTGTGTGTGCATGCATTTGCATGTGCTTCTAGAACTGGTCTAATTTTAGATGGACAATCAGTTTGGATGTAAAAGACTAATTTTAGTCTTGAGTCTGTGTTTTTAATTATTGTAATTAGGAAGTCTAATTATTGTTTGTATGGGATCTATTTAAGAGACCCATGGGGTTGTATTGTAATCAAGGACAAGGAAGAGATCCTTTTGATTGTAAGATCTAGGTTTGCAGGTGTGTAAGACCAAGTTGATCTACAAGTTGTGCAAGATCAGGTAGAAGATCTACATGGTAAGTAAGATTAGTTGATTTGCAGGTTGTTGCAAGATCAGAGAGATCTACTTGGAGTACTTTGAGTACGTGGTGGACTGGCAGTATTGTTACTGACTGGTGGAGGGTACAACTTTGTGTTTCAGTTGTGGTTGTAATTGGTTGTGTGAGAGAGAACTCTTGAGAGAGAATTACTGGTATGCCCAAGAGGTGTGGGAAGAGTGTGATTTCTTCATTGTATTTCCTTTTGGAAGAGTATTAATACAAGATTGTATTGTCTCTCAAATTTTGTATTGTTTCTAATTTCTAGTTACTTATTACTTATGGTTTGATTATGTGTTTAGTTACTTATATAAGGTGATCAATTGTTCTCCTAATCCTGATAAGTGATATTAGAGTGAGGTTGCAGGTTCATTAGAGCTTGGTTTAGAGCAGGATAGTGTTTGATTACAGGTCACTCTTAGGGGTTTCTGATTGAGTGGGAGTAAAGCAATGGCAAAAGAAAGTACACAAAGAATGGATAAATTCAATGGCAAGAATTATCAATTATGGAGAATGCAGATAGAGGATTATATGTATCAGAAAGATCTATACTTACCATTGGGTGGGGTTGCATGCAAGCCCACAGATATGAAAGATGAAGATTGGAATGTTCTTGATCAGAAGGCTCTAGGATCTATAAGGTTAAACCTGGCATCGTCTATGATTTCTAGCTTATCATAGGCTAAGACAATGGTAGAGTTAATAGAATCTTTGTCAAATTTATATGAAAAACTCTCAGCTTCAAATAAGGTATTTCTTATGAAGTAATTATTTAATTTACAAATGCTGGAAGGTGGATCGGTACATAGTCATCTTAGTGATTTCTATGGATTAGTAAATCAGTTAGTTTTAGTCAATATAGCTTTTGATGATGAAATTAAGTCTCTCTTAATCTTATGTTCATTACCTTAAAGTTGGGATAGTTTGGTAATGGCAGTTAGTAATACTGCATCTGCTTCAAAAATATTAAAAGTTGATGATGTTGTTAGTGTGATCTTGAATGAAGAAATTCGCAAGAAAAGCACAAGGGAATCATCAAAGAATGCTTTAGGTGTTGAAAGCAGGGGAAAGCAAAGAGAAAAGGTCGAGCAAGGGAAATCAAGGTCAAAGATAGGCAGGAGATCCAGATCCAAGTATGGTAGTATAATCTGCTAGAATTGTGGAAAGAAAGGGCATGTAAAGAAAAAAAATGGTTGAAAGAAGATCAGCATGAAGGAAATGAAGAAGTAGATGTTGCAGGTATTGTTGCATAGGATGCTCTTGTATGTTCCTTAGATAAAGTGGAATCTTGGGTTTTAGATTCTGGTGCCTCTTTCCATGCAACCCCAAATAGAGAATTTTTCTATGATTATGTCCATAGAGACTTTGGAAAGATTTATTTAGGGGATGGTATGCCTTTTCAAATGGTTGGCAAAGGGAAAGTGCAGCTGAAATTGCAAACAGGCAACACATGGGTGTTGAAGGAGGTCATCCATGTCCTAAGCCTGAAGCAGAATTTGATTTTTGCAGAAATGTTAGGTGATGAGGGATGCACAGTAAATCTCATACCAGAATCTTGAAAAGTTTCCAAGGGTGCACTTGTTTTAGTGAGAGGTAAGAAAGTAGGTACTCTTTATCTATCTACTTGTATTACTGATTCTCCTTCTGGTTTATCTACTTCAGATGTAGATGCGATGATGTGGCTCCATAGGCTTGGTCACATGAATAAGAAGGGGATGCATGTTCTTGACTCAAATGGTAAGAGTTTAGATTTAGAAAGCATAGATTGAGATTTCTATAAGCAACAGAAGAAAGTGAGGTTTCTTGAAACTCATGCTACAAGAAAGGATCGGGTTTATTGCATAAAGAGGAAATCTAATGTTTTTGACAAGAATAGAAAAGCCTTAGTTTTCAAGGAGAAGATGATGGACAGAGATCAGCTTAAGGGGCTAAAAAATTTTGAGCAGGGCAGTTTGGACAAGGTTATGATTCAAAGTGAGCTCACGGGTAAAAAGTCATCACTCACAGGAAAACACAATTACCGACATCGGTCATGTGGAACTGACGTCGAATAAGTAGGTACCAATGTCGGTCATGTGCAGCCTAGAGTCAGTGGTGTCAGGTAGGTGGATACCGACATTGGTAAGGGAATCGACGTTGGAAACTAGGTGGACACCGATGTCGGTCAAGGAACTGGCATCGATGATCAAGTGGAATTGACATCGGTCAGGTGCAGACCAAGGTCAACTAGAAAATGGATTTTGGGCAGATAGCAAGCTATCAAGGAGTCTCAAATGACCATGTGGAGGATTGAAAGGGTAAGTAAGCCTCAAATTCATTATTCCCTTTATTTACACTACTTGTTGCTCACTGATGGTCAAGAACCAGGAAGTTTTGAAGAGGTAGAGTAGGTAAAATCTAGGAAACAATGGGAGCATGGCATGAATGAGGAAATTGATTCCTTGGGAAAGAACCAAATGGGAGATTTGGTAGAGTTTCCAACTAGAAAGAAAGCACTAAAAGATGAATGGATTGCTAGGTTAAAGAAAGGAGAGAATGGACAGGTGAGACAGAAGGCTAGGTTATATGGTCTTGAGCAGGCTACAGGACAATGGTGTTTAAGGTTTGACAGGTGTATGACAAATCATGGCTTTAGTCAATGTCAATGTGACCATTATGTTTAGTTTACCAGGTTGGATAATATTAACTACATTATCTTGTTATTGTATGTAGTGTATATGCTTGTTGCAGGGCCACACATGCAGGAAGTTACTGAGCTAAAGGTAAAGTTAGTTCAGAGGTGTGCCATGAAGGATTTGAGAGTATAAAAATTCTTTGGCATGAGTATTTCTAGAGATAGGGAAGATCATAGGTTGATGTTGTCTTAGGATGATTATGTGAATAAGGTAGTGGAGAGGTTCAAGATGCAGGATGTAGAACCAATTAACACACCTATGGATGGACAGTTCACAGAACAGTGTCCCAATTCACATGATGAAGTTGAGTACATATGTACTAGACCTGATATTACCCAAGCAGTGGGAGTTGTTAGAAAGTTTGTGTCCAATTTGGGAAAGAAGCACTGGAAATCAGTTCAGTGGATTCTCAGGTATTTGAGAGGGACCAGCAGCAGGTTAACATGTTATGCAGGGTCAAGCACTTCTCTACATGGGTATGTAGATTCGGATATGGCAGGGTACTTGGATGATAGGAGTAGCACCATAAGATATGTGGTGGTTGGTATTAGAGATTGAACTTGAAGAGGGATACAAGCTAGGAAACAAAATTAGATGATCTATAGGTACAAGTATAGGTGCAGTTATTTATCTCCAAGTGGGAGATTGTTAAGTTGTGTAGCTAAAAGCTTCACTGATGTAAATGGAGGAGGTTGCTGAGTTGCAGAGCAACCAACATCAGTCTAATAAACTGATGTTGGTCATCTTTAGTGTTCATAGTAACTGACCTCAGTTATGGGTCGAATGACATCAGTCAGACAAGAATCGACGTCGGCAACATGTGTGTGCATGCATTTGCATGCGCTTCCAGAACTAGTCTAATTTTAGATGGACAGTCAATTTGCATGTAAAAGACTAATTTTAGTCTTGAGTCTGCATTTCTAATTATTTTAATTAGGAATTCTAATTATTGTTTGTATGGGATCTATTTAAGAGACCCATGGGGCTGAATTGTAATCAAGGACAAGGAAGAGATCCTTTTGATTGTAAGATCTAGGTTTGCAAGTGTGCAAGACCAAGTTGATATGCAGGTTGTGCAAGATCAGGTAGAAGATCTACATGGTAAGTAATATCATTTGATTTTTAGGTTGTTGCAATATTAGGGAGATCTACTTGGAGTACTTTGAGTACTTGGTGGACTGGCAGTATTGTTACTGACTGGTGGAGGGTACAACTCTGTGTTTGAGTTGTGGTTGTAATTGGTTGTGTGAGAGAGAAATCTTGAGGGATAATTACTAATATGCCTAATAGGTGTGGGAAGAGTGTGATTTCTTCATTGTATTTCCTTTTGGAAGAGTATTAATAGAAGATTGTATTGTCTCTCAAATTCTGTGCTATTTTTTATTTCTAGTTACTTATTACTTATGGTTTAATTCTGTGTTTAGTTGCTTATACAAGGTGATCAATTGTGCTCCTAATCCTGACATTTAGGAGGTAAGATATGTAAAGTAATTATTGATGATGATAATCTTGAAAATATGGTTTCTAAAAAAATGGTAGAAAAACTATGTTTACAGTGTGAAAAGCATCATTATCCTTATCATATTTCATGGTTTAAGAAAGGGAATGAAGTCTTTAACCCTAAATTAGATATGGATCCTAATATGGGATATGGAGTTATGAATACATAAATTAATAAGCACAAGGGTGATAAATAGATCTATAACAGGCTACTTATTTGCAGAACTCAGATAGAACATATATTGATTTATTATGCTAAGATATGCTAAAAATAGAAAGTACATATATGCTAGTTATTGTAATGATAATCTAAACAAGATACGTATCTGGTTATAATTATAATATAGATTTGGATCTAAAATAGGCAAGAATAAAACTAGAATAATGTTTTGAAATAGTCACCAAATCCTTGATTAAGTGCCTATGTATCCATAGACACATCAACTTGGGATAATTGTATTGACATTAGTGTTTAAATCATATGCATATGTCCAGAATAGAATAACTATTTAAATATGATTCAACCACTTGGATGTTTATGCATATTTTATCACCTTTAATCTAGTGTATTCATATCTAGGTCATGGACTATCACTCCTTGTCAAATGATCAAATCCTAATTATTCATATTTGTAGTGGCTATGGTAAAAAAGGGTTAGTGGGCACATGATGTTGAGCTACCTCAAATATCCCTATATTAATTAGTATTTTCTACATATCTAATACTTTGAAGAGGGCCTCAGACATATGTAGTTATCCCCTATGTGTTGACTTATTGAGAATCATGCAATGTTATGTGTGAATCATGCAATGTGTGATAAGCAAGTACAACAGTGACCTAGCTTGTAACTTATAAAATATAGCTCTTGAGATACTCATTCAGTAATTCAGACTTGTAGATGTGTTTTACCTATGACTAATATGTAAATAGGATAAAATAGATAATCTTTGGTCACTTGAGTGCTTAATTGAGTGATTTTGATAAGTTATTTTTATCTCTTTAGGTATTTTCTAGGTGAGGAATGAATGAGGGTTGATCTTATATTTATATAAAACCTTTAGAAAAAAACTCACATTAAATCATCTAGAATGGCCATTAAGATA
The DNA here is from genome assembly GCA_037957365.1 of Torreya grandis. Classification (NCBI taxonomy): domain Eukaryota; kingdom Viridiplantae; phylum Streptophyta; class Pinopsida; order Cupressales; family Taxaceae; genus Torreya; species Torreya grandis. Next base: position 483,621 of record JARHVA010003701.1, on the reverse strand, counting down.
CATTTAATTTTAAAATTAGATGACTTCAGGGCATTAGACACTTACATCAAAATAGGACACATGCATCAACATAGGTGTTTGTCTAGGATGCAAGTGTCTAGAGAGTAGGAAAATGGGTATAGACTTAGGACTTGTAGAGGCATGAGTTAAGTAGGTTTTAATAATTTTTGGAAAGATAGAAGGCTTGGTCATTAGCATAAGACTATTCAAACTAAGAGACAGACTAAGGGGCATAAAAGAGAGCAGATGTGAGACTTGTAGAATTGGGAAAGGTCTACAACTGAGAGAAATAACCAAGTTCTAAATATTCTAAGTGTACAAGACTGAGGTGATATATAGTTTATAAATATCATATAAATCCCCCCTACCCCATTTAATCTAGTAATGAACATGTTGGTTTAAAATAAAGGAATGCATACATGGGTGTGTATAACACACCTTGTCTTTACTTGAGTCTAACTTTAGTGCTTTTTTGGTGATCATCCTGCAACCAAGAACATGTTACTCTATATAATTATTTAATATAATATAAAATTTAAATGATTGAAATTAAAAAATAGCAAGGTTTATAAGTACACATCTATATCAATGTAATGATATTTCCCTTTGGTAATTTCAATTAAAATATGTACCATTATGAATCACTAAAACTAATATTATAATAAATATAAGTATAGAAAGTGCATATGTCTAAGGAAACAAAGAGATATATATATATATATATATATATATATATATATAGGAAGGCCCCTACCCCCAACCTTGGATAAATGGTGGATTGCCCCTTGGTAGATGAAACTAGCTCAATCATGCAACCCAATCATACTTATAACCTAGTGAGTCTGAGTGAACCAACTAAACTCACACTATCAAACTAGTGATGTTGGATGATACTATCAAGTTAAAACTATAAAATTAGAAATATTGAGTGATTTGATCACTTCAACCATACCAAAAAGTAAACTAATTACTATAATAGATTGGATCAATATAGTTCATAAAATTCCAACCTGGTGGGTGGTGACAGTCCCTAAAAGTGTTTGAAATCTAAAATTGATTTGATTTTGTAATATTAGACACACTTCACATAGCATATTCACCTTATATATATCTCATGCTAAAACTATGTATAACAATGAAACCAATGTATAGAATTCTACCACAAATTGCATATGAATAATATAACTATGCAATTTGGATAGTTTAAAACTTTGTAAGTATGGATGACATGCTTTTAAAATATGCCCCCAATATAATATGCAACTAAAAACTAATATGGGTGTTGATGTGGAGGATACGTTTACAAAACATGCCCCCACTATCATCTATATATATATTAAATACTAAGTGTGGATAACATGTTTCCAAAACATGCCCCCAATGAATTTGAGACTATGATCATGTGAAAATGATGCCTATATGGCATGCCCTCACTGAGTATAAAACTATGAATGTGTGGAAGCCATGCGTAGATGATATTTTTTTTATTATGTATCTCCTCAATCTTGTAAAATTGGCAAACCTAGACCTTGGTTGTTCCTCTTAGTTATACACTATCATTGATTTTTCAAGCCTTCCATCTACTCCATATTGTGCCCCTTGGACTATCTCTTAGTTTGACCAGTATTATATTGATGACATAGACATTTTATCTTTCCCAAAATGCTTAAAATGCATTTATCTTAAACTTATGTAAGTTATGATCATGTACCTATTTTGTTATTCCCTAGATACTAACATCCAAGATAGATAATAATGTTGAAATTAATGTCCTACCTCAATGCAAGTGTCGAGTGCCCTAAAGTCATCCAATTTGTAAATTAAATGTATCATAATTATTATCTTAAGTATTTTAATTTGATTCATCTCCTAATAGGATTGGTATAGATACAATATCAAGCCTCATTCATTTCTTACGTATAAAAGCCTAGAAATCAGACCAAAAGAGCATTCAATTGAGTAAAGCTTCCTTATTTATTTATATTTCCAAACTAGCCATAGGAATTACACATCTACAAGTCTAAATTACTAAAGGATAAACCCAAGAGCCCAATTTTCCAAGTTATAAGATAGGTCACTATTGTACTTGCTTTACACACATTGCATAAGACAACACATAAGGGAGAACTACATCAGTTTGTTTCCCTCTTCAGAATATTGGCTATGTAGGTAGCATCCTTTGATAGTGGAGACATTGGGGTTAGCTCAACACTATGTTCCCACTAACCCATTTTTCTCCAATGTTACATTGAAGATGGAAAACCAAGGTTTTTTTCCATTTCACAAGGAGCAGCTATCCATGACCCAGATCAAAATGCACCAAAGTAAACAAAAATACAAACCCAAAATAATATAGGTGGTTTCATCCTATTTAACCATATATTGTGTACATGACACTATCATTAGACTCATATAGTAGTATCAACATAATTATCCAAGGATGATACAACTATCTAGATAGCTAGAGGCACCAGATCCAAAATTTAACAATTGTTCCAGAACTATCTTCCTACCTCTTTCAGTCTTTTCTAGATGTAGAACTAAATTAACATCATAATGAGCTAAGTACTTCTATTATTTTTTATTTCTATATCTATCCTAGTTTTACTTTTTATATTTAGACTATCACAACATAATAAATTTAGTATATGCTTATATCTAAGTTTACAATTTAATTGACATGCTATAGATCTTGTTATCACCCTTGTGCCATTTCATTTCTATATTATTACCCCTAATCTTAAATTTAAAACATACATGTTTCATTTTAGGGTTAAATAATTGGTGAACCTGACATATGTGAATGCAATTTTTTTTTATTCCTAGGGTTTTAAACTAGCTAGGGTCTCAAATTATTGTAATTTTTAAGAAAAGGTTTTAAAAGACAAATTAGATCAAGAAAAGGATACAAATATACCTTTCAATAATAATAGTTAGTTTTCCAAATAATACGATTTTGGAAATAAATATTTACAAAATTTTGGTTATCATGGTCAAAGATTGGGAAAACATTCCCTAGACATCACTCACCCTATTTCCACATCTGATTTGAATGAGCACCAAGTCTTGGCCTATACTAGTAATACTAATACAAATCATTCAAAGATACATTTTTTCAAGGGCCAAGAACCTACAAATGAAATAAAATCCAAGATAAAGGAACAAATAGTAAAATATATATTGCCTAAACACCAAGGAGAGCACAACATAATGAAAATGGTAACGTCACAAAAGAACCAATGGGCACATCAAATATTTAAACTAGGATTTATATCAAAAAAGGTTACAAAGAAAGAGACACTTAAAAAATCTAAAATTTTAAATGTGGTTACAAAGGTGGTAATTACAATCCCTTCCTCATACCAAAACACTTATACAATTACTACTCATATTGATGGTGAGCAATCTATAGATGAATGATTCATCAAACCATGTTCTAACCCACTCAATAACTTACCACATGATCTATATATATCTAAAAGACCTAGAACCTATTGATTAAATCCTTTACCAATAAATAAATAACCAAATTTGGATAAATTCTAATAAAAAATACTAAGTAAAAAATTATCAAAAGAGCGTGAGAACCTTTCTAATCTATTATGCATGCATATGGCACATATGATACAAGGTCTACACAGACGCATGTTCTTGATGATATCTTGGGTTCTAGTGATACTTTTCCTTTTTCATGGCACCATTATAAAATACCAAAAAAACTCTAAAATTTTCTAAAAATCCCAAAAAAAATCACAAAACATTCAAAAAGTAAAAAGCATTCAAAAATCTAAAAACACTGTCAGATTTCACATGTTCTATTGGCTCCTTGGCATCTATATTTTACTTCCATATTAATTGAAGGTAGAAGGCATACTCAATTACTCCTACATACACATACATGTCACACTTCTACATTGGGTGTGATATAGGCATACACAGATGCATGATACACTCCTATTTTAGACATTGGGCTTTCCCTCTACTCATGTCATGGCGACATTGAGGCATCTGCTTCTTTGATCTTGATACACACAGGTTATATGATTCAATTATGACTCTAGACTATATTTTTTGAGTTTACATATGTACTTACAAATGCCTATTATTCATGATTATATCTTACACAAGGTACTTAATATGCTATACACTTCACATACTTTTCTAACACATTAGATCTATGGGTCACTATGACATGTTTGTTAGTTGCTTATGTTTTAATTTATGCACTTTCTTGAGTTTTTTGTCTTACTTGTTTGATAATTTCAATATTCTCCCTTTCTTATGGCCCACATGCCTATGTAATCTTTCTTTGACATTTACATCATGTCATTTTTTATGGTATGGACATTTTAATATGTCTTTCTTGATTTTATAGACATTTGACTAAGTCATATCACTTCGATTGTGAGGCATTTGAACATGACCCTTATTTTTAATCTCTTTCGACAATTGCTTGTTGACTTTACTTTGAGTGATCTTGTGTGTGTGATTATTTTCTTGTTGAGCTTGTACTATTACTATCTTGATATTGTCATGATCTTTATCATGCATATTAGGCCTACATGTGATCACATTGGTTCTATGCACTTATATGATACATTTACAAATAGATGTTCCTCATATATGTTAAATGGTTACATTAATAGATTATACATTTGTCTCACCCTTTTGAGGTGATGTAACTCCCAGTTCCAATTTTCCTTCACCTCAAAGGGAGGCATATTAGTGGGGGCATGCTTAAGAAGCATGTTCTTCACACTTGGCACATTTTTCAGATTCAGTGGGGGCATGTTTGGGAGCATATTATCCACATTCATTTAGTATATGGTGTTTATAATAGTTCATAGATTCAGTGTGGGCATGCTTTGGAAGCATGTTCTCCACACTTATTCATTCTTCAACATCTCCAGTTTATAGTGGGAGAATATTTTGGAAACATGTCCTCCACATTGGTACATATATCAATTTTTATATTTTCCCATATATAGTGGGGGCATGTTTTGGAAGCATGTCTTCTACTCTTACAAGTTATTTAAACTGGACAGAACACATATTTATATGATTTAGATTTATAGTTTTGGTATAATTTTATATAGTGATATAATTATTATGCATAGTTTTAGCATGAGACATATCTAAGGTGCATATGTTATGAAATATGTGCCTAATATTGAAAAATACAAATAAATTTCAGATTTTAAAACTATTACACATTGATATCCCACAAAATTTTATATACCATATTGAACCAATCTATTACAGTAGTTGGTTTACCTTTTGGTATGGTTAAGGTGATCAAATCACTCAATCTTGCCAAGTTTTTAAGTTGGACTTTATCATCAAGCCTCACCAAGTTATAAGTATGATTGGGTTCTATGGTTGAGCTAATATAAACTTCCAGGTGTAACTCACTTTTTAATCTAATATTAGGGGCATCTCTCTCTCTCTCTCTCTCTCTCTCTCTCTCTCTCTCTCTCTCTCTCTCTCTCTCTCTCTCTCTCTCTCTCTCTCTCTCTCTCTCTCTCTCTCTCTCTCTCTCTCTCTCTCTCTCTCTCTCTCTCCTTGGATATATGAACTTTAATTATTTATCTATATTTATCTTAATCTTAGTTTAAAAGCATTACAATGATACATTTTTTTCAAAAAAACTTGACAATAGGTAAGGCATTTACATTGACATACAGGTCTAAAACTAAACCTTGCTCTTTCATTTCAATATATTTCAAGTACTTTTAACCTATATTATATGCATTAATTATACATTATAACATGTTATACATTTTAGGTTAGTCACCAGTAAAGCACTCAAATTCAACCTAAAAAAAGACAAGGTGTGCATACACACCCATCTACTTTTTTATCTCGTTTAAACTAAAAATTTCATTACAGGATTAAAAGGGTGGAAATGTAAATGGTATTTTATGATTATTTATCACATCAATATTATAAACTTGGAAAACATAGACCTTGGTTGTTCCTCTTAGTTCTACATCATCCTTACTTTTTCAAGCCTTTTATCTGCTCTATCTTATGCCCCTTAGTTTATTTCATGGTATAATTAGTCTTATATAGATGACACAAACATTTTATCTTTCCCAAGATTCTTAAAATGTATTTATCTTACACCTCTACAAGTTTTGAGACTGTACCTATTTTTCTACTCCCTGGACACTAATATCTAGGACAAATAATAACATCAACATTACTATCCTACCCTGATGTAAGTGTCTAGTGCCCTAAAGTCATATATTTTGTAAATGAAATGTATCTTAATGGTTGGCTTACATGTTTTAATGCAAGTTATCTCTTGATAGGATTGGTATAAATATATCAACCCTCATTTATTCCTCACCTATGAAATCTTAGAAATTAGGCCAAAAGAATAACCAAAGAGCATTCAATTTAGTAAAACTTCCCTATCTATTCCTATTTCAAAACTAGTCATAGAGACTACACATCTACAGGTTTGAATTATTAAAAGAGTAACCCAAGAGCCCGATTTGCCAAGTTACGAGCTAGGTCATTATTTTACTTATTTTACACACATTGCATGATTCACACATAAGCCAACACATAGGGTAAATCAGTCTGAGGTTACCTTTAGAGTATTGGATATATAGGTATTATCCTTTTATATTATGGTTATTAGGGTTAGCTCGACACCATGTGCCCACTAACCCATTTTTCCTTAAGGTTTTATTGAATATGAAAAACTAGGGTTTTTTCCATTTCATAAGGAGCAACTGTATATGACCTAGATCTGAATGCACTATAGTGAAGGCAAATCCAAACCTAAAATAATCTAAGTGGTCACATCTTATTTCAATAGATATTTTATATAGGACATTATTGTTAGACCCAAACAATAGTGTCAACATAACTATCTAGGGTTGATGTAATTATCTAGACAGTCAGATGCACCAGATTTAGAATCTGACAATTGTTCCAAAACTATCTTCCCACCTACTTTCATCATGTTCCAAATCTAAAATTTCATTATCACCATAAAAAGATAAGTACTTCTATTATTTGTCATTTTTATATCTATCTTAGTTGTACTTTCCATAATTAGACTATCTTAGCATAATAAATTTAGTGTATGCTTATATTTGAGTTTAGAATTTAATTAGACTACTATAAATCTATTTAGAACCCTTGTTCCATTTTATTTCTCTATTTTTAACCCTAATTTTAAATTGAAAACATACAACATATTTAATTTTAGTATTAAACATGATACCTCTATGACATTTCCCCACTGATATGCCCCCTCTTTGAGGTGAAGGAAGAATAAAAACTAATAGTTACCTCACCTCAAAATGATAATATAAGCATATAACTATGAATGAACCATTTATTATATAAGATAACATGTCTAGGTAAATGTATCATTAAAACACCATAATGTGATCACATAAAGGTGTAAGATGAATGATAACTATCATGGCAACATCTAGATAGTAACAATACAAACTCAAAAAACAACCAATCACACATATATGAGCACTCAAAAGTAAGTCAAAGTATAATGGTCCAATGAGACCATAAACAAGGGGTTGTGATCAATAAGAATCTAAGAGGGTAGATTAGTATCATATTAGTATGATTAAAAACCAAACAAAAACACACTAATAAAACTAACACCTCTAGCCTAAATAGTCAGGGAGCAAGAGAACAATACAAGTATCTATGAATAAAAGAAGAAACAACCATTATTTACCTTCCTTTATAGCAATATTTGTATGTTGGCCATGGATGGATGTGATTGCTCATGTGATCAAAGAATCTTTGGCAATGGTGTTCCTTACATCATCTCTCCTTGTCACCTTGGCAATGTTGGGCTTAGCTTTGGCTTTGGCTTGGCTTGGCTTGGATCTCTCTCAATAAATGAGAATTATAACACTATAAAGAGGGTCTTTGAAGTTATTTTTCCATCATAACATTATACCAAAAGAGCATGTTGAATAATGGGTGAGACCTTGTGTATATATATCCTTCCAAACTAACTCTAACCCAAGTGTAGTTAGGTTAGAGTTAATCACGATTAAATTTATATTAACCTTAGTTGAGTTAAGGAGGGGATAAATAATTAATAATTGGGATAGATATCCCATTAATTAAGCATGGCTCTCCATTTCTTAATTTAAGGCTTTAGAGAAGATATTTTCAATTCTATGACTTTGAGGATGATGACATCATCAAGGCCTCATTTTTATTAAATTTTCATTTTTTTTTTAAATTCATTTTCACTAATTGCATATGGAAATTATACTTAAGCATTTAATTTAATTTTATTAATTAATTTTTCTTATAATTTTTTCACTTTAAGCATTGTTTAAGTGCCCCACTTAATGGGTCCAAAGGCCAAATTGTCAATTTTTCCAGGTCACAAGTTAACTAGACATGAATTTGTGAGAGGTTACTATTGCATATAGGATAATACCCCAAATAGGGATGCCTTAACATTATTCTAAGTCCTAATATCTGGTGTGCATAAGAATTTAGGACACTCAGTGATTCTTAGGATTAATTTGTATTATTTGATAAAAATCAATCTGAAGTCCAATTGGAACACAATTATGGCAAAAATGAGGTGTCTATAGTTTTCCCCTATTTTAAAAGATGTTTCAAGATGTAGGAATAGTAACATCTTCTCAAATATTGAAAAATTCATTGATGCCTTGGCTAATGACCTAGAATGTGATGGATGAGCCCTAGATGCCCCTTTGAGGGAGTGTGAGGTAAATAAGGTTGGCAAACATTCCCTCAAAAATAAGAAAATAATGCTACCAATAGGGAATAGGGGTAGACATACTGATTTTACCAAAGGTGGTTATAATCAGTGTCATAGTGAGATGCCCTTGTAGGTAGGTAAAAATAATGATTTATCTATAGGCAATTATAATCATTAATACTATGAAAACTTCCCTAGTAGGGTAGATGAGTGTATATAATTATTTTAACAAAGGCAGTTCTAATCATCAGTAAAGTGAGGTGCCCTAGTAAGGTGGGGGTGAGAAAATAATGATATGCCCAAAGGTAGTTATAATCATTAGCATAATTAAAATGCCCCTATAGGTCAGATCGATAGAAACATAATGATTTGCCCAAAGGTGGTTATAATCATTAACACAATGAAAATGCCCCAATAGGGTGGATGGAAGCATGGTATAATTCATATTTTCCCCAATAGGGAAAATCAAGAAAGAGGGCTTAAGTATTGAATCCATAGTTATGAAGTAAGAATAAGTCAACAAAGATAATAAACATGACTTTGTACTACCTACTAGTATGGAGATGTACATCCTAACTAGTAGGGATTAAAATTCAATTTTGATTTAATTACTCTACATTTGGGTCGTATTAAGATAGGTTGGGAAATTTTTTGAGTGTGAACCAAGAGAATTATTGTGGCGCCATTGCTTGTAAGCTCTACTAAACTAATTTTTTTGTAGCTTTAGATATTATATATCATAGTTATGGACAATTATAATAATAATGTGTATCTAAAGCATGGGAAAACTCAATGTAAATGCAATTATAAAACACTTGGGAATAATATATGAAAGATAAAATCCCAAGTGAATATAATGTAATAAACTAAGTAGAGGAATTACACTAATTCACAACTAAATTATAAGATATGGGTAATAAAGCCTCAAGTGTAAATAAAGTGTAAGAATCCTATGGCAACCAAGAAGAAAAAAGGCAAAAAAGACAAATAAAAACAAAAAAAATAAATAAATAAACAAAACACCAATAAAAATAAACAAACAAACAAAAAAACACCTATAAATGAAGATGAACAAAAAATGAAACACTAATAAATAAACATGGACAAACACCAAAACACAAATAAATAAACATGGCCATAAAAAAAATAAAAGAAATGAACAATCCAAAGTCAAGAAAAGTGAAATAAATAAAATTTTATAAACAGACAAAGGCAAAATACAAACAATGATTAATCACAATATTAGTACAAATAGAATACAAATTGTTTTTGCATATGTAAATAGAGGAGTTACTCTTGGTGATAGAGTGACCCCTAATCTAGATATCAATGAAACAAGTATAACACATAGGAACAAAAGACTAACAATGTTTCCCCTAGGCTATAGGGATCAATGACACACAAAAAGGATATTGGGGGAAAAGAAGAAAAGGAAGGGGTAGTTGAGATGACTCCAGATGTACTAGGCAAGTGGATGTTACCTACATAATCCCATGGACATAAGATCTAACATGAACTTCAAGCCAAATTTAGTTCTCCTAGGATATGGGATAGAATAAAATTGATGAGAAGGAAACATTATTGACTTGTAGAGGAAATTAGGAATGCTCTCATAAAATGATGAGAGTGTAGGAAAAGAGAATGATGACACTCATAATCATGAAAGCGTCAAAAAAAAATTGATAGTATGGTTTAGGATAAAACCACACTAAAAGGAAAGAGATGAGTATCCATAAATGAACCAAATTAGTGATTCATAGTGTCTACTACATCTAAGGCTAAGAATAAGATTGATCTCATAAAATGGCAAGGGCATTGGAAATAATTTCCCATAAAATGGTGAGAACATAATAAAATCTAAGTGGTCATTAGTGTATCAAAGTTCAATGCACAATGCTCATAATTTAAACTCAAAAAATGGTGAGAGCATACACCTAAGGCCAATAAGGATGGGGAAACTAAAGGATAAGTGGTGACCAATGAAATAGCCAAGAGTCCCATAATCCTTAAGGCAATGAAATGGTCAAAAAATAAAGGAAGGTGCATCTAAGCTAGCCTGAGATCCCTACGTATCCAAGAGTTACCTACATATCCTGTGTGGACCTCAGGTCAATGTAGTTTCTTTAAAATGGGAGGGAAAATACCAAGGTGGTATAGAAAGAAACTAAATATATAAAATGGCCCATACCAAAAAAAATTAATTGATTTATATCTCACATGGAAATTATAAGCCAATTTTCATGATTTTGTGATTTTTAAGATTTTCAAAAAAATTCAAATGTTTTTGGAATTATTTAGGCATCTCAACTTGATCAAGAATTATGAGATATAGAATCATCCAACTCACAAAATGGTGAGTTCGTGGATTAAAAAATCTCACAAAATAGTGAAAGCGTGCAAACTTAAATTACTCATAAAATGGTGAGAGCATAGAAAAGAGATGACTGAACTAACCTTAACATAAATCAAGCACTACCTACATAGTAATGTTAAGACCTCAAGTCATTGTAGTTCTATATTTTAAAGGAAGAATATGACTAGGTAATATTAAGTTAATGAATTAGGCAAATGGCATAATATAGCACGGTAATGATAAGGTGATGTGTCAATGCATGGTAAAGGTTTTGCTCCTAATTTTCCCACAGGTAATTATAATTAGAAAATAATGGCATGGGTCAATGATACTAATTTTCACAAATGTGGTTATAATTATTAGCATCAATAAATGAGATAGAACATGATAACAAAGAAGAATGAAATTTACAAATGACTATCATACTGCTCCAAGATACTGCCTCTTTGTGAAATACTAGATCAACTATTGAAACTTTATCTCAATCCCCTTTGTTAAGGTGCCTAAAGAACCAATGGATCTGAACCCATGTATTTGAACCAAGGTCAAAAAGGGTGGGGTGGGAGGGTAGAATAAATTTGGTCAATAGGGAAGGTATGCAAGGGATGGTATATAGTATAATACAAGGAAGGTGATATTATGGTACGATGTAAATAATCCTCATAGACAATACCTCAAGTATCTCAAGAGAAATAATACATGTATTATATTCATAAGCTCATCAAGTTCATCTCCATTTGGTGTAGCTAACATATAAGCCCCAGAGCCATAATTAGCAACGATGACATAAGGGCTTATCCAATTAGGCTTGAACTTGCCTTTCTTATTTTTCTCAATTTTGTTGTTCTTATGGTTTTCTTTGAGGACAATATCACCAAACTCAAACTCTCTATGCTTGACACATTGGTTATACTAACTACGTAGTCTATTATAATATGCTTGAAGGCTATTTATTATGGTCATGCATTTTTTATCCTATAATTCAAGCCATTGTAGACAAGCTACTCTGTAAACATCATCATCAAGGATGTCTTTTGATGAGATACAAAGAAAAGGTAACTCAACCTTGATGGGAAGAATGGCCTCAGTGTCATAGATAAGGGAATGTGGTATGGTTCCTATTGGAATATAGTAATTATTACGGTAATAGCAAAGGGTGCAAAAGATCTGTAGATGTCAATCTTGGCCACAATCATTGATAATTTTCTTCATAATATTGATAATGGTCTTCTTAGATGCTTCTGCTTGGCCTTTACTTTGTGGTGAATATGCAGTGAAAAATTGTTGGGTAATGTTAAACTTCTCATAGAGTGCTTTGACATCATTATTCTTAAATGATCTATCATTATCAGATATAATGTCGGATGGGATACTATAGCAGTGAATGAGTTGGTTGAAGATGAATTTGGAAATTTATTTTCCAATCATGTGAGGGGTATAGTTTTAACCCACTTAGTGAAATAATCAATGGTGGTAAGGATATGTTTATGCCCATCTGAGGAGGTGGGGTTGATCTTCTCGATGATATTGAGTCCTCATATTAAAAATGGACATGGTGTAGTCATCAGTTTGATTGTTTTGGCCAAAGCATGAATCAAATTTACATGCCTCTAACATTTCTACATCTTTTTACATAAGTAATTACATTTTCTTCTATGGTTGGCCAATAGTAACCAGAACATAGGAGATTTTTGGTATGGGTTCCAAAACCTCCTTCGTGGACTTCCTACAATGATAATGTAGCTTATGCCAAATTCAAATAATGAAGCAAAGATCCATCAAAGCTTTTTCTATAAAGGGTTGGGCTAAGTAGGGTATAAAGAGAGGCTTCATGTGTAAAGGCTTTTTTTAAGTGAAAGGTCATGTGGAAGGATTTGGTCATGAAGGTAGTTATACAAGTTTGAATACCAAATAGAACTGGGACCAACAATATCATAGATCATTTCAATGGTAAAATGTTCATGAGAATGTGATAGAATATGTTGAACAAAAAAATGATAGTCTTTTAACTTGTATATGATTTAGATCAAAGAACTAATGGTAATCATGGCATATGTCATCTTGTTATTATCCCAAGGTATGTGTTGAAACTAAATGTGGGAAATTTGTTGCTTTAAAATGTCCACCATAGCCTTGTATGGTACTAGCTTAATAGATTTAGTCTAGAATTGGTTTGTAAACTAATTGATGATTAACTAAGAATCATCATGAACTAAGAGATTCTTAAAGCTACATTATATTTCTTGATGAAGACTTACAATAGGTGTTTCATATTCAGCCATGTTATTAGTACAAGGAAAGTTGATACAGAATAATTTGGGAGTAATATCTCCATATGGTATAATAAATAACAAGCCTACTTCTAATCCATAAGATGTGAATGACCCATCAAAATATATCTTCTAATTTTATTCTTTAGGAGGTGTTTCTATGATGGTCATGATGGAATCATCAAGAAATGAAAGTGAGTGGTTGAGTATCTAAAAGGGGGCTTTAGCAAGCTGATCTACAAGTACTTATCCCTTTATGTCTTTTTGATTTACATACTCAATCTCAAACTCACTTAAAATCATGATCAACTTATCCATGCAACCTTTTAAAGCTACTTTTGATATAGATATTTGAGTAGATCTACTCTAGCAACGACTATGGTCTTGTTATTAAGCATGTAATGATAGAGCTTTTGAGATGCAAAGACCATAGCTAAACATGATTTTTATATTATCATATAGATTTTGTCATTTAATAATAGTGTACATCTTAGATATTACATGGCATTTTCTTTCTCATTTTCATCATGTTAGGCTAGCAGTAACCCTAGGGCATTATCGTGGCAGATAGGTACAGTAGAAATGGCCTCCCTGACATTGGTGGTAATAAAATGGGTGGATTGGCTAGGTATTCCTTTAAGTTCTCAAAGGTTGTCTAATGTTATTCATTCTAAATAAATTTAATACATTTCTTTAATAAATTAGTGAAAATATGGAATTTATTGATCAATTGTCAAATGAAGCATCTGATAAACTAGATTTTTTCTTACAAACTATGGAGTTGCTTCAAAGTGGAAGGTGGTGGCATCTCAGTAATGGATTTTAATTTGGAAGGATCAACTTCAATGCCTTGATGAGAGATAATAAATCCTAAAAATGTGTGTGAATTGACACCACAAATTCACTTCTTAGGATGAAGTTAAACCTTGTAATCACAAAGCCATTCAAATATCCTTCATAGTATGGTAGGATGATCTACATGGGTCTTAAGTTTTCCTAATATGTTATCAACATTGTATTTTAAAATATCATGCATAATGTCATGAAATATAATGGTCATAGATCTCTGGTATGTTACCTCAGCATTATTAAGGCCGGCATAACCTGGTAGCAAAACATTCCCAAAAGAGTGGTGAAAAATTTTTTTTGTTGGTTTTTTAGTGTGATCCTAATCTGATTATATCCTAAAAATACATCCATGAGGGAAATAATTTCATTCCTAACTATGGAATCAACTATAATATCAATTTTTGATAGAGGAAATTCATCCTTTAGATAGGCCTTATTGGTGTGTCTAAAATTGGTGCAAATTTGTATCCCTTCTATTTTTACTAACAGGCACAATGTTTGAGATCCACTTTAAATAGCCGATCAGTCTGATGCATCTCACTTCCAAGAGTTTTTAAAAATATTTATTAACTAATATATTAATATGAGGATGCATTTTAATTAATTTATGCTTCACAGTTTTGGTATCAAGATGCACAACAACATGGTGTAAAACCAAAACAGGGTCTAAACATGGCATGTCTAAATAGGGTTGTGTAAATATGTCAACAAACTCCCTCAAAAGGGTTGTAAAAACTTCACATTCCTCCTCAGAGAGGGACATGTATAATTTTATCCACTCTAGGTCCTCTCAAGTCCCAATATTAAATTTTATAGTATCCTCTGCTGTGTGTTTTGATCCATCTTCTAGAATGGTTGGCAAGGATGAATTTAAATATCCTAACGGTATCAATCGCCATGTAAGAAATATTGTAGGACATTCTTAGATTATTTCATCAAAGGAATTTTATTCCTCTATAGTGAGCTTAGAACCAAAATTAAGTGCATTATTGGTGGTCCCCTGAGCTCCATTTGAAGAAGGGTAAACATCCACATCTAGTGGTGCCTGAAATAGGTTTTCACTAAGAGACTAGCCTTTTTCTTTACTTTTCCCCTAGTCTAAAAGTGACTCAAAGAGGTTTTCACTTTGAGACCTCAATGTTTTATTCTTTTTATTTTGGCTAAGGGTGTTTACCCATTCTCTAAAATAGGCTACAGGATCTAGTTTGATAGAGAACGCTTATTTATGGTCTCCCAATGTAAGATTATCTCTTAGGCTTATAAAATAATAAAAGGCCTCATCATTCTCAAACTTTTCTAAAGGTATTATGGATTCTTATTTGTCCTAGTATATAAATTAAGGATGATAAAAGGGAAGCGAGGAATGTTAGATTACTAGCATAATGGTATAAATGATATATGGCTTAAATAAGTTGGTGTTGTTAAGGTCTTTGTATATGTCATGATCAGACTCTACTTTCGACATCATTTCCACTAGTCATTGGAATTAGATCATGAATAATATATGTGGTCTCACCCCTGGGTAGATTAAATTTGATACTATGAATTCCTTTGTATCTAGTCATAGAAATGGGCTTAAGAGTACCCTACTAATTTTCCCACAAGCATCTACCTTCATATGATTGGTTATCCATGATCTTGTTATGGATGGGATACTTTTTACTATGGTATAAATCATTCAATTTCTCATTATATAACCATGAATCATCATTTTCAAGCAGGTCTTATTATAGGCTAGTGGTCTGTGTGAAGATAACTTGTACTAGGCTATAAAGCTTTCATTTTCCCTTTCATCTCCATTCCATATTAATTGGCCTAGATTTAGGTCTTTTATAGGACTTGGAGTTATGTGTAAGCTTGGATATGTGGAATGTGTCATGGGTAATATACTCTCCTAGACCATTTTCTAAGAATGTAAAATGATTAGACATTTCAATAGGAGGTACATGTGAATATGAGGCAAGGGTATCAAGGTCTATGGATAGAGTCACCTCCAACCTAGAGTGAGAAAAATTGATACTTTGGTACAAGGTTGAAGGCATTGCACAAATTTCATGTATCCATGGTCTTCCCAAGATAAAATTGTATGACAAATCTAAGTCTAGCACATTACAAAGTGTATCATGGGTCAAAGGCCCAATGATCACTAGAAAACTTATGGTTCCTTATGATTCTCATTCTTAATTATCATAGTCCTTGATATTAATAGTATTTGACCAAAGTTTAACAAATGTTTATCCTAGATGATTAATTAGATTCAAAGACACAATATTCAAGCCTTATCCATTATCTATGAGGACACATTTAAATTTGTGCCTCATGATGATAACTTAAATCTATAATGGGTTATTATGGAGATGGCTAAGGGATGACATATCACCTTGGTCAAAGGTTAACTATTGGTTTGGGGCTAGGTGTCCAGCTAAAGATTTAAATTTGTTTGGTATGATGTTATTTAGAATTTGAGATTGGCTTAGGAGTTCAGTAAGGATATCTTTTAGATGGTAGATGTATGCAACAAATAAAAAATGGAGATTTGTGTGGGTGTCTTTTGGATTTGTTCCATAATATCATACATCTTTTCCTTAACATTGGTAATTGGATTACTCTTAGCTAGCATAGTGGGTTAGATCGGCTCATTGGTAAGGGGGTACAAGCCTTGTATGGTTATTTTAGACTGCCAAGTTGTGATGGCATAATTTAGATTAGGTACAGAACTGTCATAACTAGAAAATGATGGAGATGGGATAGAGAGGATAATTCTTGATTATTTATATGTTTGGCTAAGTTCATATGGAAATTAAAATTTATCAACATAAGGTCCTGAGATGGTAATCCTTTGTAGTTATTGTGTTTACTTGCGATCACAAGTCAAGGAAGGATTATTGGCATTGGTAGTTTGATTGGCATTGTTAGATAATGGTCCTAGTGTATTGGCATTCAGTCTCATATTAATGGTAATGGTAGATACATAACCTCTTGTAAATATGACCTTCAACTTTGTTGTAGTCATGTGCAACTTCTTGATAGGTTTATTGGTTATTAGGGTCATTTTGGCCTTGGTTCCTTCCATTCGATGGTTGACATTGTTGTTATTACTACTAATATTGTTATTATTGTTGATGTAGTTGTGGCATTTATTTTTATTGTTATTGATTGGCATTATTATGCTCTAGAAAAGGATTTTGTTAGATACCCAAGTTTTGATTGGAAATATATGTTCTATGCTTCAATGGGATCTATCCATTTTCCAACATATTCTCAATAAGGTGCTTTAGTTACACACAATGGTGTATAGAATGTCCATAAACATGATGGTATTCATAAAACTCATGCTCTTTGTACCAATCTAGATAAGGTATTCTTTCACTAAAGTGTTTGTAAATCATCTAACCAATCACATTATTCATGGCTAATTTATGAAACACTACCTCAATAGTCTCACTAAGGTCATTTAAGACTATAGGAGTGGGTCTTATTCTTGATGGAGGGGTTTTCAAAGGTGGTATTTATAGCATTTGAGGAGTTATCCTAGGTTGAGGCATAAGCTATGTTTGATAAATAGGCTATATTTGTGGAATGAGTTGCATTTATAGCATAGGCTAAGAAAATAGTGTTTTCATTGTTTAAACATGACATGACTCAATTACTCCATTACTAACAACATTCTTGTTGTGCTTATATGGATTGGGTTTTCCATAGTTACTAGCCTAAGAAGGTGTATATATTTATGCTTAGACTATACTAGGGCTCTAACTTGCACTTGAATTTTTGTTTTAACTCTAATTTGAAGAATACAACTTGATAATCCCTTTGTTGATAAGGGCTTTTTCGATCTGTATGCCTTTCTCAATGATCTTCTTGAAAGTGCGAGCACACCAAAACTCCAAGTGATAATATATTTCATTGTGAATTTTTTTGGTAAACATAATTGCCAATTATTTATCTAATAAGTTATGGGTGAAGTGACTAGAAAGTGCTCTCCATTGTTATAATTAGCTATCAAAGTTATCACCAACTTTATACTTGGCCTGACTCAAATCCACTATTAAAATCCCATGCTTGAGATTGTAGTAGAAATGTTGCACAAATTTATCTAAAAGATCATCAAGGTTAGATATTGAGTTCTTTAGCAACTTAATAATCCACTCCAAACCCTATCCATATAGACTTCGAGGAAAAATAATAAGTAGATAGATGTCACTAGAGGCCACTGGTTGGAAAGTGACAAAAAAACTCTTTTAAATTTTCATTGGGGTCTACTTTACCCTTGTACTTGTCAAATTTTATCAACTCATAACTTGGAGGAAATGGTATTTGAAGATACTCCATGTTAAATGGGTATGAACACATGTCATCCAATTTGAACTTCTTGGTTTGATTTCATGTCAGAATGGTTAAAATTACATTTTTAATTTGTTATAGTTCTTAGGCTAAGAAACTTGATGGCACATTTGGTTGTGGTTGTGGTTGGGTAGTCGAAGATGGATTACCTTGACTAGGGTATAGTAAAGGTATGGAGTATTATGGAACATTATTTTGATGGACCAATTGAATAGGATTATACATTCATGCATTGGGATGAGGTTGTTGATACTGCATGTGCTTATGTTAAATATTCTAGATTAGATTTAGAAGATAGCCTTGGGTTTGAGGGAATTAGGATTGTGATGGAAGTATATGGCTTTGTGGAAGGTATTATGCCTGCCAAGTTTGAGTAGGGACTTATTTCCAAATAGTGAAACCTAGATAAATAAATGATACTTATTATTGATTATGGCCCTATATTTGAATATGTGGCACACACTAGGTAAAAGGTAATTATTGCCTAATAGGTACTTACTGTATGTTGGCACCTCTTTTTTAAACAAACACTTATTGTGAACTATATGCTTGTTGGGTGTTTTGGATTTGTCACTGATGAATAGGAACATGTTATTGACTAGACAACATCTATGACTATGGAGGTACATTAGTCTATGGTTGTTGAGGTATATTCATCACTACGTATTGAGGTGGAACATTTTTTTCCTTATGTTAAAGTGGAAAATTTTTTGCCCCCTATTGAGGTGGCATAGTGTTATGCCTCTATGAAGGTGGTAAATTGGTTAGTGCCTATGGCTATAGAATATTAGCCATCACCTATTGATGTGGGATAATATTCATCACTTGTTGAGGTAAGACATTGGTTGTCACTTTATTACTTATCCCTTATTATTGCATGTTTAAAGAATTAATTGTTTGAGGAGTGGGAGTAATATGTTGTGGTTGGGAACTAGGAATTCTTTCCCCTATTGTTGTGAACCACTCATGGTATTGGTAGGAGGTGCTTATTGTTTCATATTATTTATTGGTGTATTTAGCTCACCTTGGCCTAAATTAGAATACACTTGCATGTTATTCATTCTATTTGGCACATGGTCTTGATTAAAGGCCATAATCACATCCTCAATGAATGGGACATTAAACATGTCACCTATTGAATTACTTTGGGAAAATGGTTCAACACCTAGATTAGCATGACCTAAGAAATCAATAGGTACTCATGTTGAAGGAGTTAGTTTTATAAGTAGAGCATTCAGTATGGCCATAGCATTTAAATTATGTGTTAGATTAAGATAACTCTGATATGCTTGTTGTATTTTAATGAATTGGTCATCCATAGGGCCCGTTCCCTTTACAAGCATATTTGGATCTTAGTTTGTCATTGACATGAGTTCTTGAGAGTAACTAGTAGAGGCATGTTTGATAGTTTGGGTATAAGGTATGTTTTCAGTCATTCTAACTAGACTAAGAAAGTTTTCATGGGGAAAGTCTTTTGGAAACTTGGCCCCTACCTCCTTGTCTCTAACTAAAACCTCATCCTTATTTTAAAGCAAGTGATGATCAAATAATTATGGGTCATATTTTGATGGATTGGTAATTTAATAAGGCTATTGTTGGACTTGTTCAATAATAGATTACACACTAGTAAGGTATTGAGTTACTTTTTCTCATTCTTGACATGGATAAGGAGGTGTATTAACCAAGTAGTGTGCTAATAGATCTTGGCATTATTCTGCTTATTGAGAAGTGTGATGAGGATATGCTTCCATCTCACAAACTACATCATCACCATATGGGTCTTGAACAAAGGAATCATTCATGACTATGTTTTCATAATCAAGATTATACATGGTTCTACTACATGTGTAACGAGGCATATCCAAACCCATGACTAATGTCTCAAAAATAAAAAGGTTTCGAGTTCATAAAAATCTTCAAACATGGTTTAAAATAATTGGTCGATATTTGGTACATCTTGAAACTTGTTTTAAATAGAAAACTTGGTGTATTATTTCCAACATTCTATACTTGACCTAGAATGGAGATCTTTCTCTAAAATCATCAATAATAAACCTGGTCTCAAATATATCCAAGATATAATGTCTTGCACACAAATGGTCAATATGAAAGGCAAATTTAAATCATGGTTTTAGTAAAGTGTTTTGAAAAAATATAATTGAGGTTTTAAAAAAATGGTGCTAGGTCTTTAGAAATAAGGCACAAAGCTAGACTCAAAAGGTACGAACAAAATCTGAAAATTGAGCAAATGCTAGGTCTTTGGTAATAAGGCACAAATATAGACTTTGAAACAAACTAGGTCTAAAAACTAAAAGGCAAATGCTAGGTCTTTGGAATAAGTCACAAAGCTAGACTTTAAAAATTAAATAGGTCTTAAGATTGAGAAAGGCACTTAATATATCTTATAAAACAAACAGTTTAAACACTTTGACTCAATCTAGTCACATGGATTTTTAAAAAAAACTTGACCTTAATATAAGACATTCACTCTAGGAACACACCTAAAACTAATTGGTAAATTCAATCTCAAGTAATCAAAGTAAAGGTGATGAGTAAAGCATTCAAGCCTAAGTGATAAGTAAGGCTCCAATGTAAACTAATTGTGTTTAAGGTTGTACTTAAAATATTTTTGATGTTAGTTTGATGCAACAAATAAAATCGAGCCACAAATAAAATAGACCACTTCCTAGATCTAGGCAAAAGTAATCTTCACATCAAGTAAGGGAATTAGTCCAAGTTGCAAAATTCAAAGGTAAGAGGTAAAAACACAAGCCAAAATTAAGCAACACCTAGGTGTAGACTGATCGATTTTGAGTCTAAACTTAACAAGATAAATTCTGAACTTGTTTTAAAAGAGTTGGATTCCTCAAATGGTTAACATCCTAGACCCAAATGAATGGCATAATGACACCAATTATATACCAAAGGCATACATGGTTTCAAACTTAATTTGAAACAAGGTAATGTTTTTGAAATAATGTGAACAACATAACAATGTTCCTTCAATCAAATGATATGACAATATTTTTGGATTTAAAACTCCATGAAAAATACTTGGGATAAAATGAGCAGTGTAACAATGCCCTATTTAAACAAGAAACACACACACATTTTTTAGGATAAATAATTCTAAGGTAAAAATGTGACATTAAACAGATAGAATGTCACCTCTTAGGCTAAAGTGGTGTAAAAACATGTGATTGGTCATGACTCATTTTGCACAAACAAAAAAATAGTTTCTAGTATTTAAAACACACATTTAAGTCAAAGAAAATAGAAGTAACATAAATGGATCATCCTATCCCTTTAACTAATACGGGTGTGCATAGATTTAGCCAAAGTTTCCACTGATATACCAATGCTTGTAATGAATTAAGTGTTAATCTAAAAATTAAATTATAGGTGTAGGTAGAGTTCTTATGCCCCCTCTATCTCTCAAACATTAATACATGGCATAAACTTAAAGTGAGGACCATGCAGCATTTGGCATGAAATTCCATGATAAGTGGGGTTTGAATAAAAAACTATAATTTTTAAAAATACTAGATGGTACCAAATGTGGCTAACTCAAGGGTGAAATCACATCAATTGAATCCAAACCACCTAGATTAGTATGAAAGGTTCTATTCCTTTTCATAGTTACTCCAATGATGTACTACTTAGTGGAATCTAATGTTTGGATATTGTATAGCCTAGGGACCCATTGGGATGGTCAAGCTAAACTCTCACCACTATCCCATCAAATGATATGTCTAATTTATATACTCCATTATGGAGTGAGGTTAGTATGATGTTGGGAGATGAAAGCCTAGGTCAACATACCCCTAAATAACTCATGGGGAAGTGATGAACTCCTACCCACAAGACAAGTGCATAAAAAAAATGAAAAAATGGAAAGACTTTATAGGTCACCTTTGAATCACCCAAGTCACTTGGAGCCTCGGGAGAGCATACATGACATTCTTTCTAACACAAATTTTACAAACAATTGTAATAACCTAAGCACTTTTGGTCACTCAAGTTCCCTAAACGGGACTGGAAGAGAGAATAAATGCTAAAGTTTGTGTTTGCCAAAATCAAAATAATCTATTCTAAGTAATTTGAATCTAGTATAAAGAGCAAACAAGAATTGAAAAAGCCCTTAGGAGCTCTAACTAGAAAATTAGGTTTTTTTTATGAATACCAAATTGGAATGTGTTTGAAATTTTTGGCCCCTTGGTTGTGTTTACCCTTATAACAGTTTTTAAAATGTAAAAATGAAAAAAAATTAAGTGAATTTTAAACACATTAACCAAATGTGAATGAGTTTTAACCTTTGTAGAATTTAGATTTTGCAAAATGAAAATTTATTAAAAATCACCCAAACTTCTTCTTTATTGACTTAATTCCCTGCAAACAATTTAGTGGATTAATTTTTTTTTAATTAAATATTATATTCCTAAAATTTATCTCAATACAAACATAAAATGTTAACTCTTAGGTTTCTAAAAAATAAAACATAGAGAAATCATCAATGATCAGTAGGGATTATAGTTGATTCCTTCGATCGATGTTGATTCTATTGTGGTCATTATTGATTCCTAAAACCACACCAAAAAAAACATGTTTTGATTAAAAAAAATCTTGACAAATAATGTTTTAAACTCAAAACTTCTCATTACAATAAATCATTAAAATATTCTCATAGCACATGGAAATTTCACTTAATCATTTAATTTAATTTTCTTATTTAATTCATTATGTGTAGCATTTTTGCACTTTAGGAATTGTTTAAGTGTCCTACTTAATGGGTCTAAAGGCTAAACTATCAAATATTCTAGGTCAGAAGTTGACTAGAGATGAATCCATGAGAGGTTACTATTGTGTATAGGATAAGACCACAAATAGGTATGCATCGACATGATTCTATGAATTAATGTCTGATGTGTAAATAAATTTGGGACATTCAGTGATTCTTAAGCTTAATTTGCACTATTTAGTAGAAATCACTTTGAAGTCCAGTTGTGACATGGTTGTGGCCAAAATAGGGTGTCTATAGGGGCATGTTCAAATGCTACACAATCAAATGGATAGGACTTAGTCAAATGTATATAAAAGTAAGAATTACATATTCAAATGTCCATGCAACAAGTAAGACATATTCAAATGTCAAATAGGCAAACAAAGGGACAATGGCTAAAAATAATGAAGCATATTAAAATTCTCAACAAACAAAATAATAGCAAGGCAAGATACTTAACTAAGTGCATAAATGAAAACATAATCAACCAAAATAAACATTTCATAATAGCCCATGGATCAAATATATTAGAAAAAAGTGTCATGTAAATAGCATATCAAGTACACTATGAAAGATATAATCATGGATAAAGGCATGTGTAAGTACATATTAGCTCAAACATGATAATTTAAACTGACCATAGGATGATATAACTTGGATGTATCATTATCATAGAGGTGGACACCCCAAATGTCTTGGTGACATGAGTAGAGAGAAAGGCCAACATCCAAAATGTGCATATATCATGTATATGTGTATGCATGTATCACACTCAAATATAAATGTGAATCTATGTATGTATAAGTAATTTATATTCTATCCATCATCATGGAACTAACATATAAATGCCAAGGAATTAATAAAATGTGTAGATGCTAAAAATATTTTTGGATTTTTGAATGTTTTTAATTTTTTTGGAATATGTGAAGATATTACCTTATGATCTCATCTAATGAATGCTTATAAGTATCTCCCTACTCGGTACCTAGTGCCATAAATTGGTGGTGCTACCAAGGATCATGCATAGGTGCAATATATGTCACTATCATGTTTATGATGTTTTGTGTATATATAATGGGACTCTGAGGTTATGAATAAATAGTAGGATTAATAGGGGTTCATATAACCTAGCATTGAGTGCTCTTAGGTTTCTTTGGAATAATATTGATAAGAATATGTGTAGGTGTTCTAGATACATAAATATGGTGCGTAATAGTAAATGATTCTATGGAATCCATTGTATGTCTTTGATGCAAAGGTTTCTCAAGTATTGGCCACCTAGTAAAGGGGATTACCTATTTCTTACCCTTTTACAGTGGATTAGCCTTAGTAAAATTGATAATTAATTTCTTGGGTATAAATTTCTCTTGTTTAAGAGGATCCTCATGTGGAACTCTAGAAGCTACAATTACCCAGCTAACATGAATATATTTAACACACCCATGTAGTGTAGAAGGTATTGATCAAAGAGTATATATCCAAGTTATCCCAATAACATATCAAAGACACCCATGGGAGGTATACCTTAAAAGGTAGTAATTACATGTACATGACCCACCTATAAAGGTAAGTCAATTTCACCAATAACCTATTGTGAGGTCATACTAAATGATCTTAATGATCTAGTACAAGGGTGTAAATCATGGTGAGTATAACCCAAGTTCGTAAGTAATGTTGTGGTAAAAACATTCTCATTTACACCATTATCAATCATAAAATGTGTAGAGGTTGGTGATCAAGATATGCTCAAATGAATAAATAATGAATATCGGATTCATCATCCTTAATCTCACTGACATCAAAAGTAATAGAAGGTATATTAACCATAAGATTTTTATGTCACATATAGGTACCAATAATCCCATCTGTGAGTGACCATAGTGTGATGAATCAGGATGTGTGTTATATACCATTTTTACCTCCACATATTTATTATAATGGTATTTCAAAGGATTTTTAAATATATTATATTTCTAGTGATCACAAGGTTATAAACTTGATTCCTTTTTAGGATCATCAAATTTAATATTTTGGTCATCAACAAGGTCCTAGGTCTTATGCTTCAAGGTAAAACATTTATTTGTAGAATGCACTAGTCTTTGGTGATAATCAAAATAAGCATGCACATCATATCCTCTAGGTAGAGGTTGACTCATATCAACCTCTATTGGATGAGGGAGAGATATAAGCTAGCACTCTACTATCCATGTGAGTAAGGAAGCTGGACACTTAGGTAAGCATGAGAATTATTTCCTTGGTGTATTAGATAAAACAAGTAAATTAGGTTACTGTGAAACTACATTAACTATGGTGGTTGTTTTATTTTTAGTCTCAATATTCTTTGCTTTATAACTTAGTTTGATTGTAACCTTGGTATTAAATGTAGATGTAGTCAATGTGTTTGATACATTCTTAAGTTTTTTCAATAATATAAGTTTTGTTTCATAGTCTCGAATAACATGGCACAAGTCATCAAAGGATTTAAAATTTTTTTAAATGATGGACTCATATAAAGGATGAATAAAACTTTATTTTAATATGTTTTGAATTTACTTATCTGTCATAGGATTGGTCATTTTAGCCAATGATGTCTTTTACCTCAAGACATATTTATCGATAGGTTCATTGGTTCCTTATTTTATTTTTACAATTTGGGCATAGTAAACCTTTTTGGTAATGTTAATAGAGAAGTGTTGAAAAACTTAATATGAAATAGGTTTTAATAATTTCATGTATTGGAGAGGTAAATCATAAAACCACCTCAAATCATAGTCCTTAAGGCTCCTTGGAAATAAGTTTGTCAAGAGCCTATCATTGGAGGAATATTCAAGACATGTTGCATAGAAAGATTGAACATGTTGCTTAGGATAACCCTTACCATCATAAAATGAGAAATTAAGTGCAATAAATATAGTTGGAAAAGGTTGCAAATATATCTCAAGTGCAAGATGAATATGCAACACATATTGGGAATCAATAGTGTAAGGAGACTGTTGACCACTTTCTAGTCTTAGGTCTGGAAAGGGGTCAACCTAAAGCCTTGGGACCCTAGTATACCATTATCTTTCATGGTTTTCATAAATATTGGTAAAATAGGTATATTCAAACAAGTTCACTATCTTATCATGTTATGAGATACTTGATGATTACACTCACCTCATGTTTCAACTTATAATAAGTGCTTTTAGAATGTTTGAACATGTATGAAGGTCCTTGGTCAGTTTTGAGGAGGCCTCAACATTCAAAGATGCCATGGTGGAGGTGAGTTGATAATGTAATTAATGAGGGATCATGAACATTTTTGATATACTCAAATCATGTAAGGTATGGTTCATTTCCAAGTTTTTGGGAACATTATGAAAGTGTATTGGGGCCCAATTGAATCTTTAATAGGTTCTAAAGTTTATTCATATGTGTTGATATGATATTAAATTGTTAATTCCTTCTTAAGGTCATGTAAGTGCTCTAAAAGTGATAATTTTGACCATAATGAGACCCTATTTGACCCTAATGGGCCACTAAACCACCATACACACCTTTAAAGACTTTGATGGGCTCTTTTAATCCATAACTAAGGCATTTTATGCACTATTGAGACCAATTTCAATAAATTTCAATGCTTAAATGACACTAATGGGCCCCACATGTGCCAAAATGTCACCTTTAAACTTCTCTAATTCATACAATGGGATTTAATACATCATTTAATTCATATTTTCCCTACTTCTACCATTAGCAATAGCTTGTGGTCTTAAACATGAGAGAATGTAGGGAAGTTGTAGGTTTGAAGAGTTTTCTAAATGATATGAATCTATGACTAACTTAGGAGGAGTCATGGATATACAAGAGGAAGTCAATAATGAGATGTGTAGAATAAATCATAGTGTTTATATTCTTGGGGAGATAAAAATTAATCCACCTTCCCATTGACCTCATTGGTAGGCTTAAAGAGTACTTCAAGTTTGTGTTCAGACCGTACGAAGGAGAGGGAAAGAAGAACCAAGCTCTTGGCCAAAGAGAATAAACCTGGTAACCTTTCACTCATGAACATTGGTTTCAGGATTAGTTCCATTATCTTTATGAACATTCATTAAGAACTTTACAGGTATGTTTGTCATTCACATTTACACAAGGCAAAAGGAGAAAAATGGTTTTGTTGAATTTCTAGTTTGTTTGACTAAATTTATGGTTTTTCCACATGTGTGAGCCTATAGAGTTGAGAAACACCTAAACTAACAAAACATGTAGTCTACACGTTGAGTTGAATGGTAAAGTGGAGTATTTAGTGCATTCACCTAAGTAACAGTGTTGAAAGATCAATAGGGTGTTTTCAAACTTGACTATGTCTCTTTGATTCAAGTTGATATTCACATAGATCTCTTATTCTCTCATGGTGTCTCCAAAGAGAGGACTACATACATGTCTGAGGTTAATTGTATGGAAATATAGTGTACCATTTAATAATGGACTCAAGGTTATCAAACATAGTATAACTACTAAATAGAATGTTATATTCATGTTAAAATCACCATTGCATATTTCTAGGTAGATTCACAAGCTTCATGATATCCCCATAGGTCTTGAAACTACCTTTTTTTTCCAAACTCCTTCATAGTCACTTTATCAAAAGTTAAGGTTTCTTATCAAATATTAAAATTCTTTAGAAAGTCCTAGGTTTCATCTTCTGACTGTATATACCCTTTCCTGGCCTCCAAAGCACTATGTCTTGATAGGTACGCACATAAAGGTCTTCAAGGTTCTTTTGAGATATTTTAATTACATCCCAAAACTTAATTTCAAGTCATAAAATAACCTCTACCATTTCATGACTCCTCCACTACCATTACACTGCAGTTAAACCCTTGCCTCCATGTTCAAATCTCATACTACCCCACTATCATTCTCTGTAATCCATCCACTCCTCTTTCAAAACCTAAATCATGATAATAAGACCTAGATTACCCTTAGGACTCTTAATAGCCATAAGTTCATGAAGATATATAACCATATGGTCATATACCCTACTAATAAAACAAGTGACCACCTACAGGAAACCATTTGGGCTTACTGTGTAAAAGCCTTTAGGATCACTATGTATGGACCACACCTGAGCATAAGAAGTGATATGATACATAGGTCTGAAACCTAAGGTAGGTGAATAATAATTTTAAATTTTCACAAAGGTTTAAAATATCTTCACAACACTCTCTTCTCATAGGTGCCTATTTCACATACCCCTGTAGATAATCAACATGTGCAAGTTAGTGCCTACAACATTGTTGGTGTGTATTGATACCTACATCCTACCTGGGATAAGAGATTATATATATATATATATATATATATGGGTAATATTAAAATTGAGGATTTGGATAAAACATTATGGCCACCCCACCAAAGTCAAAAGAAACTAAGCACAAACTTGGGGGTTGCACAGGCCTAATTAGGCATAAAACCTAGTCTAAGGAGAAGGAAGTATACAGAGGAAAGGGATGGTGAGAGAGTGATACCTAAGGGTGTAACTAACCCTAAGGAACATTATCAAAATTGTAATTCCATGGGAATTAAAATATAAATGGACAAAGGCCTGCTCAGAACCCCTCATACTACCAAGCACCTAGACTTACAAATAGACCTACAGCCAGTCATGGGAAAGTTGTTATTTGAAGCCTTTATAGGTATGACCAACATTTCAGATTTGGTAAAAATGGTCACTATAAGTGTATTAAGGTTTCAATTCTCCCATGAATGTCATTAAATCATTGGATATACCCATTATTTTGTCTCGGACCTAGTCTAGTCTACTAACAGACAATTCTGAGACTTGGTGAGTGACTTGATGGTTTGAGAGATCACAAGCAGAATAGACTTCATAAGTGGTTATTCAAGAAATAATATATTATATTTAACATATTCATAAACTCTATAGGTAAAATATCATTCATAATCCAATTCAAATACTCTTGAAGACTGGATAAAGAGGCAGACCTTGAACCTAGTATTAAACCCTACTACCATTCTAAGGCATACTCAGACCTTCCCAAATAAGGTTGATGAACATGAAATATATGGGGTTAGGGGATGTTTCAGATACTATAAAATTATTTTCAAGTGAATTTAAATAGTAAAAGGGTCAAACTAGTCTTAAGACACTACTCGAGCCAAAAAGATCTAGGCAACCAACTCAAGGTGCACTTTCAAACATGCATACCCTTAACCATGAAGAGGCCAAGGCTAAGGAATATTGGGTCAATTAAACTACACTATGGAATCAAAATCCATGAAATAATTAAATCCATTAAGGGGACTAATTTTATAAATGATCCCTAAGAAGCTAACTTGTTAGAACCAGTCAACATAGAGATCGAGAGTCATCTTTCAACACTCCTATCTCCTAACACTTTCTATATGTTATCCTAAGCTATTGAGGGAATATTTATGGTTAAATGTACTAATATCTCATGGTAATTATTTTTTATTTGGATTTTAATAAAATATGAACCATCATTAAGATAGTGGATGTCCTAAACCCTTCTCAAACCCTAGATAGTACTCGATGATGGATTTTTTTCCCCAAAATACATCCAAATGGATTTTTTTGGTTATGAAACGGTCTTTGAGGTCCCCTTAGGTTTTATAATCATCATAATAACTCATTGGTTGGAACATGAAAGGATCAAGTTGTACGAATCAAGCCTAAAAAAGCTAATTTGGACCTGAAAACAAGAAATTGAAAAGTATTTATATGAATCATGAGATTAAGGAGAGAGAATGGGTCCAAAACTCTCCAAATAATCTTGTAATAAGCATCCAAAAGAGCATCCATGATTGGCTTTTCAAGTAGATAGACCAGGTATTCAGATGAAAGATTGTATGTATGCAAAAGAAGACAAATCTCTTAATCAAGCCAACACTACCACTTAAGGTAACCTCAAAGATGATATTCATGTTGAAAATAATGTAAAGGTTCCTCAAAACCCTAGGGTTAGGGCCAAGACTCAAAAACCATGATTTTAGACATGTTGGTATAACACCTCTATCAAGGCAATATCACTAGGAAGTGAAATAGAGAACAAATTGAGAGAGAAGGGCACTTTAAATCTTTATAGAGGTGGTCATCATGTTTTTTAGGAACCTTTTGATCACTTTGAGTTGTAGGAAAGCTACTATAGTTAGTCATTTTGATTTCAAACACTCAGAAGCCATCTAGAAATCATGTTTCTCACTCAAAGGACATTTTCACATGGTCATAATAGTATGGTACCTATGCATGAGAGGTTGAGCACTTCAAGAGAGTGAATGGGTGTGTCTACATGCATTTAGTGTAATTAGTTTAGAGGTTTAGGTCCTAACCTCTATGAACCATCGTTAAGAGTCTTAGACACTCTTAAACCCCCCTAAAACCCTTATAACAACCTGAATAGAGATATTTGAAGAAAATTACATCTAAATAGATAAAAACCCCTTGAAAAACACCTAAAACATATTTTCCACTCAAAGTATGCCATGTTCATGGTACTTAGTTGTACGAACACCTCTAAAAACTATAATTTTTTAGGATTTTAAGAAAGAAATGGGGTATAGGACTTAGTCAGGAGTTTTAATTCATAGGAAGTATTAGATTTAGATTTATTTAATCTCTCCAAAGCTCTAAGTGTTCACTTACCTACCTGTAAGTACCTCTACTAACCTCTTATAATTAACCAATATGTGAGGCTAGTCTAGATGGCTTAGTCATGTTCAGAGGATGAATTTGTAGCTAAAAGATGTTTGAAAGGTCTAGGTACTAGTGCAGAGGGATAGTTAAAAAGTGAATCAAGCCTTCTCAGATAGCTTGAAGGTCTGGTTTAGCTATCTTAGTCATGAAAATAATGGATAGATAGAAGAATGAGTGGCTAGATGATGAGTCCTACTTAATCAATAAGAAAAAAGTGCTAGTGAATGTAAAAAGACATCATGAAGTTAATGAGCCACCTTTGGACATATGTACCTACCCCTCAAGGTGAGCAAATCCTATTTTAAGGAACAACATGGAAGATTTGGGTGGTTTTTTCATCAAATTCAACCTACAAGTGTAAACATACACTTAATCCACATGAAAAAGGGCTTCATTAAGCCACTGTTAATGTTAGTAACTGATCAAAAGAGAGAGAGTAGGTTGAAAGTGTTATATATGTGCTCTCTATAGGTCAAACTTTGCCAAAATTAGACACCAATGCCTCAAATGGCCCATTCAAGATACCTATCCACTCAAGCAATGCATGGGGAGAGTAATAAAAACTATTGTAACTACTACAGGCCCACCTTGGTCCTTTCATGGCCTCTCTTATACCTAGATTCTTTTCTCTCTCATGAAAAACTTTATATATTCAGGCATTGAGATTTTTGTTCTCATCCCTCAACAAGGTGTAGCGAAGTTCTGCTAAAATTTTACCTTGCACCTTGAATTAATAGAAAATAATGGTTTAAAACTTATGTATGGGTGTTAGTGTGTGTTATGATTGTTGATTTTCAAAATATATGAGGTTTAACTTCTTCTACAGATCCTCTGTTTCACCTAATGCCATACTATCATTCTATATAGGTTGTATGAAGTATTGATAGGTTATGTTAAGAGGTGTGGTCAGTTACTTATTTTCATTGGTTTCATAAGTGTGTTTAAGGAGCAGTCAAGAGAGGATAATTAAGAATTGGTGCATCACAACTATTAGTATAGGTTATTCTTCTAACTTTTCATCTTATCAATTTTCATCCCAATAGAAATATGTGTTAGAATAAGAGTTCAAGTTGATATATCAGGGGATTTAACCCCATAAGCTAGAGGTTTGGCCTAGACTATAGGTATCCCATAACCTTTAGGCCAATCCCATGTTAGTCCAAGTTTGAAGAGGAATTGAACAGTGTTTTAACTATTTTGGGAGTATTAGAGTTTTATTCTTATTTTATTTAAGGGTCTAGAATAATAAATCAATAAATAATATTATAATAATTATAGTACTAATTTGTATAATTTATTATGTCTTTTAAAACTTTCTAAAAATAGAAATAAATAAGAAGAAATACAACTTAGATTAAAATTAGATTGAGATGGTTGAGATAGAGGCTGAAACTAGCTATGTAGGACTAGGATAGTGTCACAAATCAAAATCTAGCTTTCATTCAGTGAAAGGATAAGAGCATCAAAAATAGGAATCTTCAAGGTCTAGCACTATAGTCCAATCCTACCATTGTTGTCCAAATTGGTCATAGAGATCTAAGTTTTATGGGTTTTGTTCATTGTCCTTGTATGAGTCTACCTATGAAATCTTAAGTGTTTAATGTCAATGAAGCTCCTTGTAGAGCTGATTTAATATTCAAACCCTAGACCTTCATTGTGCCTAAATAAAACTTGAAAAAGAGGTTGGTTTAGTGTGTGTAAGATGCACTAAACATATGATCCACACCCCTTGTGCAAGCATCCTACCTACATACCAATACTCTGAAGAGGGATCAAGCCATATGTAGTTCTCCCACCTAAATGTGCTTTGTGAAATAGTTTTATGTAGATGCAAAAATACAAAATTGAGAGTGTTTGAGGTGGATAGGCACATGTATGAGAGTTTGAATGTGTTTGTAGTTATGTTGGGTGACTATATTCAAAGAATAGGGAAATTTGCCTTAGTAGTTTGCTTGTATTCTTGCTTTCTTTGTAATATTTATCACCTCCCTTATAAATGACCTTTAGATGGACTTTTATAGGGAACTATTAATCATGGGTTAGATGTATTCATGTTAGGCTGACATGATGAAGAATAGGAATCAAGAGAAAATGATTGTTTGGGTTCAAATTGTGATTGGATAGGAGCATCAAAAATGGGACACCCTAGGGTCTAGTGTTATAGGCTGATTTTGGTGATCCTATCCTACAAGCTCGAGACTTGGGGGAATAGGATTGGTCTAGGAAATAGAGCCTAGTTGAACTAGAATCAGGGTTCAAAAGTATATAGATGACTGGTAA
Organism: Torreya grandis; assembly: GCA_037957365.1. Taxonomy (NCBI): domain Eukaryota; kingdom Viridiplantae; phylum Streptophyta; class Pinopsida; order Cupressales; family Taxaceae; genus Torreya; species Torreya grandis. The sequence goes on along the minus strand of JARHVA010003701.1, from coordinate 450,294 downwards.
TGAGAAAACAGGTGTCTAGAATGGTCATAAGAGTATGCAAGAAGGTTATATGGATATGGTGTCATAATACACACTCAAGCTACCAATTTGGAAATTTTATATGACTACATTTCTCCCCCCTTTTATTCTAGTGATGCAACAAAGTGAAATACTAGGATAAAGGAAAAGTAGAAAGTGTACCTGAACTTACCTACAAGGGTGAAGTCTATGAATCTATGTGATTTTGAGTGTGCATAGAGAGAGCACATCATGAAGTGTAAATCTACAATATAAAAAAAAGAGTAGATCATTTCTTATTAGATACACTATATCTAACATAAGAATGTATAAAAGCTGGGAAAAAGAGAGAGGAAGAGAAAGGAACGAATACACCTCACTGAGTATGCGAACTAATATAAAACTTGTTGTGATGTTGAGTGATGTTGGGTGATGCAAGGTGATGTTGGATATGAGTTATGACAAAATTAATATCACAAATAGATCTGAGTACTCAATTACCCAAGAGTGGCTCAAGAATGCAAATGTTGGCCCTTTGGCTCCATCATTTCCCACTAAGTGAAGCTATGTGGTCATGTGTGTTCTAATCAATGTTTGGATTGTGTGTTCAATCCCTCTGAGTAGGTAGCTCATGAATACAAATGATAGATAGTCCTTTGGATCCATCATTACCCTCTAAGTGAAGTTATGAATTGATATCAATATGAATGTGTGTCATATGAGATGGCTCTTGAAGCCCATGAATGTTTTGAAATCTGACAATGTGGCAAGGATAGCTGAATGTGTACTAGAAACTAGACCAATCTTGGCCACTTCAAGAGGTGGTGATTAGGATTGTATGAAATCTGTTCTGAAAATGGGAACTAGGCTTATGTGGAATCCACTCTAGAATGATGTCAACCACCTATAGATGCAATAAGGCATGCAACTACTAAGAATACCTAGGTAATTTACTAAACTCAAAAAGAAAAGAAGCCAAATGTGCCACACACATTTCCCCCAATCACTAGTATCTGTAATATGGATTCTAATCTGGAAGTTATACCAACTATCCTATCTAAAACTGGAAGTGAGATCTATCATGTCATTCATGATGCCCCCTATATCTATATTCTTTGAGAAAAATTGTACAAAAACTATTGAATTTGATCTAAATTTTAGGTGACAAAATTGTAATTAAACTTACCTTTCTATCTATTTCTATAAAATTTGGATTTTTTTGTTGTTTGGATAGGAGTCCTAAAAATAAGACATCTTGGTGTTAAAAACTATTGTCCATGTTTGGTACTCTTGTCCTCTACTAAATTTGATCATTGTTTTGTAATCATCACTATTTTCTAGTTTGTTCTACCTAGTTTGGATTCTGGTTATTGTTCTGAGTGTTTTGAAAACTAATTTTTTGACCAGTAGAGGCTCTCATCTCTATGATAAAACCTCTATTTGTTACCCCCTCTTCTTAGGGTAGGAATGAATACCCTATAATGACTACCCTCAAAATAAAGATCCCTATAAGTGTGTTATGTTGAGAAATACATGATATAGTAATTATAATCAAAAATATGTCTCCAGATATAGCATAGTTTGTATTGGAGATCATTAGATCAATAGGGGTATGTCTAAATAGATGTAACAATGTAATAGCATGTGAAATGTATTGAATTGAAATTGAAAATGTTAGTTGTTATTTGTCAAGGAGGGATGGAGCATGATGTCCATCATGGCATCCAATAAAGTGAGATAATGCATGATGTGGATCATGGAATTGCAAACAATGAGAAGCAAAAAAGCAATAAGCATACAAGGCAAGAAGCAAGAAGCATATAAGAGTGGCCAAGTGGCCAAGCAAACAAGGGACATGGGCACATGTCACTCAAGCTAGAAATCAAGCATACAAGGCATGTTCAAATGCCCACATACACATATAATTAAAAACAAGCAAGGTTAGCACAAGGGCCATAAGCACATAGAAGAGTATAAGTAAAGGACATTGGAAAATGTACTAAGGCACACACAAGATAAAAAATAGGAACTAAGAAATGTAATCACATTTACCTATACAAAGTAAGGAAATAAAGCATACAAATGATGGAAATACTATAGCATCTAACTAATCAAAGCAATAAGTGAAAGTATGAAAAACATGTAGTACAATACTAGGTATATGCTAAGAAATACTCAAGTGTTATATACTAGTGAATGTCGATAGAGTAATCTATGTAAGATAGTAAGTAATGTACATCAACATGATAACTAGAGTGTGTGGTGTAGGAATGACATAACCTGGATGGTGTAGTCATGTAAAAGATGCCCTTAGTGGGCAAATATGTTGTTAGGGTGTGGAGCTAAAAGCTTCACCAAGGAGCACACTTATCAGTTTCGGGTCTACACAGACACCGGCGTCGGTCAGGAGCGACCGACGTCGATCACCAACAGTTGCAGAGACACCGACGTCGACAGAGGGTCGGCCGATGGCGGTCACAGACAAACAGTAGGAACTGACGTCGGTTACCTGCGTGTCCAGAGAGCTATTTCCATGGACAGAAGCGAGTGTTTGCATGATGAGTTTGAGTTGTAGTCTCAAGCTCACATCTCTATTGTTAGCAATACTATTTTTAGAGCCCTTGTTCAAGTGGCTTAACTATTTTTTGGAAGTACATGCTCAAGTCTCCTAATTCTATATGTAGAATTAGATCTTCCTAGCTTATTGTAATGGTAGTAGTTGGGTGAATTATTGTAGTAATTCATTGGTATGTGAAGAACAGTACAGAATTGAATCAATCCAGGTTTGTTGGAGTTGATTGTTTTTGAGAGAGAGAGCTCTTGAGGAATAGAGATCTATTGAGAGATCTATACATCTAGGAGAGGTGTGGAAGAAATAAGTTTCTTCAATTGTATTCCTTTTGTAGAGAGTTTGTTAATACAAGTTTTCAGGGTGGTTTCTTGTATCTCTTGTTCTTGCTATTATCTCATTCTAATTACTTGTCTGTCTAATTTAATTCCGTGTTTATTGCTTTCACAAGTGTAATCTATTGTTGGTTGATCCCCAACAAGTGGTATCAGAGCCTTGGTTGCAGGTTCAAAGCTTGATATCCAACAATTGGTATCAGAGCTCAGGTTCACTAACAGGTGGTTTAGATCTGTGTAGTGTGTATTGATTACAGGTTCTCACAGGGATTTCTGTTTGAGTGGGAGAAGCAATGGTAGATGAAAGTAAACTGAGAATGGAAAAGTTCAATGGCAAAAATTACCAACATTGGAGAATGCAGATAGAGGATTATCTGTATCAAAAAGATCTCTACTTACCCTTAGGTGGGGTTGCAAAGAAGCCCAAAGACATGGAAGATGAAGAATGGGAAGTTCTTGACAAAAAGGCTCTGGGGTCTATAAGACTGAGTCTAGCATCCACTATGATATCCAATTTATCATAGGCAAAGTCTACGGTAGAGTTGATAACTACGTTAGCAAATTTGTATGAAAAACCCTCAACTTCAAATAAGGTATATCTTATGAAGCAGTTATTTAATTTGCATATGAATGAAGGTGGATCTGTTTCTTCTCATCTGAATGATTTCAATGGAATTGTGAATCAGTTAAGTTCAGTCAATATAGTATTTGATGATGAAATAAAAGCTCTTTTGATATTATGTTCTTTGCCTGAAAGCTGGCATGGCTTAGTAATGGCAGTAAGTAATACTGCATCTGCATCAAATATTTTGAAAGTAAAGGATGTTGTTAGTGTTATCTTGAATGAGGAAATACGTAGGAAAAGCATAGAAGAGGCATCTAGGAATGCTTTAAGTTTTGAGAGCAGGGGAAGGCAGAAAGAGAAGAGCAAGAAAGGTAGATCAAGATCCAAATCAAAGGGGAAAGGCAGATCTAAATCCAAAAATGGCAGAAGGCCACAATGCTGGAATTGTGGAAAGATGGGGCACATAAGCAGAGATTGTTGGTCAAAACCTAAGGAGGACAATCAGCACGAAGGAAAGGAAGAAGCCAAGTTTGTAGGTATTGCACAAGATGCTTTAATTTTCTCTTTGCATAATAATATAGAATCTTGGGTGTTAGATTCTGGTGCATCTTTTCATGCTACCCCTAACAGGGAATATTTTAGTGACTATATCCATGGAGATTTTGGAATAGTGTATCTAGGGGATGATGAACCCTGTAAAATAATTGGCAAAGGTAAAGTGCAGCTGAAGATGCAGAATAGCAACACATGGGTGTTGAGAGATGTGATGCATGTTCCTAGCTTGAAGAGAAATTTGATTTCTACAGGAAAATTAGGGGATGAGGGTTGTACAGTAACTCTCACAGCAGAATCTTGGAAGGTGACCAAGGGTGCACTTGTTATGGCCAGAGGTAAGAGAGAAGGTACTCTCTATTTGTGTAATTGTGTTACTAACAAATCTCCTTCTATATTATCTACTTCAGATGTGGATGCTAAACTGTGGCACTCAAGGCTTGGCCACATGAGCGAGAAGGGGATGTCAATTCTTAAGTCCAAAGGTATGCTTTTAGATTTAAAAGGCATAGATCTAGAGTTTTGTGAGCACTGTGTATTTGAAAAATAGAAAAGGGTTAGTTTTCTCAAGACTGGGTCTACTAAGAAGAGGCATAAGTTGGAGCTTGTTCACACAGACGTGTGGGGACCAGCTCAGGTTGCTTCCATTGGAGGATCATAGTACTATGTATCTTTCATAGACGATGCTACAAGGAAGGTATGGATCTATTGTATTAGAAGAAAATCCGATGTATTTGAGACTTTTAAAGTTTGGAAAGCTATGGTTGAGAATGAAACAGGTAAAAGATTAAAGTGCCTGAGATCAGACAATGGCAGTGAGTTCTACAGTCATAAGTTCAGAGATTATTGTTACATGCATGGAATCCACAGGCAAAGGACAGTTCTAAGGACACCTCAGCAGAATGGAATTGTTGAAAGGATGAATAGGACAATAATGGAGTGTGCAAGATGTATGAGATTGCATGCTGGTTTGCCCTTACAGTTTTGGGCACAAGCTATTGACACTGCAGTATACCTGATTAACAGAGGACCCTCTACAGCTCTGGATGGTGGTATTCTAGAAGAGGCATGGACAGGTAAAAAGGTTGATCTCTCATATCTCAAAGTTTTTGGTTGTGAAGCCTTTGTACACATAGATAAATAAAATAGAAAGAAGCTTGATGCTAAGTCTATGAGGTGCACGTTTATTGGCTATGGCTCAGATGATTTTGGTTATAGATTGTGGAATCTAGAAACTAACAAGGTAATCAGAAGCCGTGATGTTGTTTTCAATGAAAGAGTGATGTATTGTGATCAGCTAAGGAAGCTGAATCAATCTGAGCAGAGCAATGGTGAATTGGATGAGGTGAAAGTCCAAGATGAGCTTGCGGGAAAAAGAAATAATCACTTGCAGGAAAACACAGAGACCGACGTCAGCAGGTTAGGAACCAGCGTCGGTAGTACAGAAATCAGCATCGGTAGTACAGAAACCGGCATCGGCCGTACAGAGACCGACGTCGGTAGGATAGGAACCGAGGTCGGTCAGGCAAAATTGACGTCGGCCAGTAACAGGTCTGGAGGTGACTGAGGTCAGTCACTGTCAGAGAATTTGGGTGGACAGCGTGTTGTAAACGAGTCTCAGACACCCATCAGGAGGTCAGAAAGGGTGAGTAAGCCTCCAATTAGATATTCTCCTTCTTTATTTTATCTATTGCTAACTGATGGTGGAGAACCAGAGAGTTTTGAACAAGCAATACAGGTGGAGTCCAAGAGTCAGTGGGAGCGTGGCATGGTTGAGGAGTTGGAGTCCTTAAGAGAGAACCAAACATGGGATTTAGTTGAATTGCCAGCTGGTAAGAGAACACTCAAGAACAGATGGACCTATAGGTTGAAAGAAGGTGAGAATGGACAGATGAGATATAAGGCCAGATTAGTAGTGAAAGGATTTGCACAAAAGCCAGGTATTGACTTTGGTGAGATTTTTTCTCCTGTTGTTAAAATGACTCCTATAAGGGTTGTATTGTCTTTGGTTGCTTTTGAGGATTTGCATCTTGAGCAGCTAGATGTTAAGACAGCATTTTTTCATGGATATTTGGATGAGGAAATATATATGGAACAGCTAGAAGGATTTGAGGTCAAGGGTAAGGAGAAGTTTGTGTGCAGATTGAAGAAAAGCTTGTATGGCCTCAAGCAAGCTCCTAGGCAATGGTACTTAAAATTTGACAGGTTTATGACTGAGCATGGCTACAGTAGGTGTCAATCTGACCATTGCATGTATTTCAAGAGATTTGATAATGGTAGATATATTATTCTATTGTTGTAAGTAGATGATATGCTGGTTGCAAGATCACACATGTAGGATATCTCTGAGCTTAAGGTGAAATTAGCTCAAACGTTTGCTATGAAGGATTTGGGAGCAGCAAAGAAAATCCTTAGCATGAGCATTAAGAGAGATAGGAAAAATCACAGGTTGATATTGTCTCAAGAAGATTATGTGGACAAGGTGTTGAAATGGTTCAATATGCAGGATGTTAAACCGGTAAGCACACCTTTGGCTGGACATTTTAAGTTGAGTAAAGAACAATGTCCTAATTCATATGATGAGGTAGAGTACATGAGTAAGGTTCCATATTCTTTCGCAGTAGGGAGTTTGATGTATGCAATGGTGTGTACTAGACCAGATATTGCCCAAGCAGTGGGAGTGGTAAGTAAGTATATGGCCAATCCAGGTAAGGAACATTGGAAAGCAGTTCAGTGGATCCTTAGATATCTGAGAGGAACCAGCAGTAAGCACTTGTGCTATGGAGGTTCAGATACTTCTCTACATGGTTATGTAGATTCAGATATGGCAGGTGATTTGGATGGTAGGAGGAGCACTACAGGTTATGTTTTCACTGTAGGTGGAATGGCGATTAGCTGGATATCTAAGTTGCAGAAGGTTGTTGCCTTGTCAACTACAAAAGCAGAATATATTGCAGCCATTGAGGCTAGCAAAGAGATGATATGGATGACACGATTCATGGATGAGCTTGGTAGGGAGCATGAAAGTTGCAGATTGTACAGTGACAGTCAGAGTGTAATCCATTTGGCTAAGAATTCAGCCTTTCATTCAAGAACAAAGCACATACAGCTAAGGTATCACTTCATACGACAGGTATTGGAAGATGGTGAGTTGAAGCTAGAGAAGATCCATACAGATAGGAATCTTGCTGATATGTTAACCAAGCTGGTTACAAAGGAGAAGTTGAATCTTCATTCAACTTCTGTTGGTCTTCATGATTGAGTTGAAGATGGAAGAGCTAGAAGATGTTGCTGTACAGGTACTGGTGCAGCTGTTTATCTCCAAGTGGGAGATTGTTAGGGTGTGGAGCTAAAAGCTTCACCAAGGAGCACACTTATCAGTTTCAGGTCTACACAGACACTGGCATCAGTTAGGAGTGACCGACGTTAGTCAGGAATAGTTGTAGAGATGCCGACGTCGGCAGAGGGTCAGCCGACGGCGGTCACAGACAAACAGCAGGAACCGACGTTGGTTACCTGCGTGTCCAGAGAGCTATTTTCGTGGATAGAAGCGAGTGTTTGCATGATGAGTTTGAGTTGTAGTCTCAAGCTCGCATCTCTATTGTTAGCAATACTATTTTTAGAGCCCTTGTTCAAGTGGCTTAACTGTTTGTTGGAAGTACATGCTCAAGTCTCCTAATTCTATATGTAGAATTAGATCTTCCTTGCTTATTGTAATGGTAGTAGTTGGGTGAATTATTGTAGTAATTCATTGGTATGTGAAGAACAGTACAGAATTGAATCAATCCAGGTTTGTTGGAGTTGATTGTTCTTGAGAGAGAGGGCTCTTGAGGAATAGAGATCTATTGAGAGATCTATACATCTAGGAGAGGTGTGGAAGAAAGAAGTTTCTTCAATTGTATTCCTTTTGTAAAGAGTTTGTTGATACAAGTTTTCAGGGTGGTTTCTTGTATCTCTTTTTCTTGTTATTATCTCATTCTAATTACTTGTCTATCTAATTCAATTCCACGTTTATTGCTTTCACAAGTGTAATCTATTGTTGGTTGATCCCCAACATATGTTAATGTATGTCTCGAATGTAGAAGAAGGATGCCCCCTTAATGGGTAGAGTGAAGCAATCAAGGATTTGGATGTCACTACACACACTTAAAGAAGATCAAGTGAATGTAATGTAGATAAATTGACATACAATAGCATAAAATAGCAAAATATAAGTCTAGCATGGTAGTAGAGATGTAAAACATGGATAATGCATATAATTAAAATGTTTTTGGTATTTTGATTTATTTGAATGTTTTTGTCTTTTGACATATTTGAATGTTTTTGGATTTTAGAATATTATATTATTTTTGGTATTTAAAAATAAGCTATGTACAATCAATCATAAGGAGACTATGTATAAGTAAGGCTATGAAGAGACAATACTAACTGTTGAGTCTCATGAGAGACTTCCTATAATGGTGTCTTGTATCAAAGAAAGGGATCGTGCATGATCATGAAGCACAATGAAAGGGTTGAGATTATGGCTCTAAAACTTGTGTATGATGTAAATGCTCTAAATATTTGTAGGGAAAACTGACTGTGGGGTCCCCCTATAACTATGAGAAGTAGATGCAACTATAGGGCTCTTAGGGACCCATTTGGTAGTATGAGAAGCTCTCTAAACATGTGTTATGTGTGTGGAAGAATGAGACCTCAATGATATTACATTGGGTGTGAACACTGTAGATGAAAATTATTTAGAGTCCTAAAGTTTTGGTTGCTCTTAAAAAGGCCTCCATGGAAGTGTATGAACTCTATGTGTTGGCGAAGAAGGCCTCGATTGTGTTTGAATCTAAACTGGAGGAAGAACTATAAATGGTGGAGAAGCTAAAACTAATGACTACAAAGTAGAAGATGGCTCTAAAGTGGGGAGTGTTAACTCATATGAAACTCCACCAATTGTAGTAACCTAATTATCATGAATTAATTTCATGTATCTATGAAATGTAGAAGGTATTGCTCAAATTTTTTGAATATATGGTTAGCCAAGCAACATATCAAAAACTCCTGCACTGTGAACAATAGTAAATGGTGTGGCCACATGTGTTAGACCAACCTATAGAAGAATTACAATCTCACCCATTGAACTTTGTTTGTGCCTACTGAAACCACTAATAACTATGTCCATCAGGGTAATATCCTACTTTGAATATCTCAAATGTTGTAGTAATGTCATAGTGCACATGTTCACACTAGATCCATTATCTATGAGAACACTATGTATGGGATGATCATTAATGTAAGCTCTGATAAATAGTGCATAGTAGTTTGAATCATCCTCAACTATCTCCTACTCTAAGAAGGAAATGGAAGGTCTAGCTAGAACTCTAGAATTATACACACCAATCATGTTGCTCAAAGGATGTGGCTCAACTCAAGGTGTCTAGTATGTAGCTGGTAGAGGATGTGTATGATATTCATGGTGAACACCTGATGTATCCCCTATCTCATGTTTATAATACTATGGGAAAGGATCTAAGAAATTTTTCAAAGATTTATCCTATGTTTTATTTTCTTGAGGAGGCTCAACTGAAGTGCCAAGATCAATAATGTTGCCATCTATCAAGTCTTATATCTTGTGTTTCAAACTGATGAAATTTTTTATTGTGTGGCTTGGTGCTCTATGAAAATAAAAAAATGCATTCTGATCATATCTCCATGAAAGAGGCTTTTTGGATCAACTTTCTAAATTATATGGGGAGATATGATATTTCATTCCAATAACTATTATAAGACTCTGGTTGGAGATACTAGTAGATTAGTAAAAGTTCATTGAGGAGGTGTTAATAAAACCACTCACTGAGGGGGCTCTAAAGCCACATTAATTGTAGGTTGATTTTGACTTTTGTTATCATTAACCTTTACTTTATATGGGACTTTGTTGTTACTCTTGTTTGTTGTTTATGATATACTTGTGTACTTAAGTTTGGCTGTTGAAATTAGTTTGACTTTCCTTTAGTGTGAGACACAACTCAGTGAAAGAAGAGAACCTTTTGAACATTATTGACTCATGAAAAGATGGTAGAAGACTCTGTTTGAAATTATTTTGCAATTCTTGATCAACCATGGGGCTAGTCATTTTAGCCAAGATAGTATTATATCGAAGAACATAATCTGTGAGATGCTTATTTGACCTTTTTATCTGTTGTGCAACTTGGGCATAAGAAACCTTGTCACCTATGTTAATGCTGAAATGAGCTAGGAACATGTCAGCTAAAGAATTGAATGCATTGATCGACAAATTTGATAGACTATAGAACCATTGTAGAGCATAATCCTTTAAACTCTGGAAATATCTTGGTCAGTAACTAGTCATTTGGCACATAGTCCAAGAATGCTACATGAAAATCTCTCAAGTGTGTCTCTAGATCACACTTGCCATCATATAGATTGAGCTTGGGTTGAACAAAACCTAGTGGCAAGGGTGTATAAGCAATATGACATGCCAATAGTGTATGAAGTAAAGAAAAAGAATCCAAGGCCTGTGTTGGTCTAGAGGCACATTGCTCGAGATATAACACCTTGGATTGAGATATTTTATCTCTTGCACAAGGACAACCACATCAAGAAATAAAGATGTACTAGCTATAATTGATGGTGCCTCATAAGAAGGTTAGGCTGTTATAGGGGGCTGTTGAGACATAGTTTCCCTCGTAGTGTCATTTGAAACTGGTTGCTCCATGGTTTGAGAAGATTGACCATTGTTTGGTTTTTGTTGTTCTTCTTGTAATATTTTGCGCATATCATCTTGCATATCAAGATGTTTAGTTAAAAAGTCTTGAAATTCCCTCTTATCAGTTTCATCAAAATTAGTATATTAGGTCATTGTTAAAGTAGGAAAATAAATTGAAAATGGATTAAATTGTTTACAACAATTTGTAATGAGCAAGATGTGATGGAAGGAAATTACTGAATAAAGGAAGTGTAAAGTCCTAAAAATCATGAACTAAAATATGCATAAAAAGGATACAAAAATCACAAACATGTAAGGTGATACCTCAAAAGCATGGGACCTAGTATATGAACCTAGGGTTTTTTTAGAAATGATTTTTAAAATTACTATGGTAAATTTTTAAAAATTAAATGGAAATTTAGATGTAAATATGTAGGAAAAAATCAAAAAACTATAGGAAAACTATCAGGACCTATTATAGGCAACTAAAGTTTGAAGAAAATAATTTTTAAAATTAATAAGGTAAATTTTAAAATTAATATGAATTTATGATTTTAAATATGTAGAAAAATATTGGAAAAATCAGCAAGTAATTTTCCCTAGGGTTTCTAGGTTTTTTGTGTGTAAATGAAGTTGGGTTCACCAAATGTTTTAACTATTTTAGGAATATTGGAGATTTATTATTATTTTAGTTAAGGGTCTATAATAATAAATTAATAAATAATATTAAAATAACTATAGTACTAATTTACATAATTTATTGTGTCTTTTAAACCTTTCTAAAAATAGCAATAAATAAGGAGAAATACAACTTAACTTAAAATTGGACTTAGACAACTAAGACAGTTGAGACAGAGGCTGAAACTAGTTGTATGGGATTGGGATGGTGTTGTAAACCAAAATCTAGCTTTCATTTAGTGAAAAGATAGGAGTGCCAAAAATAGGACACTTCAGGGCCTGGCACTATAGTCCACTCCTACCGCTATTGTCCAAACCAGTCACAAAGATCTAAGTTTTATGGGTTTTATTTCTTGCCACTTTATGAGTCTATCTATGAAATCTTAAGTGTTGAATGTCAATGGAGCTCCTTATAGAGCTGATATAATATTTAAACCCTCAACCTTCATTGTGCTTGAATAAAACTTGAGAAAGAGGGAGGGTTAGTGTGTGTAAGATGCACTGAATATATGATCCACACCCCTTGTGTGGGCACATTGCCTACATACCAATACTTTTAAGAAGGATCATGGCATATGTAGTTCTCTCACCTAATGTGCTTTGTGTAATAGTGTTATGTAGATGCAAAAATGCCAGATTAAGAGTGCTTGAAGTGGTAAAGGACTGATATGAGAGTTTCAATGTTTTTCCAGCTATGTTGGGTGACTATATGCAAAGAATAGGGAACTTTGCCTTGGTAGTTTGTTGGTATTCTTGCTTTCTTTGTAATATTTGTAACCTCCCTTGTAAATGAACTTTGGATGGACTTTTATAGGGAACTATTGATCATGAGTTAGATGTATTGATGCTAGGCCAACATGATGAAGAATAAGAATCAGGAGAAAATGACCATTTGGGCTTAAATTATGATTGGACAAGAGCATCAAAAATGGGACACCCTAAGGTGTGATGTTATAGTCTAAGTTCAGTGATCTTGTCTTGTAGGCTTGAGACCTAGGGGAATAGGATTGGCCTAGGAAATAGAGCCTGGTTGATCTAGAATTAGGGTTTAAAAGTTTATAAATGACTCATAATGAGCAAAAAGGTGTCTAAAAGCGTCAAGATAACATGAAAGAAGGTCCTATGGATAGGGTGTCACAAGCCACACTCAAACTACCAATTTGGACATTTTATATGACTACAAACAGTCTCTTTCAAGAAGGTGTAACATGGGTTGCTAATAGTTCTGACATGCCCAGTAGGACTAGACTTCAAGTGATGTAGAACACGCTTTGGAATGCTTGGAGGACATATAAGAGCTAAAGACATTCAATGCCAGATCTATAGATAGTTATATATAAAATGTGGCCACTAGATCTTCCTTAAAATGTAAGAACACTAAGTTTATTCAATTATCATTGGACATTACTAGAAGAAAGAGGTATCCTAGATTAAATCCTAATTTTACACCCCTAAATTCTCCCAATTTTACCCAAACAAATATTGTTGTAAGTCCTCTAATCCCAATGTTTAGGCCTAGAATGCAATCTTTTGTGCCTTTTAATATTGGTAGTCCCTTAAACCTTAACAAGTTTGATGGCATACATGTGGATGGCCTCAAAATCCTTCCCTACTTCATAGGACAGAACTCAACTACCAATGTAGATCATATAGTATACATAGCCAATATGTCTTTAGTCCATAACATAACCCATGAAAATGAGGTTATGAGACTTTTGGCAACCTCCTTAAGGGGTAAGGCACTCTAGTGGTATAGGGTCATAACACCTACATCTATAAATACCTAGGATGAGTTTCAAGAACACTTGTGTAAGCACTTTGAGGATAGCAGTGACCATGTCTCCTTGGTAGAACAATGCATTAGAATCAAAAGAGCCCCCTAGGAATTCATGGTAGACTTCAACTATAGGTTCCAAAAAACCTAGGATAGGATCCATACAATCATCAATCCCACCCCTAACAATGATTTTTTGTACTACCTAAGGGCTTTAAAATTTTATGTATATGTTATGATACATTCAATGGGTGGAACCAACTTGTCATAAGCCTATGAGATAGACATAAGAGTAAAAAACTACCTAATCTAAGTAGGCAAACTCACCCCTAGGCTCTCATTCCTTCATTCCATAAATTCAACCCCTTGTCCCTACCATTGATCCATTAGCATCCCCAACTAGTCAAGATCAAGCAGATGGTAACCAAGTAGATAGGTTGGGTAAGATAGAGGGGCTACTCAAGGCCCAAAATAAGAAGTTAGTAGCCTTAGAGAGGTATAAAAATCCACCATATAGGCCTTATTAAGACCCATAACAAGCCCCTTATCAATCTTATCAATATAATAGGCACCCTTATAAACCTAACCAACAAGGCCAAGGGTAGATTACATAAGCAAGACCATATAATAGTTTCAATCCTAATGTTGCTCACAATTTTAGGGCCTTGGTGTCAACTTTAAAAAATTATGCATAAGAAGGTCAATGGTCTGCTCCATGGGGACAATCAAGTGAGATGGAAATGGCTCCAAGTAGTGAAGGGTATCAAACATCCTATATGTAATAGATTCTTGCCTTTCTATCACATGACAAGATGCCTCCTCTACAACACAAGGAAAGTCCCTTTGTGGCTCATAGAGACACTCCTTTCACGACCCAAATTGAGATTCCAAGTCAATAAGGTGTAGGTGGAATTAGGGCACCCTTTAAAGCTAATTTTGATAGTTTTCAACAAGGTGAGCATTCATTTGAACAAGTGGTATCAAATCAAGGTCAAAATGTGGCTAATGTAGACAACTCAATTGCAGCCCATACAAGGTCTAAAATAAGGGAAATGTTTGACACTTTGGGGTATTCCAAGGCAACTTATACACCTTTCCAAACACCTCAAGGAACTTCCACTCAAGATGCAATTCATAAGACACTTCCAACTTAGTATATACCACAAAGACATGGGTAGAATTAGAGGGGTCCTTTTTGCCTCTAAGTTGCAATCTAAGATAATCATCTCTCATTTTATCATTATATACAACATGAATAAGGCCCATGTCAATATGCTTATGTGGGATGCTTTATTCATTACAGGGCAAAAGGACCTCCTTCAAGAAGATCTCTCCAAACTTCATGTCATGGATAAATAAGCATATAAGATAAGTACAATCTTTGCTAAGTGTAGTCAGACTCATCAATCCCAAGCATCTAAGATAGTTAATCCACCTACCTTCTACTAGTTAGTAATAATAGGATATTATCTTATTCATATTTTCATCATAGATAGTGGTGTTATAACTTTTATCATTCCTAAATCCATAGATGATAAGTTGGAACTTAAGTATGAACCTAATGAAAATGGAGTTTAACAATTGGATGTGTCTCCTATCAAGACTATAGGTGTTCATAAAGACCTTAAGATTATGTTAGTTTCATGTCCTAACTTTACCATATCTCAAGATGTCATGGTATTTGACCTTCCTCTATACATTTTTATATGTTTTTCTAGGGATTTCACTACTAAAATTGTGGGGTGTCTCTCTTTTGATTGGTCATACATGGTCTTTAGGACTAGGTATGGGATAAAGGTTATCATAAGGTCTGAACCTATTTCTAGGTTCCACTTAGAACCCCACATGCCCAACCTATCTAATGTCAACTGCACTATCTTGGATGAGGATAAGCATCTCAATGATCAAGAACCTAAGGAACCAATAGAAGGCATCTTATATTTTCTCTTTGATGAGTAGATAGAAGAAAATAATGGTTATCATCCTACCTAGGTGTGTATTGTATATAGAAGGAAGGATTTGTTATGCCTAGTCTCACTAGCCCAAGTTAAGAGCATGAAGGTGTATGGAATTTATTCTTTTGATGGATCAAGGTCAAAGAATGGGAGTGGATTAGGTGTTATGATTGTCTCCCCTACCAATCAAAGGCATTATTCTTCCTTAAGGTTTTGGTTTATATACACTTCTAATACTGCCTAATATGAGTCCCTCATTCATGGGCTAAAATAGGTAAGGAAGAGAGGTATTAAGTTCTTGCAAGCTAAAGGAGATAATGAACTAGTGGTACAATAGGTAAGGGGCATAAGTGTAGTTGAGAATCCAATTTTAAAATCCTACAAACACATAGTTTGGGACGTCATGGAGGATTTCTAATCCTTTGACATTCATTCCATACCTAAGAAATCTAATCATCATGCAGACTGATTAGCTATTATTAGTGCATAATATGACATAGTGGATGGGGTCAAAGACACCAAAGGGTAGTCATAAATAAAATTGGTGTGAAAACCATTAGTCCCTAATAATGAGGTAAGTTGGGAGGTTTTTGATAGTGATATTCATATTGTTTGCTTCCTACAACATGAAGCAGAATTCTACTCAAGGAACCAAAGTAGGATGCAACATTAATTTGGAAATTAGATTATCCAACTGAGGACAAATAATTTTCTTAAGGGATTGGTGACATTGGATAGTATCTTCAATTAATATGACTAGTTGAGGAAAGATAAGGTAAATATCTTCACCAAAGAGGAACATTATGAGAAGGTTGTTATATTCAAAGATAAGTTGTTCAAGTTAGGGAAAGTGAATACCAAAGAAGAGAGATTTTCCTTCATATAATTATGTCAAAAGTTTTTATATGTATTTTAATTTTAATACCATGACTTAAAATGGTTTGACCCTAGGTTGGCCCAATCATAGAGTTGGAGGAGAATGCCAAATCGATGAGGCAAAAATAAAGACCAGTCAACCCCAAAATTGAGGTACTCATGAGAAATGAGTTGACAAAACTCATTGAATCCAAGATCATCTTCCCCATTAAACATCCCTCATGGGTGTAAAATCTTGTGCCTATAATGAATAATAATAGGGAGATACATTTATGTGTGGACTTTAGAGATCTCAACAAGGTATCTTTGAGATATCGTTATCCCCTACCATCCATGGATTAAATTCTTTAGAGAGTTTCAGGTTCCCAAAGGTTATATTTTACTCATATATACTCATAATAAAATAAAATATTAGTGAGATAAGAATATAGGTGCAAGATTAACCTCACAACCAAGTGGTGCACCTATGCATACATGAAGATGTCTTTTGGACTATCCAATGCAGGGTTTGCCTTCCAAAGGGCAATGGATGTAGCCTTATAAGGGTTCATTAATGAGATGGTGCTCATATACCTTGATGACATCACTATATTTTCAAATTATCTTAAATATCACATGACACATTTTAGGTTAGTGTTTGATAGGTGCAAGCAGTTTGGGGTCTCCTTGAACCCTAAAAAATGCATATTTTTAGTCCATGAAGATAGACTTTTAGGACATATTGTGTCAAAATATGTCCTCTCCATTTAACCTAAGGGGATATAATCAATCCTTTATTTTCCCCTACCTAAGCACAAGAAAGGATTACAAATTTTCTTGGGCAAAATAAATTTCATTGGGAGATTCATTTCAGGGTTTACAGAATTGGTGAGACCACTCACTCACATGCTCAAAAGCACAAGGAGGTATCTTGGAGAAAATAAGGAAAGATAAGTTTTAATTCCATCAATAATTCCATATCCAAATCTCTCACCCTCCTCAAACCTGATTTTACTAAAGACTTCTTCATGTATGCCTTCTCCATAATTGATGTTATTTTTACTATGCTCATGTAACAAAATGATTAAGGACTAGAGCAAGCCATTGATTTATTAAATAAATAATTAGAAGAGTATGAGGAGAGATAAACCTATGTCCTTTATATAATGATAGGGTTTAAAATTTTCAAACACATGGTGTCTAATAACAAGGTCTTTGTGATGGTAGTTCACCCTAGTATAAAGGATTTCATATGCAATAGGTACTTAACTGATAAGAGGGTTGTTTGGGTGACTAAGTGCATGGAATATGATATATAAGTGAAGGTTACTAAACTTATCATAGGTAGGGGACTATTTGAACATCTTTAACCATATTTTAAATAAGAAAAGGAGATGGTCTTGGTAGTCGAAGATAGTCAACAAGCATATGCAAACATGACTCCTTCTAGATGGACCCAAGATGTAGTGAAGTTTATTAAAATGGGGCAATGTCCTATGGGATTATATAGGATTAAAATGAGGCACTTTATACTACAATACATCCCTTATATCTTAGTCAATGGAGTAATCTTCAATAAAGACATCAGTGGCATGTTCGTAAGGTGTGTTGAGACTACTCAAATTGATAAGTTGTTAGAGTAGTTTCATGATGGACCTGTAAGTGGAAACTTTTCAGCCAATACCACACCATATAAGATAATAAGAGAATACTATTTTTTCCCACCTTATTTATGGACTTTCATGCTAGGGTCAAAATATTTTCTAAGTGGGCTATGTTCACCAGTAAGTAGAGACTAGCTACCTTATCCCCAAAACCTATCCAAGTTGAGCAGCCCTTCATGCAATAGGGCTTAGATTTTATAGGCATGATTCATACATCATATATTACTAGGAATAATTGGATTTTAACAACCACTAATTACCTTACCAAGGGGTTGGAGGTAGATGCACTCAAAGAAGAAAATGATAACTTGATTGTGGAGTTTTATGATAGTCTTGTGACTAGGTTTAGGGTACCCTCTACCATTATATCAAATAATTCCTTGGCCTTAAATAGTGATAAAGTGTGTGAGTAGGCCCTTAATCATGGAATATATATCAAATATTCATCCAACTACTACCCATAGGTAAATGGGCTAGCAGAGTCCACCAATAAAAACTTAATTAGGATCATCAAAAGGATAATGGAGGAAAGTCAAATAGAATGGCACACAAAGTTGAGGACTACCTTATGGGTAGATATAATCACTCCTAATAGGTATATTGGTCACTCTCCTTATCTCTTTTTTTATTTTATAGAGTTAAATCTACCCATCTCACTTGAGATGCCAACCTTAGAGCTTGCACACCAACTTGAGCTCATGGAGGATGATGTAATAGAAGTAATAATGAATGAGCTGAGAGAGTTAGAAGAAATAATGGATAGTGTTATACATGTTATATGGTGCAAAAATAACCAATTAAAAATATCATTTGACAAGATAGCTTCATCCAAGACCTTTCAATAAGGAGACAATATGCTTAAGTGGGATGAGGATCATGCCAAGCTAGGTAAACACTCAAAGTTTGATAGCCTTTGGAGAGGACCATACATCATAACTAATTTTAAGGAGAGAAATTATTTCTAAATATATATGTTTAATGGTTAGTAACTCCCAATCCTTATCAATGGGATGTTCCTCAAGTACTTTTATTAGGATAACCAAGTCCTCTTGTACATAGTAGCTAGTATTTGTCTCTTTCCTCTAAGTGTTACTGCAAATGCTTGGTAGTTGTTGTTTTGTCCTAGTTGTTTATTATTATGTGTTTTTGTCTTTCCTTGTATCTTTTTTGGTGTCTTTTTGTGTCTCATTTATTCTTAACGTTTGCAAGGTATTAGGCAGGTTCTATATGCAGTCAAAGGTTCACTTTCTAGTCATGAAGAGAAAACTAAGATATTTTGAGTCTTGTTGACCAATAGGTTGGTCAAGCTGGCTAAATCACCAAAAAATTTGACCAATTTATAGTCTTAGTCTTGAAAATGGGTCAACCTAAATGCTTAGGACCCTAATCCACCATTATCCCTCATGGTTATTATACATATTGGTGAAATAGAGTTGTTTAAACAGGTTCACTATCTTATCATGTTAGGAGATACTTGGTTATTCCCCTCACCTCATGTTTCAAATTTTATTAAGTGATTTTATAATTTTGGAACATGTATGAATGTATTTTTTTAGTTTTTTGGAGGCCTCAACATTCAAATATGCCATGGTAGAGGTTAGTTAATAATGCATTAATGAGGGATCATGAACATTTCTTATATACTCAAATCATGTAAGGTATAATTAATTTCCAAGTTTTTGAAAACATAATGAAAGTGTATTGGGGCCTAATTTAAGTATTTAATAGGTTCTAAATTCCCTTCATATGTGTTGATATGATACTCAATTTTTAATTCCCCTCTCAGGTCATGTAGGTTCTTTAGAAGTGAGAATTTTGACCATAATGAGACCCCATTTGACCCTGATGGGCCACTAAACCACCATCCACACCTTTAAGGACTTTCATGGACTCTATTAGGCCATAACTAAGTCATTTCATTCGCTATTTATCCCCATTCACATAAAGGTCAATGCTTAATTTCAACTATTGGGCCCCACACATGTTCAAATGTGCCCTTTTAGCATCTCCAATTTGTATCATGGGCTTTAATGCATCGCTTGACTCCTATTTTCCCTCCTCCTATTGGTTAATAATGGATTGTGGTCTGAAACATGAGAGAATTCAAGGAATGTATAGGTGTTAGGAGTTTTTTGAATGGTATGGATCCATATAGTATAGACTGACTTAGGTGGAATCAAGAATCTATAGGTGGAAGTCAATTATGGCATGTGTGGAAAAAATCAAAGTATTTCAATGCTTTGGGAGCTCAAAACTGATCCACCTTCCCATCGAGATCATTGATAATCTTGGAGAGAACTTTAGGTTTGTGCTCAAATTGTACATAGGAGAGAGAAAGAAAACCCAAGCTCGTGGCCAAAGAGATTAAACTTTGTCATTTTTCATTCATGAGCATTGGTTTTAGGATTAGTTCCTTTAGCTCTATAAACATTCATTAATAAATTAAGGGGTTTGGTCACTTTCACATCTACATGAGGCAAAAGGAGCAGAACATTTTTGTTGAATTTTTCATTTGTTTAACTAAATTGATGGTTATTCTTGATTCCTTAGGTCTTGAAGTAAATTTTCATGACTTCCTCAGTATTTGGTCCATACATGTGAGCCTATAGGGCTGAGAAATACCTAAACTAACAAAACCTATAGTTTACAATCAGAGTTGAATGGTAAATTGGAGTATTTAGTGCATTCACCGAATGAGTAACAATGTTGAAAGATTAATAGGGTATTTTCAAGCTTGCCTATGTCTCTTTGATTCAATTTGATATTCACATAGATCTATTATTCTCTCATGGTGTCTCTGAAGAGATTACTACATACATGTCTGAGGTTTATTGTATGTAAATATAGTGTATTATTCAATGGTGGCCTCAAGGTTCTCAAACATAGTATACATATTAAATGGAGTGTTATATTCATGCTAAAGTCACCATTTCATCTTTATGTGTAGATTTACAAGCTTCATGGTAGTCCCACGGGTCTTGAAATTACCTTTATGTCTCTAAACTCATTCACAATCACTTTAGCAAAAGATAAAGTTTCCTATCAAATATTAAGGTTCTTCAGAAAGTCCTAGGTTTCATCTTCTGACTATATATACCCTTTCCTAACCTCTAAAGTGTTATGTCTTGATATGTATACATATTAAGGTCTTCAATTTTTTTGTTGGATGTCTTAGGTATGTCCACACACTTCATTTCAAGTCATGAAATAACCTCTAACATTTCATGATTCCTCCACTACCATTACACTGCAGTTAAGACCATGTACTCCATGTTCAAATCCCATACTACCCCACTGCCATTCCCTATAAGCCATCCAATCCTCTTTACAAACCTAAATAATGAGAAGTAGACCTAGATACCCCTTGGGACTCTCAATAACCATAAGGTCATGAATGTATGGACCCATATGGCTGTATACCCTACTGAGAAAAAAAGTGGCCACCTATAGGAAACCATTTGGGCCTACTATTAAAAATCCTTCAGGATCACTATATATGGATCACCCCTGAGCATAAGAAGTGTTATGATCAAGAGGGTAGACACCTTAGCGATTTGAATGAGAATGTGAAAATTTCATAAAGGTTTCAAACATTTTCAAAACACTATCTTTCCATAGTATCTTGTTTCATAAACCCCTATGGATAGTCAATGTATGCAAGTCAGTGCCTACAACATTGTTGGTGTGTATTAAGACCTACATCCCACTTGGGGTAAGATATAATATATATATAAAGGGGTAATATTAAAATTAAGGATGGGGATAAAACATGATGTTCACCTCACCAAAGGTAAAAGACACTAAATATAGACCTAAGGGTTACACAGGCCTAAGCATAAAACCTAGTCTAAGGAGAATAAATTATTCAAAGGAAAGGAATGGTGAGGGAGTGATATATAAGGGTGAAAATAACCTTTAATCACATTATCAAAATTATAATTCCATGGGAATTATAATATAAATGGAAAAATGCCTTCTCATAACCATTCATACTACCAAGCACCCAAACTTGCAGGCAGACCTATAACTAGTCATGGGAAAGTTATTATTTGAAGCCTTTGTAGGTGTGACCAGGATTTCATATTTGGTAAAAATTGTCAATATTAGTGGATTAATGTGTCCATTCTCTCCTAAATGTTATTAAATCAATGGATATACCCATTGGTTTATCTTAGACCTAGTATAGTCTATTGACAGTCAATTCTGAGACTAGGTGAGTAACTTGATGGTTTGAAAGCTCACAGGCAAACTAGACTTCATAAGTGGTTGTTCACATAATAATAGATGATAGTGAACATATTTGTGCACTCTCTATGGAAAATACCATTAAAAATTCAATTCAAAAACTCTTGAAGACTAGCTAAATAGGTAGACCTTGAACCTAATATTAAACCCTGCTATCATTCAAGGCATACTCAAACCTTCCTAAACAATATTGATGACCATGAAAGATATGGGGGATGTTTTAGATCCTTTAAAAGTAATTTCAAGTGAAATTAAATAATAAAAGGGTCAAACTAGTCTAAAGACCCCACTCGAGTCATAAAGCTCCAAGTAGCCAACTCAAGGTGCACTTTCAAATGTTCATACCCTTCACCACAAAGATGCCCAAGCTTAGGGCTCTTAGGGAAATTAAATTACCCCTATGGACTCAAAATCCATGAAATAATGAAAGAAATTAAGGGTCCCAATTTTATGAATGATCACTAAGAATATAACCTATTATAATTGGTCAATAGAGAGCTCGAGAGTCATCTTTAAACAATCATATCTCCACACACACTTTATGCATGGGATCATAAGATATTAAGGAAACATAAAGGGGTTAATTTAATAATAGTTCATGGAAATTAGTTTTAGTTTGGATATCCATATTATATGAACCATCATTAAGATGTTGGATATCCTAAACCCCAGATAGTACCTGATGATGGATTTTTTCCCCAAAATGTATCTAGATGGAGTTATTTTTTTATAAAATGGTCCTTGAGGTCCCCTCAGGTCTTTTAAGAATAATAATACCTCATTGGTTGGCATGTGTAGGGATCAGGTTATATGAATTAGACCTTAAAGGCTAATTTAGACCTAAAAACAAGGAATTGAAAATTATTTGTATGAATAATGAGATTCATGAGAGAGAATGGGTCCTAAAATTTCCAAATAATTTTTTAATAAGCATCCATAGGAGCCTCTATGACTAGTTTTTAAAGCAAATACACCAGGGTATTCAGATGAAAGACTGTATGTATGCAAAAGAAGATAAATGGCTTAATCAAGCCAACACTACCACTCTAAGGAAATTAAAAGATGATCTTCATGTTAAAAATAATTTAAATGTGCCTCACAACCCTAGATTTAGGTCCAAGACATAGAAACCATATTTTTAGACATGCTTGTATAACACCTCTATCAAGGCAATGTCACTAGGAAGTGAAACATAGGATAAATTGAGAGAGAAGGGCACTTCAAATCTTCATGGAGGTGGTCATAATGTTGTTTGGGAACCTTTTTATCACTTTGAGTTGTAGGAAAACTACTACATTTAGTCATTCTGACTGTAGACACTCAAAGTTTGTCTAGAAAGTTTCTCACTTGAGGGACATTTTCACATGCTCATAATTGTATGATACTTATTAATGAGAGGTTAATCACTTAAATAGAGGTGAATGGGTGTTTCTAAATTCATTTAATGTAATTGGTTCAAAGGTTTATGTCCTAACCTCTGTGAACCATCGTTGAGAGTCTTAGACACTCTTAAACCCACTTAAAACCCTGATAAGAACCCAACTATGGAGATTTGAATAAAAGTGCATCAAAATAGATAGGAAACCCTTGAAAAACACCTCAAAAATTTTATCCACTCAAAGAATTCCATGTTCATGGTACTTAGCTGTATGGATATTGAACAGAGACCTCCATAAACTATAAGTTTTTAGGATTTTAAGCAAGAAATGGGGTGTAGAACTTAATCAAGAGTTCTAAATCATGGGAAGTGTTATATTGAGACTTATTTAACCTCTCCAAAGTTTTAATTGTTCATTTACCTACCTATAAGTGCCTATGTTAACCTCTTCTAATCAGCCAGTCTATGAGGCTAGTATAGCTAGCCTAGTCATGCAAGGAGGATGAATTTACAGGTAAAAGATGTTTGAATCATTTAGTTACTAGAGCATAGGGTGATTTAAAGATTGAATAAATCCTTATCATATATCTTGAAGGCTTAGTTCATCTATCTTAGTCATCTAAATAGTGGATGGATAGAAGAATGAGTGACTAACTAATGAGGCCTACTTAATCAATAAGAAGAAGGTGATAGTGGACATAGAAAGGCATCATGAAGTTAATGAGACACATCTGGAAATATGTAACTACCCCTTGAGGTGATTAGATCTCATTTTGAGTAACATCATGGAAATTTGGGTAGTTTCTTCATCAAAGTCAACATGCAGGTGTAGGTAGCCACTAAATACTCACAAAAAAGGGCTCCATTAAGCCACTTTTAATGTTAAAATAACTGATGGTAAGAGAGACATTTGGTTGAAGGTGATGTATATGTTCTCTCTACAGGTAAAACTTTGACAAAATTAAACACTAACACCTCAAATGGCCTATTCAAGACACCTATCCACTCAAGCAATTCTAGGGAGAGTAATGGAGACTGTTGTAACTACTACAAGCCCACATTGGTCCCTTTATGCCCTATCCTATGCCTATATTCTTCTCTTTCTCTCATGAACAACTCTATATATTCATGCATTGAGCTTTTTTTCTCATCCTTTGGCTGGGTGTAGCAAAGCTCTGCCAAAATTGTAATTTTCACCTTGAATTAATAGAAAAAATGGTTATAGACTTTTGTGTGGGTGTTATTATGTGTTATGATTGTTTATTTTTAGAATGTGTGAGTTTAATCTTATTATACAAGTCCTCTCTTTCACCTAATGTCATATTGTCATTTTATGTAGGTTGTATGAAGTAATGATAGGTAGTAGTGGCATTGAAGTGTTGATGGGCTAGTAGTGTCTTATGCAAACCTATATCCTTGGCATTCAAGTTGCAGACTTTTAACTTGACCTTCATATGAAATATTCATGCCTAGGGTTATGTTAAGAATTCTAGTCAGTTGCTTGTTTTCATTAGTTTCATAAGTGTGTTTAAGGAACATTCAAGAGAGGATAATTAAGAATTGATGCATCGCCACTCTTAGTATAGGTTTTCCTTCTAAGTTTTCATCTTACCCCTTTTCATCCAAATATAAATAGGTCTTAGAAGAAGAGTTCAAGTTGATATATTAGGGAAGCTATCCCAATAAGCTAGAGGTTTTGCCTAGATTATAGGTAGCCCATAACCTTTAGGCCAATCCCATGTTAGTCTAAGTTTGAAGAGGAATTGAGTAGTCTCCTTCAAGAGGGTACAACTTGGGTTGCTAACAGAGACTTGAAAGCCTTTTGTTCAATGTTTTTAACTTTATCTTCCAAGGTCTTTATAACTTGAAGGAGAGTTTGAACTATTGAACCATTGGGTTTTAGATTAGTAAGCTAAGTAGTCACCAAATGGGAAGTGCACATGGTTTGAGTAGTAATAGGCATTAAAACTAGTATTTGTGTTGAAATAATTGGAAATTCCATGCTAGATGTAGCAATAGTGTTTTCAAGAAACAAAGGTTGGAAGACATAATCTATGCCTCCACTAGATATAGGTAGATTGAATCGTATGGAATGAGTTGTAGTACATTCTAAGAGCTCACCATCACTAAGTAAATAAGCCTTAGACTTATCGTGCTTATTTATTTAATCTCTTATAACATACAAAAATACCTTAATTTAGCCTTTTTTATTATTGAGATAAGTAATCAATGATTCTTTATCTTTCATTTGACTTCAGGGTTTTAGATTAATGTTTTTCATTATTTTTACAAATGAAAAAAATAGAATTTGCAACATATTACAACAATAAGGGAAATAACAAACCCTAAACCACCTAGGGTTTGGAGCTCAAATGTTAGGTTCACCAAATGTTTAACCTAAATTGGATGTAGATCCTAATATGGGAGATAGGGTTAAGAATATAGAAATGAATAAGCACAAGGGTTATAAACAAATCTATACTATGCCAATGAATTTCAAAACTCAAATAAAACATATATTGAACTTAATATGTTGAGATATGCTAAAAATAAAAAGGAAAACTATGATAGGTATTGCAATGATAATGGAAATAAGATAGTTGGTTTTGATGCTAATACAAATATAGATCTAGAATAGGCAAGTAAGTAGAATGGAAGAATGTTCTGGATTAGTCACCAAATTTTTAATTAAGTACCTTTATATTTGTAAACACTTACGTCAGCCTGGGATGGTTGAATCAACTCTAGTGTCTAGATTAGACATAGGTGTATAGTATAGAATAATTGTTGAAATAGGATATGACCACCTGAATGCTTATGGGTTCATCATTTTTTTTGATCTGGTGTACTAAAATCTAGTCATGGTTTATCACTCCTTATCAAATGATCAAACCCTATTTCTTCATCTTCATAGTGACTATGGAAAAATTGGGTTAGTGGGCACATAGTGTTGAGCTTCTCCAAAGACCCCTCTATCAGTGAGCACTACCTACATAGCCAATACTCTAAAAATGGCCTCAAACTTATGTAGTTCTCCCCTACATGTTGGTCTATGTGTGAATCATGTAATGTGTGATAAGTAAGTAAAATAGTGACCTAGATTATAACTTGTAAAATATAGCTCTTAGGTTGATCTTTCAGTACTTAAGACCTATAGATGTGATGTCCCTATGATCGATATAGAAATCAAAGAAAATATGGAATTTTTCTCACTTAAATGCTTGATTGAGTGTTTTTGATAAGTTGCCTTGGTCTTTTTAGGTATTTTTTAGGTGAGAAATGAATGAGGGTTCATCTTATATTTATATCAATCCCTTTAGATAATATCTCACATTAAACCACTTAAGCTTGCCATTAAGATACATTTTATTTACAAATTAGATGACTTTAGGTAACTAAACAATTGCATCAGAATAAGAGACCTATGTCGACATAGGTGTTTATCTAGGAAATGAGTGTCTAGAGAGCATAAAAATAGGTACAGACTCATAACTTGCAAAAACATGAGATAAGTAGGTTTTACTCATTTTAGGCAAGATAAAAGGCTTTGGTCATCAACATAAGACTGGTTGACTAAGAGATAGGCCAAGGGGCACAAGATAGAGTAGATGTGAGACTTATGAAAATGGGAAAGGTCTAGAACTGATAAGAATAACCAAGGTCTGAGTTTACCAAGTTTACAAGGTTGAGGTGTTATATAGTTCATAGATATCATCTACATGAAGTCACAGTAGATAAAAAGTGTTTGATCAAGTTTTCTATAGAAAATATTCACAGAGATGAAATATGATTTGATGTTATTATAATGGATGCATGTCATATGTTATTGAGAAGGCCATGATAATATGATAAAAACTAAATTCATAATGGAGAAAAAAATACATATAGTTTTTGGAAAGGTGGTATACGGGTAGTTTTATTACCTCTTAAAGAATAAGGGCATGCATAAAGCATAATATCCACAAAATATTTTTTCAAAGACATGAAGATGATAGGTTGATTTTATGCAATGATAGAAAAGAAATAAGACATAGAAGTGGTTCAAATACCAGCAAAAGTAGAAGTGTTGAAAAAATATGCAGATATTATACCTGAAAACTTATCAGATGGTTTACCACTAAAGAGAGGCATTCAAAATCATATTAATTTGATTCCAAGATCAGTTCTACCTAATCAAATGACTTATAGGATGAGTCCAATAAAGCATGTATAATTGAATAAACATGTTATTGAATTGGTGAGAAAGGGTGTAATAAGTGAGAGAATGAGTCCATCTACAACACCAACATTGATAAGAAATATGGGGGATGGAGGATGTGTGTGGATAGTAGAACAATCAATAAAATTATCATAAAATATAGATTTCCTATACCTTATTTAGATGATATGATAGATGTGCTTACAAGATAAAATACCTTACCAGGATTGATTTAAGGAGTGGATACTTTTAGATTAAAATTCATGAAGGAGATGAATGGCAAATATATTTAAAGACTAGGGATGGATTATATGAGTGGATGGTGATGCCATTCATATTATCTAATGCACCCAACACGTTTATGACAGTGATGAAAATAATGTTGCAGAATTACATTGGTAAGTATTTAGTGGTTTATGTTGATAATATTTTGATATTTAGTAAGATTAAAAAAGAACACTTAAGTCATTTAACAATATTATTACAATTTTTAAGGAATCAAAAGCTCTATGCAAATCTGAAGAAGTGCAGGTTTATACAAAATAGTTTGGTTTTTTGGGATTTTTAGTTTTACCTGATGCTTTAAGAATGGATGAAGAAAAGGTAAAGACAATTGTTGATTGGTCTATTCCAGAGATCATCATAGAGCTAATAAATTTATATGGTTTAGCAACTTTTTATAGAAATTTCATTAAAAAATTTAGTAGTATTGTTACACCAATAACAAATTGCATGAGATCAAAAGGGTATGTGTGGACAAGGGAAGCAATAGAAAGTTTTGAATTATTGAAGAATAAAAATACATAGAAAATTATTTTAGTATTACTATATTTTGAAAAAGTGTTTGAGGTTGATTGTGATGCTTCACATGTGAGAATTGGTGTTGTGTTGAGTCAATAAGGAAGGCCAATAGCATATTTCAGTGAAAAAAATAATGAGGTAAAAAATAAATATTTTACATACGCTGTTGAATTTTATGCCATTATACAAGCATTAAGACATTGGATGTATTACCTAGTGCCTAAGGATTTTATCCTATTTACATATCATGAGGCCTTGAATTATGTGAACACTCAAAAGAAATTAAATAGTAGACATGTAAAGTGAGTGTCTTTATTGCAGGGATATACTTTTGTTTTGATGCATAAATCAGGAAATCAAAATCAAGTACTAATGCTTTGATTAGGAAAGTGGCACTGTTAACTACTATAGTGAGTGAAGTAGTTGGATTTGAAGTTGTTAAGTAAATATATGATATTGATCTAGATTTTGGTAAGATATTTGGGCAATGTAAAAATCCATTAATAGGTCAAACAAGTAATATTTATGATAAGTATCATATATATGATGGTTATATCTTCAAGGGAAAACAATTATGTATTCTCTTTAGGTCTCTAAGGGAAAGTTTTATAAGATAATAACATAGTGGTGGTTTGACTGGACATTTTGGTAAGACTAATATAATATATTTAGTGGAGGAGAAGTATGTTTGACCAAAGATGAAGAGATATGTGGCAAGGTATGTTTCCAGACATAGGATATGCCATGTGTTAAAGTCCATGCACAAAATACAAGGTTGTACATGCCATTACTAATTCCAAGAGGACCATGGATAAATTTGAGTATAGACTTTATATTGGAGTTGCCAAACATATAAAGAGTAGACTAAGTATAGACTTTTGTTTTTGTAGACAAGTTTTCTAAGATGGTTCATTTTATTGCATGTAAGAAAACCAATGATGTCACTAGAGTTGCATAAATATTTTTTAAGGATGTTGTGAGATTGCATGGTGTTCCAAAAACCATTACATCATATAGGGACATAAAATTTATAATTCATTTTTGGAGGACTCTATGGAAGAAGATAGGAACTAAATTAAAATTTAGTAGTGCATACCACCTATAAAAACATAGATGGACAAAATTAGTAAATAAGAGCTTAGAAAATTTGTTGAGATGCATAGTTGGAGAGAAGCCCAAGCAATAGAACTTGGCTTTACCACAAGTTGAGTTTGCATATAATAGTTCAGTGAACAGATCAATAGGAAAATCACCATTTCATATTATTTATGGTATAAATCCTATGAGTAATTTATATTTGGTACAGTTACTAATTGTAGAATGAGTTAGTGGTGCTTCTCAAACATTCACAAAGTGCATACAATAGTTACAAGGAGTAAGGAGAAAGCTACATGAAAGTAATTAAAAGTATAAAGTAGCAGCAGATGTAACAAGAAGATCAAAGGTGTTTGATTAAATATATTTGGTGATAGTGTACTTGGGAAAATATTTTTTTTTGAAATGAACATACAATTTGAAGTACAAGAAAATTAGTCCATGCAAAATTGTGAAGAAAATAAATGATAATGCTTATGAGGTGAGTTTACCACAAAATTTTGATATTTCTCTTTTATTTAATGTTTTAAATTTATATGATTTTTATGGAAAATATGGTGAATGGGAAGAATATAATGAAGTGGATTGGAATAAATAGGTACTAAGGAAGAAGAAAGACAAGACATTGCATAATTTAGATAAGAAAATAGTAAACACGAGAAAAAGAAGTTATAACAGGTATTTGGTACAGTGAGAAGGACTACAATAAGAAGACAACACTTGGATTTCAGAATGGGAGCTAAAAATAATTGACAAGAATAAATGGTAGAAGTATAATAAGGATAGTTCATAAGAGCTGAGTTGTTTTCAACCAGAGGAGAATCATGTAGAGACCAAACTTCTTGAGACCATAACTTTAGATTTGTAAGTCCATTTGAGCTCTCGTTCATCATAAAATGAAATCTAAAAAATTATAATTCATCCAAAACCCACTTTATCTAGTTATAGATGTTTTCAAAACTTTTTTGAGGCCATACGTGACCATCTAAGGGTCTGAAAATATATTTTAATATATTTTTCAAGATTTTTCCATTTTTAGAAATAGTATATTTTTTAATCAGACATGAACTTGAGTTTAAATTTATTTGTTAATCGAATCTTAGTGTTTATAGTATATGTGGATATGTTTATGCCTATCTCGAACTTGCATGCAAAACTTACTAAAAATAGCAGTTGAAAAAATTACTATAAAATGAAAGATACTAAAAATAGCAATTTATAAAAAAATTATGGGTCGATTAGCTTTAGATACTTTTTGATTTATCTAGTTTTTTTAATTATGCATGTTAACTCCAATTTTAATTTGAGATTTATTTAAAGACTCTTATATAATTATTTATTCATTCAATGAGAATTAACAAAGAAAATTATTTTTCATACAATTTCTAAGTTTATGTCTATTGATATTTTGCTTAGCTAATCTATATTTTTATAAAATAAGGACTTATACCTTATCATGAATCTCACAAATCTCTCAACCTATCCCTATTATCTATCTCCTTTATTCTCTCTTATATCCCAAAGATATTTCAACACTATCTATGTGAGTTGTTCTCACAACTCACTCTCACACATAATATATTATTTTCTTAAATATGTTATAACAAATATATTTTCTCACATATGTGAGCACTAACACATTATTTTTCTAATGGTAATTTTAGCTTTAATAAAAATTTACCCAAAAAACATGTAAGCCACTCACGTTATGACACTTTGACAACACTAGTCATAATAAATGTATTACCATGACTACTTTTTTTCGAAATAATGGCAATGAGTTTTTTTAATTGATTAATATATTGTAGGAAGTAAACTTGAATTTGTTTGAAAAGTTGTGGTCTCTTTAACTATGTTTTTTGATATTATGTAGATTAATAGGTTTTTTAATTTTTGTTCTGCTATTTTTGTGTGCAATATTATTATTAACAGTGCCTTATTTTCCCAATCCATAAATTAAACTTGATAGTCAAATTCAGTTTAGTAAATTTAGGTTGATCCGATGTTCTTTGTAATTTTACATGTAGTTTGTTTGCAAAAGGAAAATATAGTTGTTGATACAATGGAAAAGTTCTTTTGGAACCCCTCAAAAATTGGATTCAAAGATGAGAATAAGAATATCGCTTGATACAATGGGAGGCTTCGAATACTTGCATTGTTATATCAACCCTCCAATTATCCATAGAGACTTCAAAAGTCACAATATTCTCCTAGATAAAAACTACCATGCCAAATTCTCATCTTTGGTAGGGCGAAACTTGGGTCTCATAAAGTAGGAGGCCATGTCTCTACTCATGTTTTAGGAACATAGGTATATATTTCCCTAGAATAAGTGGAATCTCACATTTCTTTAGTGTTTTGAGAATAATTTTAAGTATTTTTCAAAAAATATGTTTCAAAATGCTTAAAATTATGAAGTTTTAATTACATGTGGTTTGAATTTTTTATCCGATTATTTTGTTTCTTTGATCTTGATATTGATTTATCTTTCAATTTTATTTCTAGGTCATTATTTGTATATCGTACATATATAATGATATTTCAGATGCACTCCATTTTTTATTGTTGTGATGAAAGTTTTTTAAGAATTTTATGATCCAACTTCATCTAATGAACTTTTATATAAGATATATTATATTGATTTGATGCTCATTAATTTTATATTCACTGTTCAAATATAAATTGATATATAAATGAGAATAATATTAATATTAATTAATATCTTGAATTAATTGATTAAAAAATCAAATCATATAATGTTTAGAACCATATTAATCTTATTTTTCATTATAATGTTTAGAACCATATTAATGTTATTTTTCGTAATAAATATTATCAAAACTTAATAAATAATTAATAGTTGTTTAATTTTTCTCTATTACTTCCTATTTTATCAATAATCTACAAATTCACACAAATAATCAAAGAATTAATACATTTTAACATAGTGAATGAAACGATGTTGATACTTCTATCAAATATCATTTGGTATCATAACCAACAAATCATTATTTTATATTTTATAATATTTTCTTATTTAACATTTTTTAATAGCACAATACAATATAAAACAAAAATATACTTTTAAGTCATAACTTGAATGATAAAATATTTAAGCTCTCTCATTATTTATTTAATTTAAAATTTGTATGAACATTGTTAATTCTTTAATTTTTATAAAAAGTCATGAAATACAATAGATAAAATATGTTTTTTGTAGGTTGTATTTGATTTTATAATTATAATGACAATTTTAGTTAAAAGATATATATTAATTTTCAATTAATATTGTCAATGAGATGTGAAGGATTGGTGAAGTGGTTTGGTTGTGTCCAACCCCATCTAAATTTAAATTCCATAAAATATTTATAAATCGAATATAATTGTTTACTCGATAATTTCAAATGTGATTAAATATTTATTGTTTGTAATACAATTTATACCCCAAAACTTGTGATAAGCCAATACTAAATAAAATAATCTTTCAACTAATATTATTATAGATCAACTATGATATTATAATTTATTTTATTTTATTTTAAATTAACTAAATTATTATATAATAACTTTTAAATGACA
Organism: Torreya grandis; assembly: GCA_037957365.1. Taxonomy (NCBI): domain Eukaryota; kingdom Viridiplantae; phylum Streptophyta; class Pinopsida; order Cupressales; family Taxaceae; genus Torreya; species Torreya grandis. The sequence goes on along the minus strand of JARHVA010003701.1, from coordinate 417,339 downwards.
CATAGAGGCGTAGAATTAAGTTACTTGGGCACTTGGGAATTCTTAGATTATGGCATGACGTTTATTTCTTTTAAGAGGGGTTAAGATGCTATTGACGTTGGACGTGGGCAATAATATGTTTGTATTCAAGCATTTTTGTCATTGTTTGAATAGTTAATTGTCCATTTAGGTGGCACACAAACATAAGTGATGTATTTTTTTAAGCCTTTTCAACAATAATATTTAAGAAACTTTTAATGTAATATTAGTTGGTGAAGATGTTCTAATTATTGTTTATGTGTATGTCAAAAAATAATTATGAGGAATAATGAAACGAATTTTTCGAATAAGTAAATTATTTTTATTATAATTTCATGTTTACAATTATTAGTGAGGAGACTGAAGATTCAAACATCATTTCTATTTTATTATATATATTTAAAGTTCAACATGCCACCAACTATGTATTGGAAAAAGATTCCAAACATTCTCTTATAAATATATTTAATTATGCTCTTTACATTTTATGCTTAATATTATTTCAAAATTATTTTTGTTTTCAACATCATAATGATTTCGAAACTCTTTTTTTTATTATCTTGGAATTCCTTCATTCATAATTTCACATAATCCATCACTCTTCAAATCTATTAAATTCATGCTCGTTTTATGTGTTATCACCCTCTTATCATCATGTGAATATGCAGCCCTATCATTAACCTCCTCCCGAGAAACATGACCATGACACAAACTATTCTCTTGTTAGTAATTGAAATGGAAGATGGTGAACAATAATTTTACCATTCTTAAGGACACACTCAGTGAATAGTTGCTTGTAATTCAACATGAAATCATTACATTTCAATCAAGTACCATACCCATACATAGCATCTTGATTGAATGGATTAATCATTTACAAATACCAATAATTGATTTAAAGAATTAATGCTTAATTTATATATTTATAATTATAATTGTTAATGAATCCAAATGTTATCAAGGCAAAAAAAATCAATAGGTACAGTATACAGAATTTCTGAAACAATAATTTATATTGATTTGTATTGAATGAATAAAATAATTACATATAAAAGCATAAATAAACCTCAATTTGGAATTGAAATTGATAAGCTCGAGCAGCACTAAAAATCTCCACATATCTCCTAAACACTAAAATTAACCTAATGGAAGAATTTTAACTAAAGCTCATGTCCAATTACAAAAATACACTAATTTTAAAAATAGAAAAAATCCTAAAAAATATTAAAATTCAGTTTCATACCCTCAAATGGTCACATATGGCCTCCAAAAAATTTCGAAAATGTCCCTGAATAGATAAGGAAACTTATAGATGAATTAAACTTTTTGAGATGGTCGTTGTGGCGCAAACAAGAATTTAAACGAAATTACGAATCAAAAATTATAGCTTTTGGAAGTTTGGACTCCCTATCAATTATTTAATATCGTGACGAGAGAGGAACAACACAATTTTCTTCAATCATCAATCTACAATACATCAATTTTCATTGAAATTGTCTAATTATTTAATGTATATCCATTCATCATTTTCAATATGACTACCACCATCTTTAATAAAAAAAATCTATTAAAAAACTAATAACTATTTTATTTTATACATTTTGATTGACCTAGAATTTATATTTTTAAAAGAAAAATTAAAAATTTAAATCTTATAAAAATAAGGTATGAATGTCTTATATTTCAAATATAATTAACTGATAATATGAAATGGTCTAACATTATAGACTTTTAAAAAATCTTTATTTTCTTTTTTTTTTTAAATAAATGAATGAATGTGAGTACCTACAAAAGGACATTATAATTATATAAAAGTGTGTTTATCATAAACGGCTTTCCTTCTTTTTTTTCTTATAATAAGCAATCGGTGAGGATCTTTTTTCTTCCCTTGGTATGGTGCATATTATAATTGAGTGTTTATGGATATGATGGCAAATTTGACCACCTGAGTAACTTTTTGGATGGGTTATAATTTTTATGGTTTTTAATCCGAACTATTAAGCTATACGTACGTACTTTTAGCTTGGCTTGGTAAAGCATCCACTTAAGATCTATTTATTTAAGGTTGTGGCCCGTAAATATACTCTGAAATTCTTAAGAAATTCCTCGGTCTGTATGAAGGGGAAAAAAAATTATACCTTCATGTGGTCCGTGGGCACTTCCACAGCATCTTTTGTTTTTAATTATAAAAAAGAATAACCCCGTGGACGGTGAGTACCAAATAATCATGACTTTAATGCATTACTACCTACCACATTACTCGCTGATGAAATTGGAAAAGATACAGTTTAATATTAATTAAAAAATAAATTGTTTTTTTTTAAATTGAGAAGTTTAGAATTATATTAAAAATAAATTTAAAAAATATATAAATTGTCGTCTTCTTTTTTTCGAAGGAATGATTAAATAGCATGTACTTTCAAGTAGTTTTTTTTTTTTTTAAATTTATAATTAAAAATTATATGAGGTAATTAAAGATATTGACGAACATTTTAATTATATTATTAATTAGGGTTGTGTATATTTAATGTATTTTAAGATGATTTTATAAGTAATTTTTTAATGTAATTTTGGTGAGACTTATAAAGTAAGAGGACCTACTAATCATATAAGTATAATAAATATATTTTTTTTTTATGGATACTAGATAAATGTTTTTGGTAGGAGTTATGAATCGATTTTAGAGCACAATTAGGGATAGAGTCCTCACAACAAACAAAAATGCTAAAATAATGAGAAATCAAACAACGAACATTAAAACTGATAAAATGCCTCCCACTAGCGGGACACACCTCTACTAAGAGAGGCAAGAAACAATTACAAGTCACGAAACCTCTCTGTCAAAAGATAACGAAAGGATCAAAGAAAGAAATCAAGCCAATTTAACAACTCTTCTGCCAAACTGCAGTAGGAGAAACTCTGAGAAAAGAAACCAAGTGTGAAAGCCAACTGAAAGAAGCCCATACAAAAGTGTCGCAATCCTCAACAACAAGCTAAATCATGTCTTCTCTCACACCTTAAAAGAAGGGCCTCTCTTATAGTAAATATTAATACAATTTCTTTAATTTACTCCCTGACCACGACGTCATGTGGCAAAATCATGGTAATTTTTTTCACCCCTTTTCTCCTTCCTTGCAAAGTTAGATGTTGTTGAGGGTTGTCCTAGAGTTTAGTCGGCTCTTGTTTCCCCTCTTGTCTTCCCCCAACTCGAGGAGTTTTCCTCTTCTTCGCCTTGGCCTCCTCCAATCCTAGCATAGGCTGCCCCAAAGGATGCCTCGCTCCCCTCCCTTTCAGTGCCTTCTCCGACAACTGTCCCTTGGTCTTCTCCTCCTAGGCCTTCTAAAAAATCAATTGATGTGGGAGTCTCTTCAAAGAAGAAAGGGCACAAATCGGAGGTGGAACTGTTGAGTGCTGAGACATAATCTTTGATTAGAAATGGTTCATGGACATTGGAAGATCTCCTTTATAAGAGAGGGAGACGATTGGCTTCGGTTTGTGAATAAGTCCTCGAAGGCAAGGTCGACAACCCTATTTGGACTTCTTTAGCTGGTATTCGTTCCTTGTTTGTTCAATCGGAGTTGTTTCTTCCACGAGCTTGGCTAAAGTTCCACAGAATATCTGCTTTATTGTTCTTGTAGCCTATTGGTTGAAATTTGGCGTCTTAATTATGTTCCTTTCCTTTTCTCTATATTTTTTGTACCTTGTGGGTGGTACTTGGCAAGTGTTATTTTAATCTTGTTAATTTATATTTTTTTCTCTGTCATAAACTCTGAGTACCAATATACCCGAAACTAATTCATAACTTCAATCAAAAACATTTCACTTAATCATATATTAAAATATTATTTTAAATTTCTTAAAAATTCAAAAATATAAATTACATTAATTCTTCCTTTTATATATATATATATATATATATATATATATATATATATATATATATATATAAATAAATAAATATAAACGAAGTCCTCCTACTTTATAATTACACTAAAATATGTTAAAATAATAACTATTCGGAGAGATCATTTTAAAATCTAACATAAATTAATAATTTAATATACACTTTCTGCCCACCATCCTTGGAAGGAATGAAGAAGTAGCATGTCCTTTTTGGGCCACCTAAATAATTAAGACCTTGAACCATGAAGCTAAAGAGATAAAAAATAATTAGAAAAGTTTGTATTTTATATAAAGTTCAATCCATCTCTAATTATGCGTCTCTTGAGATCTGGTTCGAAGTTTCAATAATCAATCAATACTCATTAAGTTGTGCCACGTATCTTTCATTGTCTCCATGATTGCAGATGTTACCTATAGAAAGGGAGGTGGTACATGTGGACCGTCTTATCTTTTATTGTATGCTTTATTTACCACTAAGGAGGGGCTCACATTCACCACTGGAGCATGAAATGAGTGGAGTTATTCTTTGTTGTTTTATTTCTTCTTTTCTTTTCCTTACCGTTAAGGGTTGGAGAAACAATAAGTGTCGGTGGAGGGAGGGGGATAGGTCCCATCCCAACGTCATAACCTCGCCATGCACATACATACAAAAGGACAATGATTCCCTACCACACTCGGTATCAAGGCTATAATTCAAAGAAAGCAACGTCCGGACCCTCAATGCTTCTCTCTCTAATAAAGACGAGAGGTGAGGTCGACATGACAAGCTTCCAATTTATGCAAGAAATTTAAGATATCCGTGACTTTAGAACTTAGTCCAGAATAGAATGTATATTCTAAAAACAATACCATACCATAAGTGACACTCATTGCCATTTAGACATGAATGAATGGATGGATGGGTTCCGTTTCAATGGAGGATAGGCAATGTGATGAACACACGGCAATTATATTCCCAATTTCTCACAATCAATGTACAATTTGATAGTAGTACCTGTATGCTATATCGAAACCAACCTCTAAATATCACTTTCTCCTCTCTATTTCTTTCTCTAGACGTTTGCTGAACGAATTCATTAATATTTATCACTCACTCTTCTGATATACCTACGCGTGTGGGGGTGGGGTTTCATTGTTATCATTTTTTAAACAATTGATCATGTACTTTGGGATGTCAATATCAACTAACGATTTTTTATATAGTTTTAATTATAAAAATAAATTTTGTTTTAAAATATTTACTATAAAAATTTAAATAATGTTGGCATTCAAATTTGAAGATACTATGATTAATTTCTTTTTTTTTTGTTCAATGTTTCGAGCGCACGTTTAAGTTTATTATCCGTGCACTACGATATTATAAGTCTAGGTTCAAAATATTGATAGAAGAAATAAAATTGATCACAATATCTCCAAATTTGGATGCCAATTCAAATTAATATGAATTCTCAACAAACAATTTAAAGAATGTTTACGAATAATTACTCTTTAATAAGTTATGGTGTTTACTATATTAATAGATAATCAACCAATAAAAATTAAAAAAGTTGTAAGGGTTCAGTAACAAATTTACTTATTTGTAAACGTAATTGTTTATTCTCTCAAAATTAAAAGAACACACTAAATTCAAAAAACAAAAAGTTGAATTTATTGTTTTTTCTATTAAATTTTTTTTCACTTTTTTATTTTATTTTATTTTTCATTTGCTTTTACTTGTTTTATAAATTGTGCTATAATAGTTTTAAAAGTACTTAGTTAATATCGTGAAGGGTTACGCAGTGTTCTATTTACAGACATCATGATGTGAGGGGCTTTACTCCAATACTCATAACCATAATACAAAGCTAAACACGGACTTTAATTTCCACTTACCTCACACTATATCGTAAATGTCCAAGATCCCCTTGTTTACACCAATATGAAGCCTATTTTATTCATTTGATTTGTGGTGCACTTGAGAGAAACATACCACCCAAGAAAGTTACTCTTTTAAACTTACCTTAAAAAATAAGGTTGGTGGCTACAATCATGGTTCTACCTATGAAGATAGTGATCTGAAACATTGGGCCAACACTGATTTACGAATAAGCAAGTATATTTGACAACCTCTAAATCATTCAAACCCTTGTTTAGATCACTTTTTATCCTCAATTTGTTCTTGGATTGTCTTCTTACATAGTATATTTTATTGATTTATCATGTATACATAGTCATAATTATTTTGATTCATTATATAAACTAGATCACATGTTTATTTTTCCTTTATACATTACAATTTCAATTTAACAAAAAAATCTCTCCATCATATATTACATCGGATTCTAGACTTTATTGTTACCTATCATATTCCATTTCAGTATGTTAGTCATTATGTACAAACATGGTTAACAAATGAATTTACTTAAGAAATTCCATCACACCTTAAGGACTCTTATGCTCTTTTTATTTCCTATTGCGCTTATATTGCCTTTTCTCCTCTTCTCCTAAATCCCTCCCGTCTTATGGGTTATATCTAGACAAGAATATGATCATCTGGGGATAAGAGCTCTCATTTACCTCCACCAACATTGGAACTAGGGGCCTTTGTTATAAGGAAGAGTCCACCCCTAGTGGAAAACATCAAGATACACTATCTCATGAAATCATACGCTTCGCTTCCACTACTTTTTGTAATATTCAATCTGAGTTGTTTCCTATCACAACTAGACATCAAATAACATGCACCTAACCTTTTATGGTTCTTTATAATCGCCCTCAATCCACCTAGGTATTAGAATTTCTCACACACCCTTTATTTATCCACACAACTTATCTTAGGCTCTCATGTCCATGTTGTTCAAACTAGACAAGGATGACCTTCATTAACTACCCAACCTCAAGCACCTATTATCAATATTCTTCCTCTACCTCCTCCACAAACTTCAAGACAAGCTACCCACACCAAAGGGTATGATCTCATTGAGGGATTGTGTAATATACCAACCAAGATTTCTATTTGAGAGTTATTACAAAGGGCACCAACTTATAACTTGATATATTATATGCACTATTGTGAGATCCTTTTGTTCCTGTGAACACACAAACATCTTCATTTTTCTCTATTATGAACATAGTCAAAGATGTTGATATCTCTATTTATTTTGATAAATAAGAGCTACCTTCGCAACACATTATTAAGTAAAACATTTCTCTATTCATTCAACTTTGAATTCATGGAAAATTGATTAAGAGGGCAATTATGTAATTGATATTTACAGTTATAAATTCATTTAACAATTGGGTTTTAATAAGAGCAATCTTTAAAATTTTGAGTAACCTATATGTAGTTTTGATAATTCTCCAACATCAATAATGGGAGTTATCACTTTCAATCTCATGGTAGGTCCTAAAATGGTCTATGTTGTCTTTCAAGTTGTTGAGTCTCAATTATAGTATAATTTATTATCAGGGCATCCTTGGATCCATGTTATGGGAGTTTTACCCTCTACATTTCATAGGTGCATCAAGTTCATACATGATTCGCATGAATATACAATTCTAGTTGATGATACACCCTTTTGATATTATAAAGCCTCATAATCATATATGGATTCCTTCATATCCCTAGGGCAACCAAATATAATTGCCCAAATGCATACTTATGAGGTGGATGAATCCAATAAGGTGGGTGAAACTGAACAAAATTCTCCAAGTCCTCAAAGCATAGATCAATATATGCATGAACTCTTGCCACAAGAACACATCTCTACACAACTTGAAGAGCCTCTCACAAATAAACACAAGAAATAGGTGCATCTTATAGACTCCACAAAGTCCATTACAAAGCTAACACTAATAGTCAATACATGATATTCTTATTGTAAAATAAAGGATTACTACAATAGTGATGATGAAAATACATAGGAATTCACATATGATTAAATGTTGAAGAAGATGAAAACTTATCTCATTAATCTACATCAATTGGAGTACGTGAATACAAGGTTGTGTCTCCTTTACAAAATAATGAAAAAGCAATAATTTTTTAACAACAAAAAACTTGCAATATCATCTCACAAAGCATTGCACATTCTACTAATTCAATCACTTCTAAACATACAATGACTATATTTTCTAAGGAATGAGTGCCACCTCAAAAATGCAAATGTGCAATGATCAAAGTGACATTGTGGATTATAAAAATAGGGATTTTTTAATAAAAGTACTTCAAATAAAGAACCAAAGAATTCCCTTACAAAAGTGGCCTTAAAAGAAACTCCAAAGAAAATTTATTCTTATCTACAACTTCTCATCATAAATCCATTTATAAATGGAAAAAAATGTATTAATGTTATGGTGACACACCTCCAAGAGACTAACATATGTATTATTGCTCTTCTCAAATACCTTGGATATGACACACAACATCTCCATCAAGCTATAGGTTCCATGCATTGCATTGGATCTACTACATTACTAATCACATCGGGTTCAAAATCATGTTCCACATTATTCCATATTGATCCTACTTTACAACAATATAATGTTATTTTGGGGAAATCATGGCAAAAATCAATGAGAGCTACCCTTAGTAATAATTATGATGCACTCATATTTTAACACAATAACACAATGGTTACAAATTATAAGGAGAGCACAATCACAATTCAATATAAAATTGATAAGCTTATCTTAGCATAAGGATTTAATGTAAATATGGCACACATAACACACTCTAAGGCAAAAAAAAGTGTTACACATGGGAAGCCTATTCAAATATGTGGATTGTTAGAAGATAAAGTAGTTACACATACTCTTTGTGTAGGTACTGCATGGGAGTTTTCTTCAAACAAAATAATTGGTTAGCATACTTTCCTAGTACCTACTTGTACATAGCTTCTTTTTACCCTTGTTGCTCACTATTCTACACTTAATCCATTTTCTTCTATCCCTTGGCTATATTTTCATTGTGGGGTTATTTCACTTGCCTTCATCTTTATCTTGCTTTTATTCACCATTTTGTTGAGGGTTGTTTGAATCTCCCCCTCCTTCCATTTCAAAACTTTGTTGCTTACTATGTCTTTCAAAGCTTTTTCAAATTTCACTTATGCATGCTTTACTTTTCTAAATATGTTAAAAATTAAAAAACATTCATATATGCTAAAAAGTACCAAAAAACAAAATATTTTACAAAAATATTAAAATCAAGACATGTATACATAATTTTATATTGATGGGTACATCTTAGCATATGTCATTTACCTTTAGATTCAGTACATAACATATTTCATTTGATTTTTAATACATAATGCTTCCCACAAGGTATCTTAGTGTTCAACATGACACATTTTTATAAAAATATCAAATATTCATACTCAGAGGAACATGTCCTGATTGAAATAAATTGCATATAGTTAATCAGGATAGAGTCTCACTAGTCAAACAATAACACATTGCATCCCTATCCTTGTGCATTTTACAACTCTATTTCCAACTTTAACACAATCACAGGGACTAATTTTACATATTTTGATCATAGAGCATATAATATCCTTAGATATTAGTCAGATTTCAGGCTTACGGCATACTCTTCCATGGTTTTGATGTTGGGATAACCTTCTACCAAAAAATGATGCTCACTTAGGGGCATCTCCTTGTTTTATACGAACAATCTTACAAGTTTTATTTATCCAATACTTATTTTTCCATGTTGAGCTATAATGAAAATATATGTCTCTTTTTCATTCATACTTTACATGTACTATGATGGATATGCTATTTTCTAACATGAACATAGATAAATATGCTCAAGATATGCTAGTTTTAATTTTTTATGTTCATTTCATATGCTTGTTTTCATTTCATCACATGCTTCAATTTGTTTGTTTCTTATGTATGGCCCTTGGCCTTGTATATGTTCAACATACACCCTATTTCTTGTGTGGCATCATCCTACCTTCTATGTGTGGCCCTTGGCCTTCTATGTTTGTGCAACATTGACATGTCCCTTGTATTCATCCTCTAGGACTTATGCATGACATTTATACATGTTTGCTAACTCTATGCAACATCTCACAAGTCCCTTATATCTTACATTTGTGCCTCTTTGTGTGACTTTATGTGACTTTGCTTACATGTTTAGTACTTTCTACTATTGTTCCATGATTCATATCATACAATACTACGTATATAACTATATACATCTATGGTGCCATGATACATATCATACACATACTACTTATGTGCCTCAAATGTTATATTTATTCAATGATATACTTAAAATCTATATACAAGACTTGTAAATTATTTACATGGTTCATACACTAATTCAATTCTATATTCAATTACAATGATGCAATGCAATATTTAAACTTTTAATATGCTTCAATGTTACATCTTTTTATACTCTAATATAATTCAACTATTCAAATGATATTACTTAATTGCATCTTTCACAAATGCTGTCACTTTTTATTTTGAGACAAGTGATTTATAGGTAATTTTTGTCTTCTCAAAATGGGGGAATCATAATGTGCTTATCTTCAAGCTTTCACAAATAATACATTTCAGATTTTGGGGGTATTTAGCTTGCTTTTGCACTCCATTATTATAGTTACTTGAGCACATATACACTTTGTGTGAAGATAGTTACAAGATTTCAAATAGTTTTCAAAAGATAAAATTAGCACTCTATATAGAACAGGGGGCATGATATGCATTCATGTCCATACCACTAATTCAAAAAAAAAAAAATCTCATTTTCAAGGCTTCAAGAATTTAAAGTTTGAATCTAGATTTGTTTACATAACTATATACATCTATGGTGCCATGATACATATCATACACATACTACTTATGTGCCTCAAATGCTATATCTATTCAATGATATACTTAAAATACATATATAAGACTTGCAAATTCTTTACATGGTTCATATACTACTTCAATTCTATATTCAATTACAATGATGCAATGTAATATCCAAACTTTTAATATGCTTCTATGTTACATCTATTTATACTCTAATATAATTCAACTATTCAAATGTTATTACTTGATTGCATCTTTCACAAATGCTTTCACTTTTTGTTTTGAGACAAGTGATTTACAGGTAATTTTTGTCTTCTCAAAATGGGGGAATCATAATGTGATTATCTTCAAGCTTCCACAAATAATACATTTCATATTTGGTAGTTTACATTATGGAAAATTAGATTTTTTTAGATTTTGGGGGTATTTAGCTTGCTTTTGCACTCTATTATTATAGTTACTCGAGCACATATACACTTTGTGTGAAGATAGTTACAAGATTTCAAATAGTTTTCAAAAGATAAAATTAGCACTTTATATAGTACAGGGGGCATGATATGCATTTATGTCCATACCACTAATTCAACAAAAAATATATTTCTCATTTTCAAGGCTTCAAGAATTTAAAGTTTGAATTTAGATTTGTTTACAATAGTGTGATTCATCTTTTGCAAGTTCAACACATTTTAACTTAGTGACACTCCACATATTGGTTTCATTTTAATGATCCATGTACTGGTTCCCTCTTCTTATTTTCAACTCATTAAGTGAGACATGTTTGAGCTTAGTGATGCTCATTGTCTTGGTCTCACTTTAGCATACCAATTTGTTGGTTCCCACTTATTCAAAAGCATTGCAAAGTACTCTATGAGGGTTGGAGCATATAATATTTCCATCTCAAGCATCTTCACTGATTCTTAAAAATGAGACTTGATGACTCTTAATTCACCATAGGTTCAACACTTATCCACATGCCTCAATAAGGGGGCATGCACATCTCCATGACAAAGACAAATTATGTATACACACTTAGGTATCGCATTTCTTTTACTTTGGTAATTTTATTCATTATCAAAATAAAGAGGGGGGAGGATATAGACATTGAAATTTAATCAATAAATACTTAACAATGTTTTTCCTTGACACATTTACCTTGCTTGGTCAATCTGCCATTTTGATGACCCATAATCTCTAAGAAATCCTTTAAAGCCTCATAATTACAGTGTATATCTCCAATACTTCCCTATTTCATTCATATTCATCCCTTTTTAACATATACTTCACTGTCACTTTGGTTTTAGAAGCCTATGCCCCTATTGGATAAGATCACACTATTAGACAAGGGCACATTATGACCTTATCTTGTAGTGAGACATTATCCATAGTGCGAAAACAATCATCTTTTTAAAATGACACTTTTCATAATGAATCTCTTACAAAAACTAATAGGTCAGTTATCAAAAATATTTAAAACATTCTCTTATAAAATCATATAAGGGTCACACTTGCAATCCTCATCTCTACACCTAACTCTCACTAACAAAGACATTTATTTTATGATTTTAAAATCATTTATCTTCTGATCAAAGACTGTTGTAGTACCATAGTCCTTGGCCAAATATTACATTATTTTATTGTTGGTTAATGGCATCATTTATCAAGCATTCTAAACAAATATTATTAGTTGTATTCATATGATCTTCCCTATAAGGATAACTACATCAACTTGAGGCCTTAGGGATATGTAAGTAGCACTCAGTCAGTAAGGGATTTTTTTATGATAGCTCAGCCATTCCTACATCCCCTATTTTTTTCCTTTTTGCATTTGATCTCTTTTGTGTAATTTTTTAGGACTAGGGCATCCATTTTATAAGTTTTTTATGCATCAAATTGAGCTCTACCTAAAAAAAATCACCTACAGACAAGGGTGAACAAGCATAAGTTTTTAGATCCAACGCACAGTCTATCTAGACAAAGTCATTTTATTAGACAACAATGAACCATAACCACGTCTGAATTCCATGGCCTTGTCCTAGTATATAATGGATCTCTATTTGTTGATGCATCTATGTTTATAGGTCATTTAAAGTAGTCATAGTTCATAGAAATTAATTACACTCTAAAATAATCTATTTTATAAGGGAAATTCTCTAACCTAAGCCCTAGTTTTTATTTTTAGTAATTTACAACTTATGTAAATTCTATAAATTTATGTATTTATTGCATTTTGTATTATTTGACTTCTTATGTCATATTTAAATAGTTTACATTTCAAATTAGATTTAATTCTTTATTCTAATTAATTCTAGTGTAAACAATAGGCCCCTTAACAAAAACACCATTTTTTATGTATTCTTATTATGGACTTGAGCTCAAGTGAGGGAGAAGGAATTATGGAATATGTGTGCACATATTATCATATAATTTTCAGGATTTTGGATTTTATTTGGTTATGAATAGTTTTAAAAAAATATGTACTGCATTGATTTACATAGCCATTTTAAGAATAGGTTGATCACTTTCAGGAAGACTACCACAGTTGTGTCATATAATCCCACTCATACAAATTTTGGGTTTAATCTTTTAGTCACTATCTCATATTGTTGTATATTTTTTGGATGCTCTTCTACACTTCTTCATATTCTTATTTTTTACACTTTTAGTCTCTTTTAAATCTCAGGGAAGTTAAAAATTGGGTACATGTCTCTATTTTACTATTTAAATTATTAATTTCTCAAATTAATTTCATTCATCTTCATCGATACAAATAATTTAGGTATGTATTTACTATTTTCTATATTTAAATCACGTTTACCTTAACACCCTTCCCTTTATGTGGTTTTTGAAGTGTTTTTGAACTCTTATGCACCCTCCTCATTAAACACACACATCCCCCTAAGTGATATTGGCTAAAATTGGTAACTTATGAAATTATTTATAGTGGGTGATGGTTGTGTCAAGATCAATTATTATTGATCTCAACACAACTTCATGTTTTTTAAGGGCATTATGGGTTTGATCATCGAATTCATAATAGAATTTATGAGGTCTTACATCTTTAATTCATGCTAAATAACAATAAAGTGTGACTGATGGGAGGGATAAAGATGATTATCATTATATATCTCCACTAATATTTATTGGGTGTCTTAGTGAATTATACATTCAATTAAGGTAATTTCCATGCAAGTCGCTCATTTGAGTCGAAGGATGGTAATTTTTGAAGTTGGCCTAAAGGAACTCCATAAATATATTTAATACATTGAAGGTAATTTGATAACCTTTCGAGTCCAATGGTTGTCTATTTTGATGAAAGGAACGTAAATAATAAAGTTTTCCTTGTTACAAATTTTTTAAGTGACTAATGATAATCAATTTCCTTAAGCTCATATTGTTCATATTCACTTTGTTAAACAAACAATTCATTATGGTTTCACACCAATGATTCAAGCTAAATGGAGGAGAGAATTTTGGATCTTTGACTGTCTCATGGTTCCTTTGTTTACTTTTGTCACATGTGAAGTTCATGGGGTGTTGTTTTCAAAAGTGTTTTCTTAAATTTCCTTATGTTTTAGAGGTTGGGGACCTTGGGCTTGTGTTTTATTTATGTATTTTGGGAGTGGCCTCCTTGGAAGGAATTTTAAGCCCTATTTTCAAATATATACAAGCAAGAGAAGTCAATACTTGGGCATGTGTGAAGGTATATGAACAAGGAATATGTGATGTTTGAATAAAATTAAATGAAAAATAGTTATACAATTTAAATATTAAATTGTACAAGTTGTACCCAATAATGATATAAAGTAATCAATCACATTATGACACATCATCTTTATAACTATTAGGTACCCAATATACATGTTTAGGATCAACCTATTATGTAGTGTATTTCAAATTTTCTATTTTAAATGGACTTAAAACATTACTTTCCCACCATTTAAATACTCAAAATGAAAAATATATACTAGTATAAATATTTTAAATACATCTATCTGAAAAATGTAAAAATATAAAAATTTCACAGCCCTTATCTTATATTTTTCACATAATATAAGTATTAATAATTTCATTACCTTATTTATTAATTTCTCAATGATTGGTGAACAATCATATCATTCTAACTACACCAATGTGTCAATCTAAAAAAAAAATCAGAAAAAGGGGATCCAAACTCCATTGTATGTCTAAGATATTATGGTTTTTTGATTGATTTTTTTAAAGGAAAAAATTCTAAGTGACAGTCAAATAGATGTCACATTTAAGGTCAAAATTATAAGTGAACACACTTGTGGACATTATATCCCACCAACACCACCCCCTCCCCTACTACCATTGTATAAAATTATTTAACCTAAAAATCTAGATTAAGGAATCTAGAGTTATTAAAGGGGATAGAGATAATCTAGGGCACAAGGGTGATAAACTATCTCTATAGTAGGCCAATTAATTTACAAACTTAGATAAATAATATATTGAATTTAAATACTAAGATGTACAAAAAATAGTAAGTACAACCAATGATTAATATTGTAATAAATGGAAAATAATGGTGCTTAGTTAGATTACAATGCACATTCAGATCTAATATGGAATAGGTTAGAAATATACTAGATCTAGATTATGTATCAGTTGTCAGATTCTATAAATTTGACCTATATGACCTTAGAAACTTGCATCGACCTAAGATGGTTATATCAACACTTATGTCTAACCTAGATGTAGGTGTCCAATATGGAATTCCCATTGGATCTAGATGCAACCACCTATAATGTTTTGAGTTTTTTGTCACCTTTGTTTTGGTGTGCTCAGATATGGCTCATGGATTGTTGGTCTTTGTCAAATATAAGAACCCTAGTTCTTCATCTTTATAGTGAGTGTGGTAAAAATGGGTTAGTGGGCTCATAGTGTTGATTTAACCCCAAATACTCTTTTATTATTTGGTATTACCTACATAGCCACTAATCTAAAGAGGTCTCAGACTCATGTAGTTATCTCCTATGTGTGGGCTTGTGTGTGCATAAGGATGCAATATGTGATAAACAAGTACTATAGTGGCTTATCTTGTAACTTGGAAAATATGACTCATGAGTTGATTCTTCAGTAATTCAAACCTGCATATGTGTTATCTCTATGATTAATATGGAAATAGGGGAAAATAAGGAAGCTTTACTCACTTGAATTATTTTGGTAAGTTGTCTTATGAATTGTTTAGTATGTGCAAAGTCAGGAATGATTGAGGATTGAGCATGCATATATACCAATATTTTTAAAGAATATATTGCATTAAAGCACTTAGGCTAACCATAGGGATGCATTTCATTTTCAAAATTGATAACTTTAGGGAACTGGACACTTGTATTGGGATATGACACTTGCATTGGCATAGGTGTCTAATTGGAACATAATTATTTGGGCAGTTGGAAAATAGGCACAAGTTCAAATTTTACATAAATAAAAGATAAGTAGGTTTATAGAATTTTGAGCATGATAGAAGGTCTGAGTCATCAAAATAATATTGGTCGGACTAAGAGATAAGTAATAGGCACAAAGATATATCAAAAGCGAGCCTTTTAGTAATGAAAAAAGGTTTAGAACTAAGAAAAAAAACTAAAGTTTGTATTTTCCAAGTGTACAAGATTGAGGTGCTATATATTTTATAAATAATGTCTACATTTTTCTCCCATTTAATCTAGTAATGAAATTACTAGTTTAAAGGAAAATAAATGTGTACCTATGTGTGTATAACATACCTTGCCTTTGTGTGAGCCCAACTTGAGTGATTTATTAGTGACTAACTTATAACCAAAAACATGTTATAGTATATAATTAGTGTATATAATATGAAAGTGAAAGTATTGAAATGATTGAAATAGAAATAACAAGGTTTAGGAGTACACATGTGTATTGATGCAACTACCTTACCTTTTGGTAACTTGATTTGAAAAGATGTGTCATTATGAATCATTAAAACTGAGATTAGGACAAATATAAATATGCAAAGTCCATAAATATAGATAAATTGGAGGATACATCCCCCAAACCTCATTACAAATGTGAGTTTCCACTTGGCAGTTGATATTAGCTCAATCATGCAACCCAATCATACTTATAACCTGGTGAGCATGAGTAAACCAAGTCAATTCACACTATAAATTTTGTGAGGTTAGATGATGTAATCAAGTTTAGCGTAAAAATTTAGCAAGATTTAGTGATTTAATCACTTTAACCATATCAAAATTGAACCGACTATTATAGTAGATTAGCTCAATAATAGTCCATAACAGTCCAACCTAGTGAACTAAAGTCTATAGAAGTATTTGAAATCTGAAATATGATTTTATTTTTTAATTTAAGGTTCTCTTGGCATATGCACTTCATATATGTCTCATGCTAAAATATGGGTATTGTAATGGTACCAATGTATATAATTATGCCACAATTGTGTATTTGAATCATATAACTATAAATTTTGGCTAATTTATAGTTGTGTAAATGTGGAGAACATGTTTCTAGAACATTCCCCCTCTATTATCTAAAACTAAAAATTGGTGTAAGTGCAAAGAAGATGTTTTCATAACATGCCCTCACTGTATATATGAAACTAAGAACCGATATGAGTGTGGAGAACATTTTTCCATAGCATGCCACTACTGTATATCTAAAATTGAGAACTGGTATGAGTGTGGAGATCATGTTTCCATAACATGCACCCATTATATATTTGAAACTATGAAAAATGTGGAGAACATGTTTCTAAAACATGCCCCCACTGCAAACTAAATTTGGTGAACTATGAAAAATTTGGAAGCTGTGTCTTTATGACATGCCCCCATTAACATACCCCCCTTTTGAGGTGAGGTGCAATAGAAGTTGGTAGTTACCTTACCTCAAAATAATAATATAATTGCATAATATATATATGAACCATGTAGCATATATGAGTATCATGTCTAATCAAATATATTAATGAAGTACATAGTATGTGATCACATCAAATCTTGAGAAGCATGATATAGATCATGGTAATGTCTAGAGAGTAATAGTACAAGCTCAACAACCAATCGAGCACACACACACAACAACAACATTAAATAAATAAATCAAAAGACAATATTCTAAGGAGATCTCAAATAAGGGGCATGTTTAAATGTTTCACAATCTAAGAGACACAACTTCGTAAAATGTCCATAAAATAAGTAATGACATATTCAAATGTCCATATAACAAGTAATGACATATGCAAATGTCACAATAGGAAAACATAGGCATGAGGACCATAATCAATTTAACATATTTAAATGGTCGAAAAAGCAATACAATTCATGGCAATAGCAAGCAAGGAGCACACTCAAGGAAGTTCAAAAAATAAAGCATGGACAATAAGCAACCAACATAAACATAACATATTATCCCATGGATCATATCTGTTAACAAAAAAATATTAAATGCATATCATATCAATTACACTATAAAAGATATAAGCATAGATAAAGGCATGCGTAAATACATAATCTCAAACATGATGATATAAAGTGATCATAGAATAATATAACCTAGATGTATCATGATCAAAGAAGCAAATGTCCCAATGTCCAAATGGCATGATTAGAGGGAAGGCCTAACATCTAAGAGTGCATGGATCATATATATGTGTATGCTTATATCATACTCAAAACATGCGTGAAATACATGTGTATATAGAAAATATTGATATGCCATATAACAACATGGAACCAACAACATGTATGCCAAGGAGCTAATAAAACCTGTGAATGTTGTAAATATTTATATCTTTTTAAAGTTTTTTTTTGTATTTTTTTGAAATATTTACAAAGAAATAACTATCATTTGATCTCATCCAATGGATGTTCATAGGTATCTCCCCACTAGGAATTTGATCTAATAAATTAGTGGTACCACAAAGGAACATGTATAGGTGCAATATATGTCATTATAATATTGTGATGCTCTGTGTATGTATAATAGGATTTATGTAGCCATGAAGAAATGATATAAGGGATGGGGGTTCATGAAACTCATTTTTTATTGCTTTGTGGTTTCTTTAAAATAATAGTAATAGGAACATATTTATGTGCTCTGGATATCCGAATATTATAGTAGTTGAGGTTTTTGTGAAATATGTTGTGTATCTCTAATAAAATGATCTCTCAAGTATCGATCAGCTAGGAAAGGGGATTGACTATTACTTACCCTTTTACAGAGGATTAACCTTAGTAGGTTTGATAATTAATTGTCTAGGTATAAACTTCTCTTATTCAAATGGATGTTCTTATGAAATTTCATAAACTGTAATTACCCAATTAGCATGAATGTATTTAACACACCCATGCATTATAGAAGGTATTGATCAAAGTATTTTTATCTAAGGTCATCCCAATAACATATCAAATACACCCATGGAAGGTATAAATGAGAAGGTAGTAACCACATGTGTGGGACCCACTTGTAAAGGTAAGTCAATCTCACCAAGAACCTGTTGTGAGGTCCCATCAAATGCTCTAACCAATATGGTTAAAGAATGTAAATCATGATTTGTATAACCCAAATGCATAAGTAATTTCATGGTATAAATGTTATCCCTTACATCATTATCAATCATAACACTATGTATAGGTTGGTGATCAAGTTATGCTTGAATGAATAAAGAATGAAGATTAAAATTGTCATCCATAATTTCACTATCATTGAGAGTATAGAGGGTCTCTAAGCCATAATAGGTGTATGCCACTTATACATACCAATAATCCCATCCAATGGGTGCCCATCATGTGATGGAGGATGTGCATTATATGCCATTTGTACTTATGGAACCCTCTTAGAATGGTCTTTCAAAGGATTATTAAATATTTTTTTCATTTGGTGATCACCAGGTTGTGAACATAATTCTTTTGTATGATCATCAAATGTAATCTCTTGGTCATTGATGAGATCTTATATCTTATGCTTCAAGTTAAAACATTTATTCGTAGAATACGCAGGGTCTTGATGATAATCATAATAAGCATTCACATCATAACCTTTGGGTAGAGGTTTACTCATATCAACCTCTATAGGATGAGGGAGAGATATAAGGTGATACTCTACAAGCCATAGGATTAATTAAGTGGGAGTTAAGCATGTAAATTATCTCCTTAGTACATTTGATAAAACAATCTGATTAGGTTTTTGTGACACCACATTATCCATGGTAATTTTTTCCTTTTTAGGTTCATGAGGCTTTATCTTATAACTTGGTTTAATAGTAAAATCGATATTAGATGTAGATGTAGTCAGTGTGTTTGATACATATTTAAGTTTGTTTAATGAGATAAATTTCATTTCAAGATCGTGAAACAATGTGGCATAAGTCATCTAAAGATTTGTTTTTTTCTTAAAACGATAGACTCATGTAATGAGTCAAGCAAATTTTGCTTGAATATGTCTTAAAACTCTTTATTCGCCACTAGATTGGTCATTTTAGCTAACATTTTCTTGTACCTTAAGACATATTCATTGATAAGTTCATTGGTTCCTTGTTTTTTTTTGTGATTTAGGCATAGGAAACCTTTTTAGTGATATTGATAGAAAATTGTACCAAAATTTGATCTGTAAGAGGTTTGAATGCCTTTACTAATTGCAGAGGTAAATCATAAAACCGCTTGAAATCATAGTCTTTTAAGCTCATTGGAAATGTTTTTGTCAAAATTTTATCATTGGGGAAATAATCAAGGCATGCCACATAAAAAAAGATAAAATATGTTGTTCAGGATCATCCTGTCAAATACTTCACTGATGTCAAGCTCCAAAATCATACCCTTGCAATGAGTGATAGATAGAGAATGGATTATTTCATATGCAATGATAACTCCTTAAATATTTCTTCCAGGGACAAAACCCACTTGCTCCTCCAAAATCATATGCACAAGTATCTGCCTAAGTCTTGTAGCCATTGTTTTGGAGATAATTTTATAGACTCTATTACACAAAGAAATGGGCCTAAAATAACTAAAAGACTCTTGCATTTATCCCTTAGGGATGAATGAAATAAAGGTGACATTAAGATCAACAAAAATATTGTTCATCCTTCTCGATTCTTCCACCATTTGTAGCACATCATCTCCTACCAGATTCTAGAATGTCTTAAAAAATTAGCTAGGAAACCATCTTGACTAGGAGCCTTGTCCTTTTCCATGGAAAAGATGATAGTTATGACTTCCTCTAAAGTAAAAGGAGCCATTAATCTCTCATTTTTTTTGGGAGAGATTGACTGTGGAATGAAACTTAAGTTGTGGCTCTGAGCTTCAAGATCTGAAAGAATATCATTGTTAAGGATATCATTAAATAGATTAACCACCTCATTCCTAATATCCTATTGATTGACCAAAATGTTACCAGCAAAGGATTTTATCTGTGAGGTATGCGTAAAATTTTGTCTAATCTTGATTGAGTTGTGGAAAAAAGACAAGTTCTTATCACCTTCTTTTAGCCACTCGATTCTAGATTTTTGTTTCCAAAATATTTCTTCACACTAAAGCAATTCTTCATATTCATTAAGAAGAGATTTGTCTTTCCCATATGAAAATTGATCCATACCGAATTGATATATAGTTCGATTCAGTTTTTCTAGATCTACTTTTATTTTGATTTTCTCTTGAAAGATATTTTTGAAGCAAACAATATTCCACTGTCGAAGATAACCCTTAATAAATTGTAACTTCTTTGCCATGCAAAACATGGGGGAATGAAATGAATACGATAATTCTTCCACCATCGCTCTATGAGCCCGAGCAGAGAGCGATCCGTGAGCCACATTTTTTCAAACTTGAAAGGACAATATGGAGGTGTATGATCAATATTTACAGATAAAGTAATATGTAAATGATCTGAACCAACAAAGGAAAGAATGAAACTCTCAGATGTCTAGTTTTGAGATAACCAAGAATTTGATACTAGAAATCTATCTAGTCATTCCAAGATATTGTGTTCAGCACATATTTTGTTATTCCAAGTGAAAATACCCTGTTTGGGAGGTATATCCAAGAAATCAATACTTGAAATAAATTGGTAGAATTCAAGATTACATGGAGTTCCATAGTTTTTACCACCTTGTTTTTCTGAGGGATATAAAATTACATTGAAATCCCCTCCCATTATAATTTTAGAATTCTCAAAACGTGGAAAAAGATTCACCAATTTACCCTAAAGGAAAGATTTACTATGTGCCTCATTAGGCCCATAAATATTACAAAGAAAGAAACTCATATGTATCCTAAGATGAGAGATTTTTGAAAATTGCCATTGAATACCCATTTCAATGATGTCCACCTAAACTTTGTATGGAGCCCAAATAAGTGCCAAACCTCCTGAAGCCCCAACAGCTTCCACGAAAGAGCTATTCTGAAATTTCTAGCCAAATCTCATTAGATTTATGGCATCTTCTAAGCTTAACTTGGTTTATTGAATCAAAAAAGCATGAGGGCATTCTATTGAAAGTAGATGTTTTACCAAACGTCTTTTGTTAGGGGTGTTAAGTCCCCTAACATTCCATGATAAGATTTTCATAATCCTTGAGGGAGGACTTCCACCTCCCACTGTTTAGGACCAAAATATTTGGAAAGAGTACCTTGTTTGCCGATAGAAACTTCTCCAACAGTAAGCTCTTGTTTATTTTTCCTCCATCTTCTTTTAGATTGACCACAATTTGGTTTCTAAATTGCACTTTGCATTCTCTAGAATTCAGTTCTTCTTCCGATTCAGATTCCTCAACCTTTTAATCACTAGTCAGAGCCTCAATCATAGGATTGTCTTCTCACATATTTTGATTGTTTTTGGGATGTGTATTACCTTTCTCCATACTATGTTCATAGTGTTGAATAATATTATTGATAGTTTGGGACTGCTCAACATTGAAATCACATCCTTTAATCATAGTATTATGAGAGAGTGAATCAAGCTTACCTAGCTTATCCAACAGGGCCTTCGTTTCAAAAATATCAACACCATTATTTTTTGAAGATTTACAATTAACAGGATGAATATCTTGAGGAGATGGCAATGCATTATCATGTGCCCTTGGAGATGAAGGTAAAACTTTATCAAAATGTTCCTCCGCTAATTTTTTTTGCCTATTGTCTTCCACCATATTCCTTTTCTGAGTGGATAAAAAATTCCCAATATTACACAAGTGGAAAGTCATTGAGGAAGAAGAAACCGGTTTCCAAATCTGGTGAAACTTTTCCTTGGATGATCTAACAACTATTGTATTTTTTGGACAAAATTTATGAGTATGCCCAGTACCTTTGCATTTAAAACATCGAAAAGGGATGTTTTCAAAATCAACAAATTGACTCCAAAATCTCCTTTGAGATTTGATTTTTTATGGAACCTCTTCCTTTAAATCAATCAAAACCTGAATCCTAGCATAAGACGCCAGACAACGTTCCTCTATTTTTGAATCTACTTCCAGAAAGGATCCCAACAAATTTCCTAGAGCCATCAAACATTCACAACTCCAATACTCCACCAGGAGACTGTAAAATCTAATCCAGGTGGGGTATTTAATTGGGTGTTCTGAAATCGCATCAAAGTTGGGCTTCCATGGCTGGAGCCATAGACTAGCTCCACACAAAGCCCAAAAGGGTTTATTAAGAGTTTGATCTTTACTTTCTCTGCTAGGAAAAATGGCAATGAAAAAACTTTTTGGTATAAATTTAAGTTCCAAATCCTTACCCCAATTTTCTTCCATCCATGTTTCGATTTCACCTATGGCTGGCCATTTACTGACAAATATGCCTATCAACGCACTTTCCTACAAATGCAAGATAGCTTGTGTGAGTTCTATGGATTCCTAGGTGAGTATTTTATCTTTACCAATCTTCAAAATCTCCCATGCTTTAGAATCTAAACCAACAGAGTCACGCAGAGCCGAAACCTCATTATCCTTCTCAAAGTTTTTAGTTCCGAGGCTTGGAGATTTTTTCTTGCCATCCAGGGTTTTAAAATGCTGAGAAATCGAAGCGTTGTCCAAACCTTCCGAAGCCTCCCAAGTCTTTGTTTGTTTTTGCACTTCCACCTCCTTTACTCTTGTATTTGTTGTAAAATCAATCCATTTCTCAATCATGTGAATATCCTCTTTCGATATCTATTATCCTATTTTCGATTGACAACAACCAAACACTACTATAAAAGTTAAAGTTTCTAGTTTTTTCTTCCCCTACACTCCATCATCCTTTCCTCCCTAACAACTATTATAGAATAATTATCAACATAATTAAACACAAACAAAGTCAATTATAAAATAAATTTCAAAAACTAACATGATACATTTAAATCCCAGATAAATGCCAAATGTACAAATATTGACTCCCCTCTCCTATTTACCCTTTATTTTTATTATCTCTCCTATTTACCCTTTATTTTTATTATTATCTAAAAACAAAGCTAATAGGCATCACTCGAGCATTGTAACGTAATTTTTATTTCAAAGTTACTGGTCATGTTCTTACCGTTAGAAAGACATTATTAAAAAGTGTCGGCAAGCCATCGGTTTCATTCAACAGTGACGCGCACCCCAACATGATCACGTGTTTTGTTCTACACCGACTTGAGGCCAATCACGTTCCTTTCCGCATGGGACAAATTTAACCCTAAATTTCAATGTGTTGCATTTTATTGTCGAAAATCGAGCGGGCATTCTCTCATTCCTCACCCTGCTTTTTGTAAGTAAAATTTTGGTACTTTTCTCTGTTTGGTTACAAAAACTTCCAGCGGTTTCAAAACGGGTATCATATGACCCTTTTTTTAAAAAAAAGTTTTTGGGTATAAAAATATAATAAATCTTTTATAGAATGTGAAAATTATTAGTAATTTTTTGATTTAAAACAAATAAATTAAATTACAGTTTAATTTGTGAGGATGATGGTGTAAAGTGTTGTCTAACTATTTACGAAGATATAAATTCGAAGAGATATTAAAAGGGATGAGATCGGGATTGTGCTTCGAACGAATTTGATGGAGTGAATACCCCTCAATTCTTAACATTAAGTCGAAGAAACATTCTATACACCTAATCTTTTGACGGAATGAATACCTCTCAATCCTTGGTACTACATCAAAGAGGCATTATGTACACCTAATCTTTTGATGGAATGAATACCCCTCAATCTTTGGCACTAAGTCGAAGAGGCATTCTTGCTCTAAGACGAAGAGGCATTCTGTATACCTAATCTTTTGATGGAAAGAATACCCCTCAATCCTTGGCACTAAGTCGAAGAGGCATTCTGTACACATAATCCTTTGATGGAATGAATACCCTTCAATCTTTATACACCCAATCTTTTGACTAAATGAATACCCCTCAATCTTTGTAAGTCGAAGAGGCATTTTGGTTCTAAGACGAAGAGGCATTCTGTACACCTAATCTTTTGACGGAAGGAACACCCCTCAATCTTTAGCACTACATCGAAGAGGCATTCTATACACCTAATCCTTTGACGGAATGAATACCCCTCAATCCTTGTACACTTAATCTTTTGATGGAATAAATAACCCTTAATCTTCGGCACTAAGTCGAAGAGGCATTCTGGGTCTAAGACGAGGCATTCTGTACACCTAATATTTTGACGAAAAGAATACCCCTCAATCTTTCACACTACGCTGAAGAGGTATTCTATACACCTAATCCTTTGACGGATTGAATACCTCTCAATCCTTATACAACTAATCCTTTGACGAAATGAATACCTTTCAATCTTTGGCATTAAGTCGAAAAGACATTCCGGTTCTAAGACGAAAAAGCATTCTCTACACATAATCTTTTGATGGAATGAATACCTTTCGATTCTTGACACTAAACCGAAGAAACATTTTGTACACCTAATCCTTATAAAAAACACAATTTCAATTTGTTTAAAATTAAAAAAAAATGTTTTTGACACTGTATATAGTGCTAATTAGGTATGTCAATGGTGTACGCACTGCTGCAGCGACTGCAGCACTACTTAGATGGCCCACGTGTTTGTTACGTTGGCATCTTTTGCCCCACAGTCCATTGTCTGATTTCTCCATCCATTAATTTAGTTTTCTGCATTTCTAGCCTTTCAATATGGCAATTAGGTGGGAGCGGAGCCATCTGGATATGAATATGAATGAATTACGTAGGGTGTTGTTTTTTTTAACAGTTTTTAACCCTGGTGGCAGCGGTGCCATGCTGCCAGCTTTTACTCGCACGAATTGTCCCAACTACTACTATTGCACGAGGGGACCTCCATCCGTATTTGTATCGGTATTTACAGCTGTTTCAATCATTTTATCAACAAAATGTATGTCTCGGATCTCGAAGGGGTTAAAAACTAGGGATAAGGGGGTACATGGCGGCATTTAAATAGGGCACTCTCCTTGCCGACAGATGCCTCGAAGTTTGGGCTTCCAGGGAGAGGTCATAACTGATACGGTCGATAGCGAGTGTGGGCTCTTGGCTGATATTTTCTTTTTGGCCCTCTTTTTTCTGCACATCAACGCGAGAATTTATCACGACCTAAACAGCTTTAAATCATGTGGTTCAGAACAGAAACTCGCAGTGGGTGCAATGTACACAGCTTGTAATAACATCGTTCATCAACGGAGAAAAGAATACAATTTGGTTAATTTGCATACAAATTTTCTATGGTGCTCTCTCACCAGCCTTTTTAACAGATAACTCTGTTCTAGTCGTCTGCTGGTTATTCTGTTGAGCATGGAGTTCAAGAGGAATAATGTTTCTTCTTTTTTTGGAGAGCTTCCTAGCCTGGCTAGTCCGGTGGCTGTTGGATGGGGTGCAGAGTCCATAGACTTGAGCTCCTTTGGAGATGTGTTCCGCATTGAGGATTTGTCTGAGTTCTCCAACGAGGACATTGCTGGCCCTATCCCTACCGTCAAAGTGTCCTCTTCAGATGCCACTCTTTCTTCTGCGTCTTCTCAAACCGTGCCCAAGCACGGTATTTGGACTTCTTTCACAAGCGACGACTTCAGCCTCTGCGCCCCACCCGTAAGTTTAAGTTCCAATGTTTGTATTTTTATCTAATATATACAAAACCTCATCACAAAAGCTTCTTTTACCTGAAATTCACACCTGCTATTAACAGCAATGGCTAGTTAACCGTGTTGGCCTGTTAGCCCAATAGGTCACAGGTCGTGCCAACATTCTTTTAAGTACAGGCTTTTGGACGGAAAGGCGCAATTGCCAGTATATACTTATGCTCTTTTCTATTAACTGGGTATCTGTTTTTTTTTCCCCATGATTTCTTCTCTAAAGTTGGAAATAGTACAATAAGAGTGCCCCCTTCCTTGAATTGCCCAATTGACAGCCTAATCTCCACAGGTAATAGCTTCTTGTTAGCTCTATTTTTGGAGGCCGAACGTATATCAGTTGATCATGTACCCTTTTGAGTTGTTCCTGTACTGTGCTTTACAATGCGCCCTGAATGCAATTACACTAGGCAGTGAAGTATTGTTCACTTTTAGCGTATTCTTACATGGGTTTCAGTACTCTTGAAGAAATTACCAATCCACTGTTGTCCTTTTCTATAATGTAAGTACGAAATCTGCTCAATATTTTCAAGCATTGTGCTTTTGATTATGGCCTGCAGCGTAAAATGAGGACCCAGTTGATCCATCACAGTCTTGTTATCCACTCTTTAGTGCCATTCCACAAAAGTGTCTCCGCCTTTCACACTTCTGAAATGTAAGAATTTTTGGGAGGTAATTCTGAGGCGATTAAGGTGTATTTTTTTCTTTTTTGACGCAGTTGTATGAAGGAATGGGTCTGGATTGGCTGTCGGATTTCACGGAGGATTCGTTTATGGGAAGCTCGGACTTGGGTTCGTTCGCAGACTCCTCTAATATCACCGACGAAAAGAACACAGCCGAAGCTGGGGGTCACATGGATCAGACTCCCCTATCTAAAAAGGAACGAGCGGTGCCTGGGCGCGCCCGCAGCAAGAGGTCGAGGGTGGGGAGGTTTGGCGGGTGGTCATATGAAGACTACATCAATGGTCCGCAAGAGCAAACTGTCAAGGCACGGAGAGTGGAACAGGTGCAGCAGCCGAGGCGGTGCACGCACTGCCTGAGCCAGCGGACGCCGCAATGGCGGGCGGGTCCGCTGGGCCCAAAAACCCTCTGCAATGCGTGCGGTGTGAGATTCAAATCCGGGAGGCTTTTCCCCGAGTACAGACCAGCCAAAAGCCCTACTTTTGTTAATTCCGTGCATTCCAATTCCCACAAGAAGGTGTTGGAGATGCGAAGTGAATTCCATGATGTTCAGACGCATGCCTCACACCAACCTTTCAAGGTGAAAATTAAGATCACTCCTGCCGGTTTGGAAGAGTTGTCTTCCGGGAGCAATTAATTAATCACTCCACTCATTGTTACACTCTGTTTAAACTTCATCTCACTAAAATATGGCTGTCTTCTTCTTCAGCTACTATTCTCGCAATTTAGTGGGCGGGTCGGGTTGAAATTTGGTGGGCATTGTGAACGTTTTATTTTTGCTTTTCGCTTTCGCTTTCGCTTTCACTTACACTTGTGTAATTATCTTGTCATGCTTGACACCTAACAATTAATTTATTATAATGACTACTTTTATTAACCCAAATATGGGTTGAAGATGAGCTAGTGATTAAGTTTATTGCGTACGATATTTTAAATTAAATTATTTATTTATAATACAAAGATTGATAATAGTAGTAGATTATTTCGCACGTCAATAATTACAAAGGTAGGTGGTTATTTCAAAATTAAATCCAAATATATTTTTAAAAGACGGTTTTTGTCCTATTAATTTTTTTAATAGATTTATATATAAAGTAACGAAAATCTATTTAACAAATGTATTGAATTAGAGAAATACACATGTCGAAATATGAGCTAAGGTCATGACTTAAATAAAGTTATATTGATGTGAATGGTTACAATTAAAGTAATTTAAATTGTGGAGAAGGTATTTAATATTTGGATAAACTGTGGTTGAAGGTGGTTTTAATGGGAGTGATGAATTTAGATTAAGTATTTTGAAGCTTCATAAGATTTTGAAATAAATGTTTGGGATTTTTGTTTGATTATGGTAAATAGAGTGGGTTTTGAAAGGTTTCAAAATCTTATATAAAGTTAGAAAGTTAGAAATAGTTAAGTATGACAAGGATATAATTAAGACTGGTTTCAATAAATTATCAATTCATAAAATAAGTAAGAAGTTCGTAAAATATCAGTTCACTTCCAATTAATATTTAAACATTCAATAGTAATAGTTATTTAAGTATTTAGATTTGGGTTTAACAATCTTCAATTTTGTATTTAGTTATTGTAACATTTTGTTGAATCATTTTTTTTCATTTAGTTTTTTTTGTCAGATATCAAATTCTAATCATCATCGTCTTCTCCACTCTCTTGGATGAGCTTTGTCTCAAAGCCCTCCAAACCCTTTTTACCATACTCCTTAATACTTAGATCCCTCCCAAAAAGTAAGAACCCTCAAATTCTTTACATCTATCTTGGTAGTTGGAACTTGAGTTTTAGTTTGTGTCTTTGGAACAAGGGTATCATTACTTTTCTCTCCTCTTTGCAACTAGTCTTGAACCTGAACTTCCAAGTCTGTGATCCCTCCATTTTCAAGATATATAGCCTCTTACTCCTCCATAATTGGAGTCTCCAAGATACCTTCGCTCTCCTAATCTTGGTCTTCTAAATCACCAAGCTCTAAATCACCAAGCTTTTCATCCTCAAGCTCTTTCAGATCTCCTCCTCCTCCATCATTGTAGCCTTAGAACAACCTTCATCTTCTTCATGATGTCTTAGGTTCAAAGCATTCGAATAAAAAGGCCCACCTTCACCTATGCCCACAGTTTATTCTACCTAATTTATTTTGCCATTCGGTATTGTGGTCCCTAGCTCTTCTTATTTTTTTGTTGGTTCCTCTTATTTTTTTCCCTTGGTTTCTTTCTACCCCTACAACTTGGTATGTGGTGGGATTATTGAGGTTGTACTTTTGCCTCCATTTATATTTTTCTTGCTTTTTGAGAGGACATGATTTAAAGTCATGCCCTAACCTCTGACCCATAGAACAAAATGAAGACAAACTTTCATATTCTATCATTTGAAACCTTTCTCCATATTGTGGCAATAACTTGATGGAGCATGGGAGCTCTTTGTGCGGAAATATGTTGACATAGAATCTAACAAATGCTAGTATTCTCCTAAAATTGAAGATTGGATCGAATGTGAGAAACTGGTAATACCCATTAAGACCTCTTCTTCCTAAAATTATAGCAGAAGACTCGATAGTTCGACCCATATGGGTAATTGATTGAAGTTTTCCTTGTCAAGATCTGCCCTTGGATTCCATGTTTTGAAGGATAAGCATGTTTTCCCTATGAACCAGGGACCTCTTGAAAAAATGTTTGATCAATCCTTTTGATTGGAGAAAGAAATATTTAACCAGGTTTTAAATCTCACACTATCCTTTGGGCTTCCACTTTTTGTAAACATGCAATTTTTTTATGTTTGTTTTATATATTAACATTTAATCTTTAAAAGAGAAGGTCATGATCAAAGTCATCTTCAAGTTACACTAATTTAATTTATAAGACTACTTTTTAAGAAGTTTATAAATGGATTGTTTTTCCATTCACTTTAAATTCTTTTTTATATAACATTATCTTTTTAATATTTTAACACATGATTTTGTTTATGTGACTTTAAGGAGTATTTTTAATTTGTAATATATATATATATATATATTTCTTGTGGTTTTATTTAATGAAATGATTTCAACGATTTATTCAAAAGCTACATAATATTATCATTATGTTAGAATAATCGACCTTAAATTTGATATTAATTTAATCATCATAGATAGTTTTTCTTATTGTTTGAAATAAAACAATAAAAAAATTGTAATATTTTGAGCATACAAGTGAGTTTAAAACCCCCTTTTAAATTGAAATGTATTTTTGAGCTCGATGTAATAGTACAAAAAGATTAAGGCACTATGCCACTATCTAGAGGTAAATTTGTGAAGCTACTAATGGAATTATTAACCAATATGGACCTTATGGTAGGACCATTCAATGGGAGAAACCATGTAATAAATTGAAGAAGATGCCTCAAAATTAATGTCTCAACATTTTTTAGATAGATATATTTAAGATATTTGTACAAGTACATATAATGTTAGATAAATTAAAATATTACAAATCATGTATCTTTCAATTTTATCTCATTTTAGTATTAATTACTTATTATCTTGACATGTTTCTAATTCTTTAGTTTTATCCTAGGCACTTCAAGTGGGAAGAGTCCAAGAATTATTAGGGAACTTCAATTTGTAAGATTATAAAGATTGAGTATGTTGTCACCAAAGACAACTATAAATAATAATTTATACAAAATATTTAAAGCAAAATTATATTTTATATACACTTTGTTGGGTTCTACAAACCAATTTAATTAGAACGATGTTAAGAGTCATCATCTTCATTACATAGTTTTTTTTATCAATTAAACGAGAGTTGGTGGGCCACAATTAGGGTCCCAGTCCATGTACAACTAGTTCCACCAATTTTTTGAGAGACTATTTTTACTAGTACTTTACAACATATGTATTTTGATTGTTTCTTGTTGTTTATAACATGAACATTAGTGGGATTTGATCTTGAATTAATCTTATATGAACATATTCACTTTTGTCATCATTATATTAAGATTAAGTAAGTGATTTATTATAATTATAATTATTCTTATTGGTAAAAGAGAGTTTTTTGAAAGGGACCTGACCCTTTCACAAACCACATACTAGCTCAGAACAACCAAATGAGACATTAAAATCTACACATAAAAACCAACATCATCAAGGAATAACAACTACACAACACCAACACGGCCATAAAACAACAAACAAGCAACCAAAAAACAACGACCCAAATGAAAAAAAACTATCAAGCAAAGGGGGTAAAAACTATAATAGTAACCAACAAAACAAAAGGGAATAACAAAGAAGCAACAAAAACAAAGCATACGAAAGAAAATAAGGGTAACTAGGGGAAAGACCCAATGCCAAAGACACCCAAAGTCACCTGAAGAATTAATCATACGCTGAGGCCAATCTTCTCCCTTGCCTAGATAGAAGATCCTCTATCGTCCATTGAGATCTGTGACTTACCAAAGTCTCTGCTTTTGCTCTCATAAACTTGGCCTCAAATGCACGACCTTTCTTTTTTGAAGAGGCTCCCACAATAGCTATTTTTTTAAAAAATAGACCTAGTAAGGGAGAATGAATCCTCAACCTTGTAAGGAGGAATCAGTAAAGGAGGGGCCATAATTTCCTCTAGAAAATCCACCACAAGAACCTCGGTATCTTAACAAGGTCTTGGTGGGGAAGAAATCACAACCCACTGAGGGCAAGGTAGAGGATTATGACCCTGCTCTTCCCTTGAACACTCCTTTGCAACAACCTTCCTTGATTAAGAACCAAGAAAGGAAAAATGAGGGTGAAAGAATTTTCTGTGGTTACACCACGAGAAATCTTGCTCTAGAGCCCCTTCTTTCTTCTTCCACACCTATAGAGAGAGCCCACAAGACTTTGAAGGACACCTAACAACTCGATGTCCTAGAAGATGGCAGTGAAACTATTTGAAGGGGAGGCCTTCATAGTTGAGTCCAAGATCCATGTGAGGAGAGCAACGTAACTGAATAACAGAGTGGCTTGGAGAGATCAAGATAAACATAAACTTTGATATATCTAAGGCCCCAAGAAGTGTCATCAATCCTAAAAAAAGAACCAATTTTGTCTACCAATACTCTGATGAATTTCTCATTTCTTAACACCAGAGGAAGGAAATACAATCGAATCCACATAAGAATAGGTGAGAGTTGCATTTGATCTAGGTCAAAAAAAGAGGGACCATGGGCAAAAAAGAAACATTTTTTTTTGTAGAACCGTGGGCCATAATTCCAAACGAAATCTCTATGTGAAGGACTTTGAAATTCTACCAAAAAAACCCTGAATAGAGCATAGAAAAAAAGGGAGGAACAACGAAACACCAAATCTTAAAAATCCAAATAGAAAGGTCAACTACTGAAATATATTAATTGACACGAATATATTGAATTCGTAAATTTTATAAATTGTAAAGTTTCATTAATTACAATAATATTAGGTGAAAAATCATAAATTACTTAAATTATATATTTAATATTTAAAAAGTAAACATAAATAGAAAATTTAACTATCATTAAAAAAATTCCTTGACAAACACTAGATTCTAAGTAAGCCCTAATCAACAATGTGCTTAGTAAAATACTTGTAAGTAATGATTGAAAGATTAGTCTTAATTTTATGATAAAGAATATATATTCATCTAACTTTTCCGTGATAAAACATTATTAGAAATATTTACATTTTAATTGATTAAAATAAATTAAACATACTTTTCACTGAAAAGTATGTTTAATAAAATATTATTTTAACTTTTAAAATAAAATAATTTTTTTAAAAATTTATAAAAAATTAAATTTAACATTCGTATAAATATATTTATATTTTTTAATTATAATATATATATATATATAAATAAAGAAAGATTGGATGAAATGAAATGAGAAGTTTTGGTGGGCTGTAAAAAAACACAGATCTAAAACCTTCCCATTGTTGCTCTGCGCTGGGTATTTGGCTCAAGTGAACGTGTACGGTGTGGATGTGATAGATTTTTGACCCTCCAATCCTAGTTTAATCTGCTTTAGCTGTTGACAACTTTTGGATAAATTGCAATTTATGGGGTTGCCCACGCAAGACAGGAGCAGTACCTTCCTGACTTTAACCTAAGGGTACATGCCAAAGGAATCCAATGACCTAATTTGTCATGGCTTGAATAAAAATTATTTGGGTCGGCACGCAAAATAAAGGTCAAGGAATCTTGCAAATTTAATCTCGCCCTCTCATAATGTGGCCTCCCATGATCTATGTATTGCAATTTATATATTATCACAATATTGATTCTCTTCACCAAATTTTTTTTTTACCATTTTGCGGATGGAATTTGGTATTAAAACATACCCGAATTGTTACCCACATGAATGATGAAAGTGGTTAAAGTCCTCATTCTTCACATTCGTCAATACGAGATAATGATTTATCAATAATTAACTTAATTAAAGTCAAAACAAAAAGGTTACATATTCTAAGGTACACTCTTACATTTCATTTTGTTAATTATTATTTTCATGAAACATATACAGATATAATAGGTTAAAAAGTATTTTTAAAAAATGAGGGGAAATATATCACTCTCTTGAAAAAGTGTTAGACTATGCCATTTGATTTAGGGGAGTTGCAACATAAAATAGCGGTTTCACATGATTATTAGCTAAATCAAACAAATATTATAGAGGATCATAAAGCTAAGCATCAAGAGTAAGAAAGCCAAAAGCAAGGGAGTACCAATATTTAGGGTTGTCACCCTATCTGAAACCATGGTACCTTCAAGTAAGGGATCCCATTTTATGCTTGCATTGTTTTTCAAATCTATTGCCTTTGCATTTAACGAGGCATTACCTTGCTGAGTAGGTTGTTTCATGTAGGGAGAAATGTCTAAGTCTAGCCTTGGAAACTTATTATGACATTATGTTGAGTTGAAGGAGACAACAAGCTTCCGGGTATAGGTGACCCCCTGTCATCACTGTGAGAGTCTTGATGAGATTGATTGCAATGATGGCCACACCCATGATGAGAACCACCATGTTGGTGGTGGTGAAGTAGGCGAAATGTGGGACACAATGCACTAAACACTTCCCTAACGATCTAATAAATTATGGAGACGTGCCACTTCCATATCTACTATGTTGGTTTGAACTTGAATCTGATAAATACATTTGTCATAACCACAACTTTGTCATAAGTGGAGAAATCCTTGTTAGTTGTAGTTTTAAAAAATAGTAGAATTTCTTTCTTTCCAAATTAAGAAAATAATTTCTACTTAGAAATTATGTCAAATATGTGTGAATTTTATAGATAACATTGAAGAATCCCCAAGAAGAACTAATTACCATGTCAAAGGCTTAGTCCTAAAGGGTTTGAAAATATCATGTATCCATTGTCCACACATGTTGAGCTATGGGGAAAACCCAAAATAAATGCTTGAAATTCTCAAGTTGTTCACAAAATGGACATTTTAGATTTGGAATGCCTAAATGTAATAGGTGTTCTCCCAAAGGCAAACATTGATAAAGAAAACACCACGTAAAATGAACAAATTTGGTCTCTAGGATAACATTGGACATATTTTATGAAACCTTCGAGTCTAAACGTGCACAAAATATAAAAGAGACCATCCCAAATTAAGCTTATGAAACACGGGTAATCAAAGAGATATCCATTAATAAACCTATTTAGGAGTTTTATTGAGGAAGGGAGTTTCAAAAAAAAATCCTTTATTTTTACTGAGGCCACCCTGATTTTACTATTTTTTTTCAAAAATTATTGAGGAACATTCTAAATGATCTATTGAAATGATACCTAGTCATTACTATGAAGGGGATATTATGATTTAGCTTTAGGCTAACAAAATCATGATCTAGTATCTCTAGAAAATAATTCATGAACAATACGAATGCTCACATGTAGAATTAAAGAACATGCACCTATGATACTTTAGTAAAATTGGTGTCATGAAAATTAGGAACATGTGACCACCATAGCTATTTTTGATTGATTTAAAATATATCACTAAAGCCATTACCATTCCACAAGAACCAAGGTTTGATAATGTAGACACAAATCTGGTCACAAGTACTTGACAATTCTAATTCTTAACACATCCTAAACCATATGACTTATACCCAAATGCACAACTCATAATTGTCATTCCTTTAAGCCTTTTATATATATGCAGGCTCGCTTACTTGTCATCACTACTATTGAAAACATGAATAATGCATGATATGGATCATGGCATTGCAAAAAATTGAGAAGCAAACAAGCAACAAGCACATAAGGCAAGAAGCATACAAGAGTGGCTAAGGTGCCAAGCAAACAAGGGACATGGGCACATGTTACTCAAACTGGAAAGCAAACATACAAGGCATTTTCAAATGCCACATACACATATAGTTGAAACAAGCAAGTTGGCATGGAAGCCACAATCACATCGGGGAGTACAGGAAAAGGACATTGAAAAATGTCCTAAGGCACACACATGAATATAAGCAAAGAACATTGGCAAATGTCCTAGGGCACATACATGAGACAATCAGGAATTGAGAAAATACAATCACATCAAGTTAATGCTAAGCTAACAAAGAAAGCATGTAAGAAACTAGAATTACAAATGCATCTACCCAATCAAAACAAGAAGTAAATGTATGCAAGACATGTTAGTACAAGACTAGGTATATGCTAAGAAATACACAAGTGCTATATACTAGTGAGTGTCGATAGAGTAATCTATGTAATCTAGTAAATAATGTACATCAACATGATAACTAGAGTGTGTGGTGTAGGAATGACACAACCTGGATGGTGTAGTCATGTAGAGAATGCCCTTAGTGGGTATGTATATTGATGTATGTCTCGAGTGTGGAAGTAGGATGTACCCTCAATAGGTAGAGTGAATCAATCACAAAGTTGGATGTTATTGTACACACTCAAATAAGATCAAGTGAAGTATGGTAATGTAGATAAATTGACAAACAATAAACATAGAACAACAAGTGCAAGTCGAGCATAATAATAGAAATGTAAAACATGGATGATGCATACAATCAAAATGTTTTTGGTGTTTTAAAATATTATATTATTTTTGAATTTTTGAAATATTTGAACTATGTACAAGAAAGCATAAAAAACCATGTACATGCATTTGAAATGAAGCTATATACAATCATATGAATAAAGCAATATGTACACAATGATATCAAAGGCTAGGCTGGAAGGAGAAAAGGGTCCAAGGATGGAGCTCACTGGGGAGGGAGGTGAAGGAAAGGATCAAAACCATCATCAAAAGCCTCAAGATCATCATCATATGGTGAAGATGCTATGTACATGGTGTCATCCCATCGAAGGTGAATTGAAGGTTGCTTTGGTAATGGAGATGCTGATTCACCTCTAGGTTGTTTAACTCAGGTAGTAAATTATTGTGGTGGAAATGGTAAAGCTAGTGTTGGTGGTGCTATAATCTAAATAATACCCTAAAATTATAATTTATTCAATCTCTTCTGTAATTCTATAAATGAGTTTGTATTATGACCTGTAATCCTATGAAAAAGACACAATGGACGATCATCCTATTGTGATAATCTAGTAATAGATTTGTGTCATACTATAGGTAGTGTGATTAATCCATGATCAATTAACATCTATAATATAATTTGTGGTTGATGTTATGTGCTACCTACCTGAATATGAATGACTGGCTCTATATCCATATAGGTAACCATGTGAACTGTATGTGCCAAGTGATCTATCTATGATCGCAAATATGGAGTATATCCTGAGAGTGTAGTGCAAGATGCTAAGAGTGATGTAGGATGTCTAATGAGAGCTCTAGAGTCATCTCGATACTCTCTTGGGGCAACCAGTGTAAATCTCAATCCACATAAATAGTCATTGATGAGTATGGGTGTCGTATCATCATCTAAAAAAGCTTGGGAATCTGTATCAGCATCATGTACATATGGTAACTCAGAATTTACCATAAGGGGTAACTATGATATAGGAGTCTCCTAAACTATAGTAGTAGAAGACAAAAATGCTATGAGAGTATCTGTAACTGATGGAGTAACTATATAGAATCAATTGGTACTGCTAGAACTACTATTGATGAATGTATACTTGTAATAGGTGTAAGGATCATGACTGATGGAGTAGCTAGAAAAGATGAAACTACTATGATTCATTGAATATTTGGAGCTAAAGACACAACTATAAGTGGAGGAGTGAGAAGTGATAGTCTCTCTAACCTCATATGTATATATCTGATCAAGAGAAATGCAATGAGGTGGTAGTTGAATTATGAGATGAGGTGTCCTATTTGGTGAAATAGTCAAAGATGACTCTATAGTTTGATAGTATCTAAATGGCTGGTTATCTACTGGATATGTGTATAGGTATCCTTCATGGAGAAACTTAACACATTGATGAAGAGTAGAAGGAACTGGCCCCATAGTGTGTATCTAGGGTCGTTTGAGTAAAGGATTATAATGAAGAGGACCTGACATGACCTAGAACTATGTAGAGAGATTTTCGGGTCCTATCATGATATCTAAAGTAATAGTGCCCAATGTCTTTCATGTTATATCATCAAATCCTCTAATTTTATTATATAATTTTTGCATGGATTCCATATCTATACCCATGGTTTGTAAGAATGTAATATTGCATATATTAAGTTTGGAACCAGTATCAACTAGAACTCTCTTAACTACACTAGTTTTAACTTGAGCTTGTATGAATAGTGGTAAATTTTGATGAATAACTATCTGAGATGACATGTCATCATTATCAAAATTAATAGCATCTTCGATAGATTTTAGAGTGTTGACCATTGATGCAAAATAAGAAGGCTCTAAATCAATGGGCATGAAAGTTTGGGTGAGTGCCTAATAAATAATGTCCTTAAACACATTGGCTTTCTAAAGCAATGCTAATATGGAAATTTCAGCTGGATTGTTTCCCAATTGATCAACAATATCGTATGCCTTGTGTGGATCTACCTATGTGGGTGGGTTAGGCCTAGGACATGAAGGAATGGGGGGATGGTGGGGCTCCTAAATAAGTGGGGGAGGTATGGTAGCATGCCAAGGAATAACTCTAACTGCATTATCTAATATCCATATAGGAATAGTAGTGGCTATGAGAGAAAAGCAAAGATAATTGACAGGTTGAGGTGGTGGAAGGACAAAGGGTGTCAACTGTGCTCTCTAGCAATGGGTAGTGACTTGGGAAAGGGTAAAATGGACCATGAAACATGACTTGGCATGGGATAGAAGCTTTGAGGGAGGTGATGCAAAAGATATCTTAGCATGTTGTTTAGTAATAAATTTCTTAACATCATCCAATATTATGAAAAATAATCATGAAATGCAAAGCATGAAGCTTTTTACTAACATATGATAAACTTCATCATTCATATACATGATAGGACCAATGACAATTTCTTTATTTTTTGTAAGAAATGTGAGAAAAAATTATAAATACTTGAGATTTATCTTATGCAATTTGGTTAAAGATGCAAGGTAATATCTCAAGAAGCAATGGGACCTAGTATGGGCAACTAGGGTTATAAAAGGTAATTATTTGAATAATTACTATGAAAATTTGAAATTGAAATTGAATTTTTTAGTAAAATATGCAACTAAAAATTTAGAAAATTATTGAAAGATTAGTGATTTAATAGGTCCTAGTAGATGTAACTAGGGTTTTGGGAAAAATATATATTTAAAAATAGCTATTGAATTTTCAATTTTGAAGGGATTTTTTGATTTTAATATGCTAGTAAAATTTCAAAAAATTGTTGGAAAATTACTAGAAAAATTACTAGGACCTAGTATGGGCAACTAGGGTTTGAAAGAAAATTATTTTAAAATTTACTACTAAATTTTAAAATTTGAAATGAATTTTTGATTTAAATATTCAAGTAAAAATTCAAAAATTTATTGGAAAAATCAATAGAAAATTTACCCTAGGGTTTCTAATGTTTTTGTGTGCAAACGAAGTAAGTAGGGTTCACCAAAATGTTTTAATAATTTTGGGAAATATTGGGATTTTATTTTTAATTTAATTAAAGGGTCTAGATTGATAAATCAGTAAATAATATGATATAAATAAGCTACTAATTTGTGAAATTTATTTGTAATTAGAGATTTTCTAAAAATAGTAATAAGAG
Organism: Torreya grandis; assembly: GCA_037957365.1. Classification (NCBI taxonomy): domain Eukaryota; kingdom Viridiplantae; phylum Streptophyta; class Pinopsida; order Cupressales; family Taxaceae; genus Torreya; species Torreya grandis. The sequence continues at coordinate 377,722 of JARHVA010003701.1, read as the reverse complement.
GGAAAAAATAAGACTTAACTTAAACTGTGTTGATCCGACTGAGACAGGGTTTGATATTCACTATGTAGGCTTGAGACACTATCATAAACATGATTTTGGCTTTCATTTTATTATTGGACAAGAGCACTAAAAGTGGACCGGAGTGACATCGGTGCTGTTGTCCTAAGGATTAAGCTTTCTGGGTTTTATTTGGCAAGTTTGTGTGATGCTATCTCTAAATTTACAAAGCCTCACTATCAACAGTGCTCCCTATAGAGCTGATTTTCTTCATTTCTATGCTTTCAATGTACTTGAATAAAAATTTAGAAAATAAAGAAAAAAGGGTTAGTGTGTGTAAGATGCACTGGACATGCTTCACACCCCGTGTGTGAGCACACTACCTACATACCAATACTCTAAAGAGGGGATCAAGCCATATGTAGTTCTCCTTTTGAAAGTGCTTGGTGTTATTGTGATATGAAAATGCAAGAAATGTTAAACTGGATGTGCTTGAGGTGGCTAGGGACTAGTGTGGAGATTTAGATGTGATTAAAATTGTATTGGATGGCTATATGCAAAGAATAGGGAAGATTTCTTGAGTGGTTTCACTTGTATTCTTGCTTGGTTGATAATATTTGTTAACCCTCTCCAAATGATCTTTGAATGGGATTTTACAGGAATTTATTGGTCATGGATTGAATTTGCTCGCATTAGGCCAACAAGAAGAAGGATGGGGAAGTAGAAGGAATTGACCATTAGGGCTAGAAATGAGCTTGAACAATAGCACCAAAAGTGGATAGGAGTGGCATTAGTTTTATTATCCTACTGTGGTGCTATTGTCCTGGGCAGACGAGACTTAGGGGGATGGATTGGTCATGAAAAGAGGGTCCTAGCTTAGCTACGATCAAGTTTGAAAGGTTATAGATGGTTGAAAATTGGTGAAAATAAGCCTATGAGGGTCATGAGAGAAAACAAGAGGGACCTATGGGTTGGATGTCATTAGACATGCTCAAGTTACCAATTTTTACATTTTATATGACTACACATGCTCACTTATTTATCATCACTATTATTCATAAATTTCAAATTCAAATGCTCAAAGTACTTAGAACTACCCTCATATTATCTCTAGCTCAGAATAAGTGTCCCCGATCTTTTGGGACAAGTTCACCCTATGTAGACAAGAGTGTTGCCACACTCCTGTTCACCTAGACCGACCACGTCCCATACCAAATAATGACTAGTTTCCAAAATTTAAATCATTATTTTGGGTATTTTAGCATGTTTTATAAGGTTGGCTAAAGGAAATTACTAAAAGGTTCACTTATAAATACACATCAAAGGTCATTCATTATCCCCACTTGCTACTCACTTGATTCAAGCTTACACACTATTGCATATTGAGAAAATATGCCTATATTTCCAAATTCAAGATCACTCACAAGGAGCAAACATAATCCAAGTCCAAATCACCTCAAAGTAAGTCAAGAGCTATCATTAGATAAAGTATCTAGTTGCATAAACATAGTCAAGGAGCATAATTGAAAAATCACTCTAGGTGGGATAAATGTGTGGTATTTATTTCCTTCTTTGGAGTATTGGATATGTAGGTAGTGGTCAATCATCAAAGGGGTGATTAAGGTCAGATCAATGCAATACACTCCTTTTTTTAGGGTTTCAAGCTATCAAATTTCCCTTAGATTTTCCAAGATAAAATAAGGAAAACAATAATTTATACATGACCTAATGAAAATTGCTATATTTTTAATTACTCAGTACACCGAGGAATGCGTAACAATCAACTTTTCATCATAGTCAACTAGGACAAGTCCACAACTAACAAACTTGAGTGGCTTACATCCTCCTATAGTGGTCATGTATATAACTACTATCTAATTCTACCTTCGATTTGTCATCATTAAGGTTCTATTTCTTTCTATTTGTTTTATGTATCATTAAGCACAATCAATTGGGATAAGTCCACAATCAATAAACATAAATGACCTAGGCTTTTGGCTACTTATAATGGACCTATCAAAATATAGTTTCAAAACCCATTCCTAATCTTGAACATGCATAGTCACCTCCTTTATCTATTTTTACTATTAAACATCTGAAACAATGAATAAAAATATAGATTTGATCTAAGTTGGTTTCTTCCTAGTGTTTTCCAAAAATAGCATCGTTTCATATTTAACAATTGTCAAAAGCAAAAGTGTTGATTATTGTACATATTTAACATTATAATATATTATATTTCTACACATTTTATAACACATAAAATTTATTATTTTATAAAAAATAGGGTAAAACATATTGGTGAACCCGTACATTTTTGAGCATTACTTTTTTCTGATTTTTTCCCTAGGGTGTCAGATTAATTTTTGATTTCTTTACACAAAAATATTGCTTTATGATTTGGTTTTCAAAATTATAGTTTCAATTTTCAATTTTCTTTTTCTTTTTCTCTTTTTTTCCTAGAAGCTATGTTTCGACATCTTTAAAACTCACACGAGTTATCATTCTAGGTAAAACAGTCTTTAGTTTTACTTGGGTTATGGTGTGAGGGTATTTTCCTAATACTCAAGACATTAGATTAAAAAAATATATAGATTTTAATTTCCACCTACCTCATGATATATCATAAATGCCTAAGGTTTTAGTTTTCAATCATAAGAATTCTTTGATCACTTGTTCTTGTAGTGTACCAATAAGTAGCTTGCCTTGATAAAGTACTCTTTATGTACTCTAGAGATGAGATAGTGTGACTATGGGATTGTTGAATCCTCCATAGTTATCTTCTTTTGGGCCATGTTCACTATTTATGACTAAAATTAGTATATCTGAGAGCCTACAAAATAAACAATCCTTGACTAGTCACATCCTTAATCCTTGTTTCAAAATTATATTTTTTAAACATTATAATTTTTCAAAATTAAATCATAGTAATAAATAATGCATTTTGCTTACATATTTTGAAATTCAACATTATTTTTTGTCTTACTTTTATAACTGTTATTTGGATCCATTATATATGTAAGTCGTTAAAATCTAATATTGTAAAAAGGCTAAAATTAATAATGTGAAAACTCAAGCCTTACTCAATTCCTATTGTTGCAATATCTAATTTGAGTTATTATCTATCACAACTACACATAAAGGGTGTATATGACTCAATTTATTTTTCTTGCTCCTATCTTAAGGTTATCTTAATCACCATCCTATTATTCACCTAAGACTCATATTATATTTCAATGTCCATGTTGTCAACACTTGATGAGGGAAGATACCTCATCCACTATGACATAATGAAGGTGGTCAACATGTTCCTCCCCAACCCTCTCCACCAAATAAATTTAAGGTTTATGATATTATCAATCAACTCAGGGACATCTCTTCTAATTTTTTTATTTTTGAGCTATTAAAAAGATAAATAATTTACATAGACATCTTAAGTCATGCTTTGCGTGACATGAATTTTTAACCCTAAACTTAGATGATGCAGGGATAGGGTTTAGAATATATAAATAGCCTAAGCATAAGGGTGATAAAATAATCTATAACAAACCAATTTGTTGTTCCCAAAAATAACTTTCGCTCATTTTTGGAACAACCCCTACGAAACTTGTCTGTTTCATGTTTTTCTCTCTAAGTTCATCGTCGAGGCAAGTTTTTCTTGTTCTCGTGTTTGCTCAATTGGCAGCATTTGAAGTTCATGAAGTTCCCTTGTTACATTTTCCCAAAAATGTGAAAATTGTCACCATCTTGATGTGGCCAGATGACCATTTTCCTCTGTTTCTTAGAGTTAGTGTTTTCTAGTGTTTCCGTGCAAGGGCAACATTTTTTGCCGCCACTGCATTTGCTTTGTGTTTTCCATGCAAAGGCAAAAATTTTCACCGCCCTTACATCCATCATGCAAGAGCGATGAATTTTTTTGCCCTTGCATCTTTTGATGCCTCCCATGCAGGAGCGACAAATTTTCCCTAACTCTAGGAAATTTTCATTTTTTCTATTTTTTGAGGCCATTCCCCTTTCCTTCTACTTTCCAACCTGCTCTCACCTCAGCCCTTTCAAGCACATTTTTCTATTCATGATCACCCAACGTGTAATTTTTCCTAATTGTTAATATTTATCCTAATTGCGTGATCATGATTCTTATCACAGTTCCTCCTTGAGATCCTTCTTTGTCAACGTACTTTTGATAAAGGCTCATCCTGATGACTAAAGCTTCTCCAAAGAAGTCGAAGGTGATGAAGTATCAATGTCAAGGTATTTTTCCAATCACCTCGGTTACTTCTAATGTCGACGACATCAGGGACATAGAGATCAGCCACGTAGATATGGCTGAGTTCATGGAGAGAACTAAGATGAAAAATTTGAGCTCTGAAATGAAAAGGATAATTGAAAGCAACACCCATCTAGTCTCCTCTTTTCCTATGGTAGCACATCACATAGAGTTCATCCTCCAGTGTGCCCAATTCTACAACAAAGAGACCAGAGCTGTGTCAGTTGCTAGTGGCAACGTAGTAATTTGATTGGACCCCAAGTTCATCGATAAAATTTTCATGTGCCCTCCTGCTACTGAATTATTGAAGATTGACTTTGTCAAAGCACAAAAGGAATATGACAAAGACATTGAGAAGGTGATCAACAATAAAGCCTCCCAGAGCCAACTTATTTAGATGGCCCTAAAACTTTCTAAGGAGCGACTTTATAGAGAAAGTTAGCGACTTAATTACTCTTCTCAACAGGGTATGAGGTTTACCCTCTTCTTCTCAATTTCATGAATAGATGTATCCCTTCATTAAGATAATCCTCCAAAGGAAACAAGTCATCTTTTGGGGTGAATAGATCAACAATGCTCTACATGAGAAATTGACAAAAGTATCTACTACATCAAAGTTTTATATGACTTTATACATGGTGTACATTATAGCTTCAATGAGAACCTTTCTAGGTTTGATGTTAGAGGGAGATAGAAAAACCACTCTTGTATAGCAATATTACCCTCAGTTAACATTAAAGCGATCAATCCATCACTTTAGGAGGGTAAATTATGCCTTTTTCATAGTAGTTTTGTGTCTTTTTGACCCTCAATTAGAACAAAAGAGAGTATCAGATGAAGCCTGGACTCTCGTTAATGACTTCAGCTATATGTTCTTACAGTTCCCTACTTTTTGCTATCTATGAGTTGGATTTTTCCAAGGCTATCCCTATATGCTCCCTAGATTCCCTTTTGATAAATTGGTCTTGATGGAGTTGTATAGACAAATTATTGTCATACACAATAAACAAATGGAACTTAAGAAACCAGGTTTCAGGTTCCCAATCAAAATTGGCAGATACTCAGTGTTGACCACTACAAAAGCAAGGGCAATGGAGACCGAAATACAACTTGTCATCATGAAGCATTTCAAAATAAGGCCTAATTTTGATTACAAAGGTGTCAAAGACATGATCAAAAGGAAGACTCAGTTCCATGAGCCCATGATCAAAGACATCTGGATAGATTTAAGGATAGCAAAAGATATCAGGAAAATAGACTACAATAGACTGTCTCTAGAAAAAATCAAATATCTAAGGCTCGTTGATATTCCTCTAAATTTAGTAGATGATAGAGATCTGGTAAATAGCAGGTATCTTGCTGAGCAAGTCGCTAACTCTTCTCTTCCTCTGATCCAATGGTCTCAAAAAGAGTTGAACTCTATAAGAATGAGATTTGAACCAATATTGGCTAACACCAATGATTGGTTAGCAAACAAAGGGATCACATTAAAAGAATTCATCACAGGATCAGAGGCTAAATTCCAAGAAGAGACAAAAAAGGAGAGTAGAAAATAAGACAAAGAATAAAAATGATGTTCCTTCTCCTTCTAGGCCCCACAAGCCTAGGATCATCTTTGTGTCAAAAAATAAAAGGTTGCTGAGAAAGAACTAGAGTTAATAAATATGGGGGTTGAGAAACAAAGCACCCAAGAACAAGTAATAGAATAGATGGAAATAGATGACAGGCCCATAGGTAAACAGGGGATGAAAACTCTATCTCCACAAGAGGGGGCACAACCAATCATAGGAATTTCTTCTTCTCCACCCCACTCACATGTTGCGACTCCTTCACCCATTTCTCCCATCAGTATTCCATCTTTTGGAGCTGCCTCTCCTTCTAGAGTTATTTTTGGTGACCCTCAAGGCACTTCTGGAGATGTTCTTTGATCATCAGGATCCATCCCCAGTCTTTCATCTCCTTCTTTCAACATCAGAGATAGTTCCACCTTTGACCAGTTAGTGGTCGATGCAGTTTTGCCTGATATTATGCCTACTATGCCCACTATGCCCATTGTTCCCACTAGCAGTGCAGATGTTACTCCAGTGACACCAACTATAGGGACTGTTGCTACTATAAGTGCTTCTGCTCTCCTGCCTTGGTTATCAACTTTCACACCTAAAAGGAAAAACAAGCCATCTCTCCAGATGACTTTAACCTCAGAAAAATAGTACCAGTGAAATCTAAGACCCCCAAAAAGTTAAAAATCCTTTCAAAAATGATTGGAGATAAGGGGCAAAATTTTTTGGAGATAGCCAAACCCCCACAGGATGTAACCCTTGAGAATTTTGATATGAGCAGCTACTCCATTTCTCGAGTTGAGTTGGGAAATATAATTCATGAGGGTGCCAAGAGCGATTTGCAATTTGCAATGGATATCATGGTCCAAAAATTTGACAGAGAGAGAGAGATGAAAGATCATTACAAAGTAAAGGCAAAACAATTGACCGCAGTGATCAGGATATTCACTTTTGCTCCAGAAGTGACAACTCTAGAGGCTTTCTTCGTAGATGATCCTGTAATCCAAAAAGAAGAGAAGACCTATCTAAAAGGAAAAGTAATTGAAGATTACCTAAATAAGATGCATGCACAAGGGATTTCTTTGTTTACAGAGGTGGCCGAGAAGACAGGTAAAATGAAGAAAACGAGAACAGAGTTAGAAGACCTTATCTCTATTATTTCTCAAGATATTGATAGCACAAATAAATATCTTAGCAAGTGGACAGAGATGAAAGCACTGAAGAAATGTACCTTAGTATCAATCGATGTCATTGCCAATAGAGATTCTTATATTGAAATCAAATAATCAATGATATACAGGATCTGGGTACTTAAGGAACTGATCAGTGACCTCAAATCTTCTAAGGATGCCAGTGAAGAAAGTGACACCAGTTTGTTGAAAAAATTAGAGGAGTTGCTTTACAGACTCACATCTCGAGACAACTAATTCATTTTAGTAGGGGAAATGATTCAGGAGTTTGAAAGTATGATACAAAGGGAATTCGAGGAAAAAATATTCTCAATGACTTTTGTGGATAGTATTTTAGATAATCAGTTAACTCTGGACAATCTGAGAACTAGGTTAACCAGTCATGTCAAGTCAATGACAGCAGTGAGAGATGCTACGGATAGAGCTAAGATGATCTTCAAAAGTACTATTGCACCAGACAGTATCAAAATATAGACATCTATTACCATGTATGATGCTCATCTGAAGAAGTCTGGCGACAAAAGTTGAACTACTCTTCCATACTCTCTTCTTCATTCTTCTCATGTACTTTGTAATTGACTTAAGACATTTTCACATGTACTTTTTCAATATGTAATTACATGTAAAAATTTGGAAAAGTCCCAAAGTCAATGATGACTCATCTTTGACTAGGTTTTTAATATTTAAGTCTTTTTCCAATTTTGAAGGTTTTTCCCTATATATATAGAGAGAGCCTCTTTTGTAAAGGGGAGCTTTAGATAATTGAGAGCAAAATTTTTTCTAAAATTGAGATACTTCTTGAGACTTTGATCTCAGCTTGTAAATCAATTTTTTTTGAATGAATGAGAAGCAAATTATTGTTATTTAGGAGATCGTTCTTATGTTCTCTTTCCTAATAATCTCTCATCTGTTTGATTAATTAAGCAAAGTGTGTAGAAATTATCTGAAGACATTCTAAAGGATATCAAAAAGACTTTGAACTTCTTTTATCCTTTATGATCTTGTTATCTACTGTAGTTTTAGGTGAAGACTTTGAGCTTTACTGCACTCTATTGTTATGTACTCTTCTAATCAGTGAGAGAAGCGACGAAAGACTTTGTGCTTTCATGGGTTTCTCATCGACCTAGTTACTAATCGAGAAGATTTTCTACTATTTGCTGAATACCATTTCTGAAGGAAGAAGAATGCTTTCAGTCATCAACCGGGATTTCTCTTTTGTTTTATGAACATCATCTCTGAAAAAAGAGAGATGGATGGTGTTATCTTACCCTGAGTATTATTTCCTGCTTATATATATATATATAAAAGTGATTTTATAGGGAACTTCCCCTCGATGAGAGGAGAGATTTATCTCATTAGGATGTGGTAAACCCACACTTTTTGTTGTATAAATCTCCTTGTACTGTGGTTGATATACCCATTTTGCCATCAGTTAGCTGACGACAAAATATTCACCCAACATAATTAATTAAAAACTCAGATACATAAATATTCTAAATTATAAAACTAAGATATATGTTAAATATAGAAAGTACCAAATTCAAAAGATGTTCAATTGATTGCAACACCAAAGAGAAATGATATTTAATTGGGTTTACTATATGCAAGTAGATCTAGATTGGATATAGGCATAAGTTCAAATGATCAAGATTTAAAGACAACTACCAGATTCTAGAAATGATGTTTTAGGAGCTACAAACACTACCATTGACCTTGGGACGCTACCATCGACACTATTATCCATGCTAGAATGTTATTATCCTATACAAAATATATAATGGATCTTGACCTAGCCAACTTCACCATTTTGGGTTTTTTGTCACCTTTCTAATGATGTATTAAGATATGGAATATAATTTGTCACTCTCTTCTTATTTAGCAACCCCTATATCTTCACCTTTCTTCATCTTTATAATGAGTTTTGACAAAAATGGGTTAGTGGGATCATGGTGTCAAGCTAACCTCAAATAACCCTCTGTCAATGAGTGCTGCCTACATAGATAATACTATAAGGAGGGCCTTATACTTATGTAGTTCTACCATTTATGTGGGAGTGTGCGTGATCAATGGTGTAATATTCTCTATGTAGATGCATGCAATGATTTATCTTGTAACTTGAAAAATATGACTCATGGGCTATTTTTTGGATGCTTCAAACTTTTTTTATGACTTCTCCTATGACTGATATATAAGCAAGGATGAATAGGGAAATATAACTTAGTTGTGCAATTGATTGAATGAGCCTTTGTAGATGTTTGCTTGGTATTTGCTTGATGAACAATGAGAAGGCTTAGACTTGTATTTATACCACACCTTTTAAAAATATCTCATAGTAGGGTTAAATATAAAAAATACGCTGACCCATAAGTTTTAAATGGTTTATAATTTGGATGAATTATAAAACTTGGACACTAAATAAGGATATGGACACTATCGTCGACACTAGTATCCCTTTGTAGTTGGTAGTTTCTAGAAGGCTAGAAAGTAAATTTGACCAATAAATACTAACATGACTAAGGAAACTAATTGAAGAGGTGACTATAATATAAAGTGACATTAAATCCACTAATGACAAAATAAAATATAACCCCATTTATTTAATAAATAAATACTAAACATAAACTTAACTATAAATCGATAAAAATATAATAATAGTAAATAATTACTTATACCCATAATAAAACTTTGGCGACATGCAAGGTAAACACAAATTTTGAGAAATTATTGGAGCCGAATGGAAGATACATGGTAAACTGATGGAAAACACATAAATGCTGCTCAAGACTATAGTTGGTGAACATATAAATAATTGGATTAATTTGAATGTAGACATTAGATGCTACAATAATTGATTTTATTTGCTCCTTCACATAGTCTTGTGCAATTCTAAAATTTACAATGATTGTAATCATATTAAAGATGACAGATGCATGATGGATAGAGAAGTTAAACCACATAATGATCAAGGCACAAATCTGAGCATGTAACATGGTGAAAACTACATTTGCATGGCAAATTTGAATATAGTTCTGTAGAAGTCAACAAAATCAAAACACAATAAATGACATTGGAAGTATAAATGCACTGACGTATAAAACACTTCAACCACCTGATGATTGTCTTCAATGGATTTGAAATTATTGGGATTGTAGGATATGATGCACTTAGGCTAAATGATGCCACTATAGAATGCATAGAAATTAAACACAAGACTATAATATCTTGATTTGGTGGTGCTGTAATTATCACAAATATGCTAAATAAAGATCTCATGTGGGCAGGGCATGTGGTGAGAAGATTCTAAAATGTCATAGACTGATTCTCCATTGGTATGAATGCCACTTAGAAATGATTCTAATTCATCACAAACATAGGATAATTATAGATATGATACCAGATAATGAATCTGGTTTATATTTTTACATATTTAACACCAAACAATCAAGCTCATAATCTACTAATTGATATTTTATTAGGATAAAAAATAGGATACTTTTCAAAGATGGAGGATTCCAAATTTATAGCTCAATGAGATCCTACAAATGAGGAGTCAAGGCTAATATTTTACAACTACATTATTCCTTAAATATCTCTACTTATCCCCTTATTCTCTCATACAAGCCTATCTACGTGAGTTGGTTTACCAACCAAATAACTCACATAATATATTATTATTTTATACACACCTTTACAAATGTGAACACTAATGTTAGAATATTCTTAATGGTCAAAAATGAGTTTTAAGTATCACCTATATATCTTCTTAGGTTAATTATATATGTTTTAATGGGGAATACCCATGGGAGTTGGAAAAACTCAAAAATACCTCATCAAACTCTCAAGCCAAAATTCTTTCAAAAGTGGCTGTTTGTTGCCTTGTAAGTGACACATAAGTGTTTTGGAGTGACTTGGACTCGTTTAGTCTCCTTATAAGGTAGATCATAATTTATTAAATTCTAAATAATATGTATACACCATCTCATAAGATTGGGTTGCCTTCAAAAGGTTTGAAACACCCAACTCATACTTCATCCATGAGCAAACTCTCAAGAAAACCTTGATTTTCTTCATAGTACAGACCCATATTTTAGTTTTTTTATATCTCCTCATAACTTTTAAGGATCTAAAAACAATTTAAAAAGTTTTTTTAATGTTTTTCCCAACCTTAAATCAAAATTTTATGAGTTTTGGAGCTATAAAACTCAAGTTATGGCCTTTTTAGTGTTGCCTCACCTTGCATTTTCTCATTTCTACTTGACTTTAGGTTCATGTTTTGGCATTTTATTGAGTTATATGAGGTATAAATACCTAATTATTTTTGAATTTGTACCTATATGATCCATTATAAACATTCCAACAATTGGATTCATTCAATCAAACACATAAAACTCATAAAAATAACTTTTTTTATTGTAGCACCTGCATTCTTAACACCCTGCATCCTGTACCTATACGTTTCACCATTATTTGAATTGAAAATTTGATTAAATAAGGTATAAGAGGGTTATTTATGTACATTAAGATCTCAAAATAATTTTCATTTTCATCAGTGGATTCGTAAATACACTGAAACAAGAGAAAACCCTGAGGTTGGGGTTTTAGAGGGGTTTAAGGAGTTGAAAACACTCATAGTGATTGTTCATAAAGAGACCTATTAAATATATAAAACAATATCATAATTTTTAAGGTCATTATGATCTCCTCATTTTCCTAAAATATCTAGTTCCAATGCTCTCTCTCTCCACCATATACTAAACATTTGAAATTGACCCTCACAAGCTTTCCAAGGGCTCGATGAAGGGCTTGAGAGGATTTTTATCTTTCCTAGACCTATAACTTATTATTAATCTTGGTTTGAGCTTGGAAAATATGTATTAATACTTAGATAGGCTTATAATATCATATTCAACTTGAAATCCCTTGAAATGAGACCTCTATAGATCCTCTTTCTTCAAGAAACTTGCATATTCTACTAGAAAACCCTATTGTAGCTACTAAACTAGGTGCTAATGGAGTCTCTATTAAATTACACAGTACTAGTGTAAATTAAAAAGAGCATATTCACCTTATTTTACTGACCCATTCTTCATTATGCTCTATTTTAATGTTAAAAATGATGATTAAGGTAATTCAAATGTACTCCAATGTTGGAAAAGGAGTTTTATAACATCCTTGACATATGCACGAATAAGGTACATGTAATATGTTATTAAACAAGTTATAAATGATAGAAAATACCCCTTTCATCCTTATACATGATATTAGGTCCTCACATTTGAAATTATTTCAAATATTTATATTACAATATTGTAATAAGCAATATAAGACAAAGCAAAACAAACCTTAAACTCTCTAAAAATACCTTAGTTTTTCCAAAATAAGCTATAGACCACATTTGACCTCAAATAAAGGATCTAAAATTGATTTTCATCATGATAGATTATTAACACCCTCCTATAAATTAAAATACTCATGATATGGCATTAGGCTTTTTATATCTAACATAAACCTTGACTCACACAAGAAACCTTAAACAATGCTAAACATGCCATTTAAAAGGATTTTGAATCAAAAATACCACTTAAAATGACTCATCATCAATTTGAACATGCTAGGCGTCATTGGTGGCAAAATTTTCCAACATTCATGTTGACCTCCAAGGGTGCTTACTTGCTAAGCACTCTAGACCAATAGCCTTACTAGTCCATTAGGTTACGGAGTCACCTGTCATCACTTCAAATTGATATGTGATAAAAAAAATAACTGTAAATTCCTTGAAACAAATTAAGGGACAAATGATAATACCTTCAACACAAACAAAAAAACAAAGGAGAAAACACACAACAAAGCAATAGACCAAACAAGACACACACTATACTAAGAAGTGTAGACATCCAATTCCTAACACCATTATGTTGAAATTGCCAATCTTACTCAAAATTTGTAAAAATACACAATTTGGGCCAAAATCACTTAAATACACTAAATGGTTTGAGCTTTTCGTATACAAGTGCTAATTTAGGATAATGTATCCCTAAATGGGGCAATGCATTTTATGTGATTATTAACTTTTCTCAAATCATTTTGAGTCAAAATGATGAAAATGCAACTTGATGCTCTGAACAGCTAGATTATTCTAATTCAGAAGCACACAACATGTGCATGTGTTATTTCATGTTGACAATATGTTAAATGGGATATTGGTCTGTACGTAACTGACACCTTCTTCTAATTCCACTCTAGTTAAATTATGACCTAACAACTTGACATTTCGACCAGTTTGATTAAGTGAACAACTAATTTCCAAAGAATTGCATTAATCTCACTTAGGCAAATTAATCCAATTCAGAAGCTTAAGTAGAAAATCCATGGAACTTATTGAATATTTATTAATTAAAAATTAATTTCTATTATCTGCATCATCAGATGACATCATTTATGGAGTGGCATCCATAAGCCATAAATGGAACAAATATCAGGTATAAAGCCTCCCACACCTCTTTAATGCCCCTTCCTTCCAAATATTAATGAGGGTATTTATGATTTGAGCCTCCAAAATTTAATGAATTCTTTGCCACACCTCTTAATCTCAATAATGGATGGTTATAATTCATTTTGGTCATCTTCACATTTATATAAATTGGAGGGCCGAGACCACCATTTTTAAGCTCTTTTAGTCTAAACTTATTATGCAAAATTCTCTTCACAAGTCATTTTTGTGTAGTGATATTATGATTAATTTATAATAGGATAGCTTCACTATTAGTATAAAATTGATCAAATATCATGAGCCTAGTTTCATTGGTGGACTAGAGATGATGGAGGAGCAAGCCACTCATTATTGCTAAAGACTTGAGCACCAAATCAAGGGGAAAATCATGTTTTGAATGACATTTGGAGGTGGGATGCTCTTGGGAAGGTTTGATGTAAATGAATTTCTTTTAATAGATCTTAATGTTATTTTGAAAAACCCCATTGAGACAGTTGTCTTAGTTAGTTATTTTCTTATGCATTTTCTTGAGTTTTCTTGACTAATACTTGATCTAACTCACTTTAGATTCCATTTCTACATCTTGGCATGCCTCGTGGGACCACACACCCCATGAAGTTACTCATATGACCTTTAAAACCATACTAATAACAATTTACATGTAAAAAATTGAGTTTTTTGACAAAAACAGGTGAAAATTGGAAGCTAAGACACACTTTTTAGGAAATTGTGAAGTTGCCCTGTGCAGTTACAATTTTGCTTTCTGGAATCACGATATTGCTACAATATCATAACCCACATACTTATGGTTTTGACTCCATTTTTGATTTTTTTCCTATAATTATTCCTATGCTACAAACTATTTTTTTGTGCCTATAGGAGTTAGTTATGATATTTTAATATCATGACTCTATAGTCATGATATCACAATACCATAATTTTGTGAATCACAATATTACCACACCATTAGTGATATTGCATCTTGATTGCTAGGGGTTAGGCTAACCATTTCAAGCTAAGTTTCAATATCAAGACTCTTAGAGTAGTGATATTGCTCTATGTTTAGTGATTTTTCAAGTAGAGTAGTGATTTTGATTTTATACTTTGTTTTCCCACAAGTTGTATTTTTGGGCTAACAGTTGTGGTTTTGCAAATCTATAGTTTTGCTCTGTGTTCTATGGTTTTTCATTGTATAAACTTGAGAACTAGTTTTTAATAAGTGTTTTTATCATTCATAAAATTGTTTCAAGGCAAACATAGACCCTCTAAAAATTACAGGTCACACATTGGAGAAAAAACATAAGTTTGAAATTGTTTAAGGCTTGAACATCTCTTTGATGCTTAAAAAGAATTTAGAGGTGTTATACTTAATTATTTTGTGAAAGTTTTTACAAAGTTTACAACTAAGGTTAAGGGGATACAAATTTCACAAACACTTCCATTTAGTGCATTAAAGTAAACAATTATTTATTTTTATGCTAATCTTTTATATTTGTTTGGTTTTTGCAAAATGAAGGATGCATGTATGTTTTGATGTACATGCTTTCTTTCAATAGCTCTTAATTGCCTTTTAAAAAACTCTATTTGTTGGGTTTATGATCCACAAGATTTTTATTTTAATGTTTTTAATTAATTTGTTTTTAAATAATTTGGTTCACGGGATTGGTAGCATCTTGTAACCACCTGTAAAATCTTATAAAGCTTTTACCTGCATTATAATTATTAATCTTGAAATAATACTTTATCATAATTTTTTTAAATGATTTATTCCAAAATGTAATTCCTTCATGTTTCTTGTATTTATCTAGGCCAAAAATGGTATTAGATCCATAGTAAACAATTTTTGATTGAGGAAATAAGAAATTGAAGAATCTGGTAGAAGGAAATAGAACATATTTTTTTATATACACACCTATATGGTGTAGTGTAATTTTGTTTTGATTAAATTGTGACTTCATTTCTTTTATATGGCCCAAGGAGAAGGAAACACTAATGATTTAATTGTTCATTCATCAGTCTAGAAAAGTGCATTAGACATAGGTATATTTCTTTATTTTTACACAAATCTAACTCTGTACGGTGACTATTTTTATGTCAAAGAAAATCAATAATTCAAAAATACAATAGAAGAAGCTATACGACATGCTTGTAGAATCCCTCAAAAGTTTCACATTGAATTTGGTAACTTTGGATGATAAGAATTTAAGCATCCCCATCACTAAATTTATGAGTTCCAATAGTGAAAACATAGATCCATTAATTTCTTATATGGATTGAAACTGTAGTCATGTAAAATGTGAAAATTGGTAACTTGAGCGTGGATAATGACACCCAACCCATTAAGCTCCTCTTGCTTGTTCTCATGACCATCCTATGCATCTTTCATTGATTCCTAATAATCCATAGCCTTCCAAACTTGATCCCATTTTATCCAGACCCCTATTTTCATAACAAATCCATCCCCCCAGGCCTTGTCTACTCAAGATAATATCACCACACTCGGATTATAGATCTGGTGCCACTCTTGTCTACTTTTGGCACTATTGTCTAAATCCTTTTATAACCCCAACAATCAATTTCTTCTGATTCCCCATCCTTATCCTTATCAGCCTAATGTGAGCACATTCAAGCCATGACCAATAGATCCCTATAAAATCCCATTCAAAGATCATTTGGAAAAGGGTTGGCAATTATCACTAAGCAAGCAAGAATATTCAAACAATCTTCTTTATTCTCTACATACAACCAACCAATACACTTACAAGCTCATTAAAATCCTTACACCAACCTCTATCCACCTCAAGCATATCTAGCTTTAGCATTTCTTGTATTCTTATATCATAATTGTACCAAGCACTTTCAAAGGGAAAGCTACATATAGCTTGATCCCTCTTTGAAGTATTAGTATGTAGGCAGTGTACCCACACATGGGGTGTGAATCAGGCCAATGCATATTAAACACACTAACCCACCCTTCTTATTCAAAATTAGTTAAAGCATAATGGAAGATAGGGTTTTAATAAAGAATCTGCTATATAAGGAGCTCTACAGACTTCTAGCTATCAAAAATTCATGCATAAGGTCACATAGACCTAGCGAACAAAACCTAGAAAGCTCAGATCCTTAAGATAATAATGATAGAGGTGGACTATAACACTGGTGCCACTCTTGTCTAGTTTTGGTGTTCCTATCTAATCACAAAATGAATTTTAGATCTAAGTTTGCGTTAGTGTCCCAGTCCTGCATTGTGAATTCCTACCTCTGTCTTAGTCAGATCGATCAGTTTCCAGCTAAGTTTTGTTTTCTTATCCTTATTACTATTTTTATAAAATTTTGAAAAATAATTAATTTACATAAATCAATAGCTTAATTATTTTCTATTTATTTATTAATTTTACTACTCAAACCCTTTAACTAAGTTAGGAATAATACACCAATATTTTCAAAATTGTTAAACCATATGGTGAACACAAATTACTTTATTTGTGCATAAAAACCCTAGAGTAAATTTCCTACTGATTTTTGATATATTTTATAATTTTTTACCTACATAATAACTTACTGCCTTTCTAGTTTTACTGAGTTTTTTGTAACCCTTAGCTTGCTAGTCATATAGTTTAGATTAGATCAGTGGTCAATGGTCAATATTCATTAGGCTCTAAACAGCGGTCATCTTGCAGTTCAGTGCATTCATGCAACACCTTAGAATATTTATTAATACACCCCTACACATTATACTTAAAAGAGACATGCATTTTTGCCCTTAATACTGTTAAATGAGCATGTCTTCCTCTTAAACATGCGTTCAGTGTCATACTAATTAATGATATATAGTAAATTAGCATTAAATTTTAAAATTTTGTAGTAAATTTAAAATAATTTTCTTTCAAACCTTAGTTGCCCATACTAGGTCCCAATATTTTTCCTAGTAATTTTTCAATAATTTCCTAATTTTTTACTAGCATATTAAAATCATAAATTCACTTTAACTTTCAAAATTTCATAGTAATTTTCAAAAATTTACTTTTCTCAAAACCCTAGTTGTACATACTAAGTAAGTCCTATTCAATCAAACATTTTCTAATTTTTAGCTGCATATTTCACTCAGAATTTCGCTTCAAATTTCAAAATTTCATAGTAATTTTCAGAAATATTTATTTTTCAAAACCCTAGTTGCATCTTCTAGGTCTCTTTAAATCACAATTTTTTCAATAAATTTCTGATTTCTTACTTGCATATCTAACTCATAAATTCACTTTAAATTTCAAAATTTCACAGTAATTTTCAAAATAATCATTTTTTTCAAACCCTAGTTGCATACACCAGGTCCTATTGATTTTGAGATATCACCTTATATTCTAAAATCAGATTTCAAAAATGGATCTCATTTATAAAATTTTCTTACATTTCTTGCAAATAATAAGGAGACCATCATTGGTCCTATCATGTACATGAATGATGAAGTTTATCATATGTTAGATAAAGCTTCATTGTTTGCATTTCATGCTTAGTCTTTACAACAGTTATTGCTAAAAATGAAAAAGATTTCAATATTCCTTTTGCATACTCTCTCTTGCTCACGCGGAATAATTTCCAACTCCATTTTGCTAAACATGTTACCAATGTTATGTTACATGTCAAAATTTTCTATACATTCATGCAAAATTCATGCCTTCTATTTCTTGCTTTCTATCTCTCATATGATTTTTTTTCAAGTTTATCATGCTAAACACATTAGAAATATCATAACACATGCCAAAATTTCTTATGCATCAATGCACAATTCCATGCTCTTTATCCCAAACTTGTTATCTCTCATTTTGAATACTCTTTATAAACATATTGTTATACAAATTATAACTCCAATTACATGAGTTTTATCCCACATACATGGTTTCTACCTAGAGGATCCATTGCATAAGCTAACATCCACCTATCAAGTTTCAATGTCATATCTTATGCAGAGGAAATAGTTTCCTCCTCCTCCTCTCCCGTAAAAGGGTGATAACTACTTTACCTCTAACTAGGTCCATGTTAGCACCCATCTAAAATGTGAGGTAACCCATATTAATGTGCCTAATGCATACATTCAGCCTATAGCTTCTTCAAAATATATTCAACATATGTGCTTACATGTTCAATTGAAAGAAACTAGGGTTTGCACTTGTGAGACTCTAAGGGATTAAATCACCAGTATGAGTAAGTTATTTTTAGATTTGAAAAAAAAATAATTATATGTTACATGAAAATATCACAACATTTAAAAAATAGATTATAATACAATAGTCTCAAAGGCATCTTAGTGCCAATCATGTATATGTACCTTCACCTAGTCAATTGGTTGCAAGCAATGTTATATATCAAATAAAGAAATCACAATAAAGTAACTTCAAAACTAGTGATTCAAACAAAATTCAAAGATAAAATAAGAGTTCAAGTGAGGTACTAAGGAAAATTATTAAATCTAAGTTGATCAAACTACCTCCTCTACATCCAATGAGAAAATCTAGATATTATTGTATATATCATAGAATGCATGGGCATCACACAGATTCATGTTTGACATTGAAAAAACATATACAAAAAATAACTGATAATGAGGACTCTATACAAAGTAAATTAGTCAAGTAATCCATGGTGACACAAGAACACATTCAGAAAGGGTCAAATTTAGAAACAGTATAAAAGTGGTTACCAAAGCATAACTCAGAACAAAAAACAAATCAAAAATCAAAATCAAAGCAACAAATAGTACCAAAAGCATAGGTAAAGCATGAAAAATATGCAACTCTACCTCTCTAAAATGAGGTTCAAATTTTAAAGTAGTATTTGTTTGGTCAAAAATATCTACAATAGTTTGATTATCAAGGTCAAGGTTGGGTAAGCAGGCTCAAGGCATCACTACTCTTATTTTAGCAGTTGATAATATTTGTCACCAAGGTTTGGGATTTGTTTAAAATCCTAAGGTCAATAATTCACAGACATAATTTATCAAAGGAAAAGATCTAGATACAACAAAAGTCAACACCAACATTCCATTGGTATAAAATCAAGATGATAATAATGAGTGGAATAATATAGGTTATTATGATTTCTAAGATACAAACAATGAATCCAAATATTCAGAATCATATTCATATCCATTCCTTCATGATTCAAAATCATGCATGATTCCTTTATTTGATACATGACACCATGATGGGGAGTCTCCCAATAGACTCATCGGTTAGTATCATCTCTCCTCAACCTCACTTGTACATAGTTTCTCAATTTTTATTGTACATATATTATTTTCAAATTACTTGTACATAATATCTTTATGATTGATTATACATAGAAAATACATCAAAAATATGAAAAATAATACAAAATTTCAAAACACTAAAAACATGATTGTATACATTATCCATGCTTTACCTTTCTACTATCATGCTAGACTTACATATGCTATTCTATGCTATAATTTGTCAATTTATCTACATTACCATGCTTCACTTAATCTCTTTTGAGTATGTGCAGTGACATCTAGCTCTTTGATTTATTCACTCTACCCATTGAGGGAGAATCTTACTTATACATCGAGACACACATAGATATACATACCCACTGAGGGCATCTTCTACATGACTACATCATCCAGGTTATGTCATTCCTACACCACACACTCTAGTTATCATGGTGATATACATTATTTATTAGTTTACATAGATTACTCTATTGACACTCACTAGTATATAACACTTGTGTATTTATTAGCATATACCTAGTCTTGTACTAACATGTCTTGCATACATTCACTTCTTGTTTTGATTAGTTAGATGAATTTGTACTTTTAGACATTTACATGCTTTCATTTTTTGCTTAGCATAGATTGATGTGATTACATTTCTTAGTTCTTATTTATCTTTTGTATGTGCATTAGGACATTTGCCAATGTCCTTTGCTTTTATTCATGTGTGTGCCCTAGGACATTTACCAATGTCCTTTGCCTTTAATTTCCATGTGATTGTGGATTTCATGCCAACCTTGCTTGATTTAATTATATGGGTATGTGGCATTTGAACATGTCTTGTATGCTTGCTTTCCAATTTGAGTGACATGTGCCCATGTCCATTGTTTGTGTGGCCCCTTAACCACCCTTTTATGATTCTTACTTCTTACTTTGTGTGCTTTTTGCTTGTTTTCTTCTCATTGTTTGAAATTCTATGATCCACATCATGCATTTATCTTGCTTTCTTGGATGCCATGATGGACATCATGTTCCATCCCTCCAACTAACAACTAGCCAAAATTTTATTTCTAGTTTAGTACATTGCACATGTTATTACAATTTTAGATCCATCTAGGCATAGCCCTGTTGATCTAACAATCTCTCATTACAAATCATGCGATATCTTATCAATTATCATTACTATGTCATGTATCTTTACATCATAACACACTTACAGGGATCTTTCTTTTAAGGGTAGTCATTGTAGGGTCTTCATTTCTACCCTTAGAAGAGGGGGAAAAAATAAGGGATTTATCATAGACATCAGAGCTCCTAATGATCAAAATATCAAATTTTAGAATACTCAAAACAACAAATAGACATTAAAAAAGTCAAAATAGACCAGATAGATAGTGAAAATACCATAATAGTCATCATATTTAGCCATAAAAAATAGTGCCCAACCTAGAATAAAACATCAATGCCACTAGTGTCCACTTTTGGTGCTTCTATCCAAATAATAAAAAACTAGACTTTCTAGAAGTAGGTAGAAAAGTAGGTTTAGCTATAGTTTTGAACAACCAAAATAGTTTAGAATCAATAGTTTTTAGTATACTTTCACTCAGAGAATCTAGATATAGGGGCATCATGCATGACATGATGGATCTCACTTATATTTTTAGATACGACAATTGATATGACTTCTAGCTTATAATCTATGTTTTAGACATCAGTGATTGGGGGTAATGTGTGTGGCACATTTGTTTCTTTTATTTTTGAGTTTATTATTACCAAAACATTATCGGTAATTGTGTACCCTATTCTATTTGTAGGTGGTTGAAATAATTTTAGAATGGTTTTCATACAAGCCTTACTTCCACATTCCTGAGTTCTCAAGGTCCCAAGGGGCTTTCATACAAGCCTAATCTCATTCTTTCAGAGTGGCCTATTTTATAGTATACATTCGAATATCCATGTAAACATTTATAGATCAAAATACATTCATGGGCTTTAGGATCCATCTCATATGACACATATTTCATACTAGTATTAGTTCATAGCTTCACTTTATGGGGTAACAATGGATCCAAGCCTTTATATTCTTGAGCCACCTATTCAAAGGGATCAGACACAATTATAAACATTGATTAGCACACACATGATCAAGTAGATTCACTTAGTGGGTGATAGTGGAGCTAAAGGGCTAGCCTTTGTATTCTTGAGCCACTTTTAAAGAATTGAGCACTTAGTTCTGTTCATGATATTACTTTTGGTATAACATCATCCAACATTACTCAACATCACTCAACATCATAATAGGTTTTATATTGGTCCACCTACCTCCTCTCTCTTACCTAGCCTTGTACATTCTTATTTAGATATAGCATATCTAGTAAAACTTGATCTACTCTTTGTTTTTCTTGAAGATTTGCACTTTATAGTGTGCTCTCTTTACACACATCCAACATCACACAAATTCATGAGCTTCACCCTTGCAGATAAGTTTAGGTACACTTTCTATTTTTACTTTATCATAGTATTTCACTTTACTACATCAATAAAATAAATGGGGGGAAAATGTAGTCATATAAAATGTGAAAATTGTTAACTTGAGTGTGGATAATGACACCCAACCCATTAAGCTCCTCTTACTTATTCTCATGACCCTCCTAGGCATCTTTCACTAATTTATCATCATTTGTAGCCTTCCAGACTTGATCCTAGAAAAGATAGACCCATCTTTCCATGATAGATCCATCTCCCTAGGCCCCATCCACTCAGGACAATAGCACCATACTAGTACTATAGCACTAATGCCACTCCTATCCACTTTAGGTGCTATTGTCTAAGTCCATTTCTAACCCCAATGGTCAATTTATTTTGGTTCCCCATCCTGACCCTTGTTGGCCTAATGTGAGCACATTTAATCCATGACCAATAAATACCTATAAAATTCCATTCAAAGATCATTTGGAAAAGGTTTGGTAATTATCACTAAGCAAGCAAAAATACAAGAAAGACTATTCAAGTAATCTTTATTATTCTCTACATACAACCAACCAATACACTTACAAGCTCATTCAAATCCTTACACCAACCCTTAGCCATCTCAAGCATATTCAATTTTAGTATTTCTTACATTATCATATCACAATTGCACTAAGCACTTTCAAAGAGAGAACTACATATAACTTGATCCCTCTTCAAAGTATTGGTATGTAGGAAGTGTGCCCACACATGGGGTATGAATCGCATCCAATGCATATTACACACACTAACCCCCCCTTCTTGCTCAAAAATTTTCAAAGCACAATGGAAGATAGGGTTTGAATAAAGAATCTAATCTACTAAGATCTCTATAGACTTTCATCTACTAAAACTTCATGGACAAGGTCACATAGACTTGGTGAACAAAACCTAGAGAGCTTAGATCCTTAGGACAACAGTGGTAGAAGGGGACTATAACACCTTTAACACTCTTGTCTAGTTTTGGTGCTCCTGTCTAATCACAACATAAAGTTTATATCTCAGTTTTTGACAGTGTCCCAATCTTGCACAGTGAATTTTAGCCTCTGTCTTAGTTAGATCAATTAGTTTCTAGTTAAGTTTTGTTTTCTTCTCTTTATTACTATTTTTAGAAAAGTTCAAATTATAATTAATTTACAAAAATTAGTAGCTTAATTATAGTCTATTTATTTACTAATTTTACTACTTAGACCCTTTAACTAAATTAGGAATAATACACCAATATTCCTAAAGTTATTAAATCAGAAAATATCATGAAAAATTAGACCTCATTTTAAACTAAACTGGTTCTACGATTCTTATATTAGTTTGTAAATCCATTAAAGGCTTGATTCTATCAAAAATGCTCCAAGAGAGAGTTATATGGTGTCAACTCATATGGATGCTATGCAACCCTCAAATTGAAGATCAACACAGTGTCTACCAACAAAAGGAGGTATAAGGATATAATCAAAATTTTCAAAGCATACATAAATTAATTTACATTTATACGGTGGCTATTGATATGGAAGGAATAATTTGACTAGTTTCCAAAGGTTAGAGCATATTCAGCCAAAAAAATGGTGCAAGATTAAAATGCATGGTTTATTTATTTTTAATTTTTGCCTTTCCAAAGGTTCCCTATGCTCTAAGGAGCCCACAAGAAGAGAGAGTTGTAGTTATTCTTTTCATGCAAGTAAAAGGAAAAAAAAAGGTAGATGAAACAATTTTACATGCAAATATATATTATATATATTTTATTTTTTGAAAATTGGGAAACACAATTTAAAATAAAAATTTTCTTTTAATATTTTTAAATTGTTTCTAGAGGGGTTGGTGCTAAGGATATTTTAAGTCACTTAAAATAGGAGAGGTTAAGAGTTCAAAACCTCCAAAGCTAGTTATCTTTTTGGTCACATTCGATATTGAGAGCATTGTTTTGTGATACCTTTTCAACCAATCATTATTTTATGCAAAGGTGGTCATGTGACCAGTCAAACTATAGGGTTTTAAATGTTTTAGACATAAAATAATAGTTTATTTTATTTTTTAAATCTTTCATTTATGATTTTTGTGACAAAACTATTCCATGATGTATAAAGGTACATTATCAGTGAAAACTAACACCTTCAAAATGACAAATTTCATGATACCTCATGCTTGTGATTTTGGAGACAATAACATCCTTTAAAGGTCCATAAATTTACTTATAGTTGACAAAGTGTAAGTGTTAAACTAGAGGCTAGAGGATCCTTGGAGGCTGGAGGACAATTACCCTCTCCAATTAGCTATTCACTTAGAGTATGGGCTCAATGCTTGAATGGAAAATTTTGGCTTGTGTTCTTGCTTTCAATTTCATTTTTGGATTTTTATATCTAATATTCATGACATGGAGCAGACAAAGTTAGTTGTTTTTATTTCTCTTGATCCATGATTTCTTACATTTTATCTGATAAGGGGAGAAGATTTAAGCATTGGTTAGACTTCTATCAATCATTAGTGATAGTATGAGTTGATATGGGTTACTAATACCAACAGTGTTGAACAAAGGTCATAAAAATTTATTGGGTATTAGGAGATATGCCATACAGAGTATAGGTTTGTCACTTGGATGGGTTCTTGTGTAAGATCTTATGTGGGTCAATGTAGTTAGATAGGCTTTGATTGGGTTTTAATATAGTATGGTATGATGATCATAGGGGATGAGTAGTCCTTGATCATGTTCATAAAATTTTTATGCCATAAATCATAGGGAATGCTTTTGTATGGAGTGGCATCAGTGTTGATCAATACTAAGAGGTACAATGCACCAGTTGTAGTTGTGACTAAGTTTCTCTAATGACTTTAGAGTCATTTCTCCAGATATTTTCTATACCCTTTAGATAAAGGGGGAGTTTGTTAAGTTTATGATCCAAAATAATTTTATTTTAATGTTTTTAATTAGTTTTTTTTAAATAAGT
Source organism: Torreya grandis (assembly GCA_037957365.1). Lineage (NCBI taxonomy): Eukaryota > Viridiplantae > Streptophyta > Pinopsida > Cupressales > Taxaceae > Torreya > Torreya grandis. The sequence goes on along the minus strand of JARHVA010003701.1, from coordinate 352,543 downwards.
TGGTTCACAAGAATTGGTTGCATCCCGTAACCACCCGTAAAATTTTATAAAGCTTTTACCTGCATTGTAATTATTAATATTGAAATAATACTTTATCATAATTTTATCAAATGATTTATTCCACAATGTAATTATTTCATTTTTCCTACATTTACCTAGACCAACACCATTGAGAGAGTTGGCTTATTTAGTTATGTTCTTATGCATTTTATTGAGTTTTCTTTACTAATGTTTGATCTAACCCACTTTGGATTCCATCTTTACATTTTAGCATGCACAATGGGACCACACACCCCATGAAGTCACTCCTAAGACCTTTAAAAAAATCCTACTAAAAATTTACATGTAAAAAGTTGAGCTTGATGATAAAAATAGGTGAATTGGAAGCTAAGAGACATTTTTTAAGGAAATTGTGAAGTTGCCCTATGCAGTTGTGTTTTTTCTTTCTAGATTATGATATTTCTATAGTATCACAACTCACATAGTTGTGGTTTTGAATATATTTTCACATTTTTTCCTATAACTATTTCTATGATACTAACTATTTTTCATGTGCATACAGGAGTTATTTGTGATATTGCAATATCGTGACTCTACAGTCATGATATCACAATACCATGGTTTAGTGAATCGTGATATCGTGACTACTAGTGGTTAGGATGACCATTTAAAGCTAAATTAAAATATCATGACTCTTAGAGTAGTGATATTGCTTTATATTTGGTGAGTTTTCAACTAGAGTAGCGATTTTGATTTTATACTATGTTTTCCTGCAAGATGCATTTTTTCACTAATAGTTGTGGTTTTACAGATATGTAGTTTTGATATATGTTCTATGATTTTACACTGTGTAAACCTGAGAGCTAGTTTTAAATAAGTGTTTTGATCATTCATAAAAGTGCTTCAAGATAGACATAAACCCTCTAAAAATTGTAGGGCACATGTTGGAGAAAAACACAAGTTTGAAACTATTTATGTCTTAAACTTCTCATTTAGTGCTTAAAAGGAATTTAGAGGTTTTATAATTAATTTTTTTATGAATTTTTTTACAAATTTTAAAATGAAGGCAAAGGGGACAAAAATTTCACAAACACTTATATTTGGTGCATTAAAGTAAACAATTATTTGTTTTTATGCTAGATCTTTTATATTTGTTTTTTTTTTGCAAAATGAAGGATGTGTGTATGCTCTCCCTCCATCCCCTTTAGGGAATTAAGGTGGAAAAAAGTGATATTTACTTGAAAATTAAGCTTTATTCAAGGCATGAAATTAAAATTGTTCAGGATCTCCCTAAATCCATATGGTTTGGGTGATCTAAACTTAACTTTTAAAGTCTTTTCACTTAGTCATTTATTTTATGTAAATTAGCTTATGAGTGGGAGTTCATAGCCTCCTCATGAGTTATTTATAGAAGTGTTGATCTAGGAATTCATCTCTCAAAATTGTTTTAACCCTAATACATGGTAGGGTATACAAATCAAGGTTGACCTTTACTTGAGTAGTTAAGCAAACTCCATTAGTGATACTCTAGCTCAGACTGTAAGGGAAATTTAGACATTATAGTACACTGAGTAAGTGACAGATGTAGTGGTTGTGAAAAGGGAAAGACCTTTTCACAATAATCTGATTGAATTATATCTAATGTATGTGAGACATCTCTAGTGTTAGCCACACTTAGGACCATCTAGATACTTAGAAAATTTAGTTTTAGAATAACCCCACTTGCTATGAACATATTATTGATGTAGGGCAAGTAGCCTAAAGTTCTATGTCATTGTAAAATATCTTGGGAGAAGAGGGGTGTAAAAATCCTATTACTTTATGTAATTTTATTTTTGGGTTAAAACTTAAGATCCTCTTAAGAGCACGTATATAGACATAATTCAGTGGTACAAAGTAACTTTGTCAGTTGTAAGACTTTAGACATTATACTTAGTTGTATTTTGTCACTTCTCATTTAATTTATTGGTATTATTGATTCTAAAACTTGTTTTAGAACCAAAACACATCAACTAAGCACTTTTTTTATCCACCATTTTATTTGAACAAGGATGTGTTATGCTGACCAAATCAAAATCACATTTTGCCTTGTTAAAATCCTCATTTAAAACATTATGTTTTTATTTGTCTAAACATCATTGTTATGCTATCCATTTGAATCAAAAACATTTTACAAAAAATTAAAGTCCTTAATTTTTAATTCAAATTTGAAATCTCACCTTTCTATATCCTAGGCCAAGGTGTTAAATGGATTGCTATTTGCACTTGGTTTGAGTTAACTTGGGTATGATTTCATGTATGGGTTGAAGGTCATTATATATAATCATCATCCTTTTAATCATTGTGAACTTAGGTTATCTAGCGTATCACTCACTCTCTAAGTTTTAGAACCATTCTACTTCCTATTACCATGTGGTGGCATTGTGCTGCCCATTTGGTTTTAGTTTTATACTTAGGAGTTCTTGTGTGTTTTTTCATCTTGCACTTCTTATTTTGTATTGTTAAATTTCTCATTAAAAGGACTTTATTTTAATTTTCTAGTCAAAACTCATCAAATTTGTCCTTATATTTTATAGGTATGGATGTATCTTTAAACCTAAGTTTGTTGTGCTGCTTGCACTTTAGGTTTTAGGGTTATCACACCCTTTTCCAATTTGATTATTTCAACCCATCAAAGTTGAGTAATTTCATAACCATTTTGTCTAATTGTGTGGTACTACACCAATTATCTTTATTATAGTCTATATTTACCTTGTCAGTTATTTGTAAAAAATCAAAACACACCTTGTTAATTTTTGCAAACATTTTCCAAAACTTAAAAAATGTAGAGAACCATCTTCTATACATGATGCAAAAGTACTCTCATAGTGGGGTCTCTTATGGCCCTAGATATGAGAAGATCACTTTTATGATGGATAAGACAATCTTGTGGTTTTTGAAGACATTACCACACCTGTAGGATCTAAAGAAGACTATTTTAAACATCAACCCCTAGAGGATAAAGATGAGGCATTCCCAAGGTTGATTGAATCATGTGCTAGATTGCCATCACACTTTCCTATGTAATAAATTAATACTTTGGTTAGGGTAGAGGAACAACAGTGAGAATAATCCCTTACTCATATTTAAAAATCAAACATTGCTTTTTATAGTAAAGGAAAATAGAGTCAACACCTAATGATCAAGATGTTGACACTAAGATCAAGAAGATAAGTCAATGATACACATAAAAATTTATCATGGACTTAACTGAATCTTAAGCTATCTCTTGAATACATAATAACACTTCCAAGAAAGAGGAGAATGTAGTTGAACAAACATAATGTTGGTTGTATATTTTGTCTATCAGCGTACTGGTAAACAAAATAGGTCTTATCAGCCAAAGCAAGAAGATTAGTCATCCTAATGTGTAAGTTTATCACATTAGAAGGAGACTTCTCTCTCCTCTCATCAAGGGGAGGTTCCCTGTGGATATGCTATGTATATGTATAAATGGAAAATAATACTCAAGGGTAGGACCAAACATCCATCTCTCTTTCTTCACAGATGATGCATACAAAACAAAGGAAAAACTCAAGGGAATGATAGACAACTCTCCTCTTCTTTCAAGAAAAACTATTCAGCCAACCACAAGAATACTCCTAGAAATTAAAGTAGAGCGTAACTGGGAGTATGAGAACCAACAAATCAAGACATAACACAAAGTTTGTACCTAAAATACTCAAGAGTGATATACGAAGGGCAATGAAAGCTCAAAGTCTTCTCAAAGTCCTTTACATAGCAATGAAAAAACAAACACACTGAAGGCAGCTATGGGGGCACAAAGTTTCTCCACAGTTGATTCTTCAGGACACCTTCTTGACAAATTTACTAATCATGCTTATTAGATCAATGAAACAAACAATATATCACATCACAAAGTTTGAAAAAGTCCCTTTTTTTCATTAACAAAATATGATAAACAGATTGAGCACAAAGTCTCAATGATGCCTCTCAATTTCAAGAGAGTTTCATTTAGATTATCAAAAAGAAGATGATCCTTTTACAATGATAGGAAGTCCCTTATATAGCCACTTTCGAGAAGGACTCAGGAACAGTAATACATCATGATATGTTGGGAAATGTTAGAAAGACAAGCTGGAACTTTGCGGCCTTTTACCCATTTGATCTTCTCAATGTAGACAGATAAGTCGTGCAATTGAAAGTTTTACAACTTTCAATGTCTGCCTAGCGGTCTGATCTTATCTTCATCATTCCTCCCTTTTTGATTAATTGAATCAGGTCTTGGATTCAGCTTGCTATTTTGTTCCTTCCCCACTTTTTTTTGGTCTTAGCCTTGAAAATTGTGAATGTATTCTATTTTGTATGTTCAAAGGATCAACAGTTATTTTGTTGTCTTCAATTTGACATTCGTGCGCCCATCACTGTGTTTCTAACGGCTAGTTGACTGTGTTGAATTTGACGTGTTTGGGCACGTCACCCCTGGTCTTCTTTTGGCTTTTTGCTTGGCACTTTTCCAGATTGGACTTTGCCCTTTCAGGCCTTGAGAAATGATCCTTCGGCTTTAGAAAGTATCCTCAAATTAATGGTCGAGAGTTCCCCTCAAGGGCACCTGCCCTTCAGGGTCCTTCGTTGGCCCTTCACAAATTTCCCCTGGGTTTTTCCTTGGGCCATTCCCTTTGAACGTTTCCCATGGACATTTTCCTTGGGTAAAATTCCCACAGACAAAAAGTCTAGGGAAAATTCCGCCAGGATTTGAACAAGTCTTTGAACAAGCCGAAGGGTGCTTTGGTTGATGAAGTGTCCTCTACAAGGGCACTTGTCCTTCAAAAAAGTTCTTTAGCATTGAACCATCCCTTTGAGCTTAGTTAATGAACCATTTGTTGAAACGGTTCAAAGGTTTAATGAAGCGCGCCAAGCCTTTGAAGCAAACAACCGACGAACCATTGAATGCACTTTTTGCCATTGAACCAATACATTGAACTAATCAGTTGAATCAAAGCTTTGAACCAAAATGGTTCAAGCTGATGGTTCAATGAATAAAATAGGCCTATAAACTAAGCATTGAACCAAATATTTGTACATGCCTTTGAACTAAGAGTTGAACCATTTGATTGAACCTGTCTGTTGAACTGGTTTAACAGTTCAACAAAGCACGCCAAGCACCTTTTGAACCAAAAAGCGATAAACCTACTGTTGAACCTTTCCGTTGAACCAAGATGTTGAACCAAAAATTTGGTTCAATGGTTCAATGAAAGCCTTGAACTGACTGACAAACCAAATGATTGAATCAAAAGACGCTGAAACAAAGGAAATGAACCATCTAAGTGAAATAAAGCATTGACCTGCTTGGTTGAACCGAGCGATTGAACTGTTCCTTTGGTTGAACTGACTTTTGAACCTTTGAACCCGTTGAACCTTTGAACCCAATTGGTTCAATGGTTCAATAGTTCAAGTCATTTTGATTTGACCAAATGTTTGGAAGCCGATGAACTTGTTGAAGCGACTGAACTTTGAACCTTTATGAAGCACTTAACTTTTGCCAATGACATTGAACTTGTTGAACTTTGAACCTGTTGAACCTTTGAACCAAATTGGTTCAATGGTTCAATGATTCAGGTCTCCTTTTGTATTTAGATGCTTGCCGATGAAGATTTTCAATTGAACCAAAACTTTGAATCAATCTTGGAAAATGAACAAATGTTGAAAATCAATTCTTTTGATTGAAAACCACCTACAGAGTCTGTAGATTTTTCTTCCTGCTGAGTCCGTAGATTTTCTGAGAAGCTTTGAAAATGAGAAATCTGAATATCTAAGACAAATTTTGAAAATGGAAGATATTATTTTGGTTTGTAGAACATAAATAATTCAAATGTTGTTCCAAAAATGACTGTTATTTTTGGGAGACAACAACTGGCTCCAGTTGGGGAACTTCTGTCAATTGCAAAACAAATTGGAAGGAGTAGAATTCAAAAAATCCAATGTCTTCAAGTGTACCATTGGGCTTCAGAGTCATGCTCTCTATAAATGAAAGACATCAAAAATGAAAACAAACAAAACAAAATAGAATTTAAAACTGTACAAATATACATATATACAGAGGCAATGATCTGATACTTCAATAATTGAAGTGTTTCAGATGCTACCCATTATGGGCATAGAAACGAGCGTGCCATCTTGGTATTTCAACAAAAATCTATTTTCACCCATGTGTTGATGAATTGTGAATGGGCCTCTCCAAAGGTAGTCAAACTTTCCATGCATCGCTTTTGGCTCTCTTCTTTTGTCCCACACCAGGACTTTATCCCCAATCTGAAAATCACAATTTTTGGCTTTCTGATCAAAAAGTTTCTTTATCAAATTTTGATGAACAACAATTCTGTCCACCACCGTGGTTCTTTGTTCTTCTAGCTGAGTCAGGCACATGATTCTTTTGTCAAGAGAAGTCTCATATGTCTGATCTTCAATAGCCTTCACCAATTTCAAGGCTGGTAAATCTAAAGTGATTGGTATCTCAGCATTAATACCATAGAGAAGTTGAAAAGGAGACATACCAATTACCCTTTTTGGCATGATTCTGTCAGCCCATAAAGCATCTACCAATGCTTTATGCCACATCCTTTGATTATCATCTGCAAGTTTCTTGATAATAGTTACCAAATTTTTATTGCTGGACTCAGCTTGTCCATTCCCTTGCAGAAAATAATCAGAAAAATGAGAGAGAGTAATTCCATAATAAAAATAGAATTGCGTGATTTCTTGAGAGGTGAAACAAGCTGCATTATTAGTAATAATTTTGAGTGGGACTCCAAATCTGGAAATGATGTTCTCTTTCAGGAAGTTGCATACAACTTTTGAGGTAGCATGCTTTGTCGAGATTGCTTTTACTCACTTAGTGAAATAATCAGTCACTGTAAGGACATAATCATGTCCAGTGCTTGATGATGGATTTATTGTCCCAATAAAATCAAGTCCCCACTACTGGAAAGGTTCCTCTATGATTACTGGCTTAAGAGGCAGAGCAACCAACTTGGGTCTTCCAATAAATTGCTAGCAAAGTTCACATTTCCTTACCCATTTGTGTGCATCTTGGAAAAGAGTCGGCCAATAATACCTGGCTCTCAAAATTTTGTGAGTAGTCACAAGAGCAAAAAAATGTCCTCCACAAGCTAGATTATGGAAAGATTTCAAGAGCTGGGTCTGCTGTTCTTTGTCTATAGAGTGAATAAAAACTCCATCTATGTTTCTTTTGTACAGGCCATTGTCCCAAAGGACAAAATTGACAGCTTTCAATCTGATGGTTCTCCTCTCTTTGTAAGAAAAATGAGCAAGACATTCTCCATAAGTTAGAAAATAGGCAATATCTAAATACCATTCATTGGTAGTAGAAAAAAAAAGGACTGTTGGCATATTGTCTACTTTAGCTTCTTCAAGTTGTGTATCTTCTGGCTTATTATCAGCCATTAATTGACAAAGGCCTTTACCTCTGACCAACTTTGTTGGCTTGATATCCAATTCAAATTCTTGGATCTTTGCAATCCAATTACCTCTCTTTGTGCCAAACTCCTGCTGAGTTAAAATAGACTTGACTATATTGTCAAGAACTAAGGTAGTAGTATGTGAATTCAGAATATAGAAGCGAAAGTGTTTGACTGCTTTTAACAAGGCATAGGCGTGCTTCTCTATATTCAAATACTTCAATTCATGAGTTTTCAGAGGGCAACTCATGAAAGAGATGGGAGATTCCATACCTTCTTTATCTTGTTGGACAAGAATAGCTGAAAGAGTATGCTCAAATGCATAGCTGTATATAGTGAAATCTTTGTGGTAATCTAGGTAGACCAAGGTAGGGGCGTGAGCAATAATGACTTTAATATCTTGAAATGTTGCTTTGCCTTCTTTGGTCTAGCTAAAGGTAGTCTTTCCTTTCATCATATTTACAATGTGTCTTGTCTTCTCAGCAAATTTGGGGATGAATCTCAGTAAGAAATTCACTTTTTTGAAGAAAGAGTGAACAACATTCTTACTTGCAGGCAAATTAAGCTCTTGAATAGACTTGACTCTATCTGAGTCAATCTTTATGCCTTCTTTGGACACAATGTGTCCAAGGAGTTTTCCTTCTGTCACTCCAAAAATAGACTTTTTAGGATTCAAAGAAATGCCATTTTTCTGACAGTGCTCCAACACTTGTTGCAAGTGGTGCATATGATCAGATCGACGCTTTGAAAAGACAGTTAAATCATCAAGATATACAACTATGAATTTGCTAATTTCATCTTTAAAAGCCATATCCATATCTCTTTGAAAGGTAGTGCCAGCATTTATTAATCCAAAAGGCATTCTTTTGTATGCAAAAGTACCCCAAGGCGTGATGAATGCAATCTTGTGTTGATCAGGTTCAACAACTTCAACTTGGTTATATCCTGAGAAGCCATCCAACATTGATAACATTTATGATCCTGTTACTATTTGGAGCACTTGGTCCATGATTGACAAAGGGTAATTGTCTTTCAGAGAAGACTGATTTAGATTTTGGAAATCAACACAAATGTAGATTTCACCATTTTTCTTCCTTACAGGAACGATATTTGCAATCCATGTAGAATGATGGATTGGAAAAATAATTCTAACATTTAACATTTTCTAAATCTCAAACATAATTGTACCTAAAATCTTTGGATTGTATTGTATGGATTTCTGTTTATAAGGCATTGAATCAGCCTTGAGAGAAATATGATGATGGATTTCATCAGAACTGAGAGACTTCAGATCTTTGTATGAATATGCCAAGACATCAATGTATTGACGAAGCAAAGAAGTAAATTTGAATTTTTATTCAAGTGTACAACACTTACGAATGTTGACCATTTTTGGATTTTCTTTGTTGGTCAGATTCACTTGGTCAAATCCTTAAGACAAATTCAAATCTGTCTTCTGTTGCTTGACGAATCTATCATGCTTGTCAAATAGCTTTTCGAGAGAAACCAAGCCTTAGGAATTTTATTTCCTTTTAGCTATATAAACTCTTTATTTACATCTGGACTAGATTCAGAAATTAATTCAAACTTCTAAGATTCACTGCCTTCAAAATACAACTGTTCAAAATTGTCTTTTCTTTCTAAAAAGGCAATGATCTGATTATCATCATTGAAAATTTGCCAATGATCAGCATTATCAGGAACACTCGGCCTATAGATCAGCTCAATGGTATATTTGGCTTCTTTAAAATCAGAATGTGGAATTAAAAGAGTTCTTAAAAAAGCAAGTGCATCAGCTCTATCATTGGATTCTCTTGGAATGGAAGAAATGTTGAAAGCATCAAAGCTTTCAATTTGATCCCAAACAAGATTATGGTAATGGCGCAGCCTTTCATTCTTGGTTTGATATGAATTTCTCACTTGGCAGACCACTAATTCGGTGTCCCCTTTAGCATGAAGACACTTGATGCCTCTTTTTTTAGCAGCCTTCATGCCCATCAACAATGATTCATATTCAGCTGTATTATTTGTGTTGCTAAACTGTAACTTATATGATGAAGGGAACATATCTCCTTGAGGAGATATCAAAACAATTCTAGCTACAGAACTAGAAGAGGAACAACTATCATCAAATTCTAGAGTCCAAATCTAATAAGACACTGGCTTTACTTTAGACTTTTTTTCATCAGAGATGGAGGGTCTTTCTTCATGATATGTATATAAAAAGTAATTACCCATACTTGTGGATTCAAAAAGGATTTGAGCTTCAGGAGCTGACGTCTTAGTGACTACATGCTTTGCTTCCTTTTCAGGAAGTAATCTCTTCATCACGCCTTATACAGGGATCCTTGCCTCAGATAGATCCATGTTCAACTCTCCTCCCATGTCCTTACAAAAATTTCATCCAAGTAAAATACCATAAGATGCTGGGACTTCAACCACTAATATAGTCATTTTAGTCCTCTTGTTTGGAAAGGCTACAAATGCAAATTAGGCATCTTTGATCTGTCCCAGTAATGGCACTTGTTTGTTCTCCATGGAGAAACATCTACCAAACGTCTTGGTCAATGTGAGACCAAGAGACTCAGCGACTTTGGCAGGCATAACATTATCAGATGTGCCTGAGTCTATTATACAATTACTCAGCTTGTGGCCATTGATTAACAGGGAAACATAGAAGGGCTCTATTTTTCTAAAAATAGTTGGAGGAGTAATAATTAGATTATTTGGACTAGGTATATTTATTAGGGAATTAAAAGTCATTTTTTTGGCCTTTTGTACTGCAGAGATGGTTTGATTTTTAACATATTGGACCAGGTTATTTAGTTGATCCAGATTGGACTACAAGTACTCAAATTTAGACATTTGTATTTTTGTCTTTTTGACATGATCAATTATGTCAAATCGCTGAATCAAACTAGGTATAGAGAAAGGTACTTTAGCTTTCTGAGTTTTAGAAGGGATGGGAGGTATACTAGTTTGCAAATTAGAAGTAGAAGGGGAAGGCGCAACAGATGTATTTACCTTTTGAGTGATTACTGAATCTTTTGGTTGAAAGGGCAGAACTATCCCACGCTTGGCAATTGTGACTGCTGGCTGTGATTGCTCTTCTGTCTTTCCTTTATTAGCCTGTTGGACTGATTGGTTCTTGGACTTGGTAAACACTGCATATGATCCATCTGAAGCTTCTCCTTTGATTTCAAGTTCATCCTAATAACTCAGAAAACTAATGTGGGAGTCGCCAACTGATTCTTCTTGACTGTCTTCAATGATATCAACATCATTTTCTTGATTTAATTTAGGCTGATAAGAAAAATCTGATTCTATCTCAAGATATCCCATTGCTGAATTAGTTGGAGGAGCTTCCAAGGCAAGTTTTCCTTGTGGAGGAGGAAGGCAATTTTGTTGTCCTTGGTTTTTGGCAACATTGCCTTGATATGACTGATTTGGGAACATTCTTCTATATGCAGGAGCAGAAGACATTCCTTGAGCCATTTGTTTTTTGGGTGCAAGGAGCTCATTTGCTAATTTATGCACCATTGGATTTGTGGTGCTTGTAGATGCAAATTTAGATGATGATGAAGCTCTATTTCTATTGGGATCTCTTCTTATTTTCCATGCTAAGATGAGATCATCTTCTACTTCAGTGGCCAAAAGTTGAGCTGTAGCTAGATCTATTTAGCCAGCACGTCTCAAGAGGAAACTAACTTTAGGTAGTTGAGAATTAATGAAAAAGCATTTAAGATTTTTAGTTGTAGGTCTGGAAATCATAGGAATTCTATTTTTCAACTTATCAAATTTAGCTATGAAGTCTCTCATAGGTTCATGTGGTTCTTTTTTCATTTGTGTAAGTTGAGCCAGAAGTGTATGTGCATCTTCTGTAGGTTTGAATCTGGCTTCAAACTTAGCTTTCAAAGTATTCCAATCAGTCACAGATCGAGCCTGTAAATGATAAAACCAATCTACAACAGGACCTTGTAGTGTTTCACCAAAAAGCTTGACTGCTACATCTTCAAACTCTACCCTAATTACTCCACAAGCTATACTGAATGTTGCAATATGTTCATCAGGATGAACTTTCCCATCACCATGGAATTTATGGAAATTCTTCCTACAACTGTGTGGAAGCTCATGTAGAGGAGTAAGATTGAGAGGACCAAAAGCATTACCTCAGGGGCCTTGAACTACAATTATAGGATACTAAAAAGGAGGGATAACAAATCTCAACGGGGTAATTATAGGCACAACTCTATCAACAGCAGAAGTAGATACTTCATTTGGTAATGGAGATCTAGCTTTAGTAGGAGGGAAGCTTTTGGTTTGTTGCAAATGAGATGGTGAAAGAAAAATATCAAAATCAATTTACTATACCAGCTCGAACATAAGATCAATGACACCTTTAGCCCTTTGGCTTCGTATATGCCTTGAATCAGCCAGATTCGTAAAACAAAATTTAAAAAGAATTGACTTTGCTTCAGTTAAAGCTTGAGGCTTTGAACTATGTGTTCTTTTCCTGTGGTGTGGAGGTGAATGAAATGGATAGACTATAAATGGATAATGGGTAATTCCCCAGTGGAGTCGCCAAAAATTATTGGTTGAATATTTTGTCTATCAGCATACTGGTAAAGAAAATAGGTCTTATCAGCCAAAGCAAGAAGATTAGTCATCCTAATGTGTAAGTTTATCACATCAGAAGGAGACTTCTCTCTCCTCTCATCAAGGGGAGGTTCCCTATGGATATGCTATGTATATGTATAAATGGAAAATAATACTCAAGGGTAGGACCAGACATCCATCTCTCTTTCTTCACAGATGATGCATACAAAACAAAGGAAAAACTCAAGGGAATGACAGATAACTCTCCTCTTCTTTTAGGAAAAACTATTCAGCCAGCCACAAGAATACTCCTAGAAATTAAAGTAGAGCGTAACTGGGAGTATGAGAACCAACAAATCAAGACATAGTACAAAGTCTGTACATGAAATACTCAAGAGTGATATACGAAGGGAAATGAAAGCTCAAAGTCTTCTCAAAGTCCTTTACACAGCAATGAAAAAACAAACACACTGAAGGCAGCTATGGGGGCACAAAGTCTCTCCACAGTTGATTCTTCAGGACACCTTCTTGAGAAATTTACTAATCCTGCTTATTAGATCAATGAAATAAACAATATATCACAACAGAAAGTCTGAAAAAGTCCCTTGTTTTCATTAACAAAATATGATAAACAGACTGAGCATAAAGTCTCAATGATGCCTCTCAATTTCAACAGAGTTTCATTCAGATTATCAAAAAGAAGATGATCCTTTTACAATGATAGGAAGTCCCTTATATAGCCACTTTCGAGAAGGACTCAGGAACAGTAATACATCATGATGCATTGGGAAATGTTAGGAAGACAAGCTAGAACTTTGGGGCCTTTTACCCATTTGATCTTCTCAATGTAGATAGATAAGTCGTGCAATTAAAAGTTTTACAACTTTCAATGTCTGCCTGGCAGTTTGATCTTATCTTCATCATTCCTCCCTTTTTGATTAATTAAATTGGGTCCTAGATTCAGCTTGCTGTTTTATTCCTTCCCCACTTTCTACTGGTCTTGGCCTTGAAAATTGTGAATGTATTCTGTTATGTATGTTCAAAGGATTAATAGTTATTTTGTTGTCTTCAATTTGACGTTCGTGCACCTGTCACTGTGTTTCCAATGGCTAATTGATTGTGTTAAATTTGATGTGTTCGGGCGCATCACCCCTTGGTCTTCTTTTGTATTTCTGCTTGGCACTTTTCTAGATTAGACTTTGCCCTTTCAGGCCTTAAGAAATGATCCTTCAGCTTTGGGATGTATCCTCAAATTAATGGTCGAGAGTTCCCCGCAAGGGCACCTGCCCTTCGGGGTCCTTCATTGGCCCTTCGCAAATTTCCCCTGGGTTTTTCCTCGGGCCATTCCCTTTGAACGTTTCCCATGGAAATTTTCCTCGAGGAAAATTCCCGCAGACAAAAAGTCCAGGGAAAATTCCGCTAGGCTTTGAACAAGTCTTTGATCAAGCTGAAGGGTGCTTTGGTCGATGAAGTGTCCTCCGCAAGGGAACTTGTCCTTCGAAAAAGTTCTTTAGCATTGAACCGTCCCTTTGAACTTAGTCGATGAACCATTTGTTGAATCGGTTCAAAGCTTCAATGAAGCGCACCAAGTCTTTGAAGCAAACAACCGATGAACCATTGAATGCACTTTTTGCCATTGAACCAATACATTAAACTAATCAATTGAACCAAGGCTTTGAACCAAAATGGTTCAAGCCGATGGTTCAACGAATAAAACATGCCTATAAACTAAGCATTGAACCAAATATTTGTACTTGCCTTTGAACCAAGAGTTGAACATTTGATTGAACCTGTCTGTTGAACTGGTTCAATGCTTCAATGAAGCACGCCAAGCACCTTTTGAACCAAAAAGTGATAAACCTGCTGTTGAACCTTTTTGTTGAACCAAGATGTTGAATCAAAAATTTGGTTCAATAGTTCAACAAAATCCTTGAACTGACTAACAAACCAAATGATTGAACCAAAAGACGTTGAAACAAAGGAAATGAACCATCTGAGTGAAATAAAGCAGTGAACTGCTTGGTTGAACCGAGCGATTGAACTATTCCTTTGGTTGAACTGACTGTTGAACCTTTGAACCCATTAAACCTTTGAACCCAATTGGTTCAATGGTTCAACGGTTCAAGTCATTTTGATTTGACCAAATGTTTGGAAGCCAATGAACCTGTTGAAGTGACTAAACTTTGAACCTTTATGAAGCACTTTACTTTTGCCAATGACATTGAACTTGTTGAACTTTGAACCTGTTGAACCTTTGAACCAAATTGGTTCAATGGTTCAACGGTTCAATGATTCAGGTCTCCTTTTGTATTCAGATGCTTGCTAATGAAGATTTTCAATTGAACCAAAACTTTGAACCAATCCCAAAAAATGAACAAATGTTGAAAATCAATTCTTTTGACTGAAAATTGCTTGTAGAGTCCATAGATTTTTCTTCCTGCTGAGTCTGTAGATTTTCTGAGAAGCTCTAAAAATGAGAAATTTGAATATCTAAGACAAATTTTGAAAATGGAAGATATTATTTTGATTTTTAGAACCAAAATAATTCAAATGTTGTTCCAAAAATAACTGTTATTTTTTGGAGACAACACATAACACACTTTAGTTGAAACACACCTACGATGGATCATGGTATCTCAATTGAAAAACCTAAGTCTCAAGAGGTTTCGTAACATGATTTTCTAGACATGAAGAATACCTTTTTCAATCATCAAGAACCTTTTATTCCTTCACAATTTCAAGGAACAAAACACTTAGTGCATATTGAGGAAATTATTCAAAATAATCTGGCAAGTTCTTGTCAACCAAGAGATAATTTGGTGAATAGACCATGGACTCCCCAAAATCAACAAAACACTTACAATGCACAAAATATAACTTTAGGGAATGTTTATTGACCCAAAAATTAGTGGCTCACCTTCTCAACTCAAGGAGTGAACCAAAATAAAGTTATAGATCATAGGGTTTATATCCCTAAAAAATTAATGTAATAGGGGTACATACCACCCCAATTAAATTATATTCCACCAATAAATGTACCAAACATGCAAGAGTGGAATTTGATGAAAGAAATTATGTCATGCTTGGAGATAAGAAATTGAGTCAAGAAGTACACATTTAATGACATATGTCCATATCTATTCAATTTTAGTATTCTCACAATCCACTTTTTGCTTCATTTTGAGGCACCCAAATTTGACAAATACAAAAGGGTGACCCTCATGAACATATTTAGTCATTTTTTGTATTATGCCAAGAGGTAGCTTAAAACAACATTTATTTACTTCATTTGTTTCCATGAATTTTAGTGGGACAAGATTTAGATTAGATTATTAAGCTACCTAAGGGATAAATGGTAGATTGGAATGATCTATCTAGGAAATTTATCAACCACTTCTCTTAAAATATTGAACACTAGTTGACTGTGGTTGACTTATGCAAAACCAAACAATAAGATGTAGACAATGGTGGAGATAATTATCTAGACACTTTTAACATAATTTTCTAGAAAAATAGTTGGTCAACATTTTTGTATAGAATCTACACCTTGAGGTGGTGCACAATCTCTGACTTGCTTGTGCAAACACATTTGAAGAAATTAGAGACAAGGGTGTGCAGATTGAGAAGACACTTATCACCAAAGGCCTTGTTAAGATTTATTCATAGGGTCAAACATAAAATTAGACCCAATCTCTTATTCAAACTATTACCATAGAAAAACCTAAGGGATTTAATAAAAACAAGAACATGGTAGGGAATAAAGTAACTGAATCAAGACATGTATAAATGGTATAGGCTCCGCCAACTCTAAATGTGCAATTAGCTCCACCTAATCCAGAAACCAATTTACAAAGAGTCCTTTCATGAAGGAAATTCAAAAATAGGTACAGAGTCTTCAACAAACTAGGAGATCCTATTTAGGTAGTGTTTCAAAAGCTCAACAACTAATTTGATTACGTGGCCTATACCAAGGCCATTTCTTGAAATTCATCCCAAACCCGATTGGTATCATGCAAATGAATTTTGTAAATTCCATCATATTGTTGGTCATGGTGCTTATAGATGTGTTCAATTATGACATCTTATTGAATATTTTATTGAATGTCAAAAAATTGAGATCAAACTTGCCTCGTAAAACACTAATCAAGATATTGGCATCTACAAAGATCCATTTCCTTGACATAATCAATAACCAATAAGAAATAACCAAAACCAAGGATAGAATAAATGATAAAATTAGAACCAAGGTTAGAATCATAATCAACATGATCATAATTAGGATCATAATACCCATGCTAATAACCTGGGTTATAATAAGATACCTTACAACTATAACAATATTATGGGGCATATTTCTATAAACCACATTGCCACTGTCACAATCAAAACCCATGAACCATCCCATACTCCTCAAAGTACTAGACCCATTATTATAGGGTCACCACCTTCTCCCTCTGGTAATGCCATGCTGAGTATAAGTAATTATATTACACCTTGATTTCTGTGGGTTACTATTTTTAGATCCCCTTCTTCTAATTATTAGGGCTCCTTACTGACTCAAAATTTTTCCAATGCAAATAAAAACCCATGAGTCACCCTTCAAGGCCCTTTTCCTTCATCTTCTAATTATAATGGCTCATTTCCACCTCTAAATTGTGTAATAGCAAATAAACACTCATGAGTTACCCTTCAAGGCCCTTTAACCTCTTATACCATTGAATGCAATGTGAATATTGTGCCTTTGGATCCAAAGTTAAACACTATACCAGCCAAGGCTAATTTATCTCATCTTACTATTGAAAAGCCTTATAGTTTATAAAACCAACTGAGTAAAACCCTAAAAAAATTTATATTTTAGATATTTTACGTACATTTGAAGTCCATATAACTATTTTGAATGACCTTATTTAATAATCTACTATTCCACAAGACATAAACCCTAAACATTTATAAACACTTATAGGGCATTTCTCTTCATTTTGATAGGTTACGTTTGATCAAAAAGACATGTCCACTCTTTGTCCTAGCCATAATAACCCCTTGTATATTGAGGTCATCATTGAAAACCCTAAAATCAAGTGGGATCTTATAGACAATGGTTCAAGGCTGAATATAGTGTCTCTCAAGATGTTACAAAGATTGGGTTATACTACGAAGGACATTGAACCATAGATGGTCACCATAAAGGCATATGACAATGCCAAGAGAGAATATTTTGGTATTATTTGTTTGCTAATAATTGTTAGGTCTATATCCCATAGATCTAAGGATGACCAAGAAGTATGTTATAAGTAAACTCAATATCCACAATATGTAATAAAGTGTGATGGGATATAAACCTAATAATGATTATAAAATAAATAATACTAGAATATGTTGATCTATAGCCTTACCAATATTGCAAATATATAAAGGCTAAATTTCATAATTATAACTATTGTCTTAGTTCTGAATTTATTGCAAAGAAGAACAAGGAAATAGTTTTACATCCACCAAAATCTAATTAGATCAACCCAAGTGACCTTGCTTCCACTTTGGCTAATCCATTTCCTGTAACCCTTATAAAATTGGTTATTATAGAAGATGTAGGCATTTGTACATACTATCTTAAAGATGCCTTACATATTGCTAAGTTTCCCAAGTCTCCCAAATCATTTGGTAAACCCAAACCTTCTAAAATCCCTAATAGACCCAACATGATTTTGCAAAAGAAGAAAGAAACACAGAAATCATTGATGGTATTTGTACCTACTACTTCACCAAATCAGGATCACAAAGCTTTCATTGTAGGAGATTGGTTATATTATAATGACATTCCTAATTGTTTTTAGAATCCAATATATCCTATCCTTAATCAAATCATGGATAATTTTGATTATATAAAAAAAGGCCTTGGCCCACAAATGTAAAGAATCCTAGAACCTTTATTAGTCAGTAAACCTAACTTGAATCAAGTTATTGGATTTATACTACCTGGGGGTAACCTCATGAGTTTTAATAATGATTCTTTTGGATTGGTTAGTGATGAGACTCTTGGTAGTGATGTAGCATCTCATTATGATATTTATGATGAGCTTGCTGACATGAAATTATTTGATTCAAATTTTATTATAACCATAACACCCCATTATTCCCTTTGCCTTTGCCATCCTAAACTCATTGATTGAGACCAACAAAATTCAGTCATATGCCTTGATGAATTCCAAAATGAAGAATCTATTAAAGAGTACATGGGCCTTAGAGATGGATTTTCAATAGGTGATCATAAGCAAGGCTTTGATTTTATTTGGATCCTTATGCCTACTTTGGAGAGTAGGAAAATTTTCTTGGTCATGAAAAAGATAAAACATTGAGATCCTTAGGTGAAAACCTCTTTGAGGTACTCATTGATTAGGGAATTAGCAAAAAAAAAGACAAGCCTATTTCAAGAACTCTTGGATGGGAAAGTTTACTCATCCCCAAAAGACACTCAAATTCCATCAAGTCGTAGCTACATTATCAGTACCAACATCACGTCATAACAATAAAAAATATTTAAGCATCTTGCTCTTGACTTTATTGAGATATTTGCTAGTTAGCCATTACCTGAATTGGTAGATTTAGATTCATCCCATTATCTATAACTTTTGTAGGAACCAAAAGAAACTATAAAAGAAGTAGAAGATCATGATCGCACATTGCCTACTATTCTAGAATATGGTTCTACAGTCCTTATAGAGATCACTATTGAAGTAAACTTGGGAACATTTGATGATCCAAAAATTATTTACCTTGGAGCTTCTCACTGTTGAGGAGTGAGATCACATTATATCCACTTTGAATGATTTTATTGATATTTTTATATGAGCATATTCTGACATGTTAGGCTTAGACCTAGACTTGGGTGCATTAACTTGTTATTCATCCAGATGCTAAGCTAGTCAAACAAAAATTGAGGAAGATGCTTATACGCATCGCTCTCTTGGTAAAATAAAAAATTGATAAATTATTAAGAGTAAGATTCATTAGACAATAGACTATTCTGAATGGATATCAAACATAGTTCCAGTAAGCAAAATGCCACAGGGTATATGTCTTTACATAGATTTCAGAGATATCAATAAAGTGTGCCCCAAAGATGATTTTCCTTTGCCCAACATTGACATGATTGTCGATTATACTTATGGGTACGATATGTTGTTCCTTATGGATGGATTTTATGGATATAATTGGATTAATATAACTCAAGAAGACCATTACAAAATTGTATTCACCACACCACAGGGAAAATTTTGTTATCAAGTCATGCCATTTGGCTTGAATAATGTAAGAGCCACTTATCAGCATCCTATGACTATCATATTCTATGACATGATGCATGATATTATTGAATATTATGTTAATGACATCCTAACTAAATCAAGAACATGTGTTGGACATCTTGATGTTATACATAGAATCTTTGAGAGACTTCATGAGAATAAGGTCCACCTGAAGCCTAAGTAGCATGTCTTTGGCATTACTTCAAGAAAATTGCTATGGTTTATTATATCATAAATATGGATCAAAGTATACCCTAATAAGGTCAAGGATATTTTTGAAATGCCTCCACCTTCCAATATCAAACAGATCCGTAGCCTATAAGGAAAGATCCAATCTATTCATAGGTTCATTTTTCAATTGGTGGATAAGTGCCACACATTTCTTAAAGAAAGGGGCCACATTTCAATGAGATCATGAGTGTCAATTGGAATTTGTAAATCTCATAACATATTTGGATAACCTACCAATTTTGAGACCACCAGCACTTGGATAATCATTGCTTATTTACATTTCAATGACTGAACATGCACTAGTGGCACTCTTGGCCCAACATGATGATTAGGTTAAGGAGCATGCAATTTATTATTTAAGCTTCACACTAGTGGATTATGAGCATAATTATATGCCTATTGAGAAGGCATGTTTATGTATGGTATTTTCATCCCAAAATTTGCAACACTATATGTTGAATAACAAAAGCATTGTTATTCCTAAAGTGGACCCCCTCAAGTTTTTATTATCCAAAGCAGCTCTCACAGGCCACATGGCCAAATGGGTCATGGTCTTAAGCAAGTTTGATGTTGAGTATTAGAATAAAAAATATATCAAAGGACTAGTTATTGCTGATCAACTTACATAAGCCCCTATTATAGACACTCAACCACTTAGATTTGATTTTCTAGATGATTTTATTATGACAATAAAAGAAGTACAACATGAGCCTAAATAATGGCAGCTGTACTTTGATGGTTCCTTCATTTTTCATGGATTTGAATATGGTATTTAATTGGTTACACTACATGGGGATCTGATTCCCAAAGTGTTTTATATCAATTTTTATTGTACTAATAATATGGTCAAGTATGAGGCCCTTATTGTAGGACTTCATCTTAAAATGTAGTCGGTATATGCCACTTAATGGTTTATGGGGATTCCCAATTGATTATCAATGAAACCATGGATCAATATCAGATTAGAGATGACAAGATTTTAACTTAGAATCATATTATGGGTAATTTAAAGACCCATTTCAAATATCTATAGTTTGAACAAGTACTATGGGCCAAGAATAGATCAGCTGATGTAATGACAATAATTGGGTCCATGATATAGATTGACAAAAGTGCTAAAGAATATTAGTTTCTCATTGAAAATATTCTATAGCTTGTTCATGTCTTGCCAGATTTAGAAAGGGTAGGAACCATTCCTAGTCCCATTCCCAAACCTGAAATGCCTTAGTTTTAAGACATTTATAATTGTTGTTCCCAAAATCCGTCACTTGTTTTTGGAGACAACATATTGACTATTTTGGTCTTCAAGGGCAAAATGATCTCTTCCCTTCTCAAAAATGTTTTGAGTATTCAAATTCTTCAATTATTCAAGTCTTCTCAGCTAAAGAACTCGCAGGTTCAATAAGCAGGCTTTCTTAGAAAGAAGTTCCAACACTTAGGCATTTTCAAGGCTAGTTCAACGCCAAGGTTCAATCAAAGGTCCATCAATAGGATTTAAACAAATATAATGAACCACTTTTAACCATTGAACCATTGAACCCTGCCTCCGCAAGGTTCAAAGGTTCAATGGGTTCAATGGTTCAAAGACTTCAACGGACTTAAAGAAAAGAAGGCTTCGAAGAGTGAAGGTTGAACCGTTGAACCTTGAACCAAAATGGTTTAATGAGTTCAAAGGTTCAACAAGTTCAATAAGATCAAAAGACTTAAAAGTAAAAGGATTCAAAGAAAGAGAATGAACTGTTGAACCATTGAACTTTGAACTTAAATGGTTCAAAGGTTTAAATGTTCAAAGGGTTCAAATAAGTTTAAAATGCAAAAAGGAAGCTTTGAATGAATGGAAGAAGAAAAATAAGTTCAAAAAGGAGTTCATAAAGGGTTTGAAGAATGATTAAACCAAAGAGCTGAGTGAACAGACAAGCTGATTAAACCATCGACCATTGAACCATTGAACTGATGCACTCCAAGATTCAAGGTTTAAAGTAGTTCAAGCGACTAAGTAATCATGATGTCCCCACAGACATCAAATTTAAGGTAATGAAATATTTGATGATTTTCAAATATGGCATGGACCTTATGAATAAATTTAGTGATTAGCCAAAGAAGAAGCTGAAGGAGCTGTTGGTTAAATATTTTGTCGATCAATGTACTGATAAATAAAATAGGTCTGATCAGCCAAAGTTGGAAGATTAGTCATCCAAATGTGTAGGTTTACCACATTAGAAGGACATTGATCTCTCCTCTCATCAAGGGGAGGTTCCCTATAGATAAGCTATATATATATATAAATAGAAAATAATACTCAGGGGTAGGCCAAACCATCCATCTCTCTTTTTTCAGAGATGATGCATGCAGATCAAAGGAAAAACTCAAGGGAAATGACAGACAACACTCCTCTTCTTTCAGAAGTACTATTCAGCAAGCCACAAGAATACTCTGGGTAGTAACAACAAAATGTAGCAAAAGATGTAATAACCAGTAAATCGAGATGCAACACAAAGTCTTCACCTGGATTGCTCAAGAGTAAGATACGAAAGACAATGAGGGCACAAAGTCATCCCAAAGTCCTTTATACAAAAATGAAAAGAAAACACACTAAAGGCAATTACGGGGGCACAAAGTCTCTCCACACTTGACTCTTCAGGACACCTTCCTGACTGTTGTCACTAATTTTGCTTGTTGAATTAAAGGAACAAAAAATATATTGAATAAAAAGACATAAGAATAGTTTCCTCAACAATAAAGATATTACAACACAAAGTCTGAAAAGTCACTTGCTTTCTTATTCCAGTAACAAAATATGATCAGCAATCTGAGCTCAATGTCTTAGTAATGCCTTACAATTTGGGCAGAGTTTCATTCTCGTTGTCAAAAAAGAGATCCTTATTACAATAGAAGAGAGTCCCTTATATAGCCTCTTCAAGAAGGACTCGAGAATAGTAATACATCATTTTGCATTAGAATTTGTTAAGAAGACACGTTGGAACTTAGGGGCATTTTACCCATTTGATTTTATCAATGCAGGGAAATAATTTGCGCTGATTGAAAGTTTGCAACTTTCAATGTCCACCTGGTGATCTGATCTTATCTTCATCATTCCTCCTTTTTTGGTTAATTGAATTGAGTCCTGGATTCAGTTTGCTATTTTGTTCCTTCCCCACTTTTTGCTGGTCTTGGCCTTGAAATCTGTAAATGTATTCTAGTCTGTATGTTTAAAGGATCAATGGCTAGTTCACTGTGTTGAATTTGACATTTTCGAGCGCGTCATTCCTTTGTCCTCTTTCATCTTTTCTATTTGGCACTTTTCTAGATTGAACTTGCCCTTTCGGGCCTTAAGAAATGACCCATTTTGAGTCGAGAAGAGCCTCCCACAAGGGTATCTACCCTTTGGGCAGTCTTTGAATGGCCTTTGGGCTTCTTCAAGCGTCACTTTGGCTTCAGGAAGTGTCTTCGAATTGGCAGTCGAGAGTCCCTCACAAGGATACCTGCCCTTCAGGGTCCTTCAGGAAACTCTTTAAAATTTGGTGATGAACCAACTGTTGAAATGTTCTATTAAACCATGGCTTTGAACTATTCTGTTGAACCAAGGCTTTGAACCTCTTATTGAACTTGCCTTTGAACCAGGTGTTTGAAGTAATTGTTGAACCAAGTTTTGGTTCAACGGTTCAAACAAAGCCTTGAACTGATTGACAAATTATTTGATTGAACCAAAGGATGAACCAAAGTGTTGAACCACTTGGTTGAATTGAGACATTGAACCATTCCTTTGATTGAACCCACCATTGAACTGAAAGCATTGAACTAATTGAACATGGAACTCATTGAACTTGTAGAAATGAGCCTATTTGCAGAGTCTGTAAAAACCAAGTCCATAGTTTTCTCTAACCTTGAAAGAGTCCATAGATTTCAACCTATAAAAGCCCATTAAACTTGACCTGTTGAGTCCATAGATTTTTGAGAAGCTTGAAAAATGAGGAATTTGAATGCCTAGGACAAATTTTGAAAAGGAAAGAGACAATTTTGGTCTATAGGACAAAAATAGTTCAAATGTTGTCCCAAAAATAGTTGATATTTTTGGGGGACAACAGGAGCGATAAAAAGTGAGAAGATAGCCCTGAGAGCTCAGATCACCAAGGAAGGACAAGACATGGTGAGGAAAAAGAGAATAACTACAGGAAATCTAGAAATATTTGTAGGAGAGTTATTTCTAGTAGGTGAAACAACCCACCAGGTGGACATCAGAGAGCATGAGTATTCAAAGACGTGGCCTATTTTTTTACATTAAGTAAAGATAAATGGATAGATGTGTAAGCATCATAATGAAGAAAAGACAACCCATGCTTAGGAAAGGATGTTTGATATGATTTAGAATGCCAAAGTTAAGGCCGATGACTTGTTCTAGCATGGCTCTTTCATGGAAATACATTCAAGGCATTAAATGCAGCATGGGCCATTTCCATGAAACAAAGCACCCAAGTCTTTCTTGGAGTGATATATATTGTAATATCTCTTATTGTTTTAGGGAGATCTCTCTTTTATAGAAGTAAAACTTTGCCCAAATTGAAAGACATTTCTTGAGACTTTGAGCTCAGATTGTTAATCATATTTCTTTATTTGAATGAGAAAATAAGTGACCTTTCAGACTTTGTGCTAGAATAACTTGTGTTATTTAGGGGATTATTCTTATGTCTGTTTCTTAGATGCAATCTTGTTCATTTAATTAAATAAGCAGAACTAGTGGAAGTAATCAGGGAGGTGTCCTAAAGCCAACTGTGGAGAGACTTTGTGCTACCACAATTATCTTTAGCGTGTTTGTTTTTTTTGTTTATGTGTAAAGGATTTTGGGATGACTTTGTGCCCCCATTGTCTTTCGTATGTTTTACTCTTTGGTAGTTCAAGTGGAGACTTTGTGCTACACTTTATTCTACTATGTTACTATGCCCTATTTTAGTGAGGGAAGTAATGAAAGACTTTGTGCTTTCATGGGTTTTTATTGTTACAATTACTACCAAGAAGGAATTTGGTTGTTGACTAAATATTACTTTTGAAAGAAGAGAAGTACCTTCATCAATTACCCAGGATTTCTCCTTTGATATGTGAACATCATCTTTGAAAAAAGAGATATGGATGGTGTTGTCCTACCACTGAGTGTTATTTTCAGCTTATATATATAGTATATTAATATATCATAGTTATAGGGAACCTCCCTTGATGAGAGGAGAAATTTGTCCCATCTTGATGTTGTAGACCCACATGTTTTGGCTGATAAATCTCCTTATGCTATGGTTGAAACACCTATTTTTCCCATCAGTTAGTTGGTGACAAAATATTCACCCAACAATTTTTTGGTGACTCCGTTGGGGATGTAATAATTTTGCATAATTTAAAGCCTCAAGCTTCAGATTGAAGCATGACTTGTGTCTTATCCATTATCATTATAGCATTATCTATTTCCATTATATACTCTGGTCTGTGAAACCAAATATTCTAGGGATCAAATGTATCTTTGCTATTGTCTACTCTGCCAGCTCCATCCAATAGTTTTTGGTGACTCCACTAGGGAAGAACGAGAAGTTTGGAGCCTCAAGCTCTAAGCTAAAGTAGGGCCAATTCTTTTCCATTTTTATTCTACAATCTGGCAACTCCACACTACACAAGAAGCCAAAGATCTGAAGGTATTATTGACCTTATTTTTGAGCTACTACAACAAAGTAATTTTGATTTGTTTCCTTCACCATCTCACCTTCAACGAATTAAGAGTCTTCCTCCTACCAACACCAGGTCTCCAATACAAGGTATAACTTCTTTTTCCTCTGCTAGTAGAGCTTTGCCTATACATACCCCACCAAGATTTGTTATCCCCCCTTTCCATAGTCATACAATGGTAGCTCAAGGCCCTTGGGGTAACTCTTTTGGCCCACTCAATTTAAATCCACCTCTACATGAGATATCTTGCAGTTTAAGGAAGAATTTACCCAATTTTTTTGGTTATGGGGGAGTTCATCCTGATGAACATATTGTAGCCTTTAGCATAGCCTGTGGCATGATAGGTGTGGAGTATGAAGACGTAGTAGTCAGACTATTCATAGAGACATTACAAGGTGCTACTACAAACTGGTTCTACCATCTGTAGGCTCAGTCAGTGACTAATTGGAACACTCTCAAAGCTAAATTTGAAGC
Organism: Torreya grandis; assembly: GCA_037957365.1. NCBI lineage: Eukaryota > Viridiplantae > Streptophyta > Pinopsida > Cupressales > Taxaceae > Torreya > Torreya grandis. The sequence goes on along the minus strand of JARHVA010003701.1, from coordinate 326,760 downwards.
CAAGTTCAAGCCTGCAGAAGATGCATATGCCCTGCTAGCTCAACTCACATAAATGAAGAAGGAGCATCATGAACCAATGTGAGATTTCATAGCCAAGTTTGATAAGTTGAGGAATATGATTCCTATAATTACTCAACCAATAGCTGAGAATCTCAAATGCTTCTTCATCAACTCTCTGCTGCCTAAAGTGAGTTTTTTGCTGAGATGTGTTGGCCACATAGGCCTTGCTGCAACATAGAATTTGGCTACTGAGGTGGAAGATGATCTCATCTTGGTAGAGAAGATAAGAAGATATCTTAACAAAAGTAAACCTTCTTCATCTACCCAGTATCCATCTACAGGCACCACTGATCTAATGGTGTAAAAGCTAGCAAATGAGTTGCTAGCTCTCAAAAAGCAAATGGTGTAAGGGATGTCTACTCCTCCTCTGTACTGAGATATACCAAGGAGGACATTCCCTAATCAGTCATACCAAGGCAACATTAGCAAGAATCAAGGGCAGATAAGTCATCTTCCTCCCCCTCATGGGAAACTTGCTATTGAAGCAACTATAACCAACTCAGTAGTTGGATACCTTGAAATAGAATCAAATTTTTCTTTCCAATCTGAGTTAAACTAGGAAGATGGTGCTGATCTCTTTGTGGAAGACCAAGATGAATCAACTAGCAACTCTAACATTGGTTTCCTAAATTACCAGGATGAACCCACAAGTAAAGGTGAAGCATTTGATGGATCATACACTGTATTCACTCGGTTCTAGAACCAGTCAGCCTAGCAAGCTAATAAGGAAAAAATAGAGGAGCGATCTCAACTAGCAATTTCAATTACTAAGTGGGGAACCACTCTGCCTTTTCAATCAAAGGACTCGGTGATCGCTAAAAAGGTAAGTACATCAAGTTTTCCTTCACCTCCTACTTCAAATTCTTAGACCAGTACCATACCCCCCAAAAACTAGAAGGATGAACTTCCTTCCTATGTTCCTAGTCCATTTCAGTGATTTGACATAATCAACCATATTAAGAAGACCAAAATTCAAATGATTGAGTTTGAATATTTGAAATCCAACCCTGAGCAGTTGGATAGGTTAGTTTAATGTGTGAAGAATCAAACAATCCCTATAGGATAAGATGTTAGAAAAGTAACTCATGATCCCCCAAATAACATGTCCACCCCAAACAATCTTGTCATTACTCCCCCTGCTTCCCCTAAGAAAATATAGCCTTTCTATGTTTCCCTGTTGATAAATGGTCACAAGCTGAGCAACTGTGTCATAGACTCAGGGGCATCTGATAATGTCATGCCTGCCAAAGTGGTAGAATCTCTTTGTCTCACACTGAAAAAGACATTTGGGAGATGCTTCTCCATGGAAAACAAACAAGTCCCTTTGCTGGGACAAATCAAAGATGCCTAGTTTGCATTTGTGGCCTTTTCAAGAAAAAGAATTAAGATGACAGTCCTGGTGGCCGATGTTCCAACCTCCTATGACATTCTACTTGGATGAAATTTTTGCAAGGATGTTGGTAGAGAATTGAGCATGGACTTTGCTAAGGCGGGATCCTTGTGAAGGGTATCATGTAGAGGCTACTTCTTGAGAAAGAGGCAAAATATATTGTCACCCAAGCATCGGCCCCTAAAGCTCAAATTCTATTTGAGTCTTCAGGAATAGATAAATTTTTCTTGTCTACAGATGATGTCCCTATTTTATCTGATGAAAGTCTTGTAGGTGGTGATCCAAGAATTGATTCAGACGAGACAATAGAAGAATTAATAAAGCACAGTGCAGGTATAGAAGGACCCTCCCCTCCAAACAAAGGAAAATTTTAGAAAGAGGCAATTTATGGTGGCATATGGATTCTAGAATTTGATGGTAGCTACTCTTTTATCGGTTCTAGAGCTAGGATTGTTCTAATATATCCTCAAGGAGATATTTTTCCTTTTTCATACAAGTTGTAGTTCAACAACACCAACAACACTATCGAGTACGAATCTCTGTTACTCGAGTTGAAGGCTGCTCAAGAGAAAGGTGTCAAACTTCTTCACACCAAAAGAGATGCTAAACTGATGGTTTTTCAAGTGAGGAACTTGTGTCAAACCAAGAACAAAAGATTGTGCCATTACCACAATCTGGTATGAGACTGTATTGAAAGTTTTGATGCTTTTAATATATCTGCAGTGTCTAAAGAGCTTCATAGTCATGTAGATTCATTAGCTGTCTCTGCAACCCTCATGGTTCCTCACAAATACTTTGAAGAGTACATTTACACTATCAAATTGGTCTTTTGACCAAGTGTACCTGATAATGCCAACCATTGGCAGGAGTTTGATATTGACAATTAAATCATGTGCTTTACTAGACCAGAAGAGTAACAAACTATGATAATGGACCATACTACTGTGCGTTAAAGTCAAGTAAATAAACTCTCTGGTAAAATATCAAAGATTCATGGTTTTCAAATTAGAGATCCAGTCTTGCTATGGGGCAAGAGGAGAGAACCAAAAGGAATGCACATAAAATTTGATTCTTGGTGGAGAGGTCCATTTGCCAATCATCGATTCTAGGGAGAAAATGGTTTCTTGCTAATATATTGAGACAAAACATCATTTTCACTACCTCACAATGGGTAGCATTTGAAGCAATTCAATTCTTGAAGTATTAGATGACATCAGTTGTATATATTTGTACAGTCTTTAGTTTTGTTTTGTTTAGTTCATTTTTTTTGCACCTTTCTTTCTAGGTAACATGACTCTGTAGCCCAATGGCATACATGAAGGCACTGAGATTCTAGATTCTACTCCATTTAATTAAAAATTTAGTGACTGGCCAAAGAAGAAGCTGAAGGAGTGGTAAAAAGTGAGAAGATAGCCTCGAGAGCTCAGATTGCCAAGGAAGGACAAGATGTGGTGAGGAAAAAGAGAAAAACTATAGGAAATCCAAAAATATCTGTAGGAGAGTTATTTTTAGTAGGTGAAATAGTCCACCAAGTGGACATCAGAGAGCATGAGCATTCAAAGACGTGGCCTATTTTTTTACATTAATTAAAGATGAATGGACAGCCATGTAAGCATCATAAAGAAGACTAGACAATCCATGCTTAGGAAAGGACATTTGATATGATTTAGAATGCCAAAGTTAAGGCCGATGACCTGTTCTAACATGGCTCTTTCATGGAAATACATTCAAGGCATTGAATGCAGCATGGGCCATTTCCATGAAACAAAGCACCCAAGTCTTTCTTGGAGTGCTATATATTGTAATCTCTCTTATTGTTTTAGGGAGATCTCTTTGTTATAAAAGCAAAACTTTGCTCAAATTGAAAGGCATTTCTTGAGACTTTGAGCTCAGATTGTTAATCATATTTATTTATTTGAATGAGAAAACAAGTGACCTTTTAGAATTTGTGCTGGAATAGCTTGTGTTATTTAGGGGATTGTTCTTATGTCTGTTTCCTAGATGCAATCTTGTTCATTTAATTAAATAAGTAGAACTAGTGGAAGTAATCAAGGAGGTGTCCTGAAGCTGATTGTGGAGAGACTTTATGCTACCACAATTATCTTTAGCTTGTTTTTTTTTGTTTCTATGTAAAGGATTTTGGGATGAATTTTTCCCCCATTGTCCTTCATATATTTTACTCTTTGGAAATTGAGGTGGAGACTTTGTGCTACACTTCATTTTGCTATGTTAGTATGCCCTGTTTCAGTGAGGGAAATAATGAAAGACTTTGTGCTTTCGTGGGTTTCTCATGGTTACAATTACTACTAGGAAGGAATCTGGCTATTGATTGAATATTACTTCTGAAAGAAGAGAAGTACCTTTAGTAATTACCCAAGATTTCTCATTTGATCTGTGAACATCATCTCTAAAAAAAGAGAGATGGATGGTGTTGTCTTACCCCTGAGTGTTATTTTTAGTCTATATATATAGTATATTAATAAATCATAGTTATAGAGAACCTTCCCTTGATGAGAGGAGAGATTTGTCCCATCAGTTAGCTGGTGACAAAATATTCACCCAATAATAATTATTTTCATCACCATGTTTTTCCACCTGACCTTTCCTATAATTGTCAAGAAATTTTCCTTCATCACATAGCCCATTATACCCTCCTTAGAAACACACTTTATTGTAAAGGCTATGATGGAATGCTACTTCATGTTTTATCTTTAGGAGAATCCAAGTTAGCGATTAAGAGATTTCATGAAGGAATGTATGGGGCCCACACCAATGGTGTAGTCTTAGCTAAAAATCTCCTTATAATAGATTACTATTGGACCAAAATGGAGATAGATGCTTGCAAATATGCAAAGAAGTGTGTTCCTTGTCAAAAAAGTGGAAATTTGATACATGCACCTTCCTTACCACTAAAGCTAATCACTACACCATAGCCATTTTCTATATGGGGCCTTGATATCATCACAAAATTAAACCCAACATCTTCTGATGGCCACAAACATATTATCACTACTACCAAGTATTTTACTAAGTGGATTGAGGCCATTCCTCTCACTTATGTCATTGGGAAGCATATTTCCAAGTTTATACATTACCATATCATCTATCAATATGGTATCCCATCTTGTATTATATCTGATAATAGTGGATCATTTATAAACCATAATGTTAAGACTCTTTATGCAAATTTCAAAATCAAGCACAAGAAATCCATACCATATAACCTACAAGGCAATGGATAAGCTGAGGCATAAAAAAACCATTATTTCCATACTTAAGAAGATTTTCAATGATGCTATCCATAATTTTCACTTTTAAATTTTCCTACCCTTTGGTATTATCACACTAGTCATCGAACCCCCACAAGATCCACTCTATACTCCCTTATTTATGGCATATAAGTTATTATATTGATTGAGAATGAGCTACCTTCATTACAAGTAAATTTGGAAAATATTGAAGATGTCAAAGATTATAGAATATTTAGGTTACAAGAACTTGAACTCCTTGATGGCAAGTGTTTGGCTGCCCTAGACAACTTGCAAGCCTATCAGAATAGATTACATAGAAGCTACAATAAGCACATTTTCCCCCAAGAGTTTGAAATCAATGATTTGGTATTGAAGGTGAATTAGAAGAACACAATTGCTAAATTCAATAAAAAGGGTAAGTTTCAAACCAATTGGCTAGGCCCATATGTAATCATAACAAATTATGGATCTGGAGCATACCGATTAGCTGCTCCAAATGGTGAATAACTCCCAGAGCCCATGAACATTGTAAATCTCAAGTGGTTCTACACTTGAAATTTTTTGAACCATTATCTACAAGACCCCTTACTTGGGGGAAACTTGTGCTAAAGTCACTCTATCCCATTATTATATCTTGGACTATCTTAGCTTGGACCATATTCATTTTGACCTATCGTGAACCATTCTTATAAAGACCATATTCTTTTAAGCCTCTGGACTGTTGAAACTTTGGATCATTGGCACTTTGGATTTTTTATAATATAGCTTGAATTTTTTTGTCCCACCTTGGACCATCCTATTTTGAACCCTATTCATTTTGTTTTATCGTAGACTATTCTCCTTAGAACCATATTCTTTTCATACCCTAGGTTGTTATAACCTAGAATAGTTCTATCCTTTGACCAATTATGATCCTAATTATTACTCATAGTCCATTGTAGCTGGCTTTAGATGTTATTATAAATTATACATTTGGATGTGTATCTCCTTAATTAGGTAGTTCCTTGGGCCTTTTGTTGATAGTTCATTTCTGTTACTTATTTCAAAAACACAAAAACATTAGAAAAAGATCGACAAAAAGAACAAAAACATTGTCTTGCACTTTTTTTGATCTCCACACTCTCACCATTTTACAAGCCCATTTTATTTATTTTAATCTATATTATTAATCATGTTTTCTTATCATCAAATTTATTCTATCCTATTTCCTAGGAGAACTACATTTGGCCTAAAGTTCATGTTGGAGCTCGCAACCATGGAACTATATAGGCAGGGTTTATTGTCTTGTACATCTAGAGTCAGTTCGACCACCAATTTCCATTTATTATTCCCCCCCCCCCCATTTTGTTCTTTACCTAAAATTTAGGGGCAACTTTGTGTCCTTTGTTCTTGGTACACTATTGTATATAGTAACACCTCTACTACACATGCACGAATAATTTCTTTATTTTTGCACTAACATTGTGACTAACTCTTCTTTATGTGTGTTTATTTTATTTTTATTTATCATTTTATTTGTTTCCTTGTCTCTCTCCATTTTTTTTGATGTTTGTTCCTTTTTATTCCTTTGGTTATTTCTTCTTATTTATTATTTGTCTTTTGTGTTACTATTTTATCATGTTCTTTTATTTTGTTTTCTAATTACATATTGATAATATACATGGATCTTGATCATTCATTTCATGCTTTCCTATTATTTATTAGGTTGTTCTTATTTTGATTTTTGTATATTACTGTTTCTACTTAAATATTGATTGTCCATATCTTGATTTTAAGTTAGGTTACATTTATGTCTTATTTTTCTTTATTTTTACTTTAAATTTAAATACTTGTAACTCTGGTATTGGTATTTTTTATCATTATCCTTAGTTATAAATATTAACATTTGAATCAACTCATCATAATTGGAATATAATGTCATTATGAGTTACTCATACTTATGATGCATTTTGCTATAATAAGCACCAAATGCTTGAGATCCTAAGTCAAATAGTCAATACAGCTTTGAAGTGTTAAAGAGTTGTCAATGATGTTATAATGACATCATAGAGATGTCTTGGTGAGTGGATGAAGTTATTTGATAGCTTAAGTAATAATGATTTGATGTGCTTGTTCTAGTATGCTTGGTTGAACCCTTTTTTTTGACATGGTTAGAGATGTTTAGGGATGAGTATAGAGTATTGAGCATGTGAAAGAGGTCTCATAAAAAGTGTTCTATGCTTTGAGAGCTTGTATGCATGAGTGGTATTCATTAGGTTCTTTATTGTGTTCATCTAAACATTTTGGTCCAATGGCATAAAATATGAGTAGATAGTTTGATGATGTCATAATTACCACATGTGGATGAGTTAGGGGGAGTTGGTCATATGGTTGTGATCACATTAGTCCCTAGTTATTACATGCCATATCTCAAGTCATGTGATGAAGCACAGTTAAAGATATGAGGATGCAAAGTTGCCAACTCAGATAGAATTCATTATGTTCCCATACTTAGCCAAATTTGAAAAAAGGCTCAAGCAAAGCCAAGTAAGCATGTTGATGAGGTTATCATTCACATGAGTGGAGGTGTCAGGATAAAATGATCATATGGGTTTGTTCATTTTTGTGTCTAGTTTTATGCACTAATTATCAGGTCATGCAATTAAGCATAATAAAATATATACATGTTCAAAGTTAGGCTCCCAGGTAGTTTGACTATGTTTTCCCATACTTAGCCAAATTTATAATGTGGCAAGAATAGTCAAGTAAGCATATTGATGAATTTATATTTCACACATGTGAATGTTTCATGAGAAGGTGATTATATGGGTTTGTTTATTTTTGTTGTGAGTTGATTTAAACTAAATTTTAGATCATACACTGAAGCACATAAAAAGTTATGCATGTTCAAAGTTGGCCTCTCAAACAAGTTTTTGACATATTGGCTCTATGGTAGAAAAATTTGAAAAAGAATTTAATGTCATTATATCTTACACATGTGAGGGTTCCAAGAGGATTTTGTCACATGGTTGGATTTTCTTATATGAGGAAATCATATGGTCCAAATTTCAAATCATGCATCTAAGCGCAAATGAAGTTATTGAGGTGTAAAGTTTGCCTTCTAGGTAGATAAGCAAGGTTCTCATACGTAGTCATTTTTGCACAAGTTAAATTTTGAGCAAGATCAACAGAGCACATTTGCTCCAAGATGTTATGAACAATGAGATGAAGCCAAAGTGTTCTATGTTTAATTCTAAGTAGAGATAAAAATTAAACTTCTTCCAAAGATCAATGGTGAGTAGGTGATCATACAGATAAAGATCAACAATATGTATTAAAGTCAAGAGGTCAAAGTGAAAGCTATTTAGCATTGTTAAATATCAAGCTATGAAAAAAAGATCATCAAAGCACATTGAATAAAAGTTTCTAGATTACATGAGATGAAGATAGTTATCAGATATTTAATATTTGAGAATTAACACTATAGATACTAAAAAAATGCACATGATAGTTCTAGATGTTGAAACACCCCTAGATCAGACCATTACCAACCTCCAGCTATGACCATGAGTCAAATTAGCTAACTAGCTAAACCAACTCACTAACCTACCTTTCTACCCCACTTGACCTTTGACACTTGACTATTAATGATTACCATGATTATCGATGATCACCTTGACCACTGACGGTTAGGTCCCTACCACTTGAACACTCAAACTTAGTCCATGTGTGAACCCAAGCACATCAAAATTTAATTCATGCAGTGAGCTAATGCATCAAGAATTAAATTTTTTTAATGAGTTTCACCCCTTCTAGAACCTACACCATATCTTTTTCCTATAAAAGGGAAGAGCAGGAGCTAAAAAAAGGAGTCAGAGATCTAGGAATCAAGCAATCAAACTATCAACCAATAGTCATCAGGAGCTTTTAACATTAAGAACCTCTTTGAAAGTCTTCCCTCCATCAATACAGTAACTATGATAAAGACCCAAACCTCTACCAAAATTATTCTTCAAGGAAATTATTATTACTCTACCAAAATTTCTTCTTAGTCTACTACCAACCATCAAGAAACAAACTAGGTACATATTGTATTTCAAGATTTTTTATTTGATTTCTGACATCTTTACCTAAACCACACCATTTTGATTATTACCCTTTGACCCATTGACTCCAAATAGACCTTTAACACCTTGTTATATCCATTATACAACCTTTTTATAAACACCTTTAGAACCCACAACAACCATCGATGATCACTCTGACCATCGACGGTCACCTTTAACCACCGATGGTTACCCAACTATCGATGGTCACCTTAATCACTGACAGTCATCCCAACTGCTAAGGGTCACTATGGTAATAAATAACAACAAGCTATTTCCACCTGCTTATCCTCAACAAAATTCCACTTTCTATATTATTTTCTATTCACAGAGTCCCCACCTATTTTTTGAACCCAACCTAACCTATTTAACATTAGCATTGAGCCGCTCATTGCTATAATTAGTCTATTTCCTTTATCAAGCATTTATTTCTTCTTGTATTCCTTTTCAATATTTTTTATCATTTTATGTAAGTAATTTATCTTTATTTCTTTTAAATTAACTATTTTAAGAGTGTGGATTGATATCCTCATAGTAAGCTCAAGCTTATTGGATCTATCTCACGCTAGGCAATTCACCTTTAAATTCATCTAACAACCCCTTTGTAGTAGTGTTTTCTTATCTACAAGTCATTCTTCCTAAGACAAAGAGGAGATCTTCACAATCATCTGAATTGCACATGCACAAATAAATAGGTTCTTCTACCATACCTACAATTAGTTTCTTACTTCTTATATTTTTAAAAAATAAACTAAAATTAAGAGAAACATTCTAGCACACTTAGTGGGACATAGTAGCATCTAGGTACCCTTTTCTTCCTTATTCTATGCTCATATAAAGAAATCAAAATTTATTTAGGGTATAAAATAAACCTTGCATACATTGATTATTTCCATGTTTAGCTCATGTAGTTAAAATTAAAGGAAAAGTAATTTAATTGTAGCTTCATTTCTTTATTACACACCATACCAAACCACTTGAATCAATTAAAACATCATAAAAATTGACATAAGGCTCGAATATGGTTTCATCTCTTAACAGATCACCTTCACCCTTTGGCTATCTTGCTTGGAGATCATTAGAAAGAAGAGAAACCAAAACTTATCTCTTTGGTTGAGTTTAAACTCCAAAAATTGATATATATTGGCTAAGCACCAGACACCCTTACTGCTGCGGTGTGTGAAGTGAGAGGGTAGGCCCCAATACCAAGCCAAACATTGATTTCCCAAATAAATATTTTTTAGAGCCTTAAACACCTAAAAATAATCATAGACATCTTTTCTAATACATGTTCTACAAACTAAGTTCTTTGTAGTCATATAAAATGTCAAAATTGGTAGCTTGAGTGTGGCTTGTGAAACCCAACCTATAGGTCCCTCTTGCATGCTCTCATGACCCTTATAAACACATTTTTTCTTATTCCCAATCATCTGTAGACTTCTAAGAAGTAATTTTAGCTAGGCTAGATTGGTTTTCACATGCTAATTCCACCCCCTAGGTCTCATACCTATAGGACAATAATGCCTAACCTGGACTATTACGCTAGACCCTAGGGTGTCCCATTTTCAGCACTCTTATCCAATCACATTTTGATCCCAGATGAGCATTTAATTTCAATCCCTCTTCTTCATTATGTCAACCTAACATGAATACATTTAACCCATGACTAATAGATCTCTATAAAAAGCCATTCAAAGTTCATTTAGAAGGGGTTGGAAAATACTACGAAAATAAGTAAGAATACAAGAAATACCATTGAGGAAAATTTCCCTATTCTCTACATACAACCATCCAATATAGCTACAAGCATATCCAAATCCTCACACTAGTCCCTAGTCATCTCAAGCACTCTTAGTTTGGTATCCGTATAACACTATTACATAAATCACATCAAGTGGGAGAACTACATATAGCTTGAGCCTTATTACGAGTATTAATATGTAGGTAGAATACCCACACAAGGGGTGTGGATACATACTTAGTTCATCTTACATACACTAACCTCCCCTTTTTGTCAAGTTTCATTTAGACAAAATGAAGGTCTAGGGTTTGAATATTAAATATGCTCTATAAAGAGTTCCATCAACATTCAGGATCAAAAATTTCATAGGTAAGCTCATATAAGGACAACGAACAAAACCGAAAAAACTTAGATCTCTGTGACTAGTTTGGACAATATTGGTAGAACCTAGACTATAACGCTAGATCCTAATTTTCTTATTTTTGATACTCCTATCCTTTCATCAAATGAAAGCTAGATCCTGGTTCACAACACTATCCTAGTCCTACATAGTCAGTATCAGCCTCTATCTCATTTGTATCAGCTTTAAGATAAGTTACATTTATCCTCTTTCATTACTATTTTTAGAAAGCTATGAAAGTCAAATAAATTATACAAGTTAGTGGTTAAATTATTGCATTATTATTTATTGATTTAGTCAACTTATACCTTTAACTATATTAGGAATAAGAATCCAATATTTCCAAAATAGTTAAATCATTTGGTGAACCCAACTTACTTTGTTTTCACATAAAGCCCCTAGAAACCCTTGTGTAAATTCCTTGCTAATTTTTCAATAATTTTCTAATTTTTTTTCATATTTAAATTAGAAATTCACATTATTTTTTAAAATTCCATAGTAATTTTAAAAATCATTTTCTTCTAAACCCTAGTTGCATATACTAGGTCCCTTTAAATCAATTTTTTTCCAATATTTTTTTGATTTTTTACTTGCATATTTAAATAAAAAATTTATATTGATTTTTAAAATTCCATAGCCATTTTAAAAATAATCATTTTTTAAAACCCTAGTTTCATATACTAGGTCCCATTGCTTTTGAGGTACCACCTTACATCTAAAATTAGATTTCACATAAAAACAAAAATGGATCTCATTTATTTAAAAAATTTCTTGCAAATAATAAGGATACCATACTCAGTCCTATCATGTACATGAATGATGAAGTTTACCACATGTCAATACAAATCTTCATTCTTTGCATTCCATGTTTACTTTTTATAATATGGGATGATATTAAGAAATTCAATGCTAAAAATATTAAGATACCTATTGCCTCCCCTCCCTTGGAGCCTTTATTCCATTTCGAGTTATGTTGCATGGTCCATTTTTGTCTTCCCCAGGTCACTACCCATCACCAAAGAGCCTAGTTGACACCCTTTATCCCTCCACCACCTCGACCTATTGATTATCTTCACTCTCCTCCCATATCTATTACTAGTCCTATATAGATAGTAGATAATGTAGTTAGAACTGTTACTCGATGTGATACCATGCCTCCTCCACCTAGTCAAGAACCCCACCACCCTCCTATTCCCTTGCGCAACTAACCTAACCCACCTACATAGGTAGATCCACAAAAAGCATATGATATTGTTAATCGGTTGAGAAATACACCAACTAATTTTTTCATGTTATAAATATTGCATAAAGCTAATGTGTTCAAGGACATTCTTTATCAGGTACACACTCAAACTTCTATGCCTATTGATTTAGAGTCTTCTTATTTTGCATCAATGGTCAACACATTAAAAACTATAAAAGATGCTATTTTTTTTGATCATGAGGACGTGCCATCTTAGATAGTTATTGACCAAAATTTACCACCATTCATATAAGCTCAAGTCAAAACCAGTGTAATTAAGAGAGTTCTAGTTGATAGTGGTTCTAGACTTAATATATGTAATATTACATTCTTATAGACCATGGGCATATATATAACATCTATGCAAAAATCATATAAGAATTTGAGAGGCTTTGATAATATATTAGGATAGACATGAGGCACTATTGCTTTGGATATCATGGTAGGGCCAAAAATCCTCTCTACATAGTTCCAGGTCATACCAAGTCCTTTTCATTATAATTTTTTATTTGGACAACCTTGGATACATGCTATAGGGGTAGTTCCTTCACTCTTCATCGATGTATTAAGTTTCTCCATGAAGAATACCTATACACATGCCCAATAGATAACCAACCATTCAGATATTATCAAATTATAGAGTCATCTTAAACTATTTTGCTAGATGGAACACCTCATATCATAGTTCAATTACTACCTCATTGCATTTCTCTTGATCAGAGACATACATATGAGGTAGGAGAGACTAAAAAATCTCACACTCCTCCACTTACAATTGTGTCCTTAGCTCTAGATACTGAACCATTCATAGTAGCTCTAACTATTCTAGCCACTCCATCAATCATGATTTCTACACCTATTATAATTATATAATCACCAACAATAGTTATAGTAGTACCAGTTGATTTTATAGATACAACTCCTGTGATAGTTACAAATACTCTCACAACACCACCATCTTCTTCTACAATAGTTGATGAGACTCTCATATCATAGTTACCCCTTGTGGTAAATTTTGAGTTACCATATGTACATGATGTTGATACAGATTCTCAGGATACTTCAGATGATGATACAACACCCACACTCACAGATGACTATTTGATTGGATTGAGATTTACACTTGTTGGCCCATGAGAGTATTGAGATAACTCTAGAGCTCTCATTATACAATCTATGTCACTCTCAACATCTTGAACTACACTCTCAAAATACACTCCACTTTCATGGCCATAGACAGATCACTTGGCACATATAGTTCACATGGTCACCTCTATGGATATAAAGCTAGTCATTTAGATTCAAGCAAATAACATACATCAACCATAAATTATACTATAGATGTTACTTGATCATGGATTGATCACACTACCTATAGTATGACACATATCTATTATTAGGTTATCATGGCAATATGGTTGCCCATTTTTTATTTTTCATAGGATCATAGGCCACGATACAAACTCATGTACAAATTTATAATAGAGATTAGATGAAATATAGGTTTAGGGTATTATTATGATTACATCACCACTTACACTAGCTTCACCACTTCCACCAAAGCCAACTACTATTAGAGATAAACATCTCAAAAGTGACTCAATATATTCACTAGTAAAGAAACCTTCAGTTTGCCATCAATAGGATGACACCATTATGAGTGATAGATCTCCAACTACACAAAGAACATAAATCTTACTGACACCTGAGGAGATAGCCACCATGCATACATAATTTACATCATATTATGATACTTATAATGATGATCTTGAGGCATTTGATTATGGCCATGATCCATTCATCCATCTCTGTCCCTAATGAGATCCATTCTTGGACCCTTTACCCCCTCCAGCCTAGTCTTTTACATCATTGTGTACATATTGATTATTTTAAATTACTTGTATATAGCTTCCTTTTAATTACTTGTACATAATTTATTTTTACTTACTTATACATAGTTTCTTAGTATTTCTTATACATAGTCTTCTCATGATTGATTGTACATAACTAATATGTCAAAATACCAAAAATATTCAAATATACCAAAAATTCCAAAAACATTTAAATATGTCAGAATAAGAAAAACAATACAAAATTTAAAAATCCAAAAACATTAAAATAATTTAAAAACACAAAAACATTTCAATTATATGCATTATTCATGCTTTACATTTCTACTACCATGCTAAACTTACATTTTTTGTTCTATGCTATTATTTATTGATTTATCTACATTACCATGCTTCACTTGATCTTATTTGAGTGTGTGTAGTGCCATCTGGATCCTTGATTGCTTCACTCTACCCATTAACGGGGCATCCTACTTCTACATTTGATACAATGATATATCTACCCCCTAGGGGCATCTTTTACATGACTACACCATCCAAGCTATGCCATTCCTACACCACACACTTCAGTTATCATATTGATGTACATTACTTACTAACTTACACATATTACTCTATCGACACACACTAGTATATAACACTTGTGTATTTCTTAGCATCTACTTAGTCTTGTACTACATGTTTTGCATTCTTTCACTTCTTAGTTTGATTAGTTAGACAAAATTTTATTTATAGAATATTACATGCTTTTTTCCCTTGATTTACACAGCTAAATGTGATTATATTTCTCAGTTCCTATTTTATCTCTTGTATGTGCCTTAAGATATTTTCCAATGTCCTTTTCTTCTATCTTGTGTGTGCCTTAATGCATTTTCCAATGTCTTTTTCTTGTACTCTTCTATGTGCTTATGGCCCTCATGCCAATCTTGCTTATTTTCAAATTATATTTGTATGTGGGAATTTGAACATGCCTTGTATGCTTTCTTTTTAATTTGAGTGACATGTGCTCATGCCCTTTAATTTCTTGGCCCCTTGGCCACTATTGTATGCTTCTTATTTCTTGCCTTATGTGCTTGTATCTTGATTTATTCTCAATTATTTGTAACGCCATGATCCACATCATACATTATCTTGATTTTTTAGATGCCATGATGGACATCATGCTCCATCCCTCCTTGATAACTAACAACTAACATTTCTAGTTTCAATTCAATATACTATACATGCTATTACATTGTTACATCTATCTAGGCATACTCCTATTGATCTAATAATCTTCAATACAAATTATGCTATATCTTTAGACATCATTTCAATTATCATTGCTATATCATGTATTTCATAGCATAACATGCTTGCAGGGCTCTTTCTTTTGAGGGAAGTCATTGCAGGGTATTCATTCTTACCCTTAGAAGAGGGGGAAACAAATAGAGGTTTTGTCATAGAGATCAAATCTCCTACCAGTAAAAAAAATCAATTTTTAGAACACTTAGAATAATAATTAGAGTTCAAACTAGGCAAAATAGACTAGAAAAATAATGATGATTATAGAATAGTCGTTAGTTTTAAAAAAGGACAAAAACACTAGACATGGACAATAACAGTAGATAGTAGGGTGTCCTATTTTTGGTGCTCCTATCCAAATAACAAAAAAACTAGATTTTACAAAAATAAGTAGAAAGGTAAGCTCAACTATAGTTTTATTAGATACAGTTTAGTTTAAAATTAGTAGTTTTAGTATAGTTTTTCTTAGAGAATCCAGATATAGGGTGCATCATGCATGGCATGATGGCTCTCACTTCAAATTTTATATCGAGCAGTTGGTATAACTTCAAGATCAAAATCCATGTTATAGATACCAGTGATTGGGGGCAATGTGCATGACATATTTGACTTCTTTTCTTTCCAAGTTTAGTATATTACCCAAGAATTCTTAGTAGTTTCATGCCTTATTCCATATCTAGGTGATTGGCATCATTTTGGAGTGGCTTTCATACAAGCCTAACCTCTACATTCCCAAGTGGCTTTCACATAAGCCTGGTTTCCAGTTTTGAAGTGGCTTTTATATAAGCTTAATCTCCTCCTTCTAGAGTTGACCAAAATTGGCCTAGTTTCTAGTACACATTCAACTATCCATGCCACATTGTTAGATTATAGAGAATTTATGGGATTTAGGATCCATCTCATATGGCACACATTCATACTGGTATTAGTTTATAACTTCAATTTATAGGGCAAAGATGGAGTCAAAGGTCTAGCTAGCCTTTATATTCTTGAGCCACCTACTCAGAGGGATTAGACACATAGTCAAAACATCAATTAACACATGCATGATTACATAACTTCACTTAGTAAGTGATGATGGAGCCAAAAGGTCAACCTTTGCATTCTTGAGCCACTTTTGAGGAATTGAGCACTCATTTCCATTCAAAATATTAATCTTGGTACACCACATACCCAACATTTTTTAGCATCATCTAGCATCACTCAACATCACAATAGGTTTTGTATTGGTTCATGTACCTGATGAGGTGTATTCATTCCTTTCTCTTCCTATCTCTCTTACCCAACTTTATATGTTCTTATTTTAAATATAGCATATCTAGTAAGAACTGATTTACTCTTTGTTTTCTCTTATAGATTTACACTTCACAATGTGCTCTCTCTATGCATACCCAATATCACACAACTTCATGGGTTTCACCCTTACAGGTAAGTTTAGGTATGCTTTCTACTTTTCCTTTAGCCTAGTATTTTGCTTTGCTAAATCACTAGAATAAAGGGGGGATACCATAGTCATATAAAATGTTAAAAGTGGTAGATTGAGTGTGGCTTGTGACACCCAACCCATAGGTCCCTCTTTCATGCTCTCATGACCCTTATAGACACTTTTTTGCTTATTCACAGTCATCCTTAGACTTTCAAGACCTAATTTTAGCTTAACCAGTCTACTTTTCACATGCTAATTCCATCCCCCTAGATCCTGCACATGTAGGGAAATAGCACCCAACTTGGACTATAGAATTGACCCTAGGATGTCCCATTTTTATTGCTCCTATCCAATCACATTTGAGCCTAGATGACCATTTCCTTTTGATTCATTTTCTTCATTATGTCGGCCTAACACAAATATATTTAACCCATGACCAATAGATCTCTATAAAAGCCCATTCAAAGTTCATCTATAAGGGGTTGGCAAATATTACAAAATCAAGAAAGAATACAAACAATACCATTGAGATAAATTTCCCTATTCTATGCATACAACCATCCAATACAACTACAAGCATATCCAAATCCTCACACTAGTCCCTAACCACCTCAAGCACTCTCATTTTGGCATCTTTACATTTGCATAACACTATTACACAAAGAACATCAACTGAGAGAAATACATATGGCTTGATCCCTTTTCAGTGTATTGATATGTAGGCAATGTACCCACATAAGGGGTGTGGATACATATTCAGTGCATCTTACACATAGTAACCCCCCCTCTTTCTCAAGTTTCATTCAATCACAATGAAGGTTTAGGGTTTGAAGATTAAATCTTCTGTATAAGGAGCTTAGTCAACTTTCAAGATATAAAATCTCATAGGTAGGCTCACATAGGGACAATAGACGAAACCCATAAAATTTAGATCTCTGTGACTAGTTTGGAAAATCATGATAGGACCTAGACTATAACGTCGAACCCCAAAGTGTCTTATTTTTAGTGCTCCTATCCTTTCATCAAATGAAATCCATATCTTGGTTTATGATACTATCCTAGTCATAAACAGTAGATATAAGCCTCTATATTAGTTGTATCAACATAGTTTTAAGATAAGTTACATTTCTCCTCTTTCATTACTATTTTTATAAAGATATGAAAGTTAAATAAATTATAAAAATTAATAGTTAAATTATTTCAATATTATTTACTAATTTTTTCAACTCAGACCTTTTTTTAAATTAGGAATAAGACTCCAATATTCCTAAAATATTTAAATAATTCTTATTCACACTTTCCAACTAAGTCATAAGCCAAAAGTGAGATAAAAGGTACCCTAATATTTTGAATGCACTCTAGTGTATGTTTTTGATTGCCTTGAGATATTTTTATTTTTTTGCTTTGTGTTTGAGTTATGAGCTTTCTTTTATTTATTTCTTTTTCTCACATGGATTTTACTAGATGATAGTTGAGGAATCAAACCAACCAAGAACCACCTTCCTCTTTTTCTTCCTTCATAGAGTATACCTCAGATGTTGAAGGTTATCCCCATCCTTCTACCAGCCCTTCCATGCCTCAGATAGTTGTCCAAGGTGATTCAAAATTTTCCACCTTCCTTGATAACAACCTCATGTCCCTTCAACATTACCTCAATACCCTATCTCATTTCAGCCCTACTTTGGTTCCTCTTAGTGATCCAACTTATGCGATGCCTCTCCATATTATGGGGGACACCTTTGTTTCCACTACCTCTACCCAACCTATGATCACTCAAACATCTTATTCCACTAATAACTCATCCACTACCTCTATCCAAACTCAATCAAACAACCCAACTAATAACCAAGCACTCCCTACACCAATAAACAACTCCTCTAATATAGGGGCAAACTCACCTTTCATTACCCACACTCCATCCACTATGGGGATACATTTTACCCATATTTCCACTATTCCTCTTATCACTGCCAACCTACCAATCTCCACCCCACTTCAAAGTGTGATGATTTATATACCATCTACCTTACCACCTATTAGTACTGGAATTACCACTCATACCCAACCAATTAAACCATCCATACCTCCAGCCTAATCCATATTAATTCCCCAATCCATCAATATCATA
Organism: Torreya grandis; assembly: GCA_037957365.1. Lineage (NCBI taxonomy): Eukaryota > Viridiplantae > Streptophyta > Pinopsida > Cupressales > Taxaceae > Torreya > Torreya grandis. The sequence goes on along the minus strand of JARHVA010003701.1, from coordinate 307,902 downwards.
CCCCCAAACTAACCCACATCAACTCCTCAACAAATACCTATGACACCCTACCCACACTATATTCCTAATCCAAAAGTATACATAGCTCCATCTTCTACCCATCCTCTGATGCCCATTAACCCTTATGTAGTATCATCCCAACCCTCAATGACCACATACCAATATGTGGCATCTTCTACCAATTATCTATATATTGCATCCACCTAACCTCAACAAAACTTACCATATAATCATGGAACTCCCCAACCCCAAACATATTTGGTCAAAATGTTGATGGAGAAAATGACCAACCTAGAGTCATCTATCTCTAGGGCCCACAACCTTTATCTTATGACCAAATTTCTTATCAACCTATTCACCCATATGTCCTTGTCCAACCTTACCCTCCTCAAGTTGGTCATATAATAAAAGTATTCATGGTCATATAATCAACCAATACACATAATGTTAAATAAGGGCACTAAGAATTCCATAGGTAAAATGGCCTCTATGCCAAACACTAGTTGAAATGGTGAAGTCTTGTTTAGTTGCTTATACGTAGTACAATAGGCCCATAAAACTACTAACACATGATCATCCTAATCCTTGTGACCAATGTCCCATATTTTTTTAAAATACATCCCAACATTTTGTTGAATGTGTCTATAGTGCCATTTGATTGGGGATGGTAGGGTGTTGTTTTATGGTGCATCACCATATATTCAAATAGTAGGATTTGAACTATTTTTTTAATGAAGTGCATACCATGGTTGCTAGTCAAGCTAAGTGGGCATCTATAGCGACTAATGATATTCTACTAGATAAATATTATTATGGTATTAGATATATAATCTTTGGTTGGTTTTGTTTTAGACCATTTTTTGAAGTAATATGTGGTATCCAGAATGTACTTTGCACTTGTTTGCCTTACTACAAGATTAATAGGGCCAACAAAGTCAATGGAACATTTCTCAAATGGTACCTAAGCAAGGATGGGGATGCGAGACATATCATCTCAATGGTTTGGTTTTCCTATGTACTGGTAGACATCATAAACTCTAGTGAATTATTTTTCATCATGAAATAGAGTTGGCCATCCCAACCCTAATTAAAGTACTTTACATGTCATAACATCTCTATCATAATGGATTATAGTAATCCAATCATGCACCTATTTCAATACTAAGTCCTATTCATTCTCTAGGAAACATTGACATATAACCTCATCATGTCTTAATTTGTATAGTTCTCTACCAATGAGTTGAAAAGGGGTGGCATGAATTACAAGATGATTATTCTCCTTAGTCATCATGGTCTGGGGCACAAATTTGAAGGTCAAAAATGTGGTGATCTCTATCAAGTATTTTGGGATGTATTGGACCTTGTAAAGTTACACATTAGGCATATAATCTTCAAATGGCATAGCCTCATCACTAGATTTGATGTAGGACATGCGGTCTAGGCCCAAATTTTATTTTCCAAGATTTACTATAATAAAAAACTAGAATTATTGAAATAAAACAATCCATCAACAAATGTGCCCATGCAAAATGGGCGTGTTCACGAAGTTTTTGAGTGCCTCATGATCAGTGAATAAGATGAAAGGGGTCACCAATAAATATTGTCAAAATTTTTTTAGAGTGTAGACCATGGCAAGTGACTCATGCTTGGTAGTGGTATATTTTTGTTATACCTTGGTTAGTTTTTTGCTTACAAAATAAATGGGATGATCTATTTTGCATTTACCTAGTTGTGCTAAAATGACACTAATTATGGTACCTGAGGAATTGAGATGGACATGGAAGGGATTTTCCCAATTGGGAAATTATAATATTGATATACTTACTAGTTTAAACTTCAAGGTCTCAAAATCATCTTCCTGCACTATGCCCTAATAAAATGGGCCATCCTTTCGTAAGAGCTCTTTTAGTGGTGCTAAAAGCTTGGCATAGTTCCTTATGAACTTATTGTAGTACCTAAAATGTCTAATAAAGGTATGAATGTCTTTTTGCATTGATAGGGTCTAGATATAAAGGATGATTGCAATCTTTATTAGATCAATGAGCAGACCATCCTTGTAGATGATGTGACCAAGCAAAGTGCCAAATGGCATTGCGAAAACACACTTCTTGAGGTTCATTAAAATTTACAATTTCCTGCACCTTTCAAACATAAGGTGAAAGTTGTCATAGTGATCCTTCACTAACCCATACACTCTCTAATTGTCTAAGTATACTTGGAAGAAATTATAAATTAAGTTTTTGAAATTAGTGTTCACCAATTGGGAAAACATGACTAATGCATTCTTTAGCCCAAAGGGCATCACATTGTAAGTGAAATAATCCCATTCAATCACAAAGGTGATTTTGGGATTATCTTTCTCCTTGATATAGACTTGATAATATCATAAGAAACTAGTAGTAAAGGTTTATATCTCACAACCTATGATGCCATCCAATACTTCATCAGTAAATAGAGTTGGAAAGGGGTCAGTCATGTAGGTGGCATTCAATAGTATGCAATCAACAAAAATCAGGATGCACCCATCCTTTTTGATGATGATGACTATGAGGCTAACCCATTTAGATTCCTACATGGGGTAGATGATTCTTGTGACTAACATGCCATCAATTTCTATCTTGACTTTGGCATGAAGGTTTGGGTTCATCTTATAAGGTTGTTTCTTGATGGGTCTTGTACCATTGACTAGTTTGATGCTCATCTTCCCAAGGGATGGGTGTGTGCCTTTCATATCTCTATATTTCTAAGGGAACATGTATTAGAATTCCTTTAAGGGATCTATAATATGAACTAGTTCCATGTCAAACCCATATGTGCCTAAGGTGGTAATTTTTGGTTCCCCTCTCTAGATTAATATCTACCTTTGTAATTCTTAATGGTACTCAGTAGGGTTCATTCTTCTCCTGGTATGAATCCTCAACTTGGATACTACCCTTAGTTGTTTTTAATTGAAGATGGGTAGGGTCTTCTTCTTCTAGGGCACTATCCTCTAATTGGCACACTAAATTACTTTTTCCTATCAAATTCTTCCAGTTACACACCTTCCATGTGTCATCATCTTCATCACTAGAGTCACTGTTAAGAGTTTGATCTTTAAAGAAGGTTGGGAGTGTTAACCCTTTTTTTTTAAACATGTATTTTATACACTCCTATAATATTGTAGTATCCTCAAACATTGACCTTTTGAACTAACTTTAGTGGCTTTATCAATTCAAGTTTTTGCAAAGAAAAAAAGGTGTGATCAAATCACTCCTTAAGGGCATCCCAATTGGCTATCTCATCATGTGTCTCATTGAATAAAAACCATGATCATGTCTAAGTATTCAATGTCTTATAAAAGGCTTTAACTCACAGATTCCTTGGGGAATTTTCCTCACAAATAGTCCATGTTTAATCATAAAGATGTACATGCACAATAGGGAGAGAGTCACTAGAGTAGGCTAAAATGTCCAAGTCCTCATTGATCTTTCTAAATCTAGTATAAATAGTTGCCTTTAAATCTTGCCAAGATGGAAAGATAATATTTTTCATTACTCACCAATGAGTGATAGTGATCTTCAATGTGTATACCAGTGTGCCCATTGTATCCACCTCTTTTATGATGTACAACTCAAGGTCATGGACATAGTCTTCCACTAGATTACTCCCTTCATATCTTAATAGCACTATAAGTTTGACCTTACTAAGGTAGAACACTCTTTTTACCCTTTTCTTTGTGCAAGGGACCTAAATTTTGAAGGTACACTTGATCTGTTCCCAGACTATCATTACTAATTTTGGTGCCTTTGTGTGCACCAAGAGGCATCATCGACTAGTGGTCTCATATGCTTCCTCAATCTATCATTTGAAAGAAACATCGATGGTGTCTAAGGCTGATTGTCCATCTTCCCAAGAGAGGATTCCTTGATCATTTGGGTCTAGAGTCTCAGTGCCTTACACTGTGATGTTACAGATTGGTTGATATCATCTTTGATGTCCATGATTTTGACATAGGGTATTTCTTGGTAATTTGAGAGGGGTATAGCTACCATATCTTTTCCATTCTTAAATTTTCTGTAACACCTTTTGAAGTGCATATATGCATTATTTTCATAATACCATGGCCTTCTTAATAATGCTAGGTAGATGTCCTACTCTGCTAACTTGATCACTTCAAAGTTAGAGTGGAATTTGATGCCCATTATATCTATAATTGTTCTCTTCAAAATTTTGATAGGCTATGCCAGTGTCTTACTAGCCATGAAGAGTGCATGAGGGGATGGTCTCAAGGCATGCCTACCCATTTTCTTCCAGATATTCTTGATCAATATGTTGACCTAGATGCCTATGACTACAAGAATCTTATAGATAGAACATCCATCAATAGTTGCATTCACCAAGAGTTCTTGGTCATATTCAACATTTTATGTATAAAAAAATTCTCACACCCTCTCTGCATGGCATGATGACCTCTACTTGATTTTAACCTACATGTTCTAGGAGCAATTTCTTCAATAGGGGCAACATTCCTTTTATCTATAGCAGGTGAAATATCTCAATTAATTATTTTACCTCATATTATTGGCTATCTTGCTTCTTATAGGAGGTGATAACTTGTGATTATAGGTCTCATTCTAATTGGATATCCCCTTGTAGGAATTAGATGACACTCATATAATGTTGTAACATGTATTTTTAGTGTATTGTGTCTAGGTATGACACAAATTTAGGATTTTATTGTGTTATGTGCTCATTATGACCCTTATCCCCATATTTGAGGTGTAACTCAAGTACTGGTATAACTAAAAACTAAGTGGTGAATCCATTGTGTATAATTTCTTATACCTTGACTTCCTTTGTGCATGTACGTTATGCCTTTAAGGTCTATTTTTCCATTTTTTTTGTACCTAATCATTCTTACATCATTATCTATGTTATTCCTACCTTAGGTCAATGTTTTATATAGGTCAGGGTATTCTTCAACCTTATGGGACCCTTGAAAATACCCACACATGGGATATATAAGGTAGTCACACACTGGTAATACTCTATTGAGCCACACTTATAACATGAGTGTGGTGGGAACCTTCCACCTCACCTTTTGGTGCCTCCTTGTATCCCGAATTATATGTATTTTTGGTCATAACCCAGAGTACTTTGGTTAGTCTTCCCTTCATCTACTATGGTGGCCTGTCATGTGACTCTTTCTATGTTCTTACACATTTCATCAATCACCCAAAAATTAGTATTAGTATGGGTATAGGCATGACACAACTAATAATAGATGGTTGTGTTGACTTGGATGACATATTACAATAAAGAGTAGTTATGGAAATCATGAAAGCCTCAATAGACTTGATAAGTTAGAAGTAGAGTGCACACATTCTTCCATGAGAAGTTAGTGCTATTATGGCCTTTTAATTTGTAGTCGGTGCACCATAGTCCACTTTGAGAATCATGAAAAGAGCTAGTATTAATATTTTGGAGATAGGAGGCCATAGATGCAATTTGTACCTCCATAAATGGGTTGATCCTAGTATCTACACTTTTGACTTCCTTAAATCTAAGCATGGCTTCAAGTGTTTCTGGAGGGTCTATAAAAGTTTTCATGGAAAGTGCTCTTTGGAATGGCAAGAGCAACCTCCCAATGAACCACTATGTATACTAGGAAGGGTGAATATCACACAAAAGATTTGATAGGAGATTTTTGAACCTTGCATCATATAGGTGCACACTCTTTAAGAGTCTTTAGGTAATCTCTTTTAGTGTAATAATGCTTTATTGTTCAAACTCCAGAATGTCAAATTCCTTAAGGAATGCATCTTTTAGGGTATCATAGTTAACCATGGTCTAGTTAGGATAAAATTTTCTATACTAGGTATGGGTGAAATCAATTAAAGTGGTCATAAATTGGGTAGCCTTACAATCTGATTGGGTTATGACTTGCACACACCATTATAGTTCACACTTCAGCACATGTTCTAAGACATTTTCCATGCTATGATACTCTAGCAAGTGTATACCCATTTCATATTAGATTTGATATAGGGGTCAATTGGTATTTGAGGCATTTGTCCCCACAATGCCTATCTTGGAAATGGTCCTCTAACACCTCCAACCATGGGGTTAGGTATTGGTCCCATCATTATGGCTGGTAAAGTTGATGTCATTAGCGCTATGCTACTTGCTTGTGATACCAGACCACTTCCTATGAGTTGTTTCCCACCTTGCATTTTTGACATCGGTTGAGTTGGTATGCTCACATTCAAGTTCTATTATGGTGAGATAATGCCCAATGATCTAGAGGTAGTTGTGCTCACCTCCTTATATGGAATAATCCATTTAATTACAAAGTTGTAATACAAGTCTTCAAAATGTCTAAGATCTAAGTCATTACCAAAGTCAATAATTTATTCTATAATTTATTCAAGTGTGGGATCTAATGCATGAACATGTACCATAGGTTCAAAGGGGGCATACACATCAAGCATATCTATAGTCACTAAATTCTATAGGAACCCTATAGATCTACCTAAATATACCCTTAAGTCTAGAGTCACATAGGTGCTTAAGAGGTCACAAGGCTACTTCCACTTAAACTAATCATACTATACATGCAATCTTAACAAGGATTGGAATACTTGGCACAAAATTTATACTCAAAATTTTTGTAAAATAAATATGACATCATGAACATTTGTAGGGAATCCATTAAAGATATGAACCATTAGTATGTATGAACAATAATTATCATAATTGCATTAAAAATATGACATTACAAACATTACACATTCCATTAACAATATAAAAAGATGTGTAAACTAGACACCTTATGTTTTAAATCAATAGTTCTTTTCCATTAATTAGAGTTCATAATATATTCCCTATTCATTATACGTAATGACCCAAAGGCTCACGAATAAGCTTAGACATTTACAAATGGAGCTTTCATGGCTTCCATACTATTCCTAAGCCTAATGATTACTGAAGTAAGGTCTATAGAGGATTCATTTCACCAGAGCTCTACTGTAATTATTTGTCTATTCTCTCTTTTAGCTTGAGCTCCTAAAATAGCCTTTAGGAGAATGTTCCCTAGAGTGAAATTTGCATGCTGAGGGTTGAGCTAAAGCTTGGTCATCATAACCGTAGGCTCCATGATTCCATGAAGTCTGAGCTATAGCTACCACATCTCACCAAATCTTAGAAGATGACCTAGAAATATGAGAGATAGTTAGTCACCTACAAACTAGCACAAGATATGCATTACACCCTCCAACTAGTGCCAAAATGCCGAAAGGCTTACAACTACACAAAATGATCACCTCGTTCCTAGGTAGATGTCATGTTGGTGTGAGTCCTTTACTTAATGAGTTAAGGGGCCTAAAAAACTTTGAGAAAGATGGAATAAAGAACACACTCATACCATTAAAAGAGGAAAATGTAGTAGTAGAAGATAATCCTAGGGTGTTGTTTATAAGAAGAAAAGAGTTCTTACAATAAACTAGAAAAGAAGAGGTAAGTTATGCATTAGTTGGTAAGCCTATAATAGTTGTTACAACCACCAATTTTACTGATCTACCTCTAAAAATACATAATTTATTGAATGAGTTTGTTGATATTGTTGTGGATGACTTGGATAATGAACTAATTCCAATGAGAAGCGTCATTCACCACATAGACCTCATTCCAAGAGATAACCTACCTAATAAGGCAACATACAACATGACAACAAAAGAGAATGAGGAGATAAATAAAAAATTTCAATAATTGTCAAACGAAGGCCTAATCAGAGAAATCTTAAGTCCATGTGCTATTTTAGTAGTCCTAACTCCTAAGAAGGATGAAGGTTGGCTAATGAGCACAAATTTAAGATCTATAAATAAGATTATAGTCAGGTATAGATTTCCTTTGCCTAGAATTGATGATCTAATGGACTATTTAAATGTTGAAATTTATATCTCCAAGATAGAATTTAAAAGTGGCCATTGTTAGATTAGGATTAGATAAGGAGATGACTGGATAATAATTTTTGAGTAATGATGGAATATATTAATGGATTGTAATGCCATTTGGGATAACTAACACTCCAAGCACCTTCATGAGGATTATGAATGAGGTGATCAAGGTTTTCATAGGTAAATTTATCATTTTCTACTTAGATGATATTTAAATTTATATTTATTCAAAATAAGAACATCTTAAACATCTTAGAATGGTCCTAAATAAACTACAAGAAGAGAAGTTGATAATCAGTCTCAAGAAGCGTACCTTCATGAAGACATAATTTAGCTATTTGGGATTTGTCATTTCCCAAGAGGGATTAAAGATGGATAAATATAATGTCAAAGCCATAGTATAATTGTCTACTACAAGGAGTGTATTTGAGGTAAGAATTTTTCATGGCTTAGTTTTTACAAAGAGTTTATAAGGAATTTTAGTGGTATTTGTGCTACAATAGTGGAAACTATCAAAGGAAACAAAAATAAATTTCAATGGATTAAGGTAGCTAAGAGAAGTTTTTAATTTCTAAATAAAAAGATCATAGACAAGTTTCCATGTAGAGTGTGATGCTAATGGGATTGATATAGGGCCATTTTAAGCCAAGAGGGCAAGCTAATTGCCTATTTAAATGAGAAACTCAATGAAACAAAGAAGAAATACTCAACATATGACCAAGAGTTCTATGTTAGTTTCTAAGTCTTAAAGTAGTGGAGACACTATCTACTACCCAAAGAGTTTGTGCTCTATATAAATAATCATGCCTTACAATTCATTAGTAGTCAAACTAAACTAAATAAAAGTCATATGAAATGGGTTGAATTTTTTAAAAGTTTTTATTTTTTTTAAACTAAAAAAAGTGAAGAATATAAAAAAGTTGTAGATGCATTAATCAAGATAAGTCTGATTATGTAGGAGTTTCAAGTGAATATCTTGTGTTTTGATGCATTAAAAGACTTATATAAAGAAGAAATTGATTTCAAGGAGGCATATGAAGCATTTAAGAACCAATTAAATAAATATAGGACTCCATGGATGGATTACATGATATAAAAGGGATTATTATTTAAGGGTAGTCAGCTATGCATACCAAGAAGGTCAAGGAGAGAAAATCTACTAAAGAAGAAACATATTGGAAGTTTGGTACAAAATTTTGGATAAACAAAGACACTTGTTCAATTGAGTGCACACTATTATTAGACAATAATTAAATATTATGTGAATAGGTTTATATAAAGGTGTAGAATATGTTATCATCTTAAAGTACAAAGTCAAAATTTAGGCCTATATCAACCATTGCGTATTCCTAGTGGGCCATGGGTTTCATTGAGTATGGATTTCATACTTGGGTTAAAAAAAACACAAAAAGGTACTAACCCCATATTTTCTTTGGTTGATATATTTTATAAAATGACATGTTTAATAGCTTTCACAAAAATAATTGATGAAACTACCATTGTAAACTTGTTCTTTAATGTAGTGACATTGCATGGGATTTCTAGAAGCATTATGTCTGATAGGGATACAAAATTTGTTCACCATTTTTGGAGGATTATTTGAAAGAAGTTGGGGACCAATTTAAGATTCGTCTTAGTTTACCATCCTTAGAATGATGATCAAACATAAGTGGTCAAAAGGAGTCTTGGTAACATACTCAAGATTTTGGTAAGTGACCATTGTAAACAATGGGATCAAATACTAGCTCAAGAAGATTTTGCATATAATGATTTTAAAAATAAAATTATAGGTTATATCCCATTAAAAATTATATATGTAATCCATCCAATAGGAATTTATATGCTAAGAAACTTGGGCAAGTAGGAGAAAAAAAGTGTAGAAGTTGAGGCTTTTACTATAGATATGCAAGAGTTACATGAGTAGGTCAAATAATAACTAGAATTGAGTTAAATTAAGTATAACATAAGTGATTATATGAGAATAAAATATATTAATTTTGAGGTAGGTGATCTAGTACTTGTACATCTCAAGAAAGAAAGTTCCCTAAGGTGAAGACAACAAGTTAGTGATGAATAAAATTAGATCTTGTAAGGTCTTAATATTTTTTTTAATAATGTTTATGAATAATAGGTTCCATTTGAAATTTAAATATCACCCATATTTAATTTATCACACATTTATATTTTAAAGGAGATGATAACTAAAAAAATGCACCTGAAGACAAATATGATCAGACCATCAACTTAGAGCATTAGCTACCAAAGACACAACAAGATTAGATTGAATCCATTATAGAAAAGAAGGTGGTGAATAAGAGAAAAGATAAGGAATGATTTAATTAATTAATAAATTGAAATACCCATCCACTCAAGTATTTAACTTAGATGACACCTTTAGAGATAATCAAGCATGGCAACAATGTTGAAAAACTCATGAGCAGAAGTTCATGAAAAATTCTTTTGTTCCCTGGTAGTTTGATGCAAGTCCATGCTTGTAAATTGTTAAATTATGTTTTTTTTGGTACTATAAGGTGTAAAAGGTCATTAAAGATCAATAATAATCCTTTTTCAGTCTTCACTTATCATTTCTAGTTCTTTTGGTGGTGTTTCTAGGTTCTCGCTAGAAATTCAAAAAAATGAAAAGGTGTTAAGGATTTAAAAGGTTTTGGGCAGGTTGTAAAGGTCATAATTATTATTTACGGGGTATTTAAGGTTTAATAATATTTTATAAATGCATTTAAACCCTCAAATTGACTTAAACCTGACTAAAACCCAGTCAAGGTGAAAAGAATGTAGGATAATGGCTAAATTAAGTTTGTCTAGATGAGTCTTTAGGTGGTTGAGAAGTTTTTTTTGCATTAAAAAAAGAAATAAGTTTAATAATTGTATTAAAAAATTAAAATCCTTTAATAATAAATGATTATTTAATAAAATTATTAAAAAAGGATAAAGTCTGACGTTACAAGGTTTGGAGAGGTTATTGTTGGTGTGTGTAGTAGTCTGCAGAAGCTTGTGTAATAGTTTTGAAGATATATATAAAGAAAAGATTATTTAATTAAATGATATGATTTTATTTTTAATGATATAATAAATTTATATAATTTTTCTTTTTAATTTTTTAATCATACTTTACTCTATATTATGATGATGTTTATGAAGTTGCAGGACTGTAAAACATAAAACAAGGTTTATGTAACCAATAAAAGGATCTTAATTCACTTTTAAGATTTGTTCAAAGTATAAAATTATATGGAAGGATATATAATTTTTGGGAAGACCAAATATATGTGTTATACTAAAAAACATTCTCTATATTTAAAATTATTCATAATTGTATGCCCTTAGCCTCTATACAGGCTAGCTGAGGTTTTTGGAATAAAAACCACTATATATTAAAATTTAACCCTCTAAAATTGATTAAATTTGGTAGGATTGTGTATAATAATGTTTTTAAGTTTTTACATGTAGTTTTAGAGTGATTAGACATCATAAAATAAATTTATCTCAAAAACACAGTCTATAGGCCTAATTGTTAGGCCTAGAAACCCCTGTTTTGTGTTTTTTTGTAATTTTAAGGTTGGATAAAGGTCTAAATGGATATGCCAAGTTTTTATAAAATATAATGAATGCATTAAGAAATTTTAATGATTAACTAAGTTTTATTTGTACATTATAGTGTAAAAAGGAACAAAGAGACCTAGAAGAGAAGGTTATAAGCCTATAAGTCAAGTCAAACTATTGAAGGATATAATATCTTAAGGACTCCTTTACACTAGTATGCATAAGAATGGACATGGTAAACACTTTTAATTACTCATATACCCATGATATGACATCCTTGAAATACTTCAAGGCTTGAAAAAAGTATTATTTTTCCTTTTTGATACATGCCATGCCTAGAAGCACGTTCTTTTATTCATTTGCATTGCATATATTACAATGCTAGTGTAACATACATTTAACAAGGGCTGATTTATCTTTTTAACCCTAGTAATCCATGTAAAATATCATTCTAATGAGTCCATGCCCTTAGGTATACTATTTTTTTAGACTAATCACACCTTCTTCATTAGGTTTAAACTCCTCTTTGTCATCTTCATCTGTAATTTGAGTCTCAAACACAGACGTGTTGGTGATGACGTCGATGATATGATGATGATCATCAAATACCTAGAAGTTACTAATATTATTAGGAATATAAGGAGTAGAGACTAACTCGATGAATAACCTTCTCAACTTGAAGTTAGCTATAATTTCTAGGTTACTCATAGTTATTACCAATGCATCTATAATGCAATTTATTCTATGAGGCAATGTTTTAATGTTGAATGCATCTAAATCATCTATTAAGTTCTATGCCCAGATATGGTACCTAGATAAATGCTTATCATTACAAACATACTAGATTCTTATTTAATTAACCATTTCAGAGTCACCTAATACCTTGAAATTATTGGCTTTCTTCTTTAGTGCATAAGAGATTGTGAACTAGTGCCTAATTCTCAGCTATGTTGTTAGTAAAAGTAAATTGTAGGTGAAATGTGGATAATATGAATTTCATTGAGTATTGATGAGCTCTAAATTAACACCAAACCCACTCTTAGATTTAGACTCATCAAATTTTAGTATCTATAAGTGATTTTTAGTTATATACATCAAATTCAAGTGAGCATGTGTTACTAATATGTTTATTTATTCATTAATTTTCTCAATGCCCAGTGGGCACACACTTTTATTCTCAGTTGATAGAGACTTTCTAGTCATGTCCTTAATGGCTAAAGTGAGTATAGGGCTTCTAGAATAGTTTTTCCTTCATCACGGGAGTTTAAAAACTCATTATCTTTGATTGGATAACTCTCATTAAGTATGCCAATTTCCAACTCAACCATTCTTAGTGTTGAAAATAATTGTTGACAACCTTGTTTTACTATTGGATTAGCTAGTTTCATCTTATGGTACACTGTGGTAGCACTAGAAAATGAGGTTATATTAGGTACATATAGGAAATCATCCTCATCTAGTTGATCCAAATCTTTAGTTTATAAATTTTATTGTACAGATAACATCTTATGGAGAACTTATTTTAAGCTTGCACCTCTTTCTCAAGGGCATATACCCCAAGATTTGATTATTTGTACAAGATATCATTTTTTTTATACTCTATGATCATGTGAGAAATTTTTTGCTCATATTAAATTCTTATTTTACTGGGCATGACTCACCATGGGATCCACATATGATAGAATTCCATTGCCATGTAGTGTTTTAGACCAATCTTTGCTCAAAAGCATACCATAAACATCATGTATATCCACTACCTCAATGTTAATAAAATGTTGTACCCTATGATCGAAGGCTGGATGAATATGGATGTGATTCAACTCATTGATAAATTTAACATCTGATTTTTCCAACTAAAAAAATTTCCTATATGACTTCATAGGAGTCAAACCCAACTATTAGAAAGTTATGTAAGGCATCACGTTACTGGAAACACCTAAATCTACCAAATAATTATGCAATTTTTTACTAAGAATATATATTGTTAGGAAGAAAAGGAGAGTCTTAGTTTTATCTTTATAAATTACAATGTGAGCATCTTTTGTCTTGATGATTTCTTTCCCTTTAGGAGTGGATAACTCTTTCATTAACATGTCCTTTTGGTTGAAAATTTGGAACAATTCAAACATTGTGATATTGGCCTTAGTTTTCTTAGGGTCATCTACAATACTATATCCATGTTTGTTTGGTTCCATTAGTTTTTTAGCTAGTGTGGGGGTATTGTAATTCTTTAGTTGATAATATGTTTGGGTTCGTTTAGGTAGAAATAGGTTTTTTCTTGAGTTCTCATAAAGTAAAACTTGAGTGTTGTTTGGAGGAGTAGACTTAGTTAATGGAGTTTAAAATTTTCTCCTCAATTGGTATTTGTTTCCCTTTTGAAAGTTTATGAATACATGGACCTTTTATAAGTTTTCTTTAGGAACATTATCACTTTCAAATAGTAACTCGTAAGTCTCCAAGACTAGAGTTATACCAGGGTTTCCTTTGCCTTGGTTAGAGATATTATCAAGTGTAAGAACTAGCTTTAGGTTGTCCATCTCTTTTTGGAATATATTTGAGGCACAAATAAATTTAACACAATCAATCTTAGCATGATCAACCATATTGTGTATCCTACCCTAGGTGGAAAATTCAAAAATAGCCAAGTTCACTATATTGGAAACACTATTGTTACTATTTTGATTTTTTTGTGTAGTGGGATAGGCACACCTATGTTGTTTGTACTCGTATTTCATTGCCTATTGGTTTTATAGAATTAAAAATTTATGGTTGGTGGTGGGTTATTTACATATTTTTGGGTGTTTTTTGGTACTTGTATAAGTAAATTGACCATATCATTTGTCAAAATTTAAACCATTTAATGTAAATTGGCTACTTTAGGGTTCACACTAGCATTTTGTGAATTTATCAGTTATAGTAAGGTACTAATCATCGATGCCACAACATTTAAAAATGTAAAGACAATGGGGTGTGCTTGGTTATGAGAATTTTTAACAAGTGTCTAGATGTTTAAAAATGATAGGACATCTTGTTGATTTCCTGTAGAAGCAACATAACCACTAGTGTTGGGCATGGAATTAATGTTGTTATATGCTATGGGAATAAGTTGTTGATTGTTTGCCTATGTCATAAAATGGCTGAGTGGTACATAAGTCTAAGAGGTGTTGAATTATAGATTATATTTGGGATTTCATATAGGGCACCCAAGATTGGATTCAATAATGATGTGTTGTGTTGAAAGGCATGATTGATCATTGGGATTTGATTATAAGCACTTAATTGGCCCAATGCAGGTAGAGGACAAATTCCATAGCCTTGTGGAACCATCTATTAGTAAATTTTGATAAAATTATTTTAGGCTAAGGATAAGGAAAAGAGGGATATCGATGTTCTTATGAGGAACATAGAAGTCATTGAGTCTAAATGATCTACACCATAAGGCCTATGATTTAGTGTGTAAGGGACAACTGAGTTTTGTTGTGTAGAGTAAATGTGTGGAGAGTATTTAGAAAGAATAATCAAGCACACACTCAATAGGAAGAAGTCTTATATGTAGAAAATACAACTTTTATTCAAAAATGAAATAATAGTGAATACATAGTATAATGTCTATAATATATGTATACATAGTAGATGCACAAGGTAAGCTAACTATATTGAAAATGTGTAAATGGCATTGATCTAAATATGTTTTTAACTAGATGCATAAATTACATATGCAAAATTCATTATACAAAAGTAATGGTAATTTTTATATGGTTATCAATGATGATATTGGTTAAAAATCAGATGTATCAACTCTGTTAGTTGGTAATGAACATAATAGTCAATGTTTAGGATCTATCTAACTACTCCTAATCTTAAGATCCTTTTTTGGTACCAATGACTAGTTGGGTAATTGGAATTGGCCATGTGGTTGAGGCTTGATAACATGTGGTTGTGTTGTAGTGGGACCTAAATGAGAAAGCAAGTCTATGAACAAGTGCCAGTGAGGCAATCAAGATTGCAAGTTGTGTGGTGCGTAGTGAGGTAAGCAAGCTATGATATGAGTAGATAAATACATGAAATTCTATGAGTAGGCATGGGAATTATGCATAAGGTTGTCAAAAAACTTATTCAATAAGTGCACATGATTACATGAGAGGTGTGAGCTATGATTATTATAACAAACAAGGAGTGTGCTCAAATGTGTAGTGGTTGCATATGGATCATTTACCCTTTATTGAAGAGTAAAGGTATCCATTGTATTGGCTGATAATTGATGTAACTACAACTAAAGTTATTAATAAGTGTAACACTAATATTGATCAACATATTATCCAACCTTGACCACTCATAAGAGTTGATGTGTTCCATGGAAGGTGCACATGTTTATGACTTTGATGATTTGGTCCTTCTTTATGGGGCACAAGTGTTAAGGATTTAAATCAGAATGATGTTGTGTTATTGATGACTCAAAAATTAAAAGAGTATAACGATTGAGAAATTACACATTGAAGATTGGGTGAATGCCCAAGTACTAAGGTAAATTAAGAACAAATATGTTTTCACCAACTACATGAAAAATGGTGTAAGGACCATAATCCATAAGCTTGATCTTCTAGTGTGGACCTTTTAATCACTCCTTTTTAAAGTGCAACCAAACCTTATCACCAAATCATAATGCATGAGTTGTATGATGTGTATCATGGCACTCCTTACACTTTTATTAAGTATTAGAGAGGATTTACTAAACTTGATGATAAAAAAACTAGATGTGTCATATAAAATTCTTGGCTTTGTTCACTTCTCATTCTTTTATGCATGACTCAGTGCCAGTTGGTACATATTAGGATATGTCTAAAGGTGTTTAAGGTTAAAACCCAAGACATGTATGGAATGGACTATGACATATAGAGATATGAAGGGATCTATTGTAGGCATGTTCAATGTACAAGAGATTATCATCTTAAGTGTGAGCATGTTCACAATTGTACATTCATAGAAGATAAACAAGGTTATGATTGTCCACTTTGGTTTGCCCATATTTGTGGATGAAATGCTATTAACCAATCTAGCTATGCCCATCAAGTCCCATAATTCATGCCAAAAATGATGCAAAAAAAACTAATATTGATAAGAGATGATGGATGTTGGAAGCTTAAAATAAACCCAAACATGGTTGAAGAAATATTATGTAGTGCCAACTATATCCATGTATTTCTTACATATGACCATGATACCCATATTATAAAACTTATCAACTATAATGAACACAACGACATGTTGTCATTTTGTCACATGTAACCTAGTCATGAAATACATGTTGATAGATTCTCATGGTTTGGAAGGAACTGATAGAGGTGTGTAAAATCCCAACTTCCTATTTTTGGGCTTGGTGATACAACAGAGAATACAAGACATGATGTGGCATTATACATCTATGTGCTTGTGTATCTATTAGAAGTGAAACCTACAATGAGACTAGAATATTTATCACACTGAAGTATCCTAAAGTCTTATCATAGTGTACCTCTTAGATGAGTTGTTGGAAAAGTGTGCCCTTAGGAACATATAGATGTATAAGCTTGAAGATAAGATGGTTATATGAGCATAACTCTTGCACTTATTTACCTTGAACTAGGTTGGTGTAAGTTATTGTTAATTCTTGGTTAGTTGAATAGAGGGATACCTAGTCTAAGAGGTTGTGTCCACATGCTTCCAACACCATGATAAGCATGTGAACCCATGGTTAGTTAAGGTAATCTATTGCCTTGTTATCTTTCCCTTTCTTGTTCTTGATCATGAGAAATAAATGCTGTAATTAAGTCATCTATTTCATGTGTTATGTATTCTCTAGCTTGTTTTGCATGTATAAGAACTAAAGTGGCTTATGGTTTGAATGAAAATTTGTCTCCTTCTATAGAATGTAGTTTTTCCATTATTTGATTACTTTTAGAATAGTGTAAAGTTATTTATCAAAGGTGGTGTAACTTTGGACTATGTCATTGAATATCTCTAAGTGATATGAAACTGAATGCCTGTGCTACATGATCACTATACCGAGTGTGTAGTTAGATGAATCAATGTGAATTTAAAAGGAATATGCAATGTTGGGAATCATGAGAACATGCATTATGTAAAGGAATTGATTGAGTAACTCAAAAGTGTGATTTTTTGCATGAGTCAGATCAAACTTGGCTTTTGTATATGTTATTTGGTTGAGATTCCAAAAATATGCAAGAAACCAAGTATGAACCTGTGGTATAAGTTAATAAGTCCAAGAAAACTCTTTAATTCTATGAGATTGTGTGCAGTAGGCCAATATTGGATTAATTTTATCTTTAATAGGTATGTGTAGATGGTGATGTGATCGATAATTTATCCCAGGTACTAGATATGCATAATGCCAAACATACACTTTACTAAGTTGGCTTACAACTTATGTTAACATAAGGTGTCAAAGATATACCAGATGTTATATAGATACTCCTACCAAGTCTTAATGAAAATGAAAATGTTATCCAAGTATATAATGATGAAAGAGTTGAGAAAAGGCCTGAGTAGATTATCCATCAAGTGCATGAATGTGGCTGGTACATTGGTTAAGTTGAAAACATGAATAACCATTTGTATAATCCTTCCTTTGTCTTGAATGCTATTTTATAGATGTCTTTAAGATATATTGGGACCTAATGATAACCTGACATGAAGTTGACCTTGGTGAAGTATTGATTAGCTTAGAGATAGTCTAGAAGGTCATCAATACATGTCAATGGATACCAATTCTTCATTGTTATCTTTTTGAGTGTACAATAGTCTATACAGAGTCACAATAACCCATCCTTATTAGGTGTGAGGACTATCTGACTCTCACAAGGTGAAGATCTAGTATTGATCTTGCTCTAATCAAGGAGCTCTTGTATCTGGGACCATATTTTGTCATCTCGTAAACTGAACTATGATATAGGGGATATTCAAAAGAGAGTATTTAGGGACTAAATCAATGTCATGTTTTACTATATATTATATTTCAAGGCCTTTAGGTTCTATGAAGACTTCAATTTACTACTTCAGTAACTTTTCAAAAATTTTCTACTATAATTTTGTGTGGGTGTTACGTACTACTAGTGTGTGCTTTATATATTACATAGGTATGTCAATGTGAACCATGAGTAACTTGAACTTCTATGCATGCAAGATAATTTTACAACATTGTTTGGTAGAGACCAAGGTTACTTTAGTGGTGGGATTTGACTCAAATAGATGGTAGAAGAAATATTATGCATGGATAGTCCAACATTGTGGCTTGGCTTGATATGTAGCTTCATAGTTGAATAGATATGATTTTCCTAGAAAAATGTCATAGACCTCTATAGGTGCAATGTCACAAGTGATGATATCCTCCATAGACTTGAATTTGTACTAAAAAACACACTATCACTAGACATATATATCTTTTAGCTATTACATCCACCTGAGAAAATATGGCTTAGGGTGTGTAATAGTGGTAATAGCAAGATGTTAAGCTATTATTTATGAAATGATCTTATTTTTAATTCCACCATTGATGATGAAGTGGATAGGCTTACATTTCACCTATAACTTGGTGTGGAAGAGATGTTTAAACTCTTTAAAGATGTTGATCTTAGTGGTGATGGTACTTGGATAAGAGGCATTTAGATCAATGTTATCTATCTATGTGGGTCCTAATATAGACTGCACAAGAAAGGAATACTACACATCAAATTCATAGTCATTATGGGTGGATGAGAGATGGTGATGGCACCACTTATCACCAAAATTCTTCTTTCTTTTATTTGGAGTATAAGGAGCATGAGCCTTCAAATGTTATGCAGTATTTTAAGGTTAATGTGTTTATCAAGAAGAGTAATGTTTCTATGCAAGGGAATGAGATGTGGGTTTGTTTGTGGGCTAAGCCTTATGAATTGCATTAGATAGAGATGTGTTACACTACTTCATATTTTCCATGGATTCAATCTCAGTGGCATTATGATATGATTTACATAAAGTGTCAAGATTAAAGAACTATAGATTTAAGATGAGAGTCTGCTAGTGTACTTCAACACCCTATGTTGTTCACTCAAGTTATCTTATAGGTGCATAGAGAAGACATGGAATATGTTGGTGCAATATTCCATAGACTGATCCTTGCATTGGTATAGTTGTTGGAACTTGATGTATTCATATTTAAAGTGTTGGATAGGGTATTATTCTTCCTTGAATGCATTGATAAAAGTCTTTCATTATTTGATTGGAGTGCACTCCTGCACATGCTACACATTGAAGTTCTACTACTAGTTAACAACCAAAATGTATAGCTTCAATATTGTGAAGGTGATCTTGTCATCATCAGTGAAACAATTGATTCATAAGTATGTCTTGAGTTGTTGAATATAGGCATATGATGCTTTGGTGTTGATCTTGCCTTTGAACTGAGGGATGTCAAGATTGAGTTTTACTTTAAAGGGGGTTTGTTGTTGAAATCATTATGGAGCGTACTATTGAGATGAAGAGGTAGGAATTAAGTTGAGATGTATCATGAACTCATAAAATTGATCAAAAATATCTATGCGATGTGTTTTTAGTGCATTGATGATAAGCCTTTGAATTTATAGGGATATCTCAAGTTGATTTTGGGTGTCAACCATCTTACTTTTGTTATGATGTTCTAGTGGACTATTTTAAATAAAAAAAACTGATAAAACTTTTCTCTCTCATTACACTCATGTGGTTATAGGCATAGAAAGGATAAGAGGGTGAAGATATTTATACAAATCTACTGACGAAGATTACTAGCCTTAATACCGATGATCCACACCATGGGGCCCAAAATTGAGTGTGTGGGGGAAAATTGAGTTTGGGTAATGCAGAGTGAATGTGTAGAGAGTATTCAAATAGAATATTCAAACACACATTCAATGGAGTAGAAGTCTTATTTTTAGGAAATGAAACTTTTATTCATAAATGAAAGAATAGGG
Source organism: Torreya grandis (assembly GCA_037957365.1). NCBI lineage: Eukaryota > Viridiplantae > Streptophyta > Pinopsida > Cupressales > Taxaceae > Torreya > Torreya grandis. The sequence continues at coordinate 287,426 of JARHVA010003701.1, read as the reverse complement.
AATATATAGTACAATGTATATAGTGCATGTGTACCAATTAGATGTGTAAATTAGGTTGATTATGTAAATGGCATTGATGAATGTGTGCTTTTAACCAAATGCATACATTACATATATAACATGTATAATAAAATATCAATGATAACTTTTGTGTGGTTACCAATGATGATGTTGGAAGTACATCATATGTGTTAGATGTGTTAGTTGGTAATAGACATAATAGTTAATGTCCAAGCTATTTCTAACTACTCCCAATCCTAAGATACTCTTTTGGTGGCAACAACTAGTTAGGAAATTTAAATTAGCCACATAGTCAGGTCTTGATGACACATGGTCATGTTGGAGTGGGGCCCAAATGATCAAGAAAGTATACAAACAAGTGCCATTAGGTAAGAAATATTATGAGATGTGTGTCTCATAGTGAGGTTTGCAAGCTATAATATCAAGATATCAATGTAAAAAAGTCTATGAGCAAGCACATGACTTATTCATAAGGTTTTCAACAAATTTATTGTATGCAATCAGAAATGCATCATGTCTATAAATTAATCCTGGCTTAGAGATGCTATAACATACTTATATTTTCGATTGGGAATACATTTGTTAAGCGAGAGCATGACCAAGATGGAGATCTTCTAGACTTGATTAGGGGATCACTTATCACAATACATGATTCTAAGGAGGGTTATAAAGCCTCCAGACTAACACAATCATGAAATAACCCAAAGGGGGTTCTAGGTTTTATTTTTCACTTATGTCTAATAACAAGAGAGTAAATCTAATCTAGTGCTCACCAAAGCTTATGACACAAAGTGGGTGGTTAGAAACAAAACAAACTAAACTAAATATTCATAGAATCCATATACTCATGTCAATTTATACATAATCCTAATGCATGGAATAAAAGCACAATTATATTATCTATCTACTCTTACAAAGGAGAAATAAAGTTAAGAATACTTACCTTTGAAGACAAACCCATCGAGCTTCAATCTCTCCCTTGGCCAAAGTGCTTTGAAAGAGATTGTTTTTGTATGTAAAGATAACAAATACAAATCAACTCTAGGATACACAACCTATCTATACATCCAAAAGACTTTTCCACAAGACAAGATCCGTATCTCCAAAGAAAGTATGGAATCTTAAGCTTTATTCCTCAAGTAAAATGGTCAATAAGCAGATGTTCATTCGGACTTATTCTTCTTCACTTCTCTATATCAAATGGTTGGAATTTAAATTGTATATATAAGTAGATCTTACCCTAAATCCTTTTGAATATGTCAGCTATATGGGGTCGACCCAGTCAGCCCTGTATGTTTTTGGGAGATAATTCACTAGGTCCTGAGCTATGTTGGCCAAAGGGCTAACAAAATATAAATTGAAAAGACCCCAAAAATTTATAGGGTCAACCTAGTCGACCCTATATAGTAATTAAAGGATGAAAACTATGTTGGGTTGACCTAGTCAACCAAGTACAACCAACTATCAAAAGGGGGATTAGGTAAGGAATAAAAGGATGATGATGTGATAAATGATTGGAATGGGTACAAATGAGAAGAATAAACTTTGGGTAACTGGTTTTAGGAGACAAGTGTCTAGATGAAAAGTGACAAAATGGAAAATAATATTATAAAGAACCAATGGTCTGCCCACCCCTTTCTTGGTATATCCCTTAAAGAATTGATGGCATGATTATACTTTTACATTTACATTCCCAATGCCATTCTCAAAATATTAAACTTATTCAATGTATTCAATTAGGCCTCTAAGAAAATTCCTCAATTTGATTAATTCATAGATTGGTCATATAAAGATTAATGCGACTGTTCATTCTCAAGGCTCAATAACCTCAAAGCTTCTTTATTACTTCATATACATATCCACATAACATATTTGTTTATAAACATTTAATTCATCAAAATCTATAACTTGAGTTACCACAATCATCATCTATCATACAAGTCTAATTTATCTTATTCAATTTGAATCTCTTTTATTTATTAGTCTTTCACAAAACCTCATTTCAATACATACCTTAAATGTTCTGCACTATTGTTCTTGTGGGTTTTCATTCATTACAATTTCTATCTAGCCACCTTTTCTATTATAAAAAATCTATTCAAATAGCCTCCTTTAATTCATTTATCTTTGATCTTGCCACAATTTATTCATACTATATGAATATTCATCTCCATACCCATTTATATATTGTACTTTGTTAAATTGGTTCTAAGACAATTATTTGTGGCTCACCAAACATGGATATTAATGGTGATTTAGTACTACATATCTGCTTAACCATGATTCATTTATTTCCTAATTTCCAAATCTACGCTTGAAATCTCTATTTGATTTTCTCTAACCTCTTTTTATAATCCTTTTTATTTATCTAAATAATCTAAAAATATTGACTTTCTTGAATATTATTGTCCTAGTTTCTAACATAGTCATGTATATTATGCATTTGGAAATGTTTAATAGGATGAAAACACATATACCATGTCGAAAAGACTCTCTAATAATTACAATCCAATTCTTAGACTTTTTTTAAATGTATAAATGCAATGGTATGAATATATAAACTTTTCACAGTCGATTTGAAAACTTGGGACTCTTTTAAATGATTAACAACTTCCCACACAACTAAAATACAATACACAAATTTCTCTAAAGGTTCCTCTAGCTTGGCTCAAATATAATAAAAAATGATCTATCAACTTTTAATAGAATCGCCATGTGTGATTTAATAGAGATTTCATTATTCAGATTGAAATTAGAATGTTTCTTATTTACTGTCTATTTTTAAACTTAACATAGACCTATGAAACCCAATAGCTTGTAAAATTTGAGAACTTCTTGTGTTTTATTTCACTTTACATAGAGATAAATACTCATCCATCTCCCTCTTGATTCTACATACAAAACATGTAAATTCTCTTCTCAAATCAAAGCTCATTTTTTTCCACAGGGGTCCCTTTTAGGTTTAAACTACCTGTATGACAATCTTGACTTGGTTTTAAAAGAACAAATACCATTGCATGATGCAAATCTAAGTAAATTTTACAAACATCACATATTCAAAAATAGAATGACTCCATCGACCTCCACAAATATTTCATTATCCATACAAACTTATAGATGAGTATAATCAACAAACAATGAATATAAGATCTTTATGGGTTCTATCAGACTTAGTGCCAAGACTCTGAACAAACTGGTCTAAAGTCATTTGGATCAATATTTCATAGCTTCTAAGAAATTCAAATATCATGCTAGCCAAAACATATAACTAAATTATAAACCCACATAAATAAACACCCATATAGACTTAACATAGAGATTTTTTCACTCTAATCTTCTTTTGATCTATATAATCTTCATACAATCAATCCAAAGTATTCACAATGATCAAATATGATTTTATATAGTTAAAAAATGCATACACAATACTTAAGATTTGGTAGGATCTTAATAATCACTAATTATTAAAGACTTATTTATTTGTATTAATCTTTGGTATTCCTTTGTATAGACCTAAAGGTCTATTTTAAACTTATTATCTACAATCTCCTTCCACTAATTGCTTTATACTAGTATTATTATACTAACTACATGCTAAGAACCATATCTCTAAAGAAACTTTAGTGAGATCTTAAAATAAGACCAAGATTCTTTCCCCCATCTTTTCCACTTAGCAAACTTGCCTTATTTGTCTCGCCTCCAATATAACATAGGTGTCTATAGAGTTATTAAGATAGAATTACATTACTTTAAGAGGTAAAACATATCTATAATAATGTAATAAAATATTAAGACCCTTACTAAAGTGTCTGAGCTCTTTACAAGAGGAATTATTTAGCTAAAATTAACCCTTATATACAAAATTTACATAGATGAGATGATGCTCCTGGATCAAACTCCCTAACTATAAATTTTTTCCATGATCTCTTGCTCATGTGTGATTTTTTTTGCTTCTACGAATGGAGTTATTTGTCTTCATCTTCACCAACTAACTTATCATATAGGTTCATATGCTCAATAACACCATAATTTATTCCTTCCTTGGACATCTCCTTCATTAGCATACCTGCACATCACACAAACTCATTAGCAAAAACATTGGCTTTCTCAAGCCATCCTTTCTTCTACCATTGGATGCCTCTCTTTTCAACATTATTTTGATTGGTATATATTCTCTTGGATCCCATGGTTTACTTGTTTGGTGTAGACCTTCTTCAATCAAGTGGTTTACTTCATTAACTTACATATGGTTCTCCTGCAAGGCCTTACCTGCCATAAACTCATCCTTGTATGCCCACACATTTGAATCACATTTTTTCTTTCCTTTGAATTCTTCCCTCATGATTATAATTTGCATTTTATTTTCCTACTACTTGCCCTTATAGAAAATAATGAAAATGTATTTTAACTTCCATAATTTAAACAAAACTTGATCCCTATTCTGATGCTTTCCCCAATCATGTAGACAATCCAGTATCCATCTAATTCCAATTAAAAAATTACCTAAATCTCTCAATGCTTGCATTTTCATATATACATTCAACAAGTTCAACCAAAATTTCAAATGATAATTTAACCATTTAAAAACATTATTTTCCTGTTTCTTCCACTGCTTCCATTGCACAAGTATTTCATGAAATTTGTCTATATATAACTTTTATTGACCTCCTCCACACATATATTTCATTAGTTCTTCATTATATTCAACTTTCATTTATGTTTCTACTTTTATCCCTCTTTTGTCAAAATCCATCAACACTCTATTTTTCATTAATACATCTGCTATAAGGTCATTACTGTTTCTTTTTATCTTAAAAAATACTTGTTCATATTCACATATTCCATCAATAGAATTTTCCACACATTTTTTATTAATTTGTGATGACCAAAAATACCATGTCAAAATATATAACAACTTTACCAAATGATGAAAAAAATACCTTGTTTCATCCTCTTGGAATTATCTCCTTGCAACTCCCTATTTTGCATTTCTTTCTCTCCTGACTTCAAGCTATTATCTTCACCAAATTGTGGACTAAATTTTTCATCCATAACATTTATTTCTTTTTCTTATTTAGGGCTGATTGCATTCATCCATTCTTCATACATTTTTTTAAATATATGCTAAGAATGCATCTATCACTTCTTCATCCTCACTTGAACTTCTCATAACAAGAACTTTTTTGATATCTTCCTCTTGTTCTTATTGCTACATATTTAAAGATAACAACTCAAGATTATTTAAAATTCCTTAAAAAATAATTGCTTCATCTTGGTTACTATTCTTTTCTTTCTCTTTTGTACCTAAAAACATACATTCACACAAAAAATCATAACTAAAAATTTAAGGCTTGATTGCCTCTCTTCTACCTTCCTTCTTAGACTTAGTCTCCAACACCTTTATCTATTTTCTTAGATTCTTGATCATCTCCTATTGTCCCCTTCTTTCCACAAGTTGCTTTACTATCCATCTTGCCTATTTATTTATTTCTAGTGTTAATTTCTCTCTTTCATTCTCTTGCAGGTACTCCATAATGAGTTTTATCTTCTCAATTCTCTCTATTATCTCTTGTATTTCACTTTTATTAATCAATCCTCCCTTCATTGGGGTAGTCTTCTTATTATTATTTTGTTTCTTTCTTGGAATTTCTTTCATATTTCTCTATATTTTTCTCATTGTAACTTCTTTTGCAACCAATTCTTTTGTCTCTTAACAAAATTTTCCAAGCCTCATGCAGATCTATTTCACTCTAGTCTTTTGACTTTCCTATCCAAGTTTTTTCTCTTAGATCTTCACTTTGAGAAACTACTGTGCTCTTCACCACTTGAGGTTCTTTGAGCTCTTATTTCTACTTAAGCCTTCCCTAGCTTATTGTTTTCTCTTAAGCCTTAATGGCTCACAACTGCTAAAACCACCTTCTTCACAACTACCTATAAGACCTTCTAAGACTACAACTTGTAAATTTTCACAAAATAAAATTCATGCCAGCTTCAATACTTCTTAGGCTTCTTTCACAACATACCTTATCTCGACAAGTTTATGGTTGTGCTTTGATACGAAAATTGATGGCATGATTATACTTTTACATTTACATTCCCAATGTAATGCTCAAAATATTAAAATTTTTCAATGTATTCAATTAGGCCTATAATAAAATTCCTCAATTTTATTAATTCATAGATTGGTGATATAGAGACCAGTGAGACTATTCATTCTCAAGGCTCAATAACCTCAAAGCTTCTTTATTACTTCATACACATATCCACACAACATATTTGTTTATAAACATTTAATTCATCAAAATCTATAACTTGAGTTACCACAATCATCCTTTATCATACAATTTTGATTTATCTTACTCAATTTGAATCTCTTTTCTTTATTGGTCTTTCATAAAACCTCATTTAAATACATACCTTAAATGTTCTACATTGTTGTTATTTTGGGTTTTCATTCATTACAATTTCTATCTGGCCACCTTTTCCACATAAAAAATCTATTCAAATAACCTCCTTTTATTCATTTATCTTTGATCTTTCCACCATTCATTCATACTCTATGAATATTCATCACCATGACCAACTATATATTACACTTTGTTAAATTGGTTCTAAGCCAATTCTTTATGGCTCGTTAAACATGGATCTAATGGTGATTTAGTACTATAGATCTACTTAACCATGATTCATTTATTTCATAATTTCCAAATCTATGCTTGAAATCTCTGTTGGATTTGCTCTAACCTCTTTTTATAATCCTTTTGTTTAATCTAAATAATCTAAAAATCTCAACTTTCTTGAATATTTTTGCCTTAGTTTCTAACACAATAATGTATATTATGCATTTGAAAATGTTGTATAGGATAAAAACACATTACCATGTTGAAAATAATATCTAATAATTATAATCCAATTCTCAAACATTTTTTTTGAATGTATAAATTCAATGGTATCAATATATCAACTTTGCACAATCAATCTGAAAACCTGAGAGACTTTTAAATGATTAACAATTTCCCACACAACTTAAAGATAATACATAACTTTCTCTAAAGGTTCCATTAGCTTGGCTTAAACATAATAAAAATAATCTATCAACTTTTACCAGAATCACCACGTGTGATTTAATAGAGATTTCATTATTGAGACTAAAATTAGAATGTTCCTTGTTTACTATCTATTTTTAAACTTAACACAAACTTATGAAACCCGACATCTTGTTATCAATGGATTGTAAAGTTTGAGGACTTCTTAAGTTTTATTTCACTTTACATAGAGATGAAGACTCATCCATCTCCCTCTTAATTTTGCATACAAAACATGTAAATTCTCTTCTCAAATCAAAGGTCAACTTTTTCCACATGGGTCCCTTTTAAGTTTAAGCTTCTTGTATGACAATCCCAGATTGGTTTCAAAATAAAAAATACCACTGTACAATGAAGATATGAGTAAATTTTACCAACATCAAATATTCAAAAATAGAATGACTCCATCGACCTCCATGGATATTTCATTATCCATACAAACTTATAGATGAGTATAATCAACAAATAATGAATATAATATTTTTATGGGTTCTATCAGACTTAGTGCCAAGACTATGGACAAACTAGTATAAAATAATTTGGATCAATATTCATAGATTTTAAGTAATTTAAATACCATGCCAGCCAAAACATATAATTTAATTATAAACCCACATAAATAAACACCCATGCATACTTAACATAGAGATTTTATCACTCTAATCTTCTTCTAATTTGTATAATATTCATCCAATCAATGTATAATATTCACAATGATCAAATAAGATTTTATTTAGTTAGAAAACGCATATCAAGACTTAAGATTTGGTAGGATCTTAACAATCACTAATGATTAATGACTTCTTTCTTTGCATTAATCTCTGATATTCCTCTGTATAAAGCTAAAGGTCTATTGTTAACTTATTATCTACAATATCCTTCTACTAATTGCTTTATACTGGTATTATTCTCGTAACTACATGCTACGAACCATATATCTAAAGCAACTTTAGTGAGATCTTAAAATAATACCAAGATTGTTTCCCCCATCTTCTCTACTTAACAAAATTGCCTTATTTGTCTCTCTTCCAATGTAGCATAGGTGTCTATAGAGTTTTTAAGATAGAATTATATTAATTTAAGAGGTAAAACATATCTACAATAAGGTAATAAACTATTAAGACCCTTATTAAAGTGTCCAAGCTCTTTACAAGAGGACTTATTTAGCTAAAATTGACCCTTATATATAAAATTAACATAGATGAGATGATGCTCCTACATCAGGCATGCACTCAGAGAGATTGAGACTCGATAGGTTATTTTAAGATACAAATTTTTATTAATCAATAAAAGTTTGAAAATATTATCTATATACATATGCCCCACTTAAATCTCATCACGTGTCACGTAAGTGTAACATGGGATGGTGCTTCAAGAATAGAACATGATAACACATAATACTGAAGATAAGTAAAGTACATTAAATAGTAAATAAGATAAAGGAAAGGACATAATTTAAAAAATCATTCCTTTACTTACGTTAGTGTTGTAGATAAATAAGTAGATTGTAAGCAAAAGTGAAGGCATCTAATATGAATAACACTAGGTAAACTTGTAGAAGTTAGTGCAAAAAATAGCCAAAAATCAAAATTTTTAGAATATAGGCCTATGATAGTGGAAAAAGGAGTTAAGGCAAAGATATGATGGTATTAGAAAAAATTGGCAAATTAGAATTTTTATGACAAGGATATAATATTGGAGGAAAATATATGTAAAAATGATGGCAAATGAATGACAAATAATGACAAATGAATGAAAAATGATTGTAGAACATAGTAAATCACATTGGAAATGATGGAAAACATAAATGGTAAAAGGGAATGTAGAACATATTAAATCATGTTGGGAAACATGTAAATCATGAATGACAAATTAAATATCAATGCAAGAAAACTTGAACAAATATATGTAAGAAAGTGAAAAGTAAACTCATGTTTTGAGTGATGTTTATTTTGGGGTGGTATGTTTTGTAAATGGGTTTAATACTGTATGGATGTATTGGGTTTGCTAATTTGGTTTCTCGAGGGTGGGATTCTAAACCACAATACTTTCCCATTATGGGAGAATTTTTTAAGAATATCCCTCGATGGTCTATTTTCCTTTAATGTTTTTGGGCCTATTTATATTCTGTAATAGTTTTGTTTTATGTTATATTTGAGTTGGGACCCTAATTGAACCCCCTTTTCTTGCCTTATAAAAAAAAAATAGGAAAAAGGAAAAACATGAAAAATGGAAAATGAAATGTAATTGAAGATGTGAGACAAACATGAAGAAGGCATACATAAATAAAAACATGTAATAATGTTAAATTTCATATGTAAGATAAGTGAAAAAATCAAATAAGAACATGGTGGAGAAATAAAAACCAGAAAGCTACTAAAGGATGAAAAACTCAAACATAGTGCTTATTCTAAGATGTAATGCAAGAAAACACAACCCCCTAATGAGATGATTAGTATGACAATGAGATGGTGTGGAAATAAATGGTGTAAGGTTGTAATACATAGTTATTCAAATATGCTATTTTTCTCTAACGATAGATAAAACTAAACAAAGTAATGGTAGCATGTTTTTAAGAGGTGAAGAATAAGGAAGCAAAGAAGAGGGAAAACAAATTTAGAATCATAATTTGCCTATTAAAGGGAGAAATTAAATGAGTGGAGGGGATAATAAAGGAAAATACAAGGTAGAGAAACTCTTTATTAAAGTCAAGACACTCAAATTAGGTTTGTCAAAACAAGAGGACTTTTGACCTTAAGGACTCTGAAGAACTTCTCTTAACCACACAAGTCTTGGGTTAGAAAATGAAGTATATAGATCATCCCATGAAGGATATATACATGAAAATTAAAATTTACCAAACTCCCCACAATGTGTTCCAAATTCCTCAAGACCACTTACAGAACCGTCAACCTACGGTGAAGATCAATAACTTATATGAGAAAGTAGGTAGCACCATAGAGTATTTTGATATTCCAATCTACTGGCCTACTACACCCCAATGGACCTCAGCTCTATGTGAGGACAACTATGGAATTTGATCTTCTATTTGAGATAGGACATGTGCTTATAATCACATCTTTTGGTGATTTTAACTTTTAATATTTGTATGTTACCTTTTTTATATCATTGCCTTTTGTTTCAATGATTTGGATTTTAAATTTCTTGATGGATTTTTTTATTCCTCCTCCATATGGATTTGGAAAAACCAACATGGGTGGTAAAGCTGAATTTCATTTGAATACTTGGGACTTGGTTTCTAAGAGAGAGAACTTCAAAGAGCATGGGGTCTAAGAGTCTCATAAATCTAGGTAAAATAAAAATGTTATCTTGAATTCAATCTTGTTTTATTTAATGTGGAGTGAAAGGAAAGGGGAAATCAAGAGGAATGACACATGAAACAAATTTGAATTAGTTTAATTTGAAAAAATGTGACAAAGGGTAACTAGGGATATAATGATAGTAAAGTGTGATTCCTTAGCATAAGAATAAGGGAAATGGAGGAAAACATGCTAACATAGATTGTCGTGCAAATATCATCTTATCAAAAGAAACAAAAGCTAAAATTGAGAACAAGAATCAAAAACATATTCTAGAAAAGGAATGATAGAATGGTAATTTTATGAGGAAGGCTAGGTCCTATCCATGATATTACACTATAAATCAAAAGAGATAAACCCACAAGGGTGTCAAAAAGTAAAATGTGAAATAATTAAATGAGAAAAGAAGCAAAGGTGGTAGTTTTTTGAGGAGAGCTAGGTCCTATCCATGGTCTTATACTACAAATTCATAAAAGAGAAACCCATGGGGGTGAATTATAAATAAGGGAAAAAATAATCATAAAGCTACTAAGGCAAAGAATAACATAAAAAGATTAAAAAAATTTATGAGGATAAAAATGAAAGAAAATGGTAGATGTAATGTGTAATAAAACCAAATAAAAATGTAAAAGAAGAAAATAATAGTTATAAAGAAAAATTAAAAGAAATAAAGTGTACAAAAACAAATAAACATGAGACAAAAATAAGAAGTAAGATCTATGCTAACATCTATATCAAATATGAGCATGTGAAATACAAATCTATAAGTCTCAGAAGGTGTCTTGAAGATGAATTTGTTTTTTATTATGGATTGTTTGTTATTATGGATTTTAGAATAAGAGTGGGCATCATAAGATTCCTCAGTGGGTATGTGGATATAGGGATGGGCATCGTAAGATGCCCCAAAGTCTAAAGGGACATGTGGATGGGCATTAAAAGATTCCCCAACATGTGAGTTGGAGAGAGGTAATATTAAACTATTAGAATGATTTGGATTGGGTTGGTAGGTGTATTTGGAGATAGGTAAATATGTTGGTTTGTTAGATTTTAGGGATGTTTAATGTGACATATTATTTTTATGAGAGGTATGAAGAGGTAAAGGAGGACCATGTATGATATGTTTTGGAGTAGGCATTTGAACTAGGTACTCTTTTGGTTCATGTGACCTAAGAGTTTGAGGTTCACTGTATGCCACAATATGTTTAAAGTTGTTCATGTGAGATATCCTTTCCTTATTGGTATAAGAATAAAGATCAATTATGGTTTGAAAAAAATTAGTAGATGAGGGGTGGGTATGGGATGATTGTTATTGATCATTAGGTAGTTGATTTTGATGTGATTGTGGTTCTTGAGATTGAATTTGATAAGCTTAAAGATAGTCTTGATAACATTGTTTTATTAGAGTATCAAGATTGAAATGTGGACCAAGCAAGGAAGAAGGTATAAATCAGTGAATATCATGACACGACTCATGAGAGTGACCTATAGTAGCATGCCACCAATAAAATACATCAGGATTGTACCATTTTGGAGGAGGTTTGGAAAGATCAAATCTCATGGGTTTAGAGGGTGGAAATTTCTTCTTGAGTTGTTCTAGACTCAAGGGAGAGTGGTTTGGGTTAAAATGGGTTGAATTGGATGCTCAATTTTGAATTTAGGGAGGCTTGGATGAATCAATATTATGATAAAATGATTGGAAAGGTTCTTTAGTAGATGTTTAAGGTGGTTCAAATTGAGTCATAAGAATATATTGCCTTTTTGATTGGTCTAAGGCTTCTTCTAAAGTTTCAGGGGAATAGATTCAAACTTTGTATTAAAGGGGAGGTTTAAGAGTAGTGACAAATAGTTTTAAAAGAGTGTCATCATTCATGTTATGATCTAATTTATGAGAAAGAGACTTCCATTGTTTGATTAAAGTATGAGAAAATTCATTAGGAAGTTACTTGGCATTGATCAAATGGCTAAGGTAATTTTCAAGAAGGTCATCATGTTGGAATTAATTCACTAGAACATTGACTAAATCCTCTAGTTGTGAGATGGAATATCTAGGAATTTGGTTGTACCATTAAAGTGCATCACTAACAAAGGTTTTGGCTAGGAGCTTGGTGGTAGCAAAGGTATTAGTTTGAACCCATTCCTTATAAAGATTACCAAAAAAATTAATAAAGATAGTAGGGTCTTTAATCCCATTATATGTGATAGTTGGAGAAATATTTTCAATATATATTGATTCAATGAATTGGGTTAAAGGTTCATTTCCAAGATGTTGAAGCATTTTGTTATTTATTGGAGGTTGAGGGATGATATTCAAATTAGCATCTCTAAGAGGAGGAGGGACAAATTTTTGATTTGGTTCAGACATGATGACTTGAGGTAGTTGACTAATCATGTTTAATAAATTTTGTTTCATGTTCATCATTTGAGATTGACTGGTTATTTTCATGATGTTCATTTGTTGAACTATGTGTACAAGAAGTTGAGTTGTATCAATAGGTGGATTAAAAGGTGGGGTATTAGTGTTGATAGGAAGATGAATATTAGTGTTGGTGGGAGGAGGATTATTTATAGGTGGAGGATTCCCAACATTGGTACTGGGAGGAGTATTAGGATGAATGAAACTATATTACATGGTTAGTGGTTGGTTTTAGTTTAGGATAAGAGGAAGGAAAAAAGTGGATAGTTTCATATGAAGTAATAAAATAAGTGAGGTTATTATTCAAATATTTTATTATGAAATGTTATTGAATAAGAGAAGGATGAAAAGATGTCATCATCATGAGATACAACTAGATAACCACATAAGGAAAGAGGTGTAAAAAAGAACAAAGAGATAAGAAGTGCCAAAAATAGTACAGTTGATTGGGTCGACCTTACACAAAAAATTGGACCTGAAAGTTATACAAGGTTGACTAGGTTGACTTAGTACAATGAAAAAGGCTAGAAAAAGTAACTAGGGTCTAAAAATAGCATAGGGTCGACTGAGATGATCTAGTATAGTGAACAAAGGTTAGAAAAATGTATAGGGTCGACTAGGCCGACCTAGTATAATAGTCAGGGAAAATTAGAAAACCTATAACAAATTATGAATTGAAAAAAGATAATTTTTGAAAATAATTTGAAAACTAAGAACTAAAGGGAAATGAAAAATCAATTGGATTAACACTGGCCTATCCAATTGAGGCACATAACACAAAACCTTATACCAATATTGGCTAATGCAAGTTTTTACAATACAAAATATAAATGAGCAAAGAGAAAATAGTCAACTTAGAAAGTAAATAACTAGATAAATGGTCAACCTAAATATTTATAAGATTATTAGGATATATTTTTAAATGTGATGGGAAGTTGGCTATAAGTAAGGAACTAGAAAGCAATCTAAAGATAGTTTCAGGTAGTTTGGGTTGAAAGGGATCTATACTGGTAATGATACATGCTTATTATTGGGGCCCACCCCCTCACTTCACACACCACATTGATAAGGGTGTCAGGTGCTTATGAAAAATATACCATTAACCATGCTTTATACTTGACCAAAACATTAATTTAGATTCCCCTTTGGTGAGGAAATCCAAGTAGGTTAGGCTTGGGCAGTCAAATGTTAAAATGATTGTTTAGATTTTGTGATTTGGTTTTGTGTGCATAAAATAAAAAATAGTGAAACTAAATGATTAATTGAAAACCACCTAATTAAGCTATGTGATCTATTATAAGCATGAAAGTAACAAGAAATGAAAGTGTGAGCTAATTACTAGCTTACAAGGGTTAATTCTAACTTTGAAACAAGGTACAATGTTGATATAGTTGATAGTGTATGCACAAACTACAAAATAGGGTCGATACTATCATGTACTATAGAAGTAATGTCTGAAAATGAATAAGATTGGCAGAGTCAACCTAGTTATCTAGAAAACACATAGAATATAGAACTAAGTCAATAGGGTTGATCTAGTTGACTGTAAAAGGGAAGTTTTGAAGACTCCAAATTGTGAAAGGAAAGACTATAGAGAAAGAGATAGAAGGATAAATAGGAATCTTGGTGATCAGAAATGCAAAGAAGGAAGATTGATGTTAGAGAACCTTTTGGAATGCTTGCAAAACCTTCTAACTAGGTTGACTAGGTTGATCAAGCTCCACAGGAACCTATTACTAAGTGCTTGAAATGTATAGGGTTGACTGGGTCAACCTAGTATGTTGAATTAAGTGTTTGAAAATGTACAGGGTTGATTAGGTTGACTTGGTATATTTTTTATACCTAATGAAAAACCTACACAAATAGAATTGAGTCATTTTGATGTGACTATGTGTTAAACCTATACACAAAATTTAGAATTGGGTCAATGCACTTGAACTAATATGAAAAATATATTATAAAGTAATGAAAAATAAGTGAATAAATCCTAAAAGGGTTAATTCACATCAAGTTCACCAGAATGTATGTAATTAAAAATGCACCATGTCTATAAATCAATCTTGGCTCAGAGAAGGTAGAGCATACCTACACTTTTGATTGGGAATACATTTATTAAGTGGGATCATGACCAAGATGGGGATTCGTTAGACCTAATTAGGGGATCACTTATCACAATACACTATGATAAGGAGGGTTCCAAAGCCTCCATACTAACACAATCACTTAATAACCCTAAGAGGGTCTTAGGTTTTATATTTCACATATGTCTAGTAAAAAAAGAGTAAATATAATCTAGTGCCCACCAAATCTTGTGGCATAAAGTGGGGGGTTAGATATAAAACAAAATAAACTAAATATAAATAGAGGACATATACTCATGTCAATATATATGAAATCCTAATGCATGGAAGAAAAGTGAAAATACATTATCTATCTACTCTTACAAAGGAGAAATAAAGTTAGGAATACTTACCTTTGAAGATAAACCCACCAAGCCTCAATCTCTCCCTTGACCAAGGTGATTCACAATAGATTATTGTGGTATGTAAAGATAACAAAGACAAATCAACTCTAGGCTACACAACCTATCTATGTATCCAAAAGACTTCTCCACAAGACAAGATCCATATCTCCAAAGAAAATATGGAACCTTAAGCTTTATTTTTCAAGTAGAATGGTAAATAAGTAGATGTTCATTCACACTTATTCTTTTTCACTGTTATATATCAAATGGCTAGAATGGAAATTGTATATATAAGTAGATCTTACCCTAAATCCTTTTAAATATGTCAGATGTATGGGGTCCACCCAGTTGACCCTATATGTTTTTGGGAGATAATTCACTAGGTCCTAAGCTATGTCAGCCAAAGGGCTAATAAGCTCCAAAGTGAAAAATTCCCCAAAATAGTACAAGGTTGACCCAATCAACCCTTTATAGTAATCAGAGGTTGAAAATTGTACAAGGTCGACCTAGTGAACCTAATA
The DNA here is from genome assembly GCA_037957365.1 of Torreya grandis. Lineage (NCBI taxonomy): Eukaryota > Viridiplantae > Streptophyta > Pinopsida > Cupressales > Taxaceae > Torreya > Torreya grandis. Next base: position 271,602 of record JARHVA010003701.1, on the reverse strand, counting down.
CAACCAAATATTTAAAGGGGTATTAGGTAAGGATTAGGAGGATAATCATGCCATAAATGATTGGAATGGGTACAACTGATAAGAATAAGCTTAGGGTAAATAGTTTTAGGAGACAAGTGTGTAAATGGCAAGTGGTGAAAGGGACAACCATTTTAAAAATTAATAATGATCTACCCATCCTTTTTTTAGTGCATCCTTAAGGCATGCACTCAGAGAGAGTGAGACTCGATGGATTCCTATAAGATACAAAGTATTAATAATCAATAAAAGTTTGAAAATATTATGTGTATGTACTGTTAGCCAAATTTGACCTAGTAGATCAAATTGGGGCTCCTATAGGTAAAAAATTGGTCTTTAGATGTTTTAAAGGGTAAAAATTTTGTTCATAAGGTGTATTATATGTCATTTTATGGAATTTAATTTCACATTAGTCTTGGTCATTAGTCACTTTAATCTTTATATCATTTTGAGGTCAAAATAGGGCATAAAATGAGTTGTGAATGTATAAAAATGGTTATTTAATGTGAAATATGTCCTAATATGTATTAATAAACCATCATAACTAAAAAGTGTTAGGTTATTTAGAAGAACAGGTAGTTTTCTTAAGAAAAGAGAAGAGTTTGGCACTTGTATGACCTATGAGAGAATTTTAAACATGGGAAGAGGTTTTAATATGAATATTAATATTAATTAAACTCATATTATTAATTTAAATTCTTTTAAAGTTATAAAAAAGTCTCAAAACCATTCTACTCCTTTCTTGCCCTTCAAGACATGCAAAAGTGATCAATAGGTTCATGCTTGGTACGGTCAATGGAAGAGGTTTTAGGTAAAAAAACTTTGGGAGGTGGTAGTAAAATTAGAGAGATCCATTCACATAAAAATATTTCCAATTTTGGTCAACCATGATTTATGAACCATCCTTTACAATCTAACTATGATTTTTTACGTACCAATCTATGCACCCTATAGGTTTTGCCTTGGTTTGAGCAAGTTCATTAAAACTAGATACTAATATTGGTTATAAATGATGTTTAGTATCTTTTATAATTCTCTCCATGATTTTTTTCACATTTCATTATGTTTTGATATGAAAATTATCTTCAATTGTAGGAGGATGCACTATGTTGTGTTATAGGTAGTTTTTTCACCTTTTTTAGATCTTCATGCTTGGAAATGGATTTAAAGGGTTGGGATAGGTTTATTTTCATGTTTTAAATACCATATTAGTTATTTTTTATTTCTCAATGTCATTCTCCAAATAATGTTCCATGGGTGTAGTCATAAGATACCATACTTTTAGTCTACTATATGACTGTCATGTACAATCAACCATGATGGTTGAGCTCTGACCACATTGTAAAGGAGAAATTTAAGGTTAAAAATATATGAGATACATTCTAGAAACATTAGTTATTTTGATGATTTTTCAAGTGATAAATAAAACACTATGGTATTCATATGCAAAATTTCCATACTATCTACCATTATTATGCACCTATAGGTGCTTAGAGGAGAATACCACGTTGGAGTAAAGATTTTGAGACCTATTTCAAGATTACCATAGTAATAAAAATGAATCAAAAGAGAATAAAAGGGATTAAGAGTGATCACGATCATACATCATATAATGTTTGAAAGATTTCCATACTGTCTACCTATACATGACAATAATCACCTATAGGTGATGTTGATAGAGGACTAAAGTACTCAATGTCATGTTAAAACATATATAATGGAACACTCCTTTAAGTAATATTATGTGTTTTAATCATGGAAGATATACTTGAATGGTTAAATAGACAAATGAAGGGTAAACATCTTGGAGGAGGTAGATGACTGAGTTCAAGGAGTTTATCCTTAAAATGTGAAAATAGATGTCCAAGGGGTTTTGTGAATATCCTATAACACGTTTACAAATAGTTTTAAAGCATATAAATAGGTATATTTTGTAACCCCTAGCATAGAGGAGAACCATGCCAAATATGAAGGTTAGAAAGTGAATAGAAGATAGAAGTTTGGAGCCTCAAAAGTGTCTTTAAAAGCACTTAAAACCTGCACTAATATCTATAGGGTTTGAGTTTTGAATGAATTTGACATCCTAGGGTTTCAAAAAAAATCATATTATCATGGTTATAATGTTACCATTTATTGGATAGTGTGAAAATAGGCATGAAGATCACTAGTATAATGCTAATGCATAAATTATAAGTTTCATGGACACCTACATGTGTCTCCTCACAAAAAAATGTTCACCTATAGGAGAATAGGCAAAAGGTGACCTAAAATAAGTGTCTTGGTGGTGTTTTAGAACATCCAAGGTGAATATAGGTATGAATTGGTGTTAGGTTATTTTTAATCTCCAAGGAAGATCTTAAAATAACATGATTAAGGTCCAAATAGATAAATGCGTACCTATATGAATTAAAAGAGCAGGGTATCACAATTAAGAGAGAGTTTATAGTTTGTGATCTCAAGGTGTAGGTAAAATATACAAGTAAATTTAGAATGATTAAATGAACCTATGAACACCTACATCAAGATAATTATGGCCTCCATAAACTCTTATCAATGTGAAATAAGCTTATATAGACCTCTTAAAGTCAATACGCACCTATAACCATGTGTTGACTGTTATAGGTATAAAACATGAAGGAGTATGTATAGGTGTTGGTAAAGCATTAATATGAAGAAAATAAATATGAAAAAATTATAAATTACCTTCATTCAAGTAGGGGAAGTTTGTAGACCTGTTCTCAAGCCTAAAACATGTAAGCATGCACCTACAATTGCCCTTCCAAGCAAAACATAGTCAAATGGTACCCAGCCTAGGCCAAATAAGGAGAGAAATGATTATAATATTAATATAAAACATAAAAGGAGACTCTCATTAAATGAAAAAAATCAAAGGAAAGACATTGAAAATGTATACTTAGTCCACATCAGAAGACTATGTATAGTGCTCTTTTGCACAAATCTGTTTTGGAGCTTGAGAGATTTTGAGGGTAAATTTATCTAGACAAGGGGTAAAAATTTGTGTAGAGTGTATCTAAAACTTGTATATTAACCCAAAATAATTTTTTATTTTGGGAAAATAGGGGAAGTGATATCTATTTTTTCTCAAATAGAGGGCACTTCTCTTATGAGCAAAACCTGCATTCTTGACAAGAGATGATAAAACAATGACCAAGAGGTTGTGTGGATATTTATATAAGGTTTAAGAAGATTATAAAATATAATAAAAAATGAATAAATAAACAATAAAATGTTAATCTCAACATAATTATCCAAATCACAAGGGTTGCAGTTAGACCTATATGGCATTTTCAGGCATAAAGACCAAATGTGAGATCATTTTCACTTCTATCCTTATGTGAGATTTAAAAATGATTATAAAATGTATATGGTATAAAATTATAGGTATATTAACTATTGGAATATATGTAAATCCATCAAAAAACCATTTTGGGCTTTAATGTGTAGACAGGGTATTAAGCATGGTGAGGTTTAGAAGACAAAGAAGAGGTCATTTTCAATTATAACATGGAATACGCATATAAATGGGTTGGATCATGTTTATAGGGTAACTTAAAATGTGTAAAATCATCAAAATTGTAGAGGAAACACAAGGATTTCATCTTTTGGCTCAAAGGTAGCATTAGGCCTGTGCAAAGCAAGGAAAGAGTTCGATAGGCTAAGTTGAAGTACTCATATATTCTTGAAGGATTTTCATGGAGGTAAAAGGAGTTTTTGGAAGTTATTATGGGTCATAAAAACCACATTAGTGTAATTTAGATGCAAATTCAACATCATAACTTTATGAACAAATCTTAAGAGCAAAAATAGGCCTAAAACCCTTGCAAACCCTCAATCAAGACCTGATGGAGAAAATGAGGATGGGAAGCTGATATAATTGAATATTTTGATGATGAAATTTATTTTAAATTGTATAGGAATATCTAAATATCCTCTCCACCCTTTTGAGTTTTAAGGAATTGTATAGATAGGGTACAAAAATAGGGTATTTTTGACTATTTTGTGTGTTTTTTAGGTTCTAAGAGGAGTTTGAAGATGAAAAAAAATTTGGGAGAAGTATTAGGACTTGGTAAAACCCTGAATTATAATTTAATTATTTATATAAATTCCTAAGTATTCAAACAAATAGATTCATCTCAGCCAGTCAAAACTGGCATAGTGACCAAGCTAGTTAGAAGGATGGAAAACTTCAAGTGAGCTGATTTTAAGGTATGCCTAATGCCCCTAAGGAAATGGAGGGTATTTAAAAGATTCATACATTACCCCCATATATTTTCATGTAAAAATTAATCCAAATTTAAATCCAAGTGTGCAAGGTGTGGGAAAGAGGAGTTTCTTAGACTACAAACGTTGATAACTCATTTTGGGAACTAGATGAGTAGGAATTTAACCAATGCATGGAGAGGCATGTTTGAAAGAATTAACCTTAATTACAATAATAAAACCTATCCATAATAAATTTTGGGATGTTCAAATAGGTCCAAATCATGAAGGTAATTTTTTGAGCTACAATGAGAACTTTCATGCCACTTTTCATGAGTTTCATGCCTTGTATGGCCACTTGTTTCTTATGAACTTGTATGGTTCATCCCATATCCTCTTATCATGAAAAAAAATCCTTTAATCATAGTTAAAAGTGTCCTTATGACCCTTTGACTTCTCTCTTCTCCTCTCTCTCTCAAGTTCTATAAGAACTATCCATTTTGGCCATTGTAATTTATGCTCCACTTGAATATGATGATGCCCTACCCATTTGCATACCATTTGATAAATAAGACTAATAATTTTTACCTATTCATGAATACTATTAGTGTGCTCATTTATAATTTTTGATCTTACATTAGTGATAACTCTTGTTTCCTTAGCATGGTTGTCTCTGTAGACACCTAAAAAGTGTCTAACCCTTGGTCTTCCTCTCTCCCCTTGGTCCCTTACCACTTCGACTATCCCTAACCTACCTAGGTCTTATTAATTGAAAATAATCATCTTTTTTTTAATTAAATAAGTCCATTTTCCTTCTCCTTGCCACCTCGCCACCCTAGGATACCCTCCTCGGATCCCCTTCATTCCCCACATGGCCATTTAATGCCTTAGACTCCCATTCCAATCTCTTCACTCGCCCATTTAACCTCCGTCGACCGTTTCATCCTCGCATTCATTTGACCTGGTGGCTGGAAAACGGATAGAAGGCTATTTTTAGCCTTTTTCTAGCCTTTTAGCCGCCGACGTCGGTCAGCCTTCGGCCGACATCGGCGATATTGCCGGCATCGGCACCTTTCATAACGGCTTCTTCACCGTTATCTCCTCCTCTTGGCTCTTCTTCGCTCCCTGCGACTCTCTCTCTGGCATCCCGACTCTTGAATCTTTGCATCAGACCCTTGTATCCGTCCTTTCACTTGACCTCTCTGCCAATCAATCTGACTCTCTCCCTCAGGTACACAGTAGGCTTCTGCAAGTGAACAATAGGGATTCTTCATCAGCAACAGGGTTCACATCCGGCATCACCAGCAACCAGATCAACACCTTCTTTAGTAGGGCACAGGTATGTACTCTGTTTGTTTTCTTTGTGCTTTCTAGTCATCTGCTTTAACTAGATTCAGTATTTCTTTTCCCCAACCCAGACAGCTAACCAAACTAGTGAGACCCGAATTCCTATCTTCCTTATTGGCCTCCTTTATCTCTCTGTCCCTTTTCGACATTTTGTCCATTATCCTAGACCTCTGCACAGACCTTCAACTAAAACCAGACTCTCCCAGACCATTTTGTACGTCCACTGACCCGTCCACAGACCAAGCCTAGACCAGACTCTGTCCAGACTCGACTAGAACCTGCCTAAAACCCCATCCAAGCCTATTGCCCCGACCGACGCCGGTCATTACCCCCACCGATGTCGGCAGACTAACCGACGTCGGCAGACCCGACAACTGACGCTGGTAGGACCACCGACGCCGGCGACTGCAACCAGGCCGACAGCTTCTTCCAGGTAAGCCTTTGCTTTCTTTTCTCTTTCAGTTTGCTATCATTTCAGTCTATTTTAGCATTTTGTCTTTTATCAGTCACTTATCTCTTATCAAACTAGTGGGTTGACCTCCCTTAAGGAAGTTCTCATACTTCTGGGAACAAGCTTTCGCTTGGCAACCCACCGCCTATCCATCTAACATTTTCTTGTCCAAGTTCCTTTTCTTTGCAGGTGTCATTCCTCCATAGCCAAAGAGGGGTGCTCACAAACGTCTGGATTACAGTGCGTGATCTTTATCCAGGTACTTCACATGCCTTGTCCATTATCTCTTTAGTTTCTTCTCTCTCTTTATAATTTGAAAAAGTGAATTAGCGATAGAAACATTCTGGCACGCCCGGTGGGACCCTAGGTTCCTCCTGGGATCCTTTTCTTCTTCATTCATTTAGGAGCATTAGGTTCTTACCTTTTCTCCTCCTTCTTTTCTTCTCAATGACACTATAAGCAGGACTAAAACGAATCTTTCTTCCTTGCATTTCTAGACTAGTCTAAACGTCATACTCTCAACCCTTTCTCAAACTTGTCTTCATAACAAACATCACATTTCGACTTGGGCTTAAAACGTATTGCAATTTTATTTCTGCTTGTGCTTGCATTAGTCCACATCTAGTAACTTAAATCCGCATATTGAATAAATCGTAGACACTTGATGTTACACTACCAGACCACATGCACTAAAACGAACATAAAACTTACCTGAGACAAGGCCCGACTGGGATTTCATCCCCCAGCGGATACCTTACCCGTCCCGGTGACCCTACTTGGATTTCATCACCAAGGGGGAAGCCCACTCCGTTCTCTGGTGGAGGATAAACTCTAGGCGAGGTATATCTTGGCTAAGCAAGACCAGCTAACCACTGGAATCGTGAAGTGAGGGGAGCTTGCTCCTTAGCACCAGGCCACGTACCAAACCTAACACAGACCTTGAGCACCTAAAACAAGACCCAAAACCAGCTCTAGACTGCTTCTTCTAGGACCTTCTTGACAACCCATCTCCCTAAACATTCATCTAAGGCATAAGCCACAAGCTTCTAAAGTTAATTCCTAGGATTTATCGCTTAGGCTTGTCTGTCTCTCTTAGTTCTTCTCTTCTCATCTGTTTGTTTGAGTGAGTGAGGATGCTTTCTTCATTTATTTTTCCAAAGAATCTTAAAATCTTTTTGTTCACTGGAAGACACAGTCACCGGCATCGGTCCTGTCACCGACGTCGGCTTTCCTAGCTTACCGGCATCAGTTATCTGACCGATGTCGGCTATCTTCCTTATCGACATCAGTTTTTAAACCGACATCGGTCTCTGTCACTGTCCTTTTTTTAAAAACCAGCAGCCTAAAACCCTGTCCCTTCTCTGTCAAAAACCACATTCTGGTTTTCTGAGACTGCAAGAACACAATTTCTGGAACCAGGACTCTCTTCCTAACCACTTTAGCCAACAACCGCTTCCATTTACACAGTCCTATCATGGAGTTCCACTCAGAGACTGAAAGAACTCCTACAGGACCGACCCTGACCCTGACCCCGACTCAAATTCCCATCATCCCTGAAGGGGACCAAGATTTCAAGAGATTCTTGGACCTCAATACCGCAGCCCTCCAAAACTATCTCGCGAGAAACCCAACGCGAGACCTTTTGGGTGACATGGCGATGACATCCACACCATTCGCCACCCAACCCTTTATGACTCAGCCTTTCACCTCAACTATTAACCCAACCATGGCCAATACGCAAAGTTTGGCCTCCCCACCTATTTTTAGACCAACCTTCATCGGGGTTCCTTTACCCCCTCAACCACCTGTAATTCAACCAAGTTCTACATCATGTCAGAACTTGATTGTCTCGACCCCTCACACTCTTGCGCCCACAAATGTAGGCGTGCCAACCTATCTTTCTACCAGTGCCACCATTCAACCACCTTTGGCGGTGCCCAGTCAACTTATACCTTCGACCTTCATAACACAACCACCTCTAGCCTCCACTTTCGCCCCTGCGACTAGTCATCCGTACATTGTACAACCGACTATGTCGCACGCCTCCTCTAGCCTCTTCCAAGCGCCTTACAACCTAGGGGGCGATCAACCCGCCAATCTGTCAGCAGATCTTATTAAGATGCTCATGGATAAAATGTCCAGTCTCGAAGCCTCCATTTCTGGTTCAAGCAATGCTTTGTCATATGAGCAAATTTGCAGTGAGCCCATCCATCCTTCCGTCCCTATTCGACCATACCCTAACCATTGGGAGCTTCCTAAATTCACTCGCTTTCAGAGTAAGGAAGACCCATAACAACATCTACGGGCATTTAGACATGCCTGTTATCTTATTGCCCATGACGATGCGTTGCTTTTACGCACGTTCCTTATGTCGCTTTCTGGCCCAGCCCTTGACTGGAATAGTTCTCTTGCCAGACACTCTATCTTTTCATTCATTCAACTCGCCCAACTATTTCTTGACCATTTCTCGATCAACATCACCAAACAAGTCTCAATCACAGACCTTTACTCCATCAGGCAATTTGATGATGAATCTGTAGTCAACTTCGTCGCTCGTTGGAGAGGTCTGATCAACCAGCTCTCCTTCTCTTTACCCCAACCCGAGCTCATCGAGCTCTTCTCTCGAGCATGTGCCAGACACATCTCTTCTACCTTGCAAATTCAGACATTCCACACTTTTGACGAAGCTTTCATCATGGCTCGAAAGCTTGAACTCCACGCCCTTGAAGAAGATAAGGTCAAATTGCGTCATACCAACGCAAAATCTACCAATGGCCGTTCTTCTTCCAGACCTTCTTCTTCTGCCAATTCCGAATCTAAAGGAGTGGCCAATACTGTGGTCGTTAGATCACCATCCTCGACAACAATGAATTACTCTCAACCTTCGACATCTCCAAGCATCACCAAACAATTCCAACAACGGTACATTCAGCATTCTTACACTCCACTTGGAGAACCATACGCTTCCGTTTTGGAAAAACTTCTCAAGCAGGGGGCCCTCAATCTCCCTCCAATCCGACCACCTCAATTTGGCCCTTCAAAAGCTATCCCTACATGGTATAAGGAGGCTGACTTCTGTCCCTTTTATCGCGTTCAAGGCCATGACATCGACAACTGCCAAACCTTCAAAAACATCGTCCAAGACATGATCGACAAGGGGGATCTTATTTTAGATAACCCGAACGCCCCACCTAACCAACATATCGACATCTTCAAACAACCATTTCCGAATCATCCGCCTACTCAAAACAATGTCCAGACTTCGACCAATGACCCTCAGGACCATGACATTCACACGATTAGCACTATCTTGCCTCTTGTCCTTGACCAACCTCTCCCATTAAAGGATGAAGAACCTTCTTCTCCTACTAGTCCTCCATCTACCTCTCTTGTATTGGAAGATGCCTTGACCACATCAACGCCATTAAGCCCACCTCCATTCGAAGGCCCTACCTTGCCTACTCCTCAACTACAAGTAGAAGGCACGATCATCCATGCCCTCTGCCCACTTGAGGAGCCGCCCTCTCTTATTTCTTCTCCACCAAGAGAAGAACCAGTCTCTCCACCCATTTCAACTGAGGAAGACCCAGTCACGGTTTCCTCTTGCCCTTTGCGTGAGATTTCTACATCTCACTCACCTCCGTCCACATCTAAACCCAAACCTACATCTAACCTTGCCTCACACAATGGTGGCCCTTGACCCAAACACATGAAAGCTACTAGACCACACCGGAGAACTCCTCCTCCACCTTCGTCATTACCTTCAATCTTGGGCCCGCATCCGTCCACTTTAATAGGAGTGTTTCCCACTCCCATCCTTCACAGAGGCAATTTGCCTCTATTACTCTCTCAACCCATCAGACATACATCTCATCCAAACCCTCGACCTATGCCTCTTTCACCTCCCAAACCAATGTCATCAACCCCCACTGCAATAAAACATCCCGACCCACTAGCAGGTTCATATGCCTTGCTCTTATGGTAATTATTGCGGTCGTCTCGTATCGACCTCTCGCCTCTTAGACCATATCACTCTCTCGGACCTAAACCACCTTGGTTCGACCACACTTGCATTTGTGCATATCATCGCACGCCTGGGCACGACACGGAACATTGTCATGCCCTCAAGGTCGTCGTTCACCAATGTTTGGAGAATGACACCTCTCTTCTCGACCACGTTATCAACAAACCTTCAACACCACTCCGCTCATCAACTCTCAGATCAAGGCCATCTTGGTTCGACAACTCTAAGTTTTGTCACTATCATCACACTCCGGGACATGACACTGAGCGTTGTTGCGCTCTCAAAGCTGTCATTCGTCAGCACCGGAGAAAGGATTCCCTTCTCATCAAGGATCCTCTTGACCACCTCTTCAATAAAACATCAACCCCGACTCATGCCTCTCCAACCTCATCACCTAAATCAGGATCTCCACGCCAGACTGTGGTCCCTTTTCCACCTTTGACCCCCTTATTCGACATTAATACCATCCATCTGACCACTAAACCTCAACTGACCTTAACCAATCTTTCAAACATTCTCCCTACCCGCTGGGGGAATTCATCCTTCATCCAAACCTCGACCAACTCTTCAACCCAGTCTCTACCACATATCAATCACTCATCTCGACCAAATGTCCATCGACCCAACCCCCGACCAATTATTCGACCAGTCTCAACCAAACTTCAACCAAATATCAATCAACCAGACCTCTCGACCAAACATTCAACCTTTTTCAACCAACCAACGACAATGTCAACCAACTTCACATCCATCAATCAACATCTGACCAATCTGGAAAGAGGCAAATTGGGGCAAGTTTGCTCCTAATTGACTTGGACCTTATCATAACATATAAGCATGGCCCAGGGACTTATTAGACCTTGAACCCCTTTTTATGTCTTGCATCTTCGACCTTTCTTCTGTTAGTCGAGTACTCGCCTACTTGACACGTAACTTGAGCTCGTCCCTTGAGCAACCCCTTGTCATTGTCATTTCTTTTCCTATCAACCCTGCTTCCTAACCCTTGTCAACCCTTTTTTGTCAAGTAGTAATGCTTTGTCCTAATAAAAGGGAGTCCTTGAACTTCTACAGCCTTGTCCGTGACTCAAAGATCAAAAAAAATCAATCAAAATCAAGATGTCAAAACATATCAAATCATATCAAAATCAAAAAAGACAGACTGCTCCCTCGAAGGATAGCTGTACTATCATTACTGTAGCTAATAGACTGATCCCTCGAAGGACAGCTATTCAAACATTTTTAAGTAAAAATCTAGACCACTCCCTCGAAGGATGGCTATGAATAATCTTGCTATAAACAGCAACTTTTCTTAGAAGCTTCCCGCATTGATCAGCTTCGCAACATGACCACTACCATCAAAAGACATCTCTATGTAGGCTTCCCACATCGATTAGCCTGCACCAAAAAAAAAAAAAAAATGGGTCATGGACTTGGCTTGAAGTTGTCTCAGGGTCTCCTATAAAAAGGGGCAAGGTTCTTCCTGCTCTTAAACTGGGTTACCCTATCCACCTCCTATCACCTGCTCAGGGGACTTTGAGCTCACTTTAATGTCAAAGTGATTCAATTACCGTTCTAACACCACACTGGTCGATGACGTAATGGATGAACGGGGCTTTGGTTCTAATAACCCCTATCTATGCTTCCTTTCTGGTCCTTGTCAATGAAAGAGCAATTTGCCTTTCATCTTTTTTCTACACTTTGGCCACATCAATTGTCGACTCATCCTTAACCAAGCCATTTTCATCATTTTCAGTTGGCATCGCCTTGTCCTTTTCACATAGTTTCTATGGACACCAATACACATGGAAACTACCGACCCAACCCAATTTATGTTAAGCATAAACCAATACTTGCTAAAGCATGAATAGACTTCCATTCATTTTTAGCATACATCCATCACGACTATGAAAACTTGCTAGAGATGAAAGCCTCTCAACCTATATGACATCTGTAGCATCATCTTACCCTCATCATTTCGACACTTGACCACATCCAATCATCGACCAATCTTCTCAATTCGTCCGAACTACATTGGTCTGAGGCCCTATGACCAGGGCTATGTAGGCAGCACTCAGATACCACATCCTCTGAGGTTAGCTCGACCACCCCTGTTTGTTCATCTCTTTGATGGAAAAACCTTCCCTTCTATGACTTTGACCAAGACCAATCATCGACTTTGACCAAGACCAATCATTTTCTTTGACCATTCCTCCCTTTTAGGGAGAACTACATTGGCCTGAGGCCCCTAACGATAGGGGCTATGTAGGCAGCACTCAGTTGACATGGGGTCTTCTGGGGTTAGCTCGGCCACATCCTTCGTCCATCCATCCCCTTCACCAATGACCATTGGAGATCATGCATATCTCCTTCGACCTTCGACCACTTCCAAGATACTATTGCCTTGGTTGTTTTTGCGTGTGTGCTACCTCACAGTTGGTTAGCAGAATTGTCTGCAGACTATTTTTGACCCTTCGCAAGTATAGGATCACGAGCCAGTTGATCCCTACTACTTGTGGCTTTTTCATGTCTCTGGGAGCACTTCCTGAGCCTGGGATACCTAAAACATGATGACCATATGGAGCTTCAGCTTAGATTGAGTGACCCGATCAGTAGACGACTAAATGCTAGGGCCCAGTTACTTCAATTTTGGCACTCCTTGACCCTCGACATGTGACAATTTGACCTACCTGTCCCGTGACGTGGTATACGTGCAATCACGACTTTTGCAGCATTTTCACTCACTTTTCATCTTTCTCATCCACCTTTTGTTAAATTAGCACCCGACATCAGGTTCCCTTCCCTCGACTCCCGCTTTGAGGGGGAATACCTCATCCTTACTTCGGGGCAATCCACATCATCCCTCACCTGGGGCAACCACCTCCTGTTTTTGTCTTGCAGTTCATCTAGAACAACCAACAAGACAAAAAGGGGCAAATGTAGACACCTAAAAAGTGTCTAACCCTTGGTCTTCCTCTCTCCCCTTGGTCCCTTACCACTTCGACTATCCCTAACCTACCTAGGTCTTATTAATTGAAAATAATCATCTTTTTTTTAATTAAATAAGTCCATTTTCCTTCTCCTTGCCACCTCGCCACCCTAGGATACCCTCCTCGGATCCCCTTCATTCCCCACATGGCCATTTAATGCCTTAGACTCCCATTCCAATCTCTTCACTCGCCCATTTAACCTCTGTCGACTGTTTCATCCTCGCATTCATTTGACCTGGCGGCTGGAAAACGGATAGAAGGCTATTTTTAGCCTTTTTTTGGCCTTTTAGCCACCGACGTCGGTCAGCCTTCGGCCGACGTCAGCGATATTGCCGGCATCGGCACCTTTCATAACGGCTTCTTCACCGTTATCTCCTCCTCTTGGCTCTTCTTCGCTCCCTACGACTCTCTCTCTGGCATCCCGACTCTTGAATCTTTGCATCAGACCCTTGTATCCGTCCTTTCACTTGACCTCTCTGCCAATCAATCTGACTCTCTCCCTCAGGTACACAGCAGGCTTCTGCAAGTGAACAACAGGGATTCTTCATCAGCAACAGGGTTCACATCTGGCATCACCAGCAACCAGATCAACACCTTCTTCAGCAGGGCACAGGTATGTACTCTATTTGTTTTCTTTGTGCTTTCTAGTCATCTGCTTTAACTAGATTCAGTATTTCTTTTCCCCAACCCAGACAGCTAACCAAACTAGTGAGACCCAGATTCCTATCTTCCTTATTGGCCTCCTTTATCTCTCTGTCCCTTTTCGACATTTTGTCCATTATCCTAGACCTCTGCACAGACCTTCAACTAAAACCAGACTCTCCCAGACCATTTTGTACGTCCACTGACCCGTCCACAGACCAAGCCCAGACCAGACTCTGTCCAGACTCGACCAGACTCTGCCTAAAACCCCGTCCAAGCCTATTACCCCGACCAACGCCGGTCATTACCCCCACCAACGTCGGCAGACTAACCGACGTCGGCAGACTCGACAACCGACGCCGATAGGACCACCGACGTCGGCGACTGCAACCAGGCTGACAGCTTCTTCCAGGTAAGCCTTTGCTTTCTTTTCTCTTTTAGTTTGCTATCATTTCAGTCTATTTTAGCATTTTGTCTTTTATCAGTCACTTATCTCTTATCAAACTAGTGGGTTGACCTCCCTTAAGGAAGTTCTCATACTTCTGGGAACAAGCTTTCGCTTGGCAACCCACCGCCTATCCATCTAACATTTTCTTTTCCAAGTTCCTTTTCTTTGCAGGTGTCATTCCTCCACAGCCAAAGAGGGGTGCTCACAAACGTCTGGATTACGGTGCGTGATCTTTATCCAGGTACTTCACATGCCTTGTCCATTATCTCTTTAGTTTCTTCTCTCTCTTTATAATCTGAAAAAGTGAATTAGCGATAGAAACAGTCTCATTCTTTCATCTATTTGCAGTTGGAAAGCTTCTTCTTGCAGGGCATATGAAGTGTTTTAGGAAGTGTCAAGATTAAGTTAGTTAGTCTATTCACTAGCACCATCCAAGGACTCTTGTCTAGTCTTCCTAGAATAAAAATTCCTCTATATCCTCCTAATGTAATATTTATGTGAGAAGATGCATATTGGAGTAGTGTACATTTGGTTAGACTCTTGGTTTCATGTGTAACATGCAATTGATTAGAAGTCATCAACTTATTTGGTGTATCACCTCAATTAGGATAGTTTACTCTCAATTTTCTCTCTCAAATTTCCCCCAAATTTTAGGTGTATTAGTGATCCAAATTGGTACATCAAGGGAGTTATCCATACCTAGAGATTCACCTCATCCTTAATCTACTCACAAGCCTAGAGGTGTTTTTATTATGCCACTTGGATGAGGAGAGCTGAGACATCTCCTCAACGAGTGCAAATCCAAGTGAAAATAGTTTTTGGCACACCCAACAGTACTCTTATTCTAAGAAGTTAATATATTTTTGGTGTTATCTTTCAACAATCAAACTTTGGAGGCATCTATCCAAACATAAATGGTGACTCTGAAGTTATATCAGCTGGTTAAGTAGCCCAAATTTTACTTTTAAGATTATTGGTAATATTTTCTTTGTGTTCTTGATTCTAAATGAAGTTTCATGGCTAATTTTGGTGATGAATACTATTTTACACAAGTTAGTGAGACATATCTAGCTTATGACACTCCCTATAAGCCCTATAACTAGCCTTGTCATGAGTTGTATCAATCCTATAATCAACCTTCTCAATATCTTGCTCGTTCTAATCAACCTAGTTGCTTCTCAACTCAATCAATTTACACCTTAAAACAAAAAAATTTAGGATATGAGAAGTACATGTTGGATCTTGACACACAAAGGAGATATGATATAAATGTTCCTAGTCATCTTTTTCATAAAGTGAGAGATGCATTAGAGCTAGTCAAAAGAGAGTGGGCACCTATTGAGAAAGCCAATTGGCAAAGGCTTACAAGTGAGATGTTAGATGTCAGTGGACTAGTTTCATCCTTATAATATAGGGTAAATATTCATGAGAAACAACCTCACAAAACCTATCAACCTTCACATCCACTTCCCTAAGATTGCTATCAGTTCTACTTGACTCTTAGTCATGAGCCCAATCAAGATTATCAAAGTCATCCTTTTCCCAATCATCTGGAAGAGAGAGTTTAAAAGAGAAACCTTATTTTTGAAGCTAATATTCATAGGTATATTGAGTTAGATAATATTAATATACAGTAGTCCATGCCATCAATAAAAAAAGTTGAGCCTAAGCCCTAATTACCCTCTCTAATTACATCCCCATCTCAAGAAAATACCTCTAGATATGAGATTCTAAGTTGGAGATAAAGTGGATAATCCAAGCCTAAGAAGATCCCAAGTTCCTTGAACACTTCATCCACTCCTCAAATTGCATCACCACCTTAAGAAAAGACTTATAATCCTAACATCATAATCTAGAATAAGATAGTGGAATCATGGGGAAGGAAAGAGGATCTAAGCATGATAAGGAGTGTGAAGTTGAGAATGAAGTTGACCTTTTGTAAGTCCTTCTCACCCTTCCTCAAGAAGATTATAGTTTTTCATGTCATATATATTATACTCCTCATACTCATTAATATGCCTATCAACTCCAAGAGAGGCTTTTCCAAGAGAACCTAGTCAAGAAAATTGAAGAGTTAGAGTCAAAGATGAAATTGCTAAGTCAAGGTGTGATAGAAGGTTTAGACCCAAAAGAAGATCCTATACCTAAAAAAACCCCATATAACCTCCCTAAAGAGAGTGATCATGATAAATCAGATTAAAATTAATTGATTTTAAAATGGAAGGAAGAAAACCAATCCATTTTATCCCAAGGTCTGCCTCCACTTCCTCAAGAGATTCCAAAAGAACTGCTACATTTCACTCTCAATCTGATTTTAAGTTCTATGTGCCACCTCCACCAAATAGTTCATATTTTCCTCACCCCATCACCATTTACCTACATGGAATTATGGTATGGGAACCTAAATAAGAGTAGTTTTTTGATAAAAAATCAAAACTCTTGCCTGAAGAAAGCCCAACTCCTTGGCAGCCTCATTGGACTGTCACTTGATTTTAAGATGTCTAGTCTTGGCATCACCAAGAAGGAGAAGGATATGGAAGATATTGCATCCCTTGAGAACCAAATTCATGTTAGGATAGTTGAGATGCAACTTAATATCCCTCAAGAGGTCCTAAATGATGAAGAAGAGGTGATTTATTATGTGGAAACTTCTAATTGGGTTGATGAGGAAGAATGTTTTCCTTTTTCCAAAGAGGAAATCATCATTGGTTCTCCCATAAATTTGAAATATATCATGTATGGGCAAGGAAAAGTTTTTAATTATCATTGGGATGACTTGTTTGTAGTAATTAGATTAGGTTATACTCTTATTTAAGGAGGCTATGATCTAGTAAAGAATGGAGAAGGTAGCCTTGGCACTTAAATGAGTATGAAAAAGAAAATAAACCTTTCAAATCTATCATTCCAAGAGGCATATGCATCTCATGATGACATTTTTGAATAATAAATATGGGATATCATCCTCTAAACCAATTGGGATAAACACATAATCTTTCTAAGGATGAAACAAGCTGCTATTGGCCTCAATCTTCTAAGGAACAAGAAACCAATCCTCTTGAAGCCATGCCTACAAAGAAGATGCAAGTTGACCAAGATGAAGAGTAGGAAGTGGTATGAGGTATGTGTACAAGTTCAAGAGGAATATATATACATTGGAGACCTATTTAAGGATGACTTACTTGAGAGCTGATCAAGTGAAGTGCTAAGGAATAGGTCTGATCTTTAAAGCATCCAATTCAAGGAGAAACATGCTTGGCACTATGACTCATCTCATGAAGAAGAAGATTCAAGAAAATTTCCTTTTGATCCTGGAAAGGAGGTATTCTTAGTTTCTAGTTATTCATAATAGTTTTTTTTTCTGATTCCCCTAAGTGCCTTGAGCACATGTGTGTGTGTCTTGTTCATTTGTTTGCTTTATTTTATGTGTCCTTTGCTTTGTGTGGTTGAGGTAGTCAATTAGTCTTGTCTTGATCAAAGCTTGTTGTCAAGGTCCTCTTATTGTGCCTCAAACTTTAGATGACTCCCTAAGCCCAATGAATTGGTAAGGCTACTATTCTATTTATTATAATAGGCATACTACCCCTATGAGTCACCAATTTATTGACCAAATTTAACCCTACAAGTTAAATTCTGGCCCATATAGGTAAAAAATTGGTTTTTAGATGTTTTAAGTGGTCTAAAATCTGGTCATAAGGTGTATTATATGTCATTTTATGGAATTTAATGTCACATTAGCCTTGGTCATTAGTCATTTTAGTCTTTATATAATTTTGTGTCATTTTGAAGTTAAAATAGGGCATTAAATGACTTGTACGGCCTCCTAGGGAAGTGTTAAAGTGTAAAAAGGGTGATGTCATGTGACATGTGTCATAAGAGGTCTTAATCAACTATCATAACTTAAAAGTGGTAGGTTATTTAGAAGAAAGGGAAATTTTCTTGAGAATAGAGAAGAGTTTGGAACTTGTACAACCTATGAGAGAGTTTTACACATGGGGGAAGGTTGTAATATGACTCTTCATATTAATCACACTCATCTCAATGATTGACATGCTTTTTAAGTGATAAAAAAGGCTAAAAACTATTTTTCTCCTTTCTTTCCCTTCTAAACTTGAAAAAGTGATTAACAAGTTCATGCTTGGTATGAATAGTGGAAGAGGTTTCAAGTCAAAAATCTTTATAAGGTGGTATCACACTCAAATATATCCATTTCAATAAAAATATTTTTAAGTTTTGTTAGCCATGCTTTATGAACCATACTTTACAATTTGACTATGATTTTTTGCTTGCTAATCTATGTACCTTATAGGTTTTGCCTTGGTTTGAGCAAGTTCATATAAACTAGCTAATGATATTAGTTATAGAGGATGTTGAGTCTCTTCTCGAATGCCATCCATGATTTTTTTAATGTTTCATGATGTTTTGATAGGCAAATCATCTTAATTTGTAGGAAGATGTATTATGTTATGTTATAGGTAGTTTTTTCACTATTTTTAGATCTTCATGCTTGGAAATGGATTTAGAGGGTTGGGATAGGTTTATTTTCATGTTTTAAATTCTGTATTAGTTCCATTTTATTTATAAATCTCATTCTCAAAACAATGTTCCATGGGTGTAGTCATAAGATACCATACTTTCAATCTACTCTATGATTGTCATGTACAGTTAGCCATGATGGTTGAGCTCTGAACATGTTGTAAAGGAGCAATTGAAGTTTTCAAATATGTGAGATAAATTATAGAAACATGAGGTATTTTGGTGAGTTTTAAAGTGATAAAGAAAACACTATGGTATTCATATGCAAAATTTCCATATTGTCTGCCATTATTGTGAACCTACAAGTGATTGGAGGAGAATACCACATTGGAGTAAAGGTTTTGAGACATGTTTAAATATTCCCATGGTGATAAATATGCATTAAAATAAACATAAGTGACTAAGATTGATCATGATCTTACATCATATAATGTTTGAAAGATTTCCATATTGTCTGCCTATACATGACAATGATCACCTACAGGTGATGTTGATAGAGGAGTGAGGTACTCAATGGAGTGTTAAAACATATATAATGGAACCCTCCTTAAAGTAATAGTAGGGTTTTTGATCATGGTATATATAATTTAAAGGATAAATGGATAAATGAAAAGGTAAACATCTTGGAGAAGGTAGATAACGGAGTTTATCCTTAAAATGTGAAAATAGATGTCCAAGGGGTTTTGTGAATATCGTATAACATTTTTGTAAATATTTATAAAGCATATAAATAGGTATATATTTTAACTCCTAGTATAGAGAGGAACCATGCCAAATATGGATGTCAAAAAATGAATAGAAGATAGAAGTTTGGAGCCTCAAAGTTGCCTTTAAAAGCACTGAAACCCTACACTAATATCTATAGGGATTAAGTTTTGAATGACTTTGACATCCTAGGGTTTCAAAAAAAAGATATTCTCATGGTTAGAATGATCCCATTGATTGAGTAGTGTAAAAATAAGCATGAAGGTCACTAGTATGATGTTGATACATAATTTGGAAGATTTATGGACACCTACAGGTGTCCCCTCATAGAAAAATGTTCACCTACAGTAGAACACACAAAAGGTGTCCTGAACTGAGTGTCTTGTGGTGATTTAGCCCATAAAAGGTGAATGTAGGTATGATCAGGAATTAGGTGATTTTTAAGCTTCAATTAAGGTCTTAAAACACCATGACTAAGTTCCAAATAGATAAATGCATACCTACAAAAATTAAAAGAGCAGGGTATCATAGTTAAGGGAGAGTTTATAGTTTGTGAGCTTAAGGTGTAGGTAAAAGATACAAGTAAATTTTGAATGATGAAATGAACCTATGAAAACCTTCATAAATATAAATATGACCTATATAAACCCCTGGTAATGTGAAATAAGCTTATATAGACCTCTTAAAGTCAATATGCATCTATAACCAAGTGTTGACTATTATAGGTAGCAAGCACGAAGATGAAGAAAATAAACATAAAACAATGTGAAATGACCCTAAGGGAATCATGGGAAGTTTTTATACTTATTATCAAGCCTAAAACATGCAAGCATGCACCTATAGGTGCCCTTCCAAGCAAAACATACTCAAATGGTACTCAGTCTAGGCCAACTAAGGAGAGGTGTAAATAATGAAAAGTTAGAGAGGGTCCAAATGGATTACATGATTATAATAGGAATATAAAACATAAAGGGAAACACTGATTATATGAAAATAATTAAAGGAAATACATTGAACATGCATACTTAGTCGACATCAAAACAATGTGCACAATGCTCTTTTGCACAAATCTATTTTAGAGCTTGATAGATTTGGAAGGTAAATTGACCTAGAAAAGGGATAAAAATTTATGTAGAGTGTCTATACAAATTTTATAGTCCCCTAAAATAATTGGTTATTTTGGGAAAATAGGGGAAGTGACCTCTGTTTTGTCTTAGATAGAGGGCACTTCCCTTATAAGTAAAACTTGTATTCTTGACAAGAGGTGATAAAAAGATGACCAAGAGGTTATGTCGATATTTATAAAAGGTTTAGGAAGAAGTATAAAATATAAGACAACATGAATAACCAAAAAATAAAGGGTGAAGCTCAAAAAAATAGTCTAAACCACAAGGGTTGTAGCTAGACCTATATGACATTTTTAGGCATAAAGACCAAATGTGAGATCATTTTCACTTCTAGCCCTAAGTGAGATTTCCAAATGATTTTAAAATGTATATGGGATAAAATTATAGGTATATGAGATGTTTGAATATAGGTAAATCCATCAAAAAACCATTTTGGGCTTTAATGCGTAGATAGGCTATTAGGCATGGTGAGGCCTAAAAGCCAAAGAAGAGGTCATTTTGAATTTTAACATGAAGTAAGAATCTTAATGGGTTGGATAATGTTCATAGGGTCAATTATGATGTGTAAAGTCCTAAAAAATTTAGAGGAAACAAAAGGATGTCATATTTTGGCTCAAAGGTAACATTAGGCCTATGCAAAGCAAGGGAAGAGCTCGATAGGCTAAGTTAAAGTATTCATATCTTCTTAGAGGATTTGCATAGAGGCAAAAGGAGTTTTTGAAAATTATTAGGGGTCCTAAACACCACATTATTATTATTTTTTTAAAAATTCAATAATTAAACTTTATGAACAAACCTTAAGAGCAAGAATAGGCGTAAAACCCTTGCAAATCCTTAGTCAAGACCTAATGGAGAAAATGAGGATGGGAAGCTGATATAATGGCCTGGTTTTATAATAAAGTTATTTGAAATTTCAGATAAATATCTTAAGATCATCCCCACCCTTTTGTGTTGTATAAAATTGTACAAACAAGGTACAAGATAGAGTAATTTTGACTAATTTATGTGTTTTATAGGTTCCAAGAGGAGTCTAATGATGAAAAAAACATTGGGAGAATGATTAGAAATTGGGATAACCCATAATTTACATTTAATTCTTTATATAAACTCCAAAATTTTCAAACAAATAGCTTCATCTTAGCTAGTCAAAATTGGCATAGTGACCAAGCTAGTGAGTATGGTGGAAAACTTCAAGTGAGTTGATTTTAAGGTGTGCCTGATTCTGTTAAGGCCATGGAGGGTATTTATAAATCTCATAAACTCTCCCCCATGGATTTCCATGGAAATAAGAATCCAAATTTGAAGCCAAGTGTGCAAGGTGTGGGAAAGAGGAGTTTCTTATACTATAGATGATGATAGCTCATTTTGGGAAGGTTCCAGATGACTAGGATTACAACCAATGTATGGAGAGGTATGTTTGAAAGCATTATCCTTCATTGAAATTATTATACCTATCCCTAATCAGTTTTGGGATGTTTGAATAGGTCCAAATCATGAAGGCAATTTTTTGAGCTAGAATGAGAACTTTTATGCCACTTTTCATGAGTTTCATGCCTTGTATGACCACTCATCTCTTTTGAAATTGAATGTTTCATAACATATCCTATTAAAATGCATAGGTAACTTATTTTATTAGCTTTAAAATTGTCCTTTTGACCCTTGGACTTCTCTCTTCTCTTCTCTCTCTCAAGTTCTATAAGAACTAGCTATTTTTCCCATTGTAACTTATGCTCCACTTGAGTATGATGATGCCTTACTCATTTTCATACCATTTGATCAATAATAATACTAATTTTTACCTTCATGACTATTATTAGTGTGTTCATTTGGAATGTTTTATCTTTCATAAGTGATACCTCTTGTTTCCTTAACATGATTATCTCATTATTTCATCTATTTGTATTTGGAAAGCTTCTTATTGTAGGCCATATGAAGTGATATATAAGTTTAAAGGTTGAGTGATTTATTATATTCATTAGTGCCATTAAATGCCTCTTATATATTCCTCCTATCCTAAACATTTTTCCATAACATCATAATGTAATATTGATGTGAGAAGATGCATATTGGAGAAGTGTATATTTGGTTAGTTTCTTGGTTTCATGTGTAACATGCAACTAGTTGGAAGTCATCAACTTATTTGGTGTATCACCTCCCTTAGGATAGTTTTCTTTCATTTTTCTCTCTCCCTTACCCCTCCCCAAAGTGTAGGTGTAGTAATGATCCAAAGTCGTACATCAAGGGAGCTAGCCCTAGCTAGAGATTCACCTCATACTTAGGCTACCCACAAGCCTAAAGGTGTTTCAATTGTGCCACTTGGATGAGGAGAGCTGAGATATATCCTCAAAGGGTGAAAATCCAAGTGATAAAATATATTTTTCATAAAGGAGTGCACATGATTGCATGAGAGGTGTAAGCTCTGTGTATTAGAATGAATGAGTGTGTTTGGATATGGAACAACTACACACATATCACTAAAGCCCTAAAGTATGTTTGTATGGTAGTCATTTATGTTTGAGTGTATAGGTATTTGAACTTTGATAAATATTTTGGAAGTGTGCATTGAAGACACTCATATGCTCATTTAGCTCCCTAGGGTAGCAATAAAGTGATGAGATATGACAACTAGATCAATGGGTAGATTGAAATGGTTGATGAGTACAGTTTTTAAATCATTATAAGAAGTGATAGATCCATTAGGAAAGATAAGATATCAAGCATAAATAAATTATCCCAAAGAGTACAGGAATAGGTGGTAAGCCATGTCCTTGTGTTATATTTTTATTCTGATCAAGGCATCTTTGAATCTTAGATGTGTTTGAATGTCACTTGATACATACTTTAGATATAATTTATCATGATTCTTAGGTAAATCATGGGTTAGCCTTGTAACATTCACAAGGCATCCACCCCCACCAAGCCAATTAGGATTAGATTCTATTGGTGAGTTCTAAGGGGTAGAAAAAAAGTTGATAAAGGGAGTTAAAATTGTAGGTGAGCTACTAGTAGAGTGTATTTTTTAGGTTTTGATTTCCCTTTATTCACCCTCAGTCTTTTGTGCTTAGTGAGTTCTAACAACTCAAAATCAACCCTTGTGGACTTTGATCTTGTAGGTATCTATTTGATTTCTAGTTTAGCCTTCAGACTACTTGAGCATGGGTAATGTTCCCAAGTGTTTAAGTTTAAACATTTTCCACTAGAATTTTGATTTTATGTCTATGGATAGGTTTGGCCGTTTTAGTGATAGTTTTATTGGTAGACATTTTGGCATACACCAATATTTTAGGCTCATCTCACGACTTGCCTCACTTGAAAGGATATTCATGGTAATATCCATAATATTTATATCTACCTAGTTTAAGTGTAATAATCTTTAATTAGTGTCTCATTGTGACCATTCCATTTCTAGGGGGCCTTTGCTAGTTTACCTACTCCAAACTTTAAATTTTATTTCAATGGTTTTTGGGTACTTGAACAATATAAAAGATGATGTTTTTTTTCTCATTCAAAATGGTTTTGTGTCGTGTTGATAATGACAAGGTATACATTGATTTGTTTTTGATGTTATTAGATTATAGGAAATAAAATAGAATATTTTATTTAAAACTCACCCAATTGTAAAATCAACATGTATAGGGTTTCATTCTGTGTGTTCATGACTGATATTAAATTTAATTCCATTGATCTAATAATTTAACAATGTAATAATAGGTAATGGAAATACATTCATAACAATCAATATAGACATTAGATTTCATTCATTCAAACCCTAGCTTCTAATAACTGATTAAAAATAACAATATAAAAGTGAGAGAGAGAAAATAAAAGCCTATAAAACATGAGGACAAATTTGACATCATGATCATACAAAATCCATAAACCAGATTTTGATCTAACAAACATAGACATAATTGAATCCAAGTCCAATGCAAGCTTCTGAGGGAAGCAAACAAGGAAGGATCAACCAAAACCACCATATACATGCATAATTTGAAGAACAATCACTTCCAACCTTTTTATTTATCAATATTAATAATTTTGACAATCAAAATAGAATTTGTTACAATAGATATATTGAAAATTTTCTAGTATAATGACATGAAAGGAGTTGAGGGAGATAAAATAAATAAAAAATGTAGGAAATTGAAATGGGCCAGCTTCAAATCTCTTGTGTGGAGAAGAAAAAAGAACCCTTTTGGTGTAAAATGCATCTAATATATAGAAAATTGGTCCTCCATGGGGGATATTTTCCCTCCAAAATGCTTCAACAACTACCATTAATGCCTCAGCTACATCTTACTCCTTCCTCTCCTTCCAAGTTCACCACTTTCACTATTCGCTAGCTTGTATAAGACCAAAAATGAAGTTAAAACTATAAATTAAAAGAAATGAATAATAAACTAGTGAAAAAATGTAAATAGGTTCTCTCACTAGTAAAATCAAGAAAAAATGAGACACTGTTGTGTTTGGGGTAGAACCAACTTCCCAACAATGTAAGTGGTTCAAATCTTTGACACCTAGATCAAATGTTCACATTTAAAAACCACATGGAGGTTAAAAAAGGTCCCAGCTAGACCTATTAGGGAATTTGGGGGTAGACAGGACTAGTTTAAAAAATTTTGGTTGATTTTTTAATTTTTTAAAATTGTAGTTCTAATCAGGTCCTCAAAATTTGGTTGGAACTAGTAGGCACTTTGGTGGTGTTGAAGATCCATTCGACACTCAAATTTCTGATTTAATCTTAGGCCCATTGGTAGGAAATAATGTTTTAAAAGGAAGGGGGCCCAAGACCTATGTAGGTCTTGGACCCCTAATTTGGTTTTCACATTTAAATCCACCAACTTCATATTATAACTGAGCCTTTTGTCGATGTTTATAGGCTTGAAAGATTGAAATGATGTTTATCAAGGATTTAAGGGGTAAAATCCTAATTATAGTGCAATTAGGGTTCCATGGGGGATACCTTGCATAGTAAAGGATTGGGGGGTTTGGGATCCTTGATGAACTAGTCATGGCCCAACCCCTGATTAGCATTGAAATAAATAGTTGGGGATGGCCCCAACTTAATTATGTATCCATCCCTAATTATAAAAAATGTTGGATAATCAAAACCTTGACTAGGGAAACTAAAAATGAAAGCCAAAATAAAATCATAGAAGACCTAATCAGTTAAGTAAGTCCCAAATATAAAATAATAATCAAACAACCACCCTTCTAGACCTAATCAAGGTTTGGGGACCTGATTAGGTCTTGAGAGTTAGAAAATTTTAAACTTAGACCAAACTTGCCCAAAAAAGTTTGATTAGGACTAGAAAAGGGAAATGAAACCCCAAATACCTAATTAGGGGTTGAAATGTTGATTAGGTCTAGGAAATTAGGAAACTTTTGATAAAACCTAGCTATAATTAATGGAAAGAAAATGCAAGTTTTAACTAAAATTAGTGAGATTTTGCAAGCTCAGTATGAGGGTCTAGAAGTCAATTTGGGGAGAAGTGCCAAACATGAAACTTGATTGATTGAGATGGATGAATAATATGGAGTAGGTTATGGATGTTGAAATTGCACAAAAACAAAGATGACCTACTGGGGATAAATGAGAGACCTGAGCAAGTCAAAGAATAATTGGTTTAAATACCTTACAAGTGGGATAAGTGTACCAAAAATGCATTTTTTCTCAAAGAGTTAAAAGTGAAAATTATTTTCATGAATAAGGTAGACAAGATGGGATAGGTACTATATTTTCAATAGGAATAGAAAAAAAATTCACCCACTGGAGTGGTTATAGGGAGTTTAGAGAGCTAGTAGGCAAGCATGCCACGTGAGTAGAAGTGCAACAAAACTCTACTTTGAGGCCAAGTGTTCTATATGAAAATTTACTATTTAAACTTGGTCATCATAATGGGATAGGTTTTGGTAGCCAAAAGGGCATGGAAATTTAATTAAATTCCTAGAGTAGGATAGGAGAGCTAGGAGATCTAATCGAATTGGGTTTCACATGTAAATTTGGAGGTCAAAACTCCACTTTTACGTTAAGTGTTATATATGAAGTTTTCTCTTATGGGCATGGTTTTTACAATGGTGATGGTTTGGTTTATATTTAAAAATTAAAATTGAGTCATACCACCAAGATAACTAGTGGTTTTGAGACCAATAAATCATGAATGGAAGTAGGAGCAGATCAAAAGGTAAAAAAAGGAGGTTCACTGATTCTTAGAATAATTAAGGCATATTGTGTAAGAAACAACACTTATTTTTTGTGTGTGGTCTTAGGACCTTGTATGTGAAAAATTTCATGAACATATATATGATAATTTTGCTTAGTATGTGAAACATTTGAACATGTCCATTGCTTATGACACTTGGTCCTATGTTTTATATGACGTGCAAACATGTCTCTTGTTTGGAAAATTATTAATGTCCTTTGTGTGTGGTCCTTGGCCTTATTTATTGTGACATATTCATGTTCATTTTATGTGGCCCTTAGGCTTATTTCATGATATTGTGTGTTGTGTTTATTATGCTTACTGAGCTTGGTTGGTGGTGACATGAACTATATTGTGCACTTTTACTGGATTATCTACTTTAGATATGGTTACTTTACTACATGATTTATTTATATATTTATTTCATACATGATAACATAATAACTAAATTAATATATCTTTATCACATGATACAATTAAATATCTTTTTGAGATGAGTGACTTGTAGGAAACATCCCTCATCTCAAAAATAGGACATTATAATGGGCTAGTCTTAGAGATAAAAGCTTCCATGAATATACAAAAATAACATTTTAGATGAAATATAGGGTTGAAAGATAAAATATACAAGATTTTAAAGATCTAAGGTGTTTTGACCAATGCAATCCCATTTTCTAAATCATAATGGAGGCCCACTTATTTTATTAAACAATTTCCTCCTTTGTTGTTTTATTCATTTTATGACACAAAGGCTTGAGATTTTATAAAATCATAAGTTTTTAAATCATGTTTACTTTATAAAAATTTGGCTTACATATATGCGATGATAAAAATAGTTTAAATGGCTATTTTTTGCATTAAATCAATATTATTTTATTTAATAAAGGCTAACTTGGCTATTTTATGCATATAACAAATTTATATAGGGAATTTTCACTCTTTTATGGGTATTTGCATATATTCATTATCTATTCATATCTACTCATAGATAATTAAAGATTAATATGTAGCCTATTTGGTAGTCTATGTGTCATAATAGGTGCAAGGGTTGGTATTTGCACTTGGGCACATTGAAACGATGTTACTCGATGCCAATTTCTAGGTGTTACAAAGACTTATAGTGAAGTAGGTATATAGTGTATAATTTTTTTATCCTCGTACACTTTTTTTGAAGATATTAATAAATAAAGGTTCATGACAATGTAAAAAGACATAATGGTTTTTTTTGTCTCTATGTCATAATATTGCATTCTCACACTATGATATACAAAATTCAACTTACCTAGAGATTGTGACATCATGGTAAGCCACCCCATGTCATATCTATGTAGTAATTTATTATTTTTAGACAAAATATAGATGATTATTTTGATAATATTAGTCCATGTAGCTACACCTTGCACCCTTACAAATAATATTTTAAAACAACTAGCTCTAAGTGTTTATGACAATGTGATTGTGCAGGATGGTGCCATGTGTCTCAAAATCACATCTCCTTGCACTTGTAAGATTTGATTTTATAAGAATGATAAAAATGGTCTATAATAATGTGAAATTATAATTTAATTCCAAGTGTCACTTTATAACATAGTGAACCATCAGTGCACATATAATGCTCTACTTAAATGCAATATCAATTTGTTCATAGATTGAAATTTTCTACCATGTGGCTCTCACAAAATTTTATATGGGACATAGAATAACACAATAGTACATATTTTGGGTGATAACAAATATAGTAAACCTATAAAGGTTGAATCAACTTCTAAAGAGTTGTAAAGAATTGACACCTACCAAAGAAAACTCCCACGAAGGCAAAAGTCTCAAAATCAAATTTAAATAGAAAGAAAACCATCATAACTCATTTATGAGTAATTAATTATCATGTATTATCCATTATAACATTGTATTGGTGCCTAATAATGTGATTTATATGATCTTAAATCAATTTTAATGCCATTTTCAATCAAAATATTTACATGGTTGAATATTCAAATCTCTCTATATCCTTAAGCTCATATGAAATTATGATTATCAAATTTAAATGAGTATTATAATGGATACCTAGATTCAAAATCCATTTTTGTTCTCTCATGGAAAAAATATAGTATAGTGACACATATTTTGATTTGAAACCTTTGCATAGATAATTATCTCATTATATAATAATATACGATATGGCTGAAGTAACAAGATAGTCCAATGATGATAACTTACCTCTTAAAGAAAAAGAATATATTGATAACTTATTGGCCATCCAAGAAACATGATTTCACAAATAAATGACTAAAAATGAGGTACTCCATTGTATATATGTGATATTTAATTATTCACTAGTGGTATTCACACAAAGGACACATTGCACACACCTAACACCATCAAGCATGTTATATGACATCGACCACCTCAACTAATTCCATACTACATTGGCCATGATAGAAAACATTGAACAACTCTTTTCCTAACTACATCAACCAGTTCCCATGGCATCAACCATGTAAACTTCCCTGTGTTTCCAAACAACATCTACCTTTTTGATATAATATAGAAAACATAGTGTTTTTTCCCTTATCCCTAATAAATACAATTGACCTACTTTTTGACATTTTGTCATCTACCCATTTCCTATCCTATTTTTATCTCTACTTTTATGCTCATTGGGGTAAATTATGTTACATGAATTTTCCTCAATTTTATTTTGAAAATTATTATCACTTACATAAGCTATACATTGTATAAAATTAATAAGTTGCCACATGATGGTTTAAAATGCAAGATGTCAGTGATTAAGAAGCATAATATTTTAGGTTATAATTTGGATTATAGTTCAATTTCACTCCATATTGATTTTATTAAGTGACAATTAGATGTTTTCTTACTCTAATAACCTTTTCCTAATTTACTTTTAGTTGGTTAGGATGTGCAACCTCATTCCTTATCTCAAGAGGATATAGTTTGACCTAATAGTTGGAATGAATAAGATATTTTATTTTCTATGTATGTTCATCCTATTTGTTTGGTATAACATCCTAGTTTTTAGGAAGATAATTAGGATTGGATTTGTTTGTTTCCTTAATTTTAGGATAGTAGAAATGCTATATAAAGGCTCATATTTACTCTTTGAAGGTAATGTAGATTAGAGTATTTTATCGAAAAGATATTTTATCACACACCATTTATTTATACCTATACAAAATTATGTTATGATATTGAGTGGTTCCATTTTGGGATCCATATCCGTTAGGGATACATTATAAATCTTGGTGAATAACCCTATAAATTTTGTAAAGAAAAGGAATGTGTCTTCTATTCTAATATCCAAATTTAGACCATGGGTAATAGGTGGGATGGGTTTCATGAATATTATTTTTAGAGATGAATCCATTGGTAAGGTAAATTAAGTTTGGGTGGCCTTGTTATCAATGATTATAGATGATAAATATGTCCATGCTTAGGAAAAATAATTGGTTTCAACCTATAACTTTAGGAATTTGAAGAGAAAAAAATATCCTTAATTACTTGTTAGTGAATCCAAAGGGAATTAAAATAAAACAATTAAATGGAAACTAAAACAATCTTACATAAGTGAGCTTAACAAAATGAACAAAACTATAAATAAGACATAAAAACATACAACTATGTTACCTCCCTTGTCAAACTAGTGTTCACTTGTTGGCATAGAAGATGTTATTGATTGGCTTGTGGGATAAAGAGGCTTTGATTAATTAATTATCCACATTTGCATCAATTTTAGAAGACCACATGTGTCTTTGCTTTGTTTGGCTTGGTTTGGTGTGAAGCTTCTTGAATCAATTTGGCATTATAACATCACTTGAGAGCTTCTTAAAGGCATTCTTGTAGAATAAATTTACACAAAAAATCTTGTTTGGGTATAGTGAGGGCACTTGTATATATAGGTCTTAAAACTAACTCTAACCTTAGAGTGGTTAGGTTTAATTTTAACCTTGGTTGAATTTAAAATAACCTAGATTGAGTTTAGGTTAACCCTGGGTTAGGTCAAAGCAATTATGAAGGGTTGACAAATAATTTTAGATATTTATGACCATGAAAACTCATAGAAGATATTTATGAGGTTGTAAATCACATTTTATTTGAATTTAAGGAATTAATAAAATATATTATTAGCTCCCATTAATTTGACCTCATTTTTATTGAACAATTCTTTTTTTAGAAAATGTAATTCCATAATTAAACTTGGAATTTTTACTTAAGAAAGATAATAAAATTTTTATTCTTAAATTAATCTTGCTTAGGGTTTTTAGAATTTATGAATTATTTTAAATGTTTTTCATTAATAGATTAACAGGCCAAGAATGTCAATTTTCTAGGTCACAATTTGACTAGGATTGAATCCAAGCTAGGTTATGGATGTATATAGGGTAATACCCTAAATAAACAAGCCTCACCATGTTTTTGGATAGTTATGTCCCCTACGTAGATAAAATTTGGAAATATTGTGACTTCTAGTCTTAAATTATGTCATTTTCTATAAATCAATCTGTTACTTGATTTAGACATGAAAGTGGCCAAAAATGAGTGTCTACACTTTTCCTTATTTGAGAAGGAATTGTAAGACACATGCATAGTATAATATTTTAAAATAATGAGATATCTATTAATACAAAATGTTCATGATCTAAAGAGAGGTCAATTAGCCCTGGATGCCCCCTCAAGGGATTGAACAACAAATTAGAGTCATCGAACATTCCATCAAAATGAATAAAATGACATGTTGTGTAGTGGCAAATGGGATAGAACTACTAATTTACCTAGAGCTAATTATAATCAGTAATGGTTGTTGAGACATTGATTTGCCTGAAGGTGGTTATAATTAATAATGGATGTTGAAACACTAATTTGACCAAAGATAGTTATAACTAGTAATGGAGGGTGAGACACTAATTTTCATAAAGGTAGTTATAATCATTGATAGAGGGTGAGACACTAAATTTACCAAATGCAATTATAATCAGTGACACAAGAATTTCCCCTTTAGGGTAGGTAGAGTGAAAAATAATGATTTTCTCAAAGGTGGCTATAATCATTAGGTAGGTCAAAAAAGAATGATTTACCTAAAGGTGGTTATAATAATTTACATATTGAATCATGATATTGAAAATGATTTTTCCCCAAAAATTAAAAAGATATTATTGATCAGTTGAAAAATAATTTGTCACATCTAGGCAAATTGAGAAAGGGAGCTTATGAAAAAAACTCGTAAAACTGATCTATGATGAGTTGGTAAAGAATAAAAACATGATTCTAGCCTAAATGTGAGTATGAAGATGCAAATTCATAATAACATGTTTTATAGGTATAATAAATAATGTTAAATGGGTTTTGGAAGAGGCCTAATAATATAGTCTAGTGGTAAAATGACCAAGAAATAATGAACATAGGATCAAATGACATTCAAAACAAATAATAGAGGTGAAAAATAGACCTCCTAGAGTGATTTCAAGAAACTTTAAGCACTTTGGGGGGGGGGTTAAATTAAAATTTTTAGGATATATATTCACCATATGGGTGAAAATTGATTCATTTTCACTCTATCCCTTTGAGATTTTGAGCTCTAGTTTTGTACACAAGATATCAATGATAAATGACATGTAGAGGAGGATAATGACATGATATAGACTAGGTTATAGAGCATAGATGACCTCCACATAATGGAACACTGGTATGTGATATCAACCTTACTATTAATGTCATTTATGTCACATTTATTACTAGGTTTAGCTCAAAAAGTTACAAAGTCATCATTTTCATTTTAGGGAAAATGGTAACTTTGTAAGGGAAATTAATGACTTCATATAAACTCACCATTCCTTAAAATGGCAAAAACACTAAAAAAAATAAAAATTACTAAATTAGTGATTTTTCCCATTTTTAAGATAAGTCACGATTTGCATGAAAAATGAAAATGATGATTTCACCCAAAAATGGTGGAAAATGCTAAAATGATGACTTTATCATTTGGGAAAATGGTGATTTTTCTTGAGAAGGTAAAATAGATGGATTAGGGGACCCAAAAAGGGTCCAAACTCTAGGAGATAGGGGTAAATAGGATTTTTAGGGTAGGAATAGGATAAACACTACCATAGATATAATGTGAAACTAATTTAGTTGTGATTGTAAGAGAAACTCACTATTTTGATGACATGGTAGTGACATTCCCATTGTTTATACACACCATAGATTTTTATGGTGGATACGATTATATTATTACAAACCCTAGACTTGTATGATGTGGAATGGATATTAGTGATTCATGTAGATTATGCATATCTAAGTGCCCTAGAAGAGCATTGACATAATAAGACTTTGACATTTCATCTATCAACTAGAGTGGCCATTGTTACTCTGAAGGATATCTAGTAGATCCTCAAGCTATTGATGTGAGGTAGGAGGCTATTCTGATCCGATCCAACATGGTACTAGGTAGTGATAGATGATTTGGTTAGATTTTAGGAGATTCTCATGGTGCATGGGAAGGTTGATATCAATTTATTCGATACTTATACTGATTTACATTGTGATGACCTAACCCCTGGAGATACATCCCCACTAACACCAATTGGTAAAGAGGCCATGGTATTATTGACTATTGTTAGTGGCATCTTGATGCATGAAAAGAGTAGTTAATTCTTCTAAATGGGCCTAGGAAGTATGATATAGAGTAATATATATGAAGTTACATGGTTTACATGGGGGACAATAGTATTGGATTATTTATATAGGGACCTCCATATAGTGGTAGATCATGGAGGCCATAACAATATAGCATCTAAGCTATTTATGGTTTTGGGATGGGATCACATCTCAATAAAGTGCCCTATGGGTTAGATATAGGTTAGGGACCTACAAGAGCCATTGGCATATGGTTGGGTACAAACTAGAGCATCTCAATGAGGACACCATAGAGAGATATAATTCTACTAATGAATGTTTGATGAGCTCATACCTTAGTTCTTTATTTGGAAGCCTTACCTTTTTTATTAGATATAATGGCCTAAGGATGCATGGTATATTACATTTATGACATGTAAATGTTTTATTACTAGTAGGAAATCAAATATCATAGAGAAATACATGCCTGATTAGGTACTTAAAAAGTTTTGGTATGGTTGAGGATGTGTTATAGGATCATAGGTGGTTCATACATGTGACTAGAGAGATTAGCCATGACACACTAATCATTAAGAGTAGTGTATCTATGGATAATTATCTATGTTCCATGGAAAACATGGGCTTATGCATGGGGGTAAACAAATGTAGGGGTCACTCCATAGTATATACACTATTGGGTATAGGTATTCCCATTTAAGGTTACCATTCTATGATAGGTAGGTAGGCATGTAGGTGGTCAAATTCTGATGGATATTTATGAGGCTAAGGTCTAGGCTAGTAATGAGGCTAGTAATAACAATAGTAGTTGGTACAATAGTGGATGTGGGGAAGAAGATGATGGTGGTAGTTTTTATGGAGGGGATGGTAGAGTAGATGATAGAGGAGATGACACCCATGCTATGATGGTGTTGGATCCCAACATGATAGGTATAGTAGTCAATTTTTTGGATCCATGCTAGACAGGGCCATTAGGTATAACTAAGGTAGGATGGGATGCTATTATTTTATAATAAGAAATCACCACCAGGTTAGGGAAGATTATAGGTTTGTAAGGGTAGGTGGCAGATTTATAGACCACATTGGACATCCATGATGAGGACATGACTCACCTTTAGTCAAAGATTACTCAGCTAAAGGCAAAGGTGGCTAGGATGGTTCAGATTCAAGAATAACATATGATAGATCATGATTAGGATATATCATATAAAGATCAAGCCTTATTAGATATTCAAAGTATCTAATATGAGTGGGATAAGGGTAAAAGAGACAACACTCAGGTAGTGTTTTCTTAGATGATACTTGAGAGCCTTCAGTCTAAACATGAGGCATCTTATTATCACTAGGTATATGAGACCATGGTCCCTAGAGATCAACATATTGCCACATTTAAGGTATGGGACATGTAGAGGGATGATAGTAGATTAGGTCATTTTAAGACTAGGACTCATGGTATAGTACACGTGGGTCAGTCTATGTAGCAACCATAACCACCTATGCCACTAGGACCACCAGGGTAACCAAGGCCACCTCCTACTACAAAGCCTATGGATACACATAGTCAAAGTTGATTATTATAGTTGTTTGGAATTTTGGAATATTATATTTTTGACAACTTGATAATATACATACATACATACATACATACATACATACATATATATATATATATATATATATTCAATGTATATGACATTATTGATATACATTGACATTTATATTGGGTCTTTCAAGGCTTATGTATATGGACTGATTTTTTTTGATATATGCAATGTTTTGTTGATTATCATGTTGATCTCATTTTTAGTTCATGTTTGCTATTGTGGATGTTTATTTTCATTTAAACATGTATGATCTTTCATTTATTGTATTACCATGTATATGAGATACTACTCTATTTTATCTGCTTATGTTATATGACTTATATGTTTGCTTATTTAGATAAGAATATCTATATTAGCACATAATAAATCATATTGATCTGATTACTCATTGATTTAGGCTATGTTTGGGATTTATCTAGTCTGATGATCTTAAAGAAATACTACCCATTATAAATCCAGTTTGATGATCTTAAAGAAATACTACCCATTACATTAATTAATAGTATATACTGCCCTGATGTTTATTATAGCTTGTGATATTTATGCATCATAGTTATGAATAATTGTAATAAGAATATATATCCTAAACATGGCAAACTTAGTATAAATTAAAACATAAACAACCTAGGAATATGATATGAACAATCAAATCCCAAGTGTAAATATAAGACAAATAAACCAAGTGTAGGACTGTATACAAATAACCATAACCTAAGTACAAGATATGGTGTAAATAAAAAGTAATATACCTATGAAAACTATGAAAGGCACAAAAGGTAATAATCAACTAAAACAAACAAACAAATAATAACTAAACAAATAAAAAAACAAACCAAACAAACAAATAAATAAACAAAACAAACTACTAAATAAAAAAACCAAACAAATAAAAAAATAAAATAAACCAAAAAAAACAAATAGAAAAAACTAAACAAATAAAAATAAACAAACAATTTAGTCACAATGTTAGCAACAAATAGAATACAATAAAACTATGGATTATTTATGTATGTGTAATAGATGTGTTATGCTTGGAAATAGGGTCAAACCTAGGGTAGGTAACAATGACACAAGTAAAACAACATAATTTAAAATGGCATAGGGTTTCCCCTAGGTGGTAGGGAGTAACAACACAAAGAAGATGACAAATATTTCCCTTAGGCTGTAGGGGACAATGACATAAAAACAAATAGGGTTAATAAAAAGAATAGGAAGGGGTAGCCACATTAACTCCAGATGTGATAAGAAAATGGATTCTTCTTGCATAGTCCCATGGATACTAAATCTAATGTGAAATTAGGGCGAAATGTATTTCTCCCAGGATATGGGATAGAAGAAAAATGATGATAACAAAAATAAGACAATTATAGAGGAATTATTAATGATTTCACAAAACAATGAGTGCATAGAAAAAGAAGGGGTGCTTTTTAAACTCATGAAATCATCAACACAAAAAATTGTGCAAGCATGAGATCATGGTTTAGGCTAAAACCACACTAGAATATAAGAGATGAGCATCCAATAATGAACTAAATTTATAATCCATTATGTTTACTAAATCCACAACTTGGAATGAGAATAAGCTTGTGAAATGGTGAGAGCGTTGGCTAAGGTTTCTCACAAAATTTCAAGAGCACTAGAAGAGTTGTGTTCATTAGTACATAAATTTCAAATATATAATGTTACAAAAGTGACTCATAAAATGGTGAGACTTTATGGTTGAGGTTGCTTGCATTAGTTGAATTTGCTTGTAAAATGGTGAGAGAATACAAGAACAATAAGGATGGGGAATCTAAAATAAAAATGATTACTTGTGAAATAGATATAATACCCATAATATTTAAGGTAACTAAGATGAAAGGCATTCGAGCTAGCCCAATGTACCCCATGTATCCAAGTGTTAGCTCATAGTCCGTGTGGACCTCAGGTTCATGTAGTTCTCCTAGAAATGGGAGGAGAAAATGGAAAAGGGGACTAGAAATGAAGATGGATAATTAAGATAGTACATCCCAAATTTTTTTTAAGGATTTATATCTTGCATGGAAATTCTAATTTAATTTATATGATATTTGTGGATAATTTCTCACTAATTGGAACCCCACTCATGGCCCTATAAATAAAATTAAATAATTTCATATGGACTAAATAGTGTGAGGCAGAGTTTTAAAATCTTAAAGAGCTACTGAAAAAACACCTATCTTAGCAGTGATTAACATAAGCATTTTGTGATTTTTAATATTTTCCTAAGTCTTTTCAAATGTCTAGAGTTTTTTTAGTATCTAAACTCAATGGAGGATTATGAGATACAAAATGTCCTAACTCTCAAAATATTGAGAGCATAGCAAAGGGGTGACTAAAATGACCTCGATGGAAATTGAGGATTTCCTACATAATTTTGAAAGACCTCAAATCAATGTAATTCCACCTACAGTGGTAAAATTTTGGGAAATGTTTCCTATATTTTTGGATTTTTGGTATCTCAAATCAATGGAAAATTATGAGATACAAAATGGCCTAATTAACAAAGAGGTAAGATCTTGGATTAAAAGGAGTTGACTAAGCTGACCTCAATGTAAATTGAGTGTTTCGTACATAGTCTTGAAGGAACTCAAGTCAATTTAGGTTTACCTACAATGAGGTGTCCAAATAAGTAATAACAAGTTCAAGAATAAAAAATGCTAAGGTATGGCACAATAATGACAAGGCGATTCAATAATGCATAGTAAAGGGGTTGTTATTAATATGTCCAAAGGTGATTATAATTAGGAAATGATGGTAAGGGTTAGTGATACTAATTTTCCCAAAGGCAATTATAATTAACATCACGAGTAATGAAATAAAACATAATAAAAAATTAAGGATGTATTTACCAAGGCCACTATCATACTAATTTCATATAATGCCATTCAAAAGTTTGAATCTAAATCAAATTTTGGAACTACATTTGATATTAACCATTGAACATGCCTAAAGTACAAATGAATCATAACCAAGGAAAAAAGTGATAAAAGTAAGTAAAAATAAGTGACTAGTAATAGGATAAGTCATGGTTGGAAAGGTATATGGGTATGATAAAAAGAATGATATATTGAGGTACAACTTAAATGATCCTTTTAGATAATAATTCAAGTCCCTCAAGCATAAAAATGTTTGAGGTGCATTATGTTCATTGGTTTATCAAGTTTATCTCCTTCTAGCATGGTGAATCTATATGCTCTAGAACCATAGTTAGAAATATCAACATAAGTCCCTAACCAACTAGGTGAGAAATTTAATTTATTCTTGGTCTCAACATTGATGTTTTTATAATTTTATTTTAATACATGATCACTAAGCTCAAATTCTCTATGTTTGATGCACCGATTGTACTGGCCATATAATATGTTTTGGTAAGATTGAAGGTTATTCAAGATGGCCATGATATTTATATATAGTAAGTCTAGCTCTTGAAAAATATATACTCTATAGTCCTCATCATCAATGATGTGTTATAATGAAATATAGAGAGAAGGCAACTTGACCTCGATAGGAAGAATGGCCTTAGTGCTGTAAATAAGGGAATATGGGATAACTCCTATTAGAGTACAAAAAGTTGTGTATTATGCCCAAAGGGAATTAAATAACTACAAGTGATAATTATGACCAACATCATTGACAATATTATTAAGAATATTAATAATTATTTTGTTGGATGTTATAGCTTGGCCATTGCTTTGTGGGTAATACGCAATAAAAAGTGTTATTTGATAAGGTATTTGGCATAAAATATTTTCACATCTTTATTTTCAAATGATCTACCATTATAAGATATAATGTCAGAGGGTATACCATGTCATCAAATGAGATGGTTAAATATAAATTTGGATGTTTGCTTACCAATTATGTAAGTGAGGGGAAACACTTCCACCCTCTTAGTGAAATTTTTTATAGTAGTAAGGGCATGTTTAGATCCATTAGAAGATGTAGGATTTATCTTTCCTATGAGGTCAAGTCCCCAAGTTGAGAATGGCCATGGTGTTTTTAGTGTTTTAAGCATTTTTTAAAAAGTATGGATCAAATTAACATGTTTATAACACTTCAAACACTTCAAAGACTTCTTCACATGGGAAACTATGTGTACACAACAATGTTTTAGCCTAGATGAACTTACTAGTGGCCCCCCTACACATTCCTTCATGAAATTCCATCTATACTAATCTATATTATACCAAAGATAAATAATGAATCAGAGTTCATCATAGCTTCTATGATACAAGGTGGGTCTACGTAGGTTGTAACATGAGGATTTATGGATGAGTGCTTTTTGTTAAAGGTCTGGGGATATGATTTGGTCTTGAAGGGAGGCATATATGTTATAATACCAAGTAGACGTGGAACCAAAAATATTTCAAACCAT
Source organism: Torreya grandis (assembly GCA_037957365.1). Taxonomy (NCBI): domain Eukaryota; kingdom Viridiplantae; phylum Streptophyta; class Pinopsida; order Cupressales; family Taxaceae; genus Torreya; species Torreya grandis. The sequence goes on along the minus strand of JARHVA010003701.1, from coordinate 232,248 downwards.
CTTCACAATTGCTTGTTTGTGTACCTTTACGAAAAGTTCCATAAAAAAATTATACTCTCTAACTCTATCTATAATCTGAATCATGGAACTAATTATAGCCATTACATCAACTATTTTGTTACTATCCCAAAGAATAATTTAAAATTGAAGGTTGGTAATTTTTTATTTTAGAGTATCAAAAATACATTTATAAGGTACCAAATTCTTGTCCTTCATTTGGTATTGGTTTTTAAGCTGATTGATTATAAGCTATGAATCACCATGAACTAGTAAATGTTTGATGTTCTAATGGACTATTTGGCAAAGCCCTGTAATGAGTGCTTCATATTTGGACATATTATTAGTGCATCAAAAACTAATGTGAAAATACATAGGAATAAGATCCCCCTATGGCATGATATATTATATGCTGGCACTTGATCCATGTGATTTGAAATAACCATCAAAGTACATTGTCCATTATTCTACTTCAAGAGGTGCTTTTCTTATGTTGATTATGGCTTCATCTATAAATGAAAATATGAGAGGTTTAGTATCAGGAAGAAGAGCTTCTACAAGATAATCTATGAGTACCTATCCCTTAATGAATTTTTGATTAGCATACTCGATATTAAATTCACTCAAGAGCATGATCCACTTGACCATATAGCCGTGTAAATCTATTTTATAAAGTAGATACTTGAGCTAATCTACTTTAGCAATCACATAATTTGAAGCATAAATTATCGATCAACTTCACTACTTTATTCAATAATTATAGGAATATTTATACAAAATAGCTGGTCTTTTTTTATAGGAAACCAACCTTATATGTATCTTTCATTCCTATCTCCACTCCTATTTTCTTCCATATAATACCTCAAAGATAAGATAAATATCCTCACTTAATCTTCTTTATTGAGTGAGTTACATACACACACAAATAAGTAGTCATATGACTACCCACCTAAAATCTACCCATACAATATCATTGCTCATCATTAATAAATGTGAGCAATAATATAATTATTTCCTAACAATTCCCCCTTAGTGATCACATGGAGAAAGGAATCACATGGACTAAATTTATTTATATTACCCCCCTAAATTTTAACTTATGGACATTGGTACCTCGATAATGCATCCAATACATAAATGGAAAATTGTTTACAATTGATGAGGTCAAATGTTTTATTATCATTTGCCTTAAAATATAAGCTTATTAAGAATTTTTGACACACACACACAACTTTTGAAAAATAGAAGACTACTAACTTGAAAAGATGTAAAAATATGACTTAATGTAAACTTTAATGACCATAACTAAAACATAAAAAATATATCTAAAAAAAATCTATAAATACTATAGACTCTAATAATTGGTAATACAATGAAGATATAAACTATTGACACATACCAAATACATTGATAATTTTTTTTTAAAAGATCCAAATTTAATAGTATAATATATAAAAGGCTTTTTTATTTGAATAAACACTCTATACTTAAAATACAAAAGAATTGACTAACTTATAAATAACACTTTAATATTTAAACAATAAAATATAAACTAACTTAAACTTAAAACTAGATACCCCTAAATAAAAACCTAAAACCTTATAATATCTAAAAATAAATATATAGGACAAAACCATGAAATAATATAAACAAAACCTATAAAAGGACTTTAGTCATCCACTATGGATGAGGGAGATGATGGTAATTAAGGTAGCTTAGGCAAAGAAGTCTAGGTTGGATGGTGCCATGTGGGATGAGAATGACAAGAGGAGAATGGAGAGGATAAAAGACAAGCTAAGTTTTTGGAGGAACAAATTTGCATCATGCTAAGAAGAAAATATGATGTCATTTATGATCAGATCCATACACATATATCAAAATGTATCAAAGTTATTTCAAACACTATTCAAAGGGGTTGAAATCATTAAAAGTGAAAGGAATGAATCTATTATCATGGAATGAAAGCAAGTTTCTATACAAAAAATGAGAGGAGCTTGATGTCTGTGAAGGATTGAGACCTTGTTAAACTCTATCAACAAATAAAATGCAAAAAATATCGAGTTGAATCTATGTTAAAAATTGATGAGTTTGACTATGAGCTGTGTAGAACACCATTACCAATGTATGAAGTGTCAAAGAGAGTGAACAATATGCAACCAATGCCACAATATAAAAATTGGTGGGAAGAGATTGTAGGTGCTCAGATCTATATGTTAGGATTGAGATGGTGGAGCTTGATGGAATGACTATTGTTGAATGTAAAGCTAAGTGAAGAGGGAATTGATTGAATCAATATGAGTCATGATGCATGGATCAATGCATGAAATAAATAGATGATTTTCATAGAACCCAAGTACTAAATAAATATAAACCCTGATATAAGTAGTGCTTTGATTTAATGTCAATATACAAAGTCCATGCCTATTTTCTATATCATCAAAATATTCAAATCCTCATACAGAGGTGGAAAATAGATCTGACATGTTTATAGATGTATAGCCAAATCCAAAATAAATGCAATATATGTATATAAAATTTTGCACAATAATATACTACAAACTATACCACATATATTTTTATTCACAAAAATCTTTTATAAGGCCAATGAAATTAATAGTGGTCTACACTATATTACCCCTGACAAAAATAGATAAGGTCTTTCAAATGGTAAAGTCATTGGATGTGGTTTTCACTCCAAATCCATTTTGAAGAATAAGACCTGAATTATAGAGAGGTCTAGGGAACTTGTTTTGATACTAGATAATGTGGATCACAAATTATCGATTAACTTCACTACTTTATTCAATAATTATAGGAATATTTATAAAAATAGTTGATCCTATTTTCTAGGAAACTAACGTCATATCTAGCTTTCATTCCTATCTCCACTCCTATTTTCTTCCCTAGAATCCCTTAAAGATAAGCTAAATATCCTCACTCAATCTTATTTATTGAGTGAGTTACATACACACAAAAACACGTAGTCATATGACTACCTACCTAAATCTACCCATATAATATCATTTATCATCATTAGTAAATGTGATCTCTAATATAATTATTTATTAACATTAAAATAGTCTTATTATTCAACATTTAGTGACAACTTTTAGGCTATGAAAATAATAGCTAAATAGGCTTTTTCAATCGACATATAATTATGTTCGTATGTGACTAATGTTCAACTTAGGTAGTAGACAACATGATTTTTGCCCTATTCATCATGTTGTACTAAAAATTCCCCCAAAGCATTTTCAATAGCTAACAGGCAAATTAATAATGGATTTTTTGGTATAAGAGGCAACAAAATAGGTGAATTGGCTAGGTATTCGTTGATATGGTCGAATGCTTTTTAGTAGTCTGCATTCCATTAGAAATTAGTTCCATTATTCATCAAGTGTGTAAAAGGATGAATTTTGTTGACCAAATATGAAATGAAGTGTCAAATTGATTGTAATTTTCCTTATAAATTGTGAAGCTACTTCAAGGTAGATGCTAATAGCATTTCAGTAATGGATTGAACTTTAGATAGATCAACTTCAATGCCCCTACAAAAGATAATGAATCCTAATAATTTTCCATAAAATTACATAAATACACACTTTATATGGTTAATCCTAACTTTTTACTCTTAAAATCTATCAAATATATTATAAATCATAATTAGATGGTTAACATAAGTATTATATTTACCCAAGATGCCATCAACATAGTCTTCAATAATGTCATGCATCATGTCATTTAAAATCATTATCATGGCTATTGGCATGTGGATCCTACTTTTTTGAGTCCAAATGGCATCACCTAATAACAAAATATTCCCCATAGAGTGGTAAATGTTGTTTTGTGCTAGTCCTCTAGTGCAATTCTAATTTGGCAATATTCTAAAAAACCATCCATAAGGGAAAGAATTTTATATATAGCCATGGAGTTAACAATAATGTTAATATTTGGTAGAGGAAAGTCATATTTTGAGAAAGGTCTATTAATATCCTAGAAATCAGTGCGTAGTCTAATTCTTTTTGGCTTCTTGTCAATTGGTACTATGTTATAAATCCATTCTAAATAATCAATTAGTCGTATACATCTTATGTCTAAGAGTTTCTCCAACTCATTCTTAACTTATACTGCAATATGAGGATGCTTTTTTCACAAATTCCACTTAATTGGTTTAACATTAGTATGTAAGACAAGATGGCAACTAAGGTGGATCCAAACTTGGCATATATCAATAGGCCTATGCAAATATATCAACAAACGTCTTCAAAAGGGATGTAAAAATTTCACATTACTCCTTAGTGAGGGATGCACCTAATTTAATCTATTTTGGGTCCTCTAAAGTCCCAATGTCAACCTTAGAAGTGTCCTTCACAAGGAGTGTAGAACTGTATTATAAAAGAGTTGGCAAAGAGGTAAACTAGTTGGCAATGGTATAATCTTCTAGTTTAATTGGTTCATCTAACTCTCCCAAAAAGGATGAATCAAAATCACCCAATGGTGGTAAAGGGCATGTTACAAATACCTTTGGGCACTTCTGAATAATCTATTCAAAATCTTGTCACTCTTTAGTACTAATTTTAGATCCATATATAAGCCTTGAACTTGTGGTATCCTGTGCTTCATTCAAAGAGAGGTAAACATCCCTATCTCATGTCTCTTGAAACATGTTTTCACCAAGAGATATGCCTTTATTTACTTTTTACCTAGTCTAAAAGTGCCATAAAGAGGTTTTCACTTATAGAGCTTAATGTTTAATTTTATCTTTGATTTTGGCCTAGGAAGTTTACCCACTCTTTAAAATAGACAACATGATTTAGTTTGATATAAAAATACTATTTATGATCTCATAGAGGAATATGATTCCTCAAACCTAGAAATTCACAAATGGCCTCATCATTCTCAAACTCATCAAGTGGCATTGCCCACTCTTATTGGTTCTAGTCTATCAATTGGGGATGATAAAGGGTAAGTGGTGAAGAGTGATAAATAAGATTAGTGGTATAAATGACACAAGGTTTAAAAAAATTTATGTTGGTAAGGTCATCATAGATGCTATAATCTGACCTTACATCATTACCAAATGCCATGCATTCCTTTATAGTTAGTCATGGATATTAGCTTGATAATTCCTTGTTGATAAATCCCCAACATTCTATTTTCATAATATTAATTACTGATAATCTAGTTAGGGATATGATACTTGGTGCTTTGGTAATAATTAGCTAGATCATCAGTATAAATACATGCATAATCTTTGGCTAAAAGGTCTTGTTCTAGGCTAGAGTCTAGTTTGAAAATAATAGGTTTGTTAAGATGAGATTTTTCCTTAATATGCCACTTCATACAAGTGGTATTGGCTTTGGGTCTCCCATAGGATTTTAGGTTATGTGGTAATTTGGAAATGTGAAATGAGTCATGAGTATTGTACTGTCCACATTTTTGTTAGATATGTAGAAATGGTTGGCTATATATAGTAGAGGTGTAGATGAAGTTGAGGCTAGGCTCAGGGTTAATTTAATTGGCATTAGGTCCCAATTCATTAGATTTGGCTTTATCATCTTTTCCACTATCAAGTTTAGGCATTATATTCAAGCCAAAATGGTAATTATAGATTTTGTACTCCACCTCAAGATGTTTGAAATAATGGTAAGGCTAGAGATCAATTGGTATAATTACTTCCATTTCTAAATGGGGATATTTAATACATTGATGTAGTGTGGAAGGTATGGATCTTATTTATTGAATCCAAATTTATCCTAAGAGTAAGTTATATGATAACTATAGGTTAAGAACATGGTAGAGGGTTTCATGGTTCAAAATCCCAATGAATGCTAGCAAATTGATGGTTCCTTGTGATTCCCATTACTCATTATAATATGCCTTGATGATAATGGTATCTAGCTAAAGATCGGTCATTATGTTTCCAAGATGCTTAACCAACTTTAGAGAAACAATGTTTAGTCTTGAACCATTATATACAAGGTCATATTTAACCATATGTCTAGTTATACTAACCTCGATGTATAAGGGGTTATTATGCAATGGGCCCATGGATAACATGTCACTTTGATCAAAGGTAAGTCATTGGCTAGGGGCCAAATGTCCTACCATAGCATGTAATTTATCAAGCATAAGGTCATAAATTATAAGGGATTGGCTCAAATATTCATTTAGTATGCTCTTATGAATGCTATATCTGCATAATAGATCCATGATGGATGTTTTCACAAGTGTGTTTTAAAGCTTCTCCATAATGTCATAGGTTTCCCTTTAGTTTTGGCAATTTGCTTTTTTTTGATAAGCATAGAGGTATGAATGGGTTCAATCATGGAATTTGGTTGAGGTCCTTAGATGGTAATATTGGATTTTAGAGTTATGATTATGTAATCTTGATTAGGTACAAGTCTTATATAATTAGTTGAAGAGCTAAATAGGGATGGAATGGTAATTTTTGGGTGGTGTTTAGCTAGGCTACTAACATGGTCCAAAGAAATATTACCAACATAAGGAGGTTGGTAGGCATGAGGAGGATGATAAGAATGATTAGGCAAAGGTACCAGTCTATTGTATTTGACTAGATGTTAATGGTAATGGTGGCAACATGACTACCTTTGATATGTCCTACTACATTATTGTAGGCATACACATGACATAATGGCCTGCTTAATTAGATTGATTAGTTTGACCTTGGTTTTTACTGTTCTATTGTTGTTATTTTTGATGTTGTTTCCTTTATTATGGTGGTGTTATTTTACAGTGTTATTGTTGATATTGGTGTTTCTATTAGTTTTTTTTTATGTTGAGGTGATGTTTTTTGGCATAGTTTTTATTTATATTAGTATTGTTATTAGTTTTTTTAATGTTGAGGAATGGGTTTTAATAGATACCTAAGTTATGATTAGTCATAGGGGCATGAGTATCCCACTATATCTCTTCATTACCAATCATATTCTCAATCAGATGCCTTAATTGGATACATTGACATATATAATGTCCCTTGACATAATGGTACTCACAAAAGTCATGATATTTGTACTATTTAGGAAAAGAAATTCCTTTAGGAAATGTCTCTAGAATAGGCTAACTAATAATATTTTCCCAAACCAACTTATGGAATATAACTAAATAGGCTATCTAAGGCCACTTAATGCTCTGGATTTAGGTGGTCTTCTCTTTGGAGGAGGTGTTTACAATTATGATGAATTTTGTGGAGGTCTAAGTTGAATGAATGGAGGCAGTTATTACTAAGTGAGTGAATGCAAATGAATAACCAATGTTTGCACCATTTGGCCATGTCATGATTTAATGACACCATTACCAAAAAAAATATTATTGTGTATATAATCTTTTGGTATTTCATTAATAATTGATTGATATGACATTGAATCTAATATTTGAATAGGGTTCTAGCTCTGATTATGGATTTGGTTCTATTGTTGGCCTTGATGTTAGTGTTGGCTCTAGATTTTATTATAAGAAGACAAATTGATAAGCCCTTTGTGTACAAGGGGTTTTTCAATATGTATCCCTTTCTTAGTAACTTATTCAAACTGTTAGGTTGTGGAGCTAAAAGCTTCACCGATGCAAACATAGGAGGAGGTTGCAGAAGGGTTGCGGAGCGTCTCAGATGCCGGCATCGGTCAGGCCAACCGACGTCGACAGGATTAGACCAGAAGGCAACCGACATCGGTCAAAGATCGGCCAACGTCGGCGACCCCCAAGTAGATAGGGACTGACGTCGGTCACCTGTGGTTCAAGCTACGAGTATATTACGGGCAGTTGGTTGATGAACCAAGCGTTTACATGTTTAGAGCTAATTTTAGACTGAGTGCTGCGGATCTAATTATTGTAATTGGATGTCTAATTATTGTTTGGATGAGATCTATATAATAGACTCATGGTTGTATTGTAAACTTGTGCTATAGAGTAAGAGAGCATTATTATAAGCTCCTTCTGTGTGTGAGGTGAGCAATGGTGTGTTCCTCCTAGTGCCACAGTACCAAGGTGGGTGCTGGATTGGAGAATCAACAGGGTTCTTCAGGAGTGTATGATCTTGGTCATCAGGTGAGCATGGATTTTATAGGAGATCTACATGGTAAGTAATATCATTGATATGCATGTGTATGTGTGTGCAAGGTCAAGGTTCACAGGTGTGCATAACTAGGTTGATTTGCAGGTGTGTAAAGTTAGATAGGATAGCAACACAACAGGGAGTAGTATCAGGAGAGATCTACTTGGAGTACAGGTGTGTACTCAGAGCAAAGAGGAAGGCAAGGAAGATCCTTCCATAAGTAAGGTTTATTGAGGTGCAGGTTATTACAGGTTCAGGGAAGATATACTTGAAGTATGTTTGTGTAATTTTGGAGTGCGTGGAACACTTGTGGTGTGTGTGGAGCACAGGTATAAGGTGAACACCAACTCAGTGTTTGAGTTGGGTGTTGGGACCTAAGAGAGAGAGAGCTTTGAGGAAAGAAGTACTATTCACTTGAGGTGTGGGAAGCCTCTGAAGAGGTGGTGGAGAAGAAGTGGCATCTTCTTTATTGTATTCTTTTTTGCAAGAGTTTTAATACAAGTTGTGTATTGTCTCTCATATCTTGTGTTATTTCTAGATTCTAGTTACTTGTTGATTCTAGTTAATTCCACATATTAAGTTGCTTGTATTTGGTAATCAATTGTGTGCTTCTGGTTATTCATATCCCAACACAAACATGTGGTAATATTATAGCTCAAGATGATAGGATATCTTTTTGTGTAGGCTATGACTAAACATAACAACCAATTTTTTATTTGGTAAATTGTGGGTGAACAAATTAGTAAGAGCCCTCCACTATTGTAATTAAGTAGTGAATATTTCACCATTTATCTATTTTTCCTAGCCCAAATCCACAACTATAATCTCATGCTCAAGATTATATGAAAAATGTTGTATAAAATTCTCTGAAAGGTCATCAAAGTCTAATACATAATTCTTTGATAGTTTAAAAACCTATTCTAAGACTTGTCTAACTAATATTTATGGAAAGAGGAGAAGAAAATATAGGTCACTTTAGGCCTTTGGTTGACAAGAAATAAATAATTATTTTAAATGCTCTTTGGGGTCACCATTGCCCTCATATTTATCAAATTTGGGTGGCTCATAACCTAGAAGAAAAGGTATTTGGAGGTAATCCATATTGAATGCATACAAACATATCTCATCTAACTTGTAATTATTTGTTTGCTTTCGAATTTTAATAGATTTATTTGCATCCTTCATTTATTATATCTCTTGGGATAGGAAGTTGGATGGCATGGATTGTTATGGTTAGGGTTGTATAATCAAAGGTGGATTACCTTAATTGGTGTATGAAGGAATGACTTACTGAGGAATGTTTACTTGATTGGTCAGATCTCTGGGAGTATTTATTCATGAATTAGAATTATATTGATAATAAAAGATACATTGTTGTTGGTAAACAATATGGCTAGGGTTGGTAACATGGCCTTGGTTGGAAAATTGTAGCTATGATAGAGTCATTTGGCTAGGTGGAATTTATTGGTATTATTGAGTTTGGGTAGGGAATTACTATCTACTCATTGAACCCTACTATATAAAGGGTACCCATTGTTGGCTAAAGCCCTGTTGTTGAAGTTTGTATAATTTATATCCCTATTATATGTGTGGTACCCATTGGGTAAAAGGAAATTATTTCCTAGCACCTAGTACATGATCTACATTGGAACCTTGTTGTTGGGTAAACACTTATTGTTGATTGGGCACTTTTTGAGGGTTTAACATTTTGTATTAACCAATCATAACTCTTTATTGATCAATAAAAACACATTATTGATTAGGAAATATTTGTAATGTTTATGGTATATTAGTCTATACGTGTGTTGGTAGAACATTAATTGTCACCTATTGAGGTGGTATAGTGTTCAACACTTATCAAGGTTGTATTTGTCTATTTTTGGCTACTTTACCCCTATAACATATTTGAGAAAGTAGTTGGTTGAGTAGTGAAATTTTCTTGTTGTGTTTGGGAACCAAGCATACCTATCCCTTATTGTTGGCACCAACCACTTGAGGTATTATCTAGAGGAGCCTATTATGTGTTTCTCTATGGCGCATTACACCTACTTTGGTTTAAATTAGAATGCGCTTGTTTGCTATCCACTACGTTTTGTATGAGGTATTTCATAGGAGATGTATTTTATTCTATCGTAATTGGGGCATTGTACATGTATCCTACTAGCATGCTTTGGATAAAAGGGCTATGTTCTAATTTACATAACTTGAGGAATCGGTTTGTGGCCCTATTGGGGGATCTATCTCTATATGTGGCATATTTGAAACAACCATGGCATTGAAAGTTTTAGCTAGGTTATGGTAAGTTTAGTATGATAGCTATACCTTTTCTAATTGATCATCCATTGGACCTTTCCCTTTTTCAAGTGCACTTTAGACCTGTTGAGGTATTTGTACTAAAGATTGATTTTTAAGTAGTTGATTCCTATTCAAACTATTGGTTACAAGGCATGTTAATCAATGTTCTAATCAAACTAGATATACTTTTATGTAGGAAGTTTGGTAGAAATTTAGATCCTACATCTACCACCCTAATTATAATTTCATCTTTATTTTTTATAAAATGGTGATTAAACAAGTATGGGTCATAACTTGCCAGCATTTTTACATAGTAGGGAGATTTTTTTGGATTTGTTTGAAAATAGTTGTAATTTAAGCATGATATTATGCCATTTTTTCTTGATTTTGGCTTGGATATGATGGCATGTTAACTAGGTATTATGATAGTGGGTCTTGTCCTTGTTCTATATATGAAATATTATAACATGGATATGGATCCATCTCATATGCCATATCATCACCATATAGTTCTTGAACAAATGGGTAACTAGTAATAAAATTACCATAATCAAAATTGTACATGGTAACACTACATGTATAACAAGGCATATTCATATCCATGACTAAGTCCTTCAAAAAATAAGGTCTAACTGTTGGAAAACAATCAAGGTCTAAGGCAAACAACCTTTAGCTTTTTAAAAGAGGCCTAAAGGTGAAATGACTGATCTAAGTCTAAGGAAAAGTTAGGAATAAAATTATGAAATTTTTCTATGGAAAAGGTATAATGATTGTGATCTAGGTCTAAAATAAAATGGAAAGGTGTTAGGTCTTTGCCATATGTCAGAAATCTAGACTTCTAAACTAGTAGAAAGAATAATGATTTTCCCAAAGTAAGTTATAATCATTAGTATGGAAAACAATGCTAGGTCTTTGGTCAAAAGTAATGAAGCTAGACTTGAAAACAAAGGTTGGTTAAAATAATAACTTGAAAGCAATATAATTATAAGGTAATTGGCTTGGTTAAACTAGGTAAATGGAGCAAAAAATAATCTAGTTCTAAGGTAATAAGCTTGGAAAAACATGGTAATTGGTTTAGATAAAATTGATAATTGGCTCATAATAAATTTGTGACAAATAAAACTATGAAATTTTAGCACTTGTGACAACAAACTCTAAACAAGGCATATGGAAACAAAACTCAACACAAGAAATCAACTATAAGTCTAGGCAAAGGTTCTTTAAACCAAATAAGAAATTAATCCAAGTAACATAATCTAATAATAGAAGGTAAACTACCTAATCCCAAATTAGATGAGGTTTTGACATAGACTTGATTAGTTTAGGATCTAAACTTTAAAAGATTGAATTTAAAATTTAATATAAAAGGCACATATTTTCTAAAGGCAAATAGGCTAGACCAAAATGGGTAAGCATAACTGTGCATTTTGAAACAAAAGGTATGAACCATTTTGGAACTTGGTTTTAAAAAAGGTAAGTTTTTAGAAAAAAATCAATAGAGTAACACCTATCCTTCAAATAAGAGGTACAAAAAGTGGTTTTGGACAAAATCCAAGGCACATGTTTCAATCAAAATCAGTAGTGTAACAATGCTCCTTTAGACAAGTGATACACAAAATGTTTTTGGATAAAAACTCCAAGGTAAGTATTTGAAATAAAATGAAAAATGTAACACCTATTGGTTCAAAGTGGTGTACAACATGCTAAGGTTTTGACACATTTAGATTTTGACACAAAAATAATTTTATACCCAAAGACACATGATAATAAAAGAAAATAGAAAAAACACTAAGTGCATGCCTTATCCCTAAAATTGACAAGGTGTGTATAGTTTCTACCAAAGTTTCAACTAATATACCAATGTTAAAAAGGAATTAGATTCTAATGAAAAAATTAAAGAGTGAATGTAGGTAGAGTTTTTAATCCCCCCTTTGTCTCTCAAGCATTAGTATATGGTATGAACTTAGAGTACAAATCACATGACATTTAGCAAGATATTCTACAAAAAAGTGGGGTTGATTAAAATATATAAGTTTAAAAATGACCTAAATGTTCCTAGGTATGGATAACATAAGTTAAAATCATGTCAATTAGATTAAAACTTGATAACTTGATATTCAAAGGTCTAGTCCTTTGTACAACAACTTCAGCCATGTACTACTTATTGAAGTCCAATGTTTAGCATGGACTAATTTGGGTTTATGTTAAGATTGGAAAGCTAAACATTAAGGCACTTTTCAATCCTATTATCATGTGCCAAATTTATATAACCCACCATGGAGTGGTATTGATATGATTATGGGATATGAAACCCCAAATAAACACACCCCTAAAGTACTTGTGAGGAGGCAGTGAATTCCCACCCATAAGCCAATGCAAAAAAAAAATGAATGAAAATTAGAACTTTAGAGGTCATTTCTGGGTCACCCAAGTTATTCAAAGCTTGGGGAGAGCATACCCAAATTTTATTCCATTTTAGGATTAAAAATAAGGAAATAAATAAGGCATTTTTGATCACCCAAGTTCCCTATAGCGCATGAAGGGAGAACATACACACAAAGTTTATTTTTGCAACAAATAATTTGATCTAAGAACTTTGAAACTAATTAACAAATAAATAACAAAAAAAAAAAAAAAATCTCTTAAGATCTCTAATCTAAGGTGAATTTTTTATTTAAAATTACCAAATTAGATGTGAATGAAGTTTTTTCCCCTTGGCCTTGTTTGCTCTTGTAAAACTTGGAATGCAAAAAGACAAGTTGTGTTACATAATTTTTAAGAACCAAACATAACTGTGTATGAGATTTTTAAGAGATTAGACCTCAATTTATTGAATTAGATTCATAAAAAATGTTATGGGGTTCTCTTTTATTTATGCAAAAAATATAATCAATAAACAAATTTTCATTTTTGACTCTCAGGTTTTGTTTATACAAAGCAAAATTGCTGATTGCTCAACAAAGCAAAATCATTGATTTCTACAAAGTCACTAATTTATTTATGGAATAAAATAGAAATAAAATAATATCTCAAGAAGTCACCATTAGAAAATGGTGGAGTCAATGATTAGTCTAGGTAAAGTTATTGATTAGGACTTAAACTAAGGTAGTCACCAAATACTAGAAAATATACCTAACAAAGTTGTCGATATGTAGGATCAAAGTTGTTTGCATGTTACCATTTATATAAAGGTTAATTTTAAAAAATTTAATGTCATTGATTTTATGATAGAGCAATGTCTCCATTTCTAATGAAGTCACTAATGTGAAGTCAGTATTTTTTGCAAGACAAATAATCACAAAATAAATGATGAAATAGGTGAAATCATCAATTAGTAGGGCAAAGTCATCAATTAGTAAAAAAATAATATTATGGGAATTTTGAAAATAAAAATAAAAAAATGAATATGAAGATATTTTTTAAATGAATTTTGAAGGTTCCACATCTTTATTTTGGTTTGTACAGGATGTATGGTCCCATTAGGCATTCCATTATGTTACTTTAAAAACTTAAAGAGCAAAAAAAATCATTAGTTCCATGTTAGGGAATATAAAAGATTTTAAATAAAATAATGTGATGTAAACTAAACCACACTTGCCTAAGTACTAGGTTGAGCTTAACACAATGAAAAAAAAACATAAAACTATATTACCTACCTTATCAAAACTAGTGTTCACTTGTTGGAATAGAAGATGTTATTGCTCAGGTTATGAGATAAAGAGACTTTGATCAATGCATTCTCCATATTGGAAACACTTATCTAAGACCATACGTGTCTTTGATTTTCTTAGTTTGGCTTGGTGTGAAGCTTCTTGAATAAATTTGTCTTTATAACATTTATTGAGACCTTCTTGAAGGCATTCCTCCAGAATAACCTTACACATAAAGTCCTATTTGGGTAGAGTGAGGGAATTTTTATTTATAGGTATTAAGAATAAATCTAACCCTATGGTGGTTAGGTTTAGTTTTAACCTTTGTTTAGTCTAAAATAAACTAGGTTGAGTTTATGTTATCCCTAGGTCAAGTCAGTTGAGCATGTTAATTGATGTCTTAGGATGCCATTGATGTCAAAAAGAGCATGAGGTAATAGTGAATTAATGAAAAAGAATTTGTGTTTGATAACTTGGTGAATATATGGCATATGTGTAGGTTAGTGAGGATAAAGAAGAAATTATGAGGCATCCATAGATGTCTCGGTGAAGATCTATTATGTCATTTGAACATTTGGAGATATAAACATACATATTATATATTACGATAAGTTAGACCATCATTTCATGTCATGGAGATATGAATAACCTAGCAAGTTTGAGAATTTATTGTAGGTACTCAAAAAGTTAACATTGGTCAAAGTTTTTAAGGATATGTTGTCCATAGTGCCAAGATCCTTCCCTAAAAATTTGGTGTATTGAAGTGTTTCATAACTATGATTATAAACCTCCAAATTTTATCTAGCAGACTATGACATGTCATGGACCGTTGAATTTAATCCTTTGGAAATAGCTATTGAAATTCAAACATATGAATGTTAGAATTCAAATGATTGTGTGTGCGCATTAGAATAGTGAGCAAAGAAGTGATTGTAGAATTTAGGATATTAGTTAGAGGAAGTTGGTGTAAATTAAAATATTGTAGTAGACTCCATGAAGATCATCCTCTAAGTGGTAGTTTGTTTTGAATATCTGTACAAGTGCATTTATTTTAGGGCAAATTCAAAGGTTTTGACTATGTTAAAAACCAAAAAAACTAGTGTGTGAATAAATGCATGTAGAGACCAAAATATTGAGAATTTTGGAATGATATAAAAATAAAAGTTGTATCAGACTCATTAAATAAAAACCTCTAAGTATAATTTATTCATGAAATTTAGTAAAATTGAACTTATTACTTATCAGAGTTGACTGTGTTTTGGAAGTTTTTGGTAGAATAGAGTGAGGTTTTTAAAGGAGTATTTTTCAGTGTTTGGGGGCTGATAGAAGATGTAAAATGGATTTTATGATTACCATAAGGTCATAAAGTTTATATCCATATATTTATTGTGTCTTGAAAGTTTTTATACATATGTTATAAGTGACATTCTTCATGACTATGTTTTGAGGTAGAATGACAGTTCTGAGTAAGTTTGAGAAAATGGTGAGTTAGAGGATATCTACACCTAAATGATGCATTTAATGGTTATTAAATTGTTTTTTTAGACATAAATTACCTAATCATGGTTTATATAAGGTGTAAATATAGTTTAAGTGTTTCAAACATGAAAGGGAAAATGACCTATCTGGTTGTGCAAGAAAAGTTAGAGTAGCTTGATAAATTAATTTGAAAGAGCAATGTTTAATACCATAAAAATTGATATATCTATTTAAGAGTTATTTATAGGTAAAAAATAAAATATTAATGTATATTAGATTTAATTAAAGTGTCCTTTAAAGTTATAAATAAAAACTTCTACACGAGTGTGTTTTTGGAGATATAGGTGGTTTTGAGTAGTCATTTTACAAAGGTGAGTTTGGAGTGTTTTGCAAAGATTTGAAGAATCCATTACTTATGTGGATGTTATATAATTATATGAGATCCATATTAATGTGTTTATATTCATGATAAGTGCACATTCATATGTTGGTGATCAAATGTTCTTGAATTTACTTTGGCAATGTTTGAGAGTTCTGAGTGGTCATGTTACAAGAGTGGGTTTGAGGCCTTTTGGACTTTTTGGTGATGTAAAATGGGCATGGTGATGGTGATGATGTCATAGAGGATATATTAATATATTTTTTTGAGTAGGTTTTTTTTGAAAATTTAATGTATGCTTTAGCTATGTGAGGCATACTTTTTCTATGTATGTAGGCCTAATAACATGGATGAAATGAGAAAGGTTCTTGTCCAACCAAGATGGGTGAGAGTAAGAATATTGTATAAATACAAGGTAAAATAGGCCTATTTGAGCTAGTTGATGAAATGAGAATATAAGTGAATAAAATCATAGAAAAAGAGGATGTGTGTGATAAATAAAATTATTTGAATCATGTTGAAAACATTCATATAACATCATAGGTTATTAATAAGAAGTGAAGAGAAGAGTTGTACTTGAGATCAAGGGTTATGGACATATTATGAGAAAATAAGGGATAATTAACAAGAAAGAGTGAAAGTGAGTAAAGGAGCATCTTAAGGATTAGAGTTAGGTCATGTAGACCATAAAAATGAGAATAGGATAAACCATGGATATCTAACAAAGTTTTTTTAGTTGGATGACAAGGTCAAATTGACCTTATGAGCCTAGTGAAAGGCATATTGAGCAAATGAGTTTAGAAGGATATTTGATAGGGGTAGAAGGTCAAGAAGAATGGAGTGAGTTGATTGGATATTGAGTGACCATCAGATATACATTAGGGGTGTGTTTCAAGTTTATGACAAAGAGTTGAAATTAGAGAAAGAAGATTGAGAGATAAATAAGATATCATCATCTAGTGGTTGAGTAACAAGGTGTTGATGTGATCTAGTTTATCTTGGCTAAGTTGGTGATTGGTCAAGAAGGGAGTTAGATCTGACTTGAAGGTTGGAGATTGTATAAGTGTCCTTGAAGTGGCTAGGTTGGTTCCAATTCACTTAGGTGGTTGTAGCCTCCTTGCAAGTTTGAGCTTACTAAAGACTAGTTGAGTGGGTGCTTGACTAGGTAGGGGTTGGAGCTACTTGTCAGCTTGGTGCCTCACTAAATGTTATTTCATTGATTATAAGATAATATTCCAAGTGGTGTGATAGTGGGTTTTATTCCCCATGAGTGTTTCCCACATAGATTTGGTGTTCATGTGTTGATTTATTACTTTATGCTTATGTGATTGCTCTTCTATGCAATGTTACATCTCTATGCTAGTTTGAATTGTTAAAGAATGATGATTGGAATCAAATGAAATGTTTTCACACTGATCCAACCCCTCCCCCCAAGTGGTTATTCTTCCAATAGGGTCAAATAAATTATGAAGGTTTGACAACTCATTTTAGATATTTATGAGCCATGATAACTCATAGAAGATATTTATGAGGTTGTGACTCACATTTTATTTGAATTTTAGGAATTAATAAAAGATATTATTATCTCCCTTGAATTTGACCTCATATTTATTAAAAAATTCCTTTTTGAAAAATGTAATTCACTAATTCAACTTGGAATTTTTACTTAAGCAAGCTTATTGAATTTTACTTTTTAATTAATCTTGCTAAGGTTTTTTTGCATTTATGAATTATTTTAAATGTTTTGCATTAATAGATTAACATGACAAGAATGTTAATTTACTAGGTCATAATATGATTAGGGTTAAATACAAGTTAGGTTATGGGTGTATACAGAGTAATACCCTAAATAGGCAAGCCTCACCATGTTTATGGGTATTTATATCCCTTACATATATAAAATTAGGAAACCTAGTGACTTATAGGCTTAAATTACATTGTTTGCTATAAATTAATTTGGTACTTAGTTTAGACATGAAAATGGCCAAAAATAAGGGTCTACACAACCTAGTTCAACAATATTAGAAAATGAAGAAAAATGGTAGCTTTTAAGGACCATTTCAAATAATTTGGACTTATACCCCCGAAACTGGGCTATGGATAAAGCTAGATAAATAATATTTTTCAAATATTCTAATTAAATTACATTGGGAATATGCTAATAATTTGGATCTCTTCTAAATATATTTAATTAGAGATAATTTATAACTATTTTATTTTAATAATGTTGACTTATTTTTGATAGTATTTTAATGTATGGATTATTAATAAGTTGATATTATTCAGAATGGACCCTTTTTATATGATGTCTTATTTACTTGATATTATTTGTACTATAATGAGCCTTATAGGACACCTACATGGAAACCTAGGGATGATAATAGGTTCTATGATGATTTTGATATAATCCACATCCACAAGTTTAGACATTACATAAAAATGTAGCCAACCATTTTTATCCACCTCTATACAATGATATTAATGTGAAACCCATGCCTAAGCTATCTAATGAGGTAAAAATTTCTATAAGAGAATTTGGTAATTATTGGTTTTACCAAAAGTATGTAGTTATAAGAGTGGAAGGAACCATAATGGCACCTTTTTTCTTGCCAAGGTGTGTCCCTTACAAGTTGGCTGAGTAGGAGATTAATTTTTGGTTGAATCATAATATAGATTAGGACTATAATAATGGTAAGGTATCCATAGTTCATATAATTACACTCAGGATAGGAAGGACCCAATTATTACAGACTGGAGCTCACATACCATATTTCAACTTGAATGCTATAAAATTTGGATGTTGGGATTACAAAAAAAAAGATTACTAATCATTTGAGAAATATTTAGGGAAAAGTTAGAGCCACTTAATTTCATGAGAAGTATGTTCATGATGATATCTTTCTCAATGTAGAGGATGATATGGAGGTATATAAGAAAATTAAAGCCACTAGAATGTCTATGGAAGTCATATAGATAATCCAATATGATATAACTCTATAAAAGAGGCTAGAGGACTTTAATAAGGAATAATTCCTAAAGGATACTAACACACAAATGAAGAAAATAATATTATTAGGAATTATCCTCCTAAGGATAAAATTCAACAAGTTTATACTCTAGTGATAGGTAGTGCACTTGGGTCTTCACCAATTCATTAGATTTTATAATTCCTATCATTTCTTCTCAAGTTCCACCAATTTCATCAGGGGATAGTCAAACCCCACCAAGATTTCAAGGGTCATTGAATTTTAACTATTCTCTTGATATAGGTGATATTTCGCTTAAAGAGGAATCAAGAGAAGAAAATATCATAAGGTATGACATCGATCCACTAAAAAATGTCTATTCATATACAAACTCTAAGGTACTTGGTTTTAGTACTATTGATCAAGTTTCTATTTTAGGTATTCTTAGAGAATAAATAAGTGTTTTAGGCACACGTTTTATATATACTATTTAATCATGGTAGGCACATCCATTTCTCCTACTATCCATGTGGATATCTCAATTTTTATTTTTCTTAGAGTAAAACAAGTGTCTCCACTAGATTTGGACAATCTATCATCAAATCAATAATAACTGCCATTACACAACCCTTTATCACTTTAACAACTTTTTTTTATATATCTAATGATATTTTAAATTCTTTTGATTCTTTTTTCAAAACTACCAAGTTTGAGGCTTTTGTCTCTTAGTATATTTTTGGTAGCTCATCATTGTAGAAACATATTTCCACATAATTGTCCACATTAATGTATTTAGATACTTTGATTATGTACCCTATTGTGTCAATTATAAAAGACTCATATTATGAAATTAAATATATATCAAGGAGTCTTACTTATTTCAAATCATTAAAAAAGAATATGATCATTCCATTTACCACTCCTCCACATTTCATATCTTCTAGATCATCCACTTTATTGGACCCTTCAATCCTTACGCCTTCACATCACTTTCACATATCCTCTCCTTATCCTTAATCCCCTAATTCCTCTCCCTTAATTGAGCCTATATAGGACAACCCTAGATGTAAAAAATTGAAATTAAAAATTTATAAAGGAAGGATATAGTCCTAATTATGAATCTAAATATCACTTTGGAATTCAAGGAACCACAAATAAAGTGAGAAGAATAAAAAAGAGAAAGATGTATAGAGTGTTAAAGGTAATAGAATTTGAAAAGGAAAAGGAACTCTTCCAATTGATAGAGAATAGGAATAATAGACTTGAGGAGCATTATCAAGTCAAAGAGGACCTAATTTCAATCATAGAGGCCACATGTGGTGTGCTCAAGAAATAATTATTTAGTCTAAACCAAAAAAAAAAAAATGGTTTAAATCATAGGCCAAAATTGAGGTACCTTCAAATATATATGACAAGGTGCATGGTGTAGTTCAATATATTTATAACCTTTTGATCACTATTCATAGTACTAGATATAAGGGATAACTATAATGGAAAAGAGTCATCATTTTTTTCCATACTCTAGAACTTACTAACTAAAAGTTGCTCAATATTTCCAAAGTGGTTAGGGAGAACTTGTTTCCTAAGTTGAATTTGATGTCATTTCAAGATACAAGTTTTTCTAAGAACTATGCCTATAATAAAAATAAATATTTGTTAGAGTGGAATAATGAGATGAAGATTATAGTAGCTTAATTTAATGATCAAGAAAAAATATAGTTGAGTTATTCAAAGAGGAATTTATTCATGCATGATGGTAAGGTGATGGATTGAAGCATGTTTTATCACCAATTTCAGTATCCAATGAGGAACTTCATAATGAGAATCAATAATTCTAGCTAAGGGGGTGATGAAAAAGTTATAATTTTGATTATGTTTGCAAAGGAGAAAATGGAGAAAGCCCAATCACTTAAGGAATCATTGAAATTATCCTTGGTGATACATGGTTGTTTAATGGGCTAAATGAGATAATTATTTAAAGTTACCATTATTAATCTATAAATTATCAAAGGAGATTTCATAGTATGTGCAATAGCTCTAAAGAATAAGAAAGATCAAGAAGAAGTGAAGAAATAAAGACAAATTATAACTCAATCAGTAACCAATTCTTAATACATGACTCATTTTTCAACATTTTCACCATCTTCTCCAATTGTAACAAAAAGGTACAAAGTAATTAGATTCATATTATAAGAAAAATATTTATATATAACAACTATCATGATATCATCTAGTTTGAATACTATAACTCTAGTTAATACTACAACATAAAAAAATCTATATAAAATTTAATTACTTCAATTTGACTTCCATCTATGTGGCCTTATTGAGTTATGGCATCATCCACTTTAAATCCTCCCATGTCAAATGTTTCCATGCAACTTTCCTAGTTACTATTTGTTTTATTTATCTCAACTTTATATAGGATTTTCTTGTAAAGTAATAAAATATTTACATGTAATTTTTTTGTAAAGAAATGTATTTTTATTATTTATATTTGTTTACATAGATCAAGATTTGAAGATGAGGTGATACCCATTCAAATCCTATATATACAATGTTGTTTTAATTTTAATAAGAGGAGGATATTTTTAGTAAGTTAATACATGCAAGATAGTTCCAAGATTATTCATATTTTGTGTTGATTAGTTATCTTAACACATATATGATTGATTTGAATAATTTATGCCAAGTTAGTGTTGTTTTGTGAATTGATGCATGTATTACTGTAGAGGTTAGATTGAATTATATGTTATTCTAAGTAGCTTTATGATCATTATTTAGGCTTTTCACCTTGTTTAGTAATCTAGATGTGCTTCAATGATTCTTTACTAAAAATATATTTTGGATTAAGGTCATGAAGTAATTTTTTGGTTAGTTTTATCCTTAGACTCAATAATATGTTTTTTATATGTTGTTCTTACAACTAGGATATGATAAACATTGGTAAACTCCATGTGCTTAGTTTTAAATAACCAGTTAATTTGAGAGGGATAATTCTTAAAATTAGACTTAAAAAACTTATATTCTAACGTACCCTACCTTCCTTTTTACCTTTTTTGATTGAATCCACTTTATCCTAGAGTGAGTGTATAATACATTATAGGTTGATTAGTTTTAGCTTATAGATCATATATTAGATTACCATTCATATTTGAACTATTGAAGGTAACAGAAACTACTATGATTGTAATTAAATTAATTAGATGATTTAACATAATATAATTATATATCATGAATTTAAGAACATAATAAGTAGATCCACAATAAAAATTGTCAAAAGAGAAAAATAATTAAATATTATTACTTAGTCACTTCAAGGGGGAACCTCCACAATAATGCAATAAGAATAGAATTCACAATAAGATGATAAAAGACTAACCAATACCTCTTATATATACTTTAATTATCTAAGGTTATTCCATAGGCTGACCATACTAAGAACATAAAGAAATACAAAAAGATAATATGAAGGTGTGTAAGCCATAAGTTAGCCACACATATCCCTAGACATAATATAGGTTAAGGGTGTATCATGCCCCTCCCCTTAAATATACATTGTCCTTAATGTTGAATCAAACTAGGATGTTATTGTAGGAGTAGTTCATCCTCCCATATTATATATTCAGAATGCAGGTTCTTCTATTTAATCAAATACTCCTGAATGGATATGGTCTGTAGTTGCTTAGTGTGCATGTGAAGGATCTCTTCAGGATTTAGAATGACTTGGACTTCTTCATCTAATTTAGGGAAATTATTTTGAGTGGAAAGTCTATGTCTGATTACCTTCTTCAATCAAGATATATGGAACACTAGATGTATGTGAGTGGATGGAGGTAATTCTAGCTTTTAAGCCATACAATTTTTTTTTTGCAAGATATGATCAGGGCCATAATAATTAGGTGACAACTTGTTGTCCATTTTTTTTATTTAGATAAATCCACTTATATGGATGAAAATACATAATTTACTTAATTCTAATCGCTATAGTGTTGATATTCTTGTTGATTCATTCTATTTTTGTGCTATTACTAAATTCTCTCACAAACAAACTAACACCTCCTATTGATGGTGAATGTGTTACTCAATATCTCAAACCTTAGGATGCACTATAAAAGATGAAATTATGGATGGGGGTGATACCCATATAATACCATAAAGGGAGACATATTGGAAGAAGTGTGAAAATAAATGTTATACCACCATTAAGTAAGTGGAAACCAATGAACCCATTTCTCCTATTTGTCACAAATAAAACAATGAAGATACTCTTCTAGGCATTTGTTGAATACTTTTATTTTCCCATATGATTAAAGATGATAGGATGAGATATGAACCAACTAAGTGACAAAACATGAAAATAATTTAATCAAAAAATTACTAATAAAAATAAGATCTTGATCACTTATAATGATCTTTGGAGTACCATGTAATTTATGAATTGTATTGAGAAAAACAAAAGATAATCTACTGAAAACAAATGACTGTGATTAAAAAAACATGAGTATATTTGGTGCATCCATGGAAAATTCCTCCCAATGCTAGATAGGGATGGATAAAGGTTGTAAAATACTTGGGGTCTTAATAGTTTCACCTTTATTTTGCTTACATACCATGCATTCAACCACATATTTATAGACATACCCCTTGAGTCCTTCCCAAAAGAAATCCCTCTTGATTCTATTGTATGTTTTAAAAAATATGGAATGACCTCCAAGTGGAGAGGCATGAAGTTCCTAAATAATTTTATGTTTGAGGAGAGACTGCTTACAAAGGTATAATATATCTTTATACCACAATGTGTTCCCATTCCATGTAAATTTCTTAGATTCATTAGAACCCTACTAGAGATTTTATATCAAATCCTTGGTATCACTATCATTATCCCATTCAAATTTTTCTTCCTTTAGCTAATATTCTTGCCACATGATAATGGCCTATAACAATGCCTCAACTGATTCTTCTCATTGGGAGAGGGAATTTACCACCACATTATCTTTTCCTTTCTTATACACTATTTCAAGATCATATCATACATTTTAGTCACCCATTTCTATTATTATTTAGATGAAAATCATTTCTCTAAAAATTATTTGAGGCTATCATGATCAATTTTTACCTAAAAGTGATAACCCATTAGATAAGGTCTCCATTATTTCATTGTATGCAAAACAACCATCATCTCTTTCTCATACATTGGTTTGGACCTATTTTTTCACTTTAGTTGGAAATTTTAAAACGACAATGGTATACCTTATTTCATGAGTACAACCCCCATGCTAATCTTGATGCATCACACTCCAAAATAAAAGTTTTTGAAAAATTAGTCATAGCCAAATCTAAAGTTGTGCACATAGTCATTTTCAACTATTCAAATGCCTTGGTAGCTAAATTGGTCCACTAGAAGGAGTCTTTATTCAAAAAAGAGGTGAGTGGGGTTGTAATTCTACCTTAATTTTTGAAAAACCTATGATAGTAAAGAATTATCCCTAGAAATCCTAGAAGGTTTATGAGGGTCTTAGGAACCTGTCACTCCATTTCTTGGATTTTTTAAAATCAAATTTCTATCCTTCATGTGAAAAAATATGCCCCAAGTACTCTACTTCTTAGACACCAAAATCACATTTGGAAGGTTTGGCATAAACCTAATGTTGTTATAGAACTAAAAGTACCTATTTCACATGATTCGAATGGTATTCTCAGATTTTACTGTAGATGATGATATCATACAAAAATACTAATACAAACTTTCTAAAAAATAGCCTAAAAATAGTATTCATCAAACTTTGAAATGTAGATGGTGCATTTGTGAGGCCAAAAGACATGACCATAAATTTATAATGGACTTCATGAGTTTTAAAAGTTATTTTAGGTATGTCCTCATTGTGGATGCAAATCTAATGATACCTAGAGTGAAGGTATGACTTGGTAAAATAAATGACACCATGTAACTCATATATCAAATAATTAATTACTAGAATAAGAAAATTATCTTTGATGATGTACTTATTGAGTTCTATATAGTTTGGGTATATTTTATAATTATCATCCTTCTTCTGCACCATGAGCACTGAGGAGGAATATTCACTTTGATTGTGTTGGATGATTCCTACCTCCAACATCTCACAGACCATATTTTTAATTTCACTCTTTTAAGCATAGGGATACTTGTAGGGTCTAATGTTTAGTGGTTTACTTCTTGGAATGAACCTAATGGCATGCTCATGTACACAACTAGGAGGAAGTGATTTTGAGATGTCACCAAAAATAGCAAAATGGTTATCTAGCACCCTTTGTAAATCAAGATGTGTAGAATCCTTGTTTGGTTGAACCTCTATGAAAAATAAGTGTGCCATAAATCCTTTTACAATTTTAATGAGAATCTTTGTCATTAGATGGGAACTAACTAGTTATGGAGATTTATCACATAATCCATGCAATTTAAAGGTCTTACCTTCTTAATGGGACCTCATGAATAATTCATAACAATAGTGCCCAAAGTGGTGAGACACTACACTCCCAATCAATGTCATCTCCTCCCATAGAATATAAAACATAGAGGAATCTAGAAATTAGTCTTCCATAACAAGCCTAATGCCATGGAATTTTATAAAAATGTTGATTGTACCATTATCTACAATCATGACATAAAATTCTAGATCTTGGTAAATGAAACAATTCAAATGAGTATCCAACTTACTGTTGATGAAGTTATGTGTTCTCCTAGAGTTAATTAACAAAGTCACCTTATGTTTCTTTAGGGAATACACCACCTTAAGAGTTTAAAGAGTATTAATGCTTGAAAGTGAATGCCATGAAATAGTAGGTTGAGAATCTTCAAATTCAGCCTTAGGTTCTTCCAAACCTACCCTTGAAGCCTCATCATCTTCTTCCTCCTCATTGGCACCTTCAATGTAAAACTATTTATTTTCACACATTGATGTCCTTTGCTCCATTTGCTATCACATCTAAAACACAAACCTTTAGAATTTTTTTGTTTAACCTATTAAGGTGTCAATCTATTAGGATATGGAAATGATGGTTTTGGGAGGGTGCATTCACACACATTAGTGAAAGGTCTTCATTTGCTCAAATATTTTTCCTTATCCAAACATGCACTTGGTATGGCTTCAAATACATTACTAGATGAAACATGTGAACATCTAATTGGATTATATCTTTGAGGCCACCCAAAAATAGGTTAGTCATATTTTCCTTAGTGATGTCTACTACATGTAATGAGAGATTTTAAAATTGATGAATGGAATCCTTTACAATCCCAATTTGGCACAAATTGGATACTTTGATGAAGTAGTTTTATGAGACATTATTATGATAGTGGAGTTGTAGTTATTCATGAAATATAGACTAGGTAACCAAGATTCCCTTATTTTTATTTTGATCACACAACTAGAGACACCAAATAAACTACTCAAGTTTCAGATTTAAAGAGGCCATAACCACCTTTTGTGAATTGGGAGTTTAATGTAGATCAAATAAATTTTCAATTTGAGAATGGATCATTACCATTAAGCTTGTGTAGGTATAATTTTGATAATAATGGCTTCATATCATAGTTGGCATTATGATTTTTTGGAGGAGAAGAACCAAAATGAAGTGATGGAGGTTTATTTTACAATTTCTAAGTTGAAAACTTGGCCAATTGCCCAATAATTTATTGTAATCAATCTTAGAAGCTATTCACGTCCACACTTATCCCCATGAGGTCCCCTTTAAATATATCAAGATTATATTTGTACATCATGACCTAAAAATCTAACTTAAGTTGCTAAACTACCTTCAAAATACTCATATAAGAAGTTTCTAGCTCTAGGTCATCTTTGTGAGGAGTTTTAGGTGTTTCTTTCCCTTTCTCATGACTACAATTATTAGGCTCTACCATGAAAAATCCTTAGGAGGCTTGTAACTCTAAAAAATGTATCATTATATGATACCACTATGATTTCCTCACTAAAATAAATCCAATGATTGATAATGTGCACAAGGGTAAAAAATTTTAGCCTGAAAAAGTGTACAGGTATAATATACTGATGCAATCATTTGACATAGATGAATCCAATGACTAATAATTTGTATAAGGTAACAAAAATTTTAGACTTTTTTTTACCTTAAAATTATTTTTTTAATGTAAAAACCTCATGAATAAAACTAAGGTGACAAAAATATCAATTCATCCTAGATAACAAGTTACGTTTTTTTGGTTTTCTAGTGTGGAGGATGATAGATCCAAAAAATAATTGCATCATAGAAAATTTCCCAAATCAAAGCTCTAATACCACTTATAATAAATTACTTAGATGATTCACAATAATATAATTATTTATCATAGAATTAAGAGTAAAATAAATAGATCCACAACACCAATTGCCAAAAGAGCAAAATATTTGAATATTATGATTGAGCCACTTTGAGGGGTAAACCTTCAAAATAATTCAATAAGAAAATAATTCTAAATATGATGATAAAAAGACTAACCACTACCTCCTATATATAATTTACTTATCCAAGATTATTATACATGTTCATCATACTAAAAACATAAATAAATGTAACAAGATAATATGAAGGTATGTAAGCCACAAGTTGGCCTCACATATCCCTAGATGCATGATAGGTTAAGGGCATAATAGTGATCTACTACTATTACACCACATGGTTATTTGAAAAATTGAGTCCCTACAAATCATGCCTTAGAATGAGTGGTAACTAGTCCTAAAATGAGTGGGTTTATACCCTAAAAATATGAGCATGTGAATAAAACCCACAAAAATACAAAGTAATGCAAAGTCAAATTTTGTAATAGAGTATAAGTTTTCAAAGATTTAAAGTAATTAAAATATTAAACATATGATAAATATTGACACATTGATTCAAGTTTTGGGGTCATATGACATGTATATGTAGTAACTTTAAAAGATAAAAGTAAATAATTATACACACTTGAATGAATAGGAATGAATATATGCAATATAGTTACATGATCAAATTCAAAGGTTGAAAACACAATTATAATTGAGTATATATGTGCATGGCATTCTATATCACATGGCACAGATTTAGGGGGCATGTTATTCAATCATTATCACATATATAATTTCAAAGTTCAAAGTTCAAACTTGAATATTATAGAGGCATGATTATTGTTCATGCATATGATTCAAATTTAAAGTTACAATTTCATCCTATGAAAAATATTCATTTTAATACAACTATATGAGCAATATGGTCATGATGGGGGCAAGAATATTATTCATCTCCTTTGATCATAAAAATAGAATCTAGATCTATTGATGGGAACCTCATACTCACATTCATACAATAATAATCTAATAATCATATGTTAATTTGAAAAAATGATTACACATAAACACCAATTCCTTTTATAGAAGGAACAACTCCATATCATGGGCCTCTTTGAGGGGGCTACCTCATTTGAGCAAGCTCAATTGTAATATTTTTTCTTTGATGATCTATAACATCATATTACCCTTTAATTATACTATTTCTTACCTACCCCACTCCTCATTATAATGCATGTGGGATTATTCACTATTCTACTATTAACTATTATACCCCTATCTAGGTACATTACATTCCATCCCCCTTAAATATGTTTTGCCCTCAAAACATGATAAGAAATAGGAGGATGACGAAATAAAGGTTCAACCATACATATTAAAATAGGTTAAAGACAAGATAGAATCCCATCCATGCATATTTTTTTTATTTCACTTCTTCTTTCTATGTTGGGAGGTGAACATATACAACAACATGGTGAGCATGAGTACTATAACTATATATTGAAGTGTAATTTGAAGCATGATTATCATTGATTAAAAGTGAGAGCAAGGGTGCTTAGAAAAGTCTACCTTATGAACTATTTGAGGACACATACCATTCCCCTTAGCATTGATATTGACATATATTTTTGTTGAAGTGGCCAACCTCACCAAAGAATTAACTGAATTATTGGAATCATTGGAGGGAAGGAGAAAAGAAGTTTCTATCATATGTATGCAAGATTCAGGGAACATAAGATTAAATAAATCACCCTCATCCAAGTAAAGGAGATATTCATGCCATGCTTGGCAAATGTACTCCAATTCTAGCCACGTAGTTGTTTCTACTTTATATTCTTTAACTATAGGAAAGGAATCCACATACCATTCACTATAGTTATGCTCACAATCTAATCATGCATCAATTTCCACATCATATTGTGAGGTTATATAGAAGTGAATCTAAATTTTAATATTCTTCTTCATGTTATTGATGAGCTTCATGGTGCTCATTTTTTCTCCAAGTTGGATCTTCACTCTAGATATCACCAGATTTGGCTTCATGAGAATGATATCACTAAGATAACTTTTTGAATGCATGATGGCCACTATGAGTTTATGGTTATGCCCTTTGGCCTCAATAATTCTCCTTAAACATTTTAGGCATTGATGAATAAAATATTTTAGCCCTACCTATGGAAATTCATTTTGGTCTTCTTTGATGACATCCTCATCTATAGTAAAACATGGTTTGAGCATCTCAAATATTTAGAGTTTATACTATAACTTCTCTTTGACCATCATCTTTGTGAAAAATAATCCAAATGTGCCTTTGTCCAAGATGAAGTGGAGTATCTTAGGTATATTGTTTTAGCCCAAGGGGTTTGGGTGGATCCTAAAAAAATAGCTACCATGTCAAATTGGCCACATCCTCCAACACTCAAGATCCTCTATGGGTTTTTAGGGCTGACTAAATACTATCATAAATTTGTCAAAGATTATGGGAAGATTATAGTTCTGCTGATAGATATGTTGAAAAATGATGCTTTTACTTGGACACAAGTTGCTAAGTGTGCATTTGATGAACATAAGCAAACTATGTGTACTACACTTATTTTAGCTATGCTATATTTTTCCAAGACCTTCACTATCAAGAGTGATGCTTGTGACAATGAATTTAGTGATGTTATCCTCAAATAAGGATGCCCCTTTACATTCACTAGCAAATCCCTTTCTAGAAATAATTTAGTGCTCTCTACTTATGAGAAAGAAATGATGGACATTTTACATGTAGTATAAAAGTGTTAGTCATACCTTCTGGGAAATCAATTTTCCATAAAAAATGATCACCAGAGTTTGAAATATTTCTTGAAATAATGGGTCTCCACCCCATCAAATATAAATGGGTTAGCAAACTCATGGGATATGACTATGAGATTAGTTATAATAAGGGTAAGGACAATATTATGGCTTTTGTTCTATCTTGCACATTTGTAGACCAAGCTTCCTTTTCAGTTATTTCTATGCTTATTCTAAATTGGTTGGATGTTGTATAAAATGGATATGTCAATGAATCCTCATTATATTAAATCATTCAATAAT
Source organism: Torreya grandis (assembly GCA_037957365.1). Taxonomy (NCBI): domain Eukaryota; kingdom Viridiplantae; phylum Streptophyta; class Pinopsida; order Cupressales; family Taxaceae; genus Torreya; species Torreya grandis. The sequence goes on along the minus strand of JARHVA010003701.1, from coordinate 202,009 downwards.
TGGACACTAACCCTTTGCCTATACTGCATTATTCCTAGGATGCTACTTCTCTATAATATAAGGGGCATTTAGTGCTTCCCTAGAGTACACATCTTCAAGAGGTTATATTCTATGAACTCCATACTCCTCCATTCATAGGGAACTCAAGGTTTCTCAAAAATTATGAGTGATCATGCCACAACTTCTTTTGGAAGGGAATGAAAAAGGCAATTGAACAAATGGTGGCTAAATGTGATACTACCAATGAAACAAGGGTGAAACAACACTCATCTTTGGGTTACTCAAGCCCTTACCCATCCCTATCAAGATTTGGATAGATATTTCTATGGATTTCATTAAGGGGCTCCTTAAATGTTTAGGAAAAATGGTGATCTTGGTTGTTGTTTATTGCCTCTCCAAATATAGTCATTTTTGTGCCCTTAGCCATGCCTATACCACCTCCATAGTTGCAAAAATTTTCCTAGACCAGATTTTCCATCTTCATGGCATTCTTTTATCTATTGTCTCAGATTGTAAGGTAACCTTCACCAACCATTTTTGGATAGTACTATTTTGATGCAATAGCACCCAAGTGAAGTTGATTTTTGGGTATCATCCATAAATGGATGGCTAGACTAAAATTGTCAATAAATGCTTGGAAAATTTCCTTCATTGGTTCACCTCACAATAACTCCATACCATGGGCCTCTTCGAGGGGGATACCTCCTTTAAACAAGCTAAATTATAATATTTCTTATTTGATGATCTAAAAAATCATATGCCCCTTTATTTATACTATTTCATACCTACCCCACTCCTCATTCTAATTCATGTGGGATTATTCACTATTCTACTATTATACCCTAATCTAGGTATATTACATCTATTTATAGTACTAATATTTGATTTATTATAGGTAATGTATGTTATGGTTTATTGTTACATAATATCCATGGCATTACTTTTGTAAAACCCATATTTTGTTTCGAGTGATGTACATTTGAGTCTAGTGACACTCAACATCCTTGACATCAGTTCTAGTGAACCTATCAAGGTTACACCTTTTTGAATTAGGAAAATGGGCACTACTCCCTAGTCACAAGAGTTAGAATAATGCATGCTTCCAACACAAGGGATTGATTATTTATTAAAAACTTAAACTTGATCACTCTTAATTCACCATTGGTTGAAATTATCTAAGTGTTTCAATAAGGGGAAAAATCATGCATCCTTAGTTGTAGGTGACAAAGTAATTTTATCTCACCTACATACAAGTATACTCCTTTCTTATTCTCTTTTATATTTCAAATTTTAAAAGTTTATTTTTTTCAATTTTCAAAGTGAAAAAATGTCTGATTCATGTGTTATTGTGTGGTTTCATATTTTGTTTTGAGTGTTGTACCTTTTAGTATAGTGACACTCAATATCCTTGACATCAATTCTAGTGAACCCATCATGGTTACACATTTTTGGATTAGCAAAATGGGTACTACTCCTTATTCACAAGATTTGGAATAATGAATGCTTCCAACTCAAGGGATTGATTATTTATTTAACAATTGAACTTTATCACTCTCAATTTACCATTGGTTTAAATTAGCAAAGTGCTTAAATAAGGGGAAAATCATGCATCCTTAGTTATAGGTGACAAAGTAATTTGATATCACCTACATAAAAGTATACTCCTTTCTTAGTCTCTTTTATATTTTAAATTTTAAAAGTTCTTTTTTTTAAATTTTCAAAGTGTAAAAATAGATAATTAATTTATTATTGTAAGGTTTGATAAATCTTAGTACCTTGCACAATTGGAGTATCATCTCAAATACAAAGTGTGATGTATACACTTAGTATGATTATTTATCCTTTACTCTAGAAATTTTATTACTAGAATAAATGGGTAGGGGGAATGTAGACACATAAATATGGTCACAAGTACATAAAAATACTAATTTGTGACACATCCTAAACCATGTATATTACTCCTAAATACACAACTCTTAGTCACCATTCTTCTAAGCCATTTATCTATGTATGATCTTGACCGTTTGTTTTTCATCACTACTATAAAAAAAATTCAAAGTCAAATGCTCAAACTATTCAAAATTACCCCTAGACTATTTATATTTCAATATATGTGTCTATAATATTTTAGGATAGGTCCACCCTAGGTAGAGAGGAGTGATGTCATGATCCTATCCACCTAAAACAACTGTGTCCCATGATAAATAACAACTAGTTTCCAAAATTTAAATGTTTTTTTAGGTTTCTCACATGTTTCATAAGGTTGGATAAATAAAATTATCAAAACGTTTACCTAAAAATACACATCAAATCTCCTTCGTTATCCCCACTTACTACTCACTTGGTTCAATCTTACACTCTATTACACAATCCAAATTTATCTATTCACTCTAAATTCAATATGAATCACAATGAGTAGTCATAAGCCAAGTCTCAAGCACCTCAAATCAAGTCAATAACTATCATTTTAAAGTATCTAGTTATATATAAATTATCAATGAGTAAAATTTCACAATAAATCTAAGTACGAGAATTATGTGGGCTTGATTTACCTCCTTAGAGTATTGGATACATAGGGAATGGCTAATCATCAATGGTGTGATTAACATTATATCAACCCATTACAGTCCCCTCTTTTTTATAGGTTTTGAATCTATCAATGTTCCCTTAGAATTTCAAAGACAAAATAAGGAAAAAAAATTATTTTTTGTAGTTTAATAAAAATTATGATATCTTAGATTACTCAGTACACACAAGCACTGAAGGTGAAGCAATTATTTTTTAATCATAGTCAACCAAAAATTATATACAATCAATGGAGTTAAATGTCCTACATTCATGTAGTATTAAAATGGTCCTATCTATAATTACTTGTGGATATTTCCTCCATCATCAAGGTTCTATTTATTTATATCTTTTTATATCAATCATTAAACATAGTTAACTATAACATGTCTACAGTCATCAAACATGAATGAAATGCTCTCCTATCCAATTACAATGATCTTATCCAAAATAAATTTATAAATCTATTCCTAATATTTAACATACATAATCAACTATTTCACTAATTTCACTGTTAGACATATGAATCTGTAAAAAAAATCCTAGTTTGAACTATAAGTTATTTTCTTCCTAGTGTTTTCCAAAAACAATAATTTTCCATATTGAGCAATTGTAAAAATTAGAATTGTTGAATATTTTACATCTTTAGAATTATTGTATAATTTTGTTTTATGCCTATTATAACACATACATTTTATTATTTTATCAAAAATAGGTTTAAAAAACACATTACCAATCTTTACATATGATTTTAGCTACAAAGTACCTTATAATATTAATAAGAACTTGATTAATAATAAGGGTATAAAGATAAAAGCCTTTCCAAGTAGTTATACCATACTAAATCCCAACATAAATATAATGTATTATAATAATCATCCAAGCTTCATTTCATTCAAAAACTTGAATTATGCACTAGGTACCCAAATCAATACATTTCCACTGAACATCAAACAACCCCATACCACCAAATTTTCTCAAAAAGTAATAGTGCTCATAAGCCACCTGATGAAAACCTATGTCATTTTAAAAATTAGGCCATCAAAGGCCTCTAAGAATCTTCTCAATATTCTAATATGAGACATTAGAGGCAACCCAAAAATAATAATAATAAACATGAGTGACAATAAAAACCTTGGAACCTTTTTGAAACTTGAAAGTAGTTTGATAATCCAATAAGAAATATTATTTTTGGTCCTATTAGTGATATACTACTAAAATATGGAAATGGTAGTTTTGAATTCATAAGGAATACTTATAAATCAAAATACTTCACATTATTAGATACATTTCTAATCAAATGCTTGAAGCCATGGAGAAAGGGGAGTGAAAGACTATTTATAACATAAAGTTTTCCTTAATTGAAAATTGGATCAAAAGGCTAAGTATAAAGTATCAAGACATTGCATGGCATGTATAACATTGTCTTACTAATTAAAATTATAATGAGTAATCAATAAAATGACATTCATTAGCTAAATGAAATCCTTAAAAAGGAAGATAAAATTTGGTAAAATTCCTTGAGAGACTGTATAAAAGAAAATATTTAAATTTTGCATAAAAAATGATTTGTCAATAGGATAACCATTCAATAACTAAAGAAAATATTTATAAGAAAGAGAAAGTTATATATCAACCCACCAAGACAATATGTCAACAATAATATACTTAAACCCTTTAGTAAAAACCATATAAAATGCCATCATAATGGGACTTCTTTTTATATAGGATGAAAAGGATAAATTAATTAGATTGTAAACCTTTAATAGATAATAAATATTAATAAAATCATTTTAAAAAATTGAAAAAATGGGTCTAAATTCTAAATATTAAAACATATAAAGAAGGGAAGGCCAATCTATACGATCATGGGTATTTTGAAAATCAATCTTATGAAAGATGGCTTATTGATTGGATTTTTTGGCCTATACCATCCCTTTCAAACTAGTAATTATATTATCTAATACTTATCTTATTTTGATTGAAATTGTATGTTCCCATGGGTTAACATTTAATAGAATAAAATTACAAATTTGTAAATCCAAAATAATGGATACAATCTTATAGGTGTCATAACTAGTTGAGGCATTATGGTAAATATCGTTACGCACAATAAGTTAAATCAGGGTACACAGAGGAGACCTACATATATAAAATGAAATATAAGTCTGAAGATGACCTATCATAGAACATAGCTGGCCAACAATATAATGAAATTATTTAAAAAGAAATAGTAATTGTTTAACCTTAATTAGATTTGGAATCCTAACTTAGGTAGATATGTTAAGAATATAGAAATGACAATGTATAAGGGTGATGATCATATCTACAACATGCCAAATGGGTGCTAAACTTAGATATAAACAAATAATAAATTTATTAAATTGAAAATAATAAGTAAAAATATGCTAGATATAGAAATGACAAAGAAGTAATGTACTTATCTTATTCTAATGCTAATGTATTTTTGTATCTAGAATAGGTAGGAAGCAAGCTAGAAAATGTTTCTAGAATAGTCATCAGATTATGGATTGGATGCTTCTAGAGCCACATACACTAACATTATCCTATGATAGTTGCATCTTCTACTATCTAAATTTAGTGAAAGTTTTCTTTATAAAATACCTATTGGAAAAGGATGTGACCACTTGGATGATTCTAGGGTTGAGTTCACCTTCATTCTAGTGCATTCATATTTTGGTCATGGACTGTCACTCCTCATGAAATTGAAAAAAATTGTTAGTGGGTACATGGTGTCGATCTAATCCAAAATAATCCTAAATTAATGAGTACTACCTACATATCCAATAATTCAAATATGACATTAAACTAATGTAGTTGTCCCCTATGTTTTGGATTGTGTGTGAATTATGCAATATTTGCAAAACAAGTACAACAATCACCTGGCTTGTAACTTCGAAAATATAGATATGGGGTTACTCCTTCAATAATTTATACTTGTATATGTGATGTCCTTATTACTAATATGAAAATAGGAGATATTTAGTTTATTGAGTGCTTCGATAAGTTTCCTTAGGCCTTTTCAAGTATATGCCAGGTTTTATAGGTAAGGAATGAATTAGGGTTGATATTGTATTTATATTAATCCTTTTAGAGAATTAACTTGCATTAAATCACTTAAGCTGACCATTAAGATACATTTCATTTGAAAATTGGGTGACTATAGGGCATTGGACACTTATGCTAGATTAAGACACTAGCATTTATGTAGGTGTTTGTCCCACACATTAGTGTCCAGGGAGCAAGAAAGTACATACAAACTCAGAACTTACATAGGTGGAAGATAAACATTTTTTAAGAATTTTGTGCAAGATATAAGATCTTGGTCATTAACATAAGAATGGTCAAACTAAGAGATAGGACAAGGGGAATAATATAGAGCACATGTGAGAATTTGAAAATCAAGAAAAGTCAAGAACTAAGAGGAACATCTAATATCTAAGTTTTCCAAATGTATAGGACTGAGGTTTTATATAATATATAAAATATTATATACATTCCACCCCCTTTAATATAGTAATGAAATTACTATTTTAACTGAAATTAATGCATACCCAGGTGTGAACAACATACCTTACCTTTAATTGAGTCCAAATTGAGTGCCTTTTTGGTGACATACCTAAAACCGAAAACATCAATGCATGTAATCTAGAATTGAAATCAATGCATGTAATCTATAATTGAAAGTATTTGAAATGATTGAAAATAAAAGAGAAAGGTTTAAGAGTATACGTGTATATCAATGTAACTACCTGAACTATTGTCAAGTTGAATTTAAATATGTATCATTGTAAGGCTCTAAAATTGATATTAGGACAAATATATATAAATATGGAAAGTGCATATATGTATGGAGATAGATAGAGATAGAGATATTAAAAGGCACTTGCTCCTAACCTTAGAGCAAAGGTGGGTTCTTACTTTGTAGTTGAGATTATCTCAATCATGTAACCCAATAATACTTATAACCTGGTAAGCATGAGTGAACAAAGTTAAATCATACCATCAAATTGGTAAGGATGGATGATACAATAAATCCTAACCTAAAATATTGGAAAGATTAATTGATTTAATCACCTCAACCATACCAAAATAAAACTAAATAGTGTAGTAGGTTGTCTTAATACAATCCATAAAAGTACATCCTATGTATTAGTGGATAAAATTACATCCTAGTCGGTGATGATAATACTTAAGTGTGTTTTAAAATTTTAAATTAATTTGGATTTTGTAATATTAGGTGAAAATTTCATATTATATGCAACTTAGATATGTCTCATGTTGAAACTATGTATAAAAATGGTACCAATGTATAGAATTTTACGACAATTGTGAATCTAAATTATATAACTATGTGCTTTGGCCAATTTGAAAATTGTGTAAATGTGGAGAACATATTTCCAAAGCATTCCCCTAATATATATGGATAAATATGAAAACTTAAATAATTACCAATGTGGAGAACATGTTTCCAAAACATTCCCCCACTATCATCTAGAGATGTTGAATACTAAATAAGTGTGGAGAACATGCTTCCAAAGCATTCCCCCACTAAATTTGAAATTGTGAATGTGTGGAAGCCATGCCCATATGAAATTCCATAAATAAATATGAAAACTATGAATTTGTGGAATCCATACTTATATGACATGCCCCCACTAAATTTAAAAAAACCAATATAAGTACCAAATACTAAATGAGTGTGGAGAACATGTTTCCAAAGCATGCCTCCAATGAATATAAAAACTATTCCAAATGTGGAGAAAATTCATTTATGACATGCACCAACTAATATTCCCCTTATTTGAGTTTAGGGAAAAATATAAACTGTTAGTTACCTCACCTCAAAAGGATAAGGCAACTGTTTAATCTGTGAATGTAACTATGTAGTATATAGAAGGACATGTATAAGTAAATGTTAAATTGAAGTGCATAGAATAATGTGATTACATGAAGGCCTAATATGCATGATAAGGATAAAAAAAATGTGTAGATATTAATATTATAAACCTAAAAAACAAATCAAACACACACATAAGAGCATGCAAAATCAAGTCAAAAGGCAATGGTTGAAGGAGACCACAAACAATGGGCATGTTTAAATGACACACAATTGAAGGGACATGACTTAGTCAAATGTATAAAAAATTAAGGATGCCATTTTAAAATTTCCATACAATAATTAATGACATGTTAAAATTTTAAAAAAAACACACACATGCGCATAGGGGATTCAAACAAAGGAATATATTCAAATTATTGAATAATTAAGACAATAGCAAGTCAAGAAACTCAAGGAAGTACATAAAGGAAAACATAATCCATGGATAAAAAGTGTTAGAAAAAAATGTCAAGTACATATCATATGGTGGAAAGTTCCACACATGAGCCACTGGCTATAGGTAACTGAATGTATCCTCTAAATTCTAGCATTAACATAGTGTATATGTTGGGTATGGATCAAGGTCATAAAAATTTTAAAGTATAATTGGCTAGACACATGTTTAGAGTATATGATTTTGTCTTTTATATAGTCTTTTGAATTCATTTGACCTTGTATTCTTAATTAATGGTAGAAGAATGTGAAGAGACTTTCCTTTTAAGTATATCAAAAAGTAGGGATGTAAAGAAATAATTCTCTATTATGAGATTATATATATATATATATATATATATATATATATATATATATAGTGCTTATATGTAATGAAAAATGGTTCTAATGTGTGATAAATATTAATATAATAGTCTTGATATGGTTCTTTGAATTACCTTTTGTCATTGTACTATACACAATGATTAATTTATTTTGGTTTAACATGTATTATTCATTTAGTGTATGCTTGATTGCTCTATATTTAATATTTCTACGATTATTCCTTTCATAAATACATCTATGGTTTATATAATAATCTAGAACTATGAATCCTATATTGTGTATATCTGTTTTCTTGTATTTGTGCAAACTATCCCTGTCATTAACATGTTCTTAAGTTTTCTAGGAACGCCTGCTAAAAATGGTGTGGTGAGCATGGAAACATTTGGATGAAATATGTTAAGATGGTTTCTAGGACAAAGGGATGTAGAGAGATGGTTGGATGAAAAATTCCATAATTTTTCACAATAAAAAGTGAGGAGAGTCAAAAAAATTATGAAGGAGATTATCCAAGAGCATATATATAGGGAAATCTACAAAATATTTTGGTGTGAGTTGCCTAAATTGTTATCTACATGGATATCTAGGGTTGAATATCATTTCTTTATCCCAAAGAGGATAAAGATTATAGTCCACATAGAAGAGAAGTTAGACAGACTACATAGCTTGGATACATATTGGACCTAAGAAGTAGACTATTGGATGAGGACTATAATTGATGATTATATTACTAAATTCTAAGTACAAGGATACATGGTTTTGAAGCTACATAATATTGATTTTTCCAAGGAATAAAGGGGAATTTTTGTAGTGACTACCTATGTTTATAAAAATGTTGGTTATGGAAAAGGCCATGGTGCCTACTATAACCAACATGGATTAATTGTTTTAGGTTCCATAGGGGTGCATATGGGATGAAGTCAATGACGTGAAGCTGAGTAAAATAAACTTAAACCTAGTCCCATAAAATTGAAGATGAAAATACTCAGAGTGAGAAGAACATTATGGGACTAGAAAGATAACTATGACAACATAGATGGTGGAATAAAGAAAAAGATTTAGAATTAACTTCAAATAGGAGGAGAGATAGGGTAGATGATGTTGGAGATGGAAAGTTGCTATGAAAGATGCCAAAATTAAATGATGCATATAGTATGAAAAAGGGCCTAATGAAGAGTAGGAATAAAATAGAAATGATGTAGATATGGAAATAGTACATCAGGAAGAAGAAGGTGAGCTAGCAACATATTAGTTAGATGGTATAAGTAGATTATAGTTAATGAAAGGTTTTTTATCTAGACCTAGGAAGGAAATTTCATAGAAAGAAGTTATATTTTAATCTATAAATATCACATGTTCAAGTTCAAAGTTAGAAGAATTTTAATCTAGAAGCCATTCATTTCAAGAGTACACATCCCCTATCCCACTTTATTATTAGAAGGAAGAAGAATTTTAGGAGAATAAAGAAATACATATTGGTTTGATTCCTTTCAAAACAAGTTTGGAATGTTAAATGAAAAGATAAAATAGGCATTAGATAAGAAGAAAATAGAAGAAACAAAATTCCTTTTTAAGACACCTAAAAATACTATTACGTAGAAGACCATTGTCACAATCAATAGTGCATAGTCATATAAAGGCATAGTAAAAAGTGCGTAATTACCTTTAGTCATAGCTACCAACATTTAACAACCCATGGTAATAATTATAAGTGTACCAACTATGTCACTCAATGCAAGTATGTTTGTTAACTTAATGAAATATGATGGGTCTTCAAATCCCAAGCAATATTTAGTAACTTTATGAAATGAAATGGAAGGTAAAAGGGGTAACCTATGATGATGTGAAGAGGTGAGAATTTATAAGGACTTTATCAAGACAATCCTTAGAGTTCACCTGCAAAATAAATATAATCTTGACTTTGTGCAAGTCAGAGATGTGTTAGTAATAGAATTTAAGGTAAAGAAATTTACCAACCAAACCACTCAAGATATAAAGGATAATTAGAAAAATATTGAAAATTAGATGCATAGTATGATCAGAGATTTCATGATGTCATGAACAAAATTAAATTCATTCTAGATGATAAAGATGAGGCTGTTTGGTTCATAGAAGGGTTGTGACCAAGAAATAGAATATCCATTGCACTAACCCAATACCTTAACAAAGCCGATGCTCAATCTGATATATGTGAGTAGAAACAATCAAGGATTATGATGATGTTACCTTAAATGGTTCCAAGTTTGAGGCCAAGATAAATGCATTCATGAGAAGAATGGATGAGATGCTAAAAAAGATAAGACTAAACTAAGCTTATGGTGAAAAAAATGTGGATGAGAAGGATATCACAAAAATGATTGTCCCAAGCTTAACAATGAGTTTTGTGAGATAGGAAAGATACTAAGGCATGGAACTTCCAAGTGCCAACTTTTAAATCACTACATAAAAAAATCATAGTGTTTTTTTTGTAAATTTTTTAAGTCTAATAATCATGATGAAAATAATTGTTGAGAATTACAAGAGTTAAAGGTATTACTAAGAATGTATTTTTAGTGGTAGCACAAAAAATACTAACTACGAAGTAGGTGATTACAGGATCATAAGTGAAGATGATAAGTGTGGTTCAAGGTGACCCCATATGGATGACTTTATTGCTCTAGTATTAACCATAGGCTCTAATAAGTTGGAATAATACATCATCTCCATCTTATCAATATTCTAGTTAGTATCAATATCTTTGGACAAATATGAACCTTCATCATCAACCATCTAATTAGGCTTTAAGTTCCCCTCAACACTAATATGGGGGGTATGATGTACAATAAATATAACAAGGAGGGTATGGTGGGAAATAGGCACAAGTTTGGAGATACCAACAAAATAGAGGTGGATATAGGGGAGGTTACAGGGGATGATGTCATGGGGGATATCAAGGAGGCCATAATAATGAAAATCACCAAACCTAACCACCTTTGAAATGTTATTTATGTGGAATGTATAATCACTATGGGAGGAATTACTGTACTAATCCATAAAGACAAATCTACTATGTATACTGTAGAGTTGAAGGTCGTCACCAAAGAAAAGATTATCTAGTGCTTGATTAACAAAGGAGAAGCTAATGCACAACATAAATATCATTAATGCATAAACCAAGGAGGATGCCTTTATACAAGTAGTCACTAGGGAACAAAGAGTAGAACAAGGATTACCACCATTAGAAATGCCACCAAATCAAGGTATTATAAAAGTATAGTGGGACAAATATTGATCCTACTACTAAAAATAATTTGATATAAAAAGTTGCATATGTTCTATAAGAAATCCAATAACAACTAGATTCTAAAGGCAATAATGCAACCATTGATGCTCAAATATAAAGACAAATTGTAAAAATAATGAGAAAGGAGGGTATTGTGACTTCCTTGACAGACCTGATGAAGTTACTCCACACCCTATGTAATGAATATATTTCATAGAACATTATTTATATCTTACATAGTATTTAGGAGTACACACAATAAGTTCAGAAACATACTGATAAAGTAGTATGGTATGTTAATACTAAGAAATCATGGGATGATGATTCTCATATGGGCATTGAGCTAGTTGGATATGAGATTTTGAATACAGTGTTTAACTTTGGTAGAAGAGTCAATATGATTATATGATCAACTTGGGAAGCCATTGGTCAATTCACCCTAATACAACATTCATTTACTCTCAATTTAGTAGATTATGGTAGGGTGAAACCCATTGAAAGGATGTAGGATGTTGAGATTAAAATAGTTGAGCTTAGTTTGTGTAGAGATTTTGAGGTCATTGATATGAAGAATAAAGAGACCCATTATCCTACCTTAATAAATAATAAATGGGATTATGATAGCCAAATTACCATTAACACTATGTGAAACTAGCTAGAGGCACATCAAAGGGATAAGATAGTAATTATACCCATTAATGAATCTGTGAAAAAAACATATATCATCCCAAAAGATCAAGAGTCTCCTTATGCCTATGAGGATAGTACTTGGTTCATGATAAATTCAAATGAAAGTAAAATTATTTTGTGATCTATAGAGTATCAAGTTGGACAATCTCATACTACATATTAGAAAGAGTGACTAGTAGACAAGCCTATTATAACAAAGTCTTTAACTAGGTAGATTCAGATAGAAGAATGTGTTTCTTTGTTAGTGAAATCTCCCATGAAATATAAAGTATATTTATTGTACATATAACACACTCTATAAGGTATTTTACCTTAAGAAATGACATCATCCATAATGTTTACTTGGACACATATATGTTGAACTGGGCTTGCAGAGATCATGAGATACAACCTCTACGCATGGTATTCATTGATTAATCCTAGGTACCTCAATACTTTATGATAGAATATATTAATATTTTCATATTAAAGATCAAAATATAAGTGTCAGAGGTCGATTAATGAGTCAATGTACTCAGGTATGCACTGAAAGGGGCTACTAAAACTTGGTGGGTAGTGTAAAGAAATCTAAAAATTCATTGGGAGGAAGCATATAGTTTTTTGCATTCAATATTCTAGTTACCAACTACTATGAAGTCTAAATATATTTTATTTTAATAAGGTAAATGTCTTGAGTTTCAAATTCATTAGTGTGTGGATATATGGACTGTGTAAGGAGTAGATCCATGATTGGTTACACATTTTTAGTCATACATTAGCACCTCTACTAATGACCTAATATACGAACTATGAATGTAAAAGAGAGACCAAGAATTGGGCACAAGTACAATAAGATTTTATTTATAATTTTATGTTCAAAGATGATAATCTAGTGGTGCATAATGCCTTATAGAAGATCAAAATATTTCTATGTCATGGATTATCTAAATATTTAACCACTATAGCTAAATCATCATCCTAGCAGGAAGCTATGTAGGATATGAATGTGGCACTTAAAAATTATAAGGTTAGTCACCAAGAATAGGTTATTGTTAAACCATGCAATATAATAATATATAAATTAACATATTCCAATCGATAGTGATGGAGATATGGACCCAGAAGGATTATTTGAACTAGAATGGGAAGTTAAACCAAAACTAGTTCAAAGCATAGATTAAGTTGAAGAAGAAGGAACACACAACATAAACATCCTACAATAGGAAGTCAAACACATTATAAAAGATGATTTACCTAGTGGATCAAGAAATGTATAGCAAGATCCCCTAAAAAATATTAAAGAGAACATTGGAATAGATTTGGATCCTAAGCTTGCAACTATGGGAGATTATTGGGGGCAAGAACAAATTTTGGAGGCCTTGTAGATGATAAAGGATTATCAATATGTGTTCCTAACCAAATTATTAGAATTTAAAGGTGTAGATCCATCTTTGGGAGAGATGCATACAAAATTGAAAGACTGTACATAGCATATTAGAAATAATCCATATAGACTCAAACATAATATAAATATCAAATTAAAGGCTGTAATAGATCACATGCAAGAACCTAGAATAATTTATCTAGTTGAAAAAGTAAAATTAGTGATCCCTATCATCATCCAACCAAATAAAATAGGGGATATTTAGGTGTGTTGGGACTACTATGCATTGAATGATGCTTATGTCAATGACCCATTCCTAATACCATTCATCGATGAAGTATTTAAGTCTATCATAGAGCATGAGGTGTATTCATTCATAGATGGCTTTAGTGGATACCATCAAATTCCCATCACAAAGGAGGACCAAACTCAGACTACCTTCATAACTAAATGGGGATCATTTGCATATAAGGGAATGCCTTCTCAATTAAATAATGCAATAACAATATTTTATAAGGCTATAGTAAATGCATTTAAAGACTTCATTCATGTCTTCATAGAAATCTATTTTGATGACTAAGCTATTTTATCTTTATTTAAAGAACATTTTTCAAAACTAGGATTAATAATAAAATGGTATCATGCTTTGCACATTATTTTGAATCTAAAGAAGTGTATATTCTTCACACCTTTTGGTGTTTTATTGGGCCATGTAGAATATAACACTAGTATTTTGATTGATCCAACTAAGATTATTGTAATTATTGGAATTCCACCTCTAACTAGCTCTATATAAGCACATAAATTTCTCAGTCATATGAGATATTATAGAAAATTTATCAAAGAATTAGTAACCATATCGACACCAATAGAGAAACTATTGTGCACAGATACAAAATTTTAATAGATAATATAATGTCAAGAAGCATTCATCAAGTGAAAACAAGGGTTGGTAATAACACCAATTCTAGTTTTTCCTAAATAGAAGAAGCCATTCCATGTACATGTGGATGTTTGTAGTAGTGAAGTAGGAGATATTTTAGCATATCCAAGTGAAGGTGGGTTAGATCATCCTGTACATTTTACCAATAGGAAACTATTAGATACAAAAAAATAACTATACAATCACTGAGAGAGAGGCATTAGTTATGGTATTTTCACTAAAAAAGTTTTAGCATTAATTATTGGCTACATGATTTGAATTCTTTATGAATCACCAAGCACTACACTACTTGGTTAATAAGCCAATGTTGGGAGGACACATATCTAGGTAGCTTATGCTATTTCAATAATTTTAATTCTACATCAATATCAAACTAGGACAAAAAAATGTTAGGCCAAATCATCTAAACATGCTATCTAATGGGGAGGGGTCAGAAGAACTAGAAGATGAATCCCTAGATGTGCACTTATTTAGGGCTTATGCAATTATAGATAACATAGAGGATATTGATAACTTCTTAGAGGAAGGAAATTTTTCCCATGCACTATTTGGAAAGGGACAAAAAGTAAGCTATATTTTTATATGATAGCAAGTTTAGAGCATTCCTAGGAAAACTATGCATTAGATGGAAAAGACCCTATGTTATACATGAATTTTCACAAAAGGTTACTATTGTGTTAAAATATTTATAGGAAACCATACTATTGGGATGCATAAATGGCTATAGGATTAAGCTTACCACCTTTAATCTCTATCATTTTGTTGATAATATGAGAGGGTACTGAGTGGTACCATGTATTTAGGATTTAATTTTTTTTGGGTGTGTGTTTATTTTTGTTAGGTTAGTATGTTTATGTAGTGTAATTTTGGCATTGCAACACATCATAACCAACAATAAGTAATTATAGTCATGATGTGCGATTGGATTCTCAAGTACATAAAGGATGGAAAATTGGTACCAATTACCAGAGGTTTGAAATAAATTTGAGAAGGCTAAAAAGACAAGACTTGTATGATGAAAGGATAGATAGTGGCCATTCATGATTGTTAAAGACAAGGTGTTTTAAGAGATTACATATTTTTTGAGGCAAATTGAGTGGAAAATGATAGCTAGAGTTATAAATAAATAGGGAAGATGGAAGGTTATCATGTCACATCAAGTAACCCTCGAGGGATGAATCAAGAGTCTTGATCTAAAGAGGGTCACAATTACATCAAGAAAATATCAAGTCATATTAATTTAGGAGCATAACTCATATGCACACAGTTAATTACATTTAAAATAGTTAACTATATAGAATTGGATACCAAAAGATATAAAAATAAGGATCTCAACAAAAATCATACATTACACACTATTTAACAAACAATTTTTTTGATCTACCTTAATAATATGTCACTACACATAGAATGCATACTAGAGACTAAATAATCAAAGCAAGTGTTTATCCCAAGCTACAAAAATAACCATGGATCAATCCTAATTATTGATCTCTTTGAAATATGCACAAAAAAATATATGTGGATTAGCTTTGGTTTATGATAGACTAAATACAATTATCCAAATAATTTAAAATTTATCAACCAAGAAAAATCTACCTTGTTTGCTCTAGGACCACAAGAAGTTATACAAGTTAGAGACCTAGTGCTCCCACATCTACTATGAGGCTTAGATATAGAGTGATTGATTAAGATCCCTAATTTAGGGAGCTCAATAAAGTCATGTTCTCTATTTTAAGTCAATATAATCAAGGTCCTATCCATTTGTCCCAAGATATTACAATCTTAATCGATCTCTAGCTATTTCAAGAGCCACAAGCCTCCCCAATTATAAGAAACTATTATTATAATATAAATATACCACATCACTGATCTATTTAGATGTTCAAGAGAAGTATACCATAATATAATTTAGAGGAATCCTATTTGATTTAATAGATGATTCTTTAGAGCGTATTCTAGTTGAATGCATCACAAAATGTTTTTGGCAGACTACCATAGACATCAAATAGGTAACAGAGGGAGTAATCAATATTATGTATCTCATGATATGTCTATGGGAAAAATTTAATTATCCTAAGTTTTTAGGATTAGAGCTCACCACCAATATTGAGAAGGTACCTATAGGTGGTTTGGAAACATTTAAATATCAGTTTTTGGTCTTACTATTATGCTTTATGTAGTGGAAATCTTCACTAGAACCAGTCAATGTTACTCTAAATTTTTGGATTACTACTTCCCTTATAAATATTACATAGATTAAAATAAACCAATACTATGATAAATTTGGGTAGTTAATACATGGTGGATGGAGGCCTTAGCCCTGATCAAAACACACCCAAGAATGCCAGGAGATGTCATGTAATATTTGAGATAATATACATTGGTTATAAAGCTACATAACCACATTCAGATCTAAGTTCATGAGTTGTTCATTCCAAATACAACTTAGTTATTATTATTCATTATAATGGTATAAGTGTAGGATAAATTATGGAGGCAAAAAAAATTTAGTTATGAGGAAGGTTCCATCTCTTTGATCTATTCCTTTAGAAGGGCAACAACTAACACCAAAACAACCATAAACATAACAATAAGTACAACCATAGGTGTCACCATAAGATTTAAAATCCCCATCCCATAAATAAAAAGGAAAAAGGAAGGAACCTATATAGAGATCCTCAAAGTCTCCTACTAAGAACTAGACATGGCAGACAAAGTCTTGGTTGGATAATTCACATGTTCCAAGCATAGAGGCTCAATGTGACCTACTAGAAATGAAAATGGAAGAATAAGAAGTATTGAATACCATGCTCAAGGAAATAGATAATGAGGTCTATGACAAGGATGAGGAAAACTAATTCTTATTTTGGAAAGTAGTGAACACTTGTTAAGCACCAAATTAGGTAAGGCAGGATCTCTAGTTTGATATCACACAACCCCATTCCATCATTGTTGATATTATAGGATAGTAAGCAACATAAAAAATTTGGCAACAAAGATATTTTACATAGTTCCAATTGAGGGATATTGAGGTGCATGAGAAATTCTAATTCCATATCTGAAGTGTAGGTCAAGGACTCATTTTTCAAAAAGGCCAACACAGCCTATGAAAAAAATTATGGTGTCTTTTGGAAATTCAAAAAAAGGAACTGGTGTGCAGCAAACACAAGTTACATAGTAGAAATCATAGATAAAAGTTGTGAAGAGAGTAAATGAGTTCCTAAATACCCCACCATTATTGAGGAAGAAAACTTCTATGGGATGAGGTAATTTAATAGAATCAACCTCCTCAGGGGAAACTTAAATAGTTATCAGGCTTGACACACTAGAGGAAATGAAGGAGATGAAAATAAATTTTTTACCTTAGGTCAATCCACATGAATAAGCTACACAACAATAATAAGAACCAAAAGAGTAGTATAAGAGAGATGAAAATAATATAAAAAAAGAGGAAAAAATTAAAATAGAGAAGGAGATCAATAAAAAGTAGCTATACAAGAGCTGCAATTCCAGTAACACAAAGCTACATAATAAAAACAATATAAACAATAATATGAAGAAGAGGATGAATAGAAATAGGATGAAGAAGTAAAGGATATGAAAAAGTAGGCTAAAGAAGAAGAGGCCACCAATAAATAGGCTGAGGAAGTTGAGGCTGTGAAGAGGAAAGATGAGTAAGAAGAAGCCTACAAGAAACAAGTTGAGGAAGTAGGGGCTCACAAAAAGCACACTGAAGAAGCAAAGGAAATGGAATGACAACAACAAGAAGAAGATGAGAAATAAAAAGATAAATGGTAGATAGATGAGGTAGAATAAAAGGTTAAGGAATAACAAGTAATGCAAGTCATTGATGAACACGTAGATTGAGAGAAAGCCAAGGCTAAGGCTGAGTCTAAATTTAAGGTTGAGGTGGATGCAAATCCAAATACAAAGTTGAAGCTAAGGCTTAGGCCGAGGTAAAATCCAAAGCTCAAATTGAGGTAGATGTTAAATCTAAGGTTGAATCTAAACCCATACTTCACATGGAAAAAATAAGTAGAGTCAATAACACAACATAAGATAGAAAAACAATCAGATGCATAGGAAGGGCCCTCATAGATAAAGCCTCAGATTACTATCTAGTGTCTATGGGATGTTCCCATAACATGCACTCAATGCAAAACTTTTGTTCTTCCTTTATCATAATCCACAATAGATCTAATTTTAATTCTTATTGCATCCATGACACTTGTCACTATTGCTTTGGAAATAACTTTAAATGTGTCCTAACTATCATTATAAAAACAAATTGAAGGTACAATTATGTTCTAAGATTCAAGTGAAAAAATGCATCAAATTTAGAATAGGAAGTGATGAGGCTATGGGATGACAATGCAAACCTCAATAATCAACTAGGAAATGTATGCCAACTAATAGATTCTACTTTCCCTAACTTAGTTATGTAGGTGCTAGGTGACTAGGTATTGTCTATAGATAAATAACTCATAGCCTTGTTGACACAACTTACTAAAGATTGGCTATCCATGTAATAACTATAAATATTGCATATACAAAGGAAGGGCCTAATAATAGATACATAGGTAATTTGAGAGATAATAGAAGAATATGAGTAGGTTGTGGAGACTATTGCATAGAAGACTAAATAAATAAGCCAAGGAATGATCAATTATAGGTAACACCTAGATTTATCTTTGGATACTACAAAATCTAAGTTCACATTACTTGATAAATATAAAGTGGTGTTAGATGATCAAATAACTACTCCAATTTCAATGAGCACTACACTCAAGCAAATGATATATGATAAGGATAACACTATGTAAAATCTCCAAATATGGCATAATAAAATGATGCACAACTTGTTTGTAGGCATTCAAGTGTAAAGGGTTGTAGACTAGTTAGATGAGCTAGTGTTGGACA
Source organism: Torreya grandis (assembly GCA_037957365.1). NCBI lineage: Eukaryota > Viridiplantae > Streptophyta > Pinopsida > Cupressales > Taxaceae > Torreya > Torreya grandis. The sequence goes on along the minus strand of JARHVA010003701.1, from coordinate 182,586 downwards.
TTCAACTCAAAATGTCAAATGTAAAAGCACTCATATCCATTGTGGAAGATGATGATGTGTAAAATTTGATGTTGATCCAGACTCTATAGTGTATTTTGATTTATTTGATGCATGAGGCCCTTATAGAATGCAAGATGCTAAAGCAATATATTTCACAGATTGATATTTTTAATACACAACTAGTAGAGGTACATCAATTTATTCCACCATAAAAATTCCATCCAATACTTCAATAGAGGAAGGTAGTTACATAGACTTAAGCAGACACCCATCAACAACAAACTCCTTTGGCACACCTTAAGTGTTCAATAGATCTAACCTTTGTCTAGGCATAATTAGTAATGCAATAGCCTTCACCTCAGCCATTCCAAAGCACACTACCGCCTTTTCAATGGGTATTACACACTTTAATTTTGTAGATTACACACGTTTTATACAAAGAATATATGATAGTGTTAAACATTAGAAACATGACTAGAATGGTTGAAAATCCATAAAAGGTGGCCACTTGTTTATCCTAGTATTTTAAAACCTAAAAGGGTCGTAGTTTAGTATTCTACTTAGTTGAAAACATGAAAGGGTGGTTACATAGTGTCTAATGGGAAAAAACCAGTAAATGACACCTGAAGCAATAATTGTAACTAGTGTTTATGACTCATATTCTTAGCTTTAGAAAATATTTCAAGGTGAGACTTTATCTTGCAATGAGATGACAAATGAAGTTTAGGAAAGTGTTGGGTATGGATCAAGGTCATAAAAAATATGAAGTATAATTAGATGGATGTGTGTTCAAAGTATATGATTTTGTATTTTTTATAATCTCTTAGATGTGTTTGACATTATAATATTAATCAACGGTATAAGAATGTGAAGAGTATTTAATTTTGAGTATCTTAAAATGTCAGAATGTAAAGAGATAATGCTATATAATGATCTATGTATTATGCTCAAATGTAATGAAAGATGGTTATGATGTGTGATATATATTAATAGAATAATATTGATATGGTTCTTTGAATTATGTTTTATTATTATACTATCCATAATGATTACTCTATTTTACTTTAACATTTATTATTCATTTATCATATGCCGTCTTACTCTGTATTTGATGTTTTTATGATTATTCTTTTCATAAATACATCTGTAGTTTCAAGTAACAATCTATAACCATGAAGTATATGCCATGTTTATCTCTTTTCTTGTATATATGTAAGATATGATTTTAATTAACATGTTCTAGAGTCTTCCAAGAACCTCTGATAATAAAATATTAGCTCATCTATATTATGTCCCAATTTTTTGAGAAATGTGGTGCTACAAGGTGTATCCCACTTGTTAATATCAAACCTGAGATGGTGGAAATATACCCCATCAATATTTACATTAATAGTTAAATCTTCATAATTTGATCATTTTGAGAGAAATATGTTTTGAAAGATATGAAGGATTTTTCCTTTTTCTCATGTCAAACACAATGTGGATGAGTTCTTCATTCTTATATTTATGAATTAGCTCCTTTAATTCTTGATATTAATTGGTATCATTGCTAATGATCTAATGATATTTACAATATGGTACCTTATCTTATGTAAGTAGAAGTGTATTGTGTGATCTGTGTTTGGTAGAAGGTAAAGAAATCATTCAATTTTCAAGTAACAAAGATAATATGGTATATATAACATTATGTTTTGTTGTGATCTGTAACATTTCGTGTGAAGGATTTTCAAAATACTCCACATTATTCACATGATGTAATTGTATTTGACACTTGTATACATGACTCAATGTTTTAACCAAGAGGGATGCATGGAGTAACAAGAATTTACATTCCCATATGCTATTTTTGTTTTGATCTTATCTGGATTTAGTTCTACATTTTTTGTAAGTGGATTTAGTTTATCTATTCTAGGACCAATAAGTTTTAATAAGTTGTGCGATAGGAGATAAAGTGGATAAAATTTTAATTTTCAAATTTTATCATTTGTCATTTCATAAGTGATATCATTATCACTATTATAGTAATATGAAACATGGTCATATTTCTACTCAGTAGTGATCAATAAAGGAAACTCAAATGGTGGGTGATTTTGATATTCTATTGGCTTATTTAGTAATGGTTATTGATATTGATATGAATTTATGTGTACCTTAGTATTTATTGCATTATTAACATATAAAGACAAAGGAGCCACTGTAATTAACCCACCTAGTTCATATGTGTGCATATTCTCAATAAGAATGCATTATTTAGGTGGTACCACTATAGGAATGCCTTCAGTTTTAGAATGTATCATTTTGAAAAATTTGAAAGGATCATCATCACTAGGAATGGATAATAAGGTCCCATCATGAATGAAATTAAACATTAGTTAAGTGTAGATGGGATAACTTCCATTGAATGCATGCAATGTCTACCTAAAAGTAAATTATAATGTAATGATTGAGACATTACCTAAAAAGTAGTTGAAACTATTATTTTCCCAATATCACATCTAATGTGATTTGACCAACTAGAGGGATATGTGAATTATAATTTTTTTTTATATGCATAACCATTTTTTGAATAATATTGGTGCTAACACCAATGGTGGTTAAGAAGCTTATGCTATAAATTTTTAGTTCCGATCCATTATCAACAAGCACACTTTTGATGCATTTATTTTACATGGTCACCTGAATGAAAAAAGGTAATTTTTTGTCATTAGTATCTTTGGATGGTAAATATATTGGATCAAAGGTAATTATATTAGCATTGTGCTTTAAATCTTTCCTGATATCCAAAAAATAAGTAGGCTCAATCTCACTTGGAACTTGTGTTTAATGCAATACTTCATGTAGGATATCCTTATAAACATTAGATTGGTTTAGGAACTCAATGATTGAAATTTTAGCACGTATATTTTTTAATTGGTCAATAATTACATATCTCTTGTATTTTATTACAATATTAGGTTTATGAGGCACTTATTTTATATTAAAAGGTGGGAGGATGGGTTGAGCAACCTCACATATATGAGTAATAACAACATGGACTGCATAATCCAATATAATCCATGGGTTAATAATGGGTGTGGGATGGTGGCTAACATTTGAATAAGACTTAGGTAAAATAAATGTTTGAGACTATGCACTTTGGCATCTAGATATTAGCTTTATGGCATTTCAAAATGAATTTTGAAGAGAGATCAAGGTTTATTTCTATTGACCATTTTTGGTCACCATGGAAGAGCAGTGTACAATTTAGAAGGGGCTTCATTTTTTATTTCAAGTTTTCAAAATTAACTCAAAGTTTAGAAAGAAATGACTAAGTATTGGACTCAAAAAGTTTTTAAGAAGGATTAGTCTTCACATTTTATGGAAAGGAGTAGACAAATATTTTGTTCAAAAGCCTTCATAAGTTTTTAGCCTTCAAATTTTTGTAAAAGTAAGATTCAAAAATTTTTTTAGGGAAAAGTGTTCTAAAAAAAAAGTTCTAAAGGTTTAAAAAAGTTGTAAATATATTTTGGCCATCACAAAAAATGTTCAGGAAAATTATTTGGCATTTATGTTGTGCAAGAAATAGTCAGAACTTTTATTTCAAAATAAAGTACTAAACAAAAGTGCCAAAAGATTCACAAGAATGTTGAAAGAATAAGTTTTTGAGGAAATTATTCGACGTTATGTTGCATAGATGATTCAAAGCTCATAATTTTTAAAATAAATGTTGAAGACCAAATACCTTCAGAATGGTAGATTCATGAACAAAAATGGAGAGGAAAAATAAGAATGGTATATTCCAAAATAAAAATCATAAAGACCAAGACTTTATAAGGATTTTCAAATATTTTTATGAGAGAAAGATGTTGTAGAGATGCCAAAATCTAAATCCAGAGAAGAAGTTATAAAGAGAAAAAACTTTGATACTTATTCTTTTTTTTAAAAATATCCCTGATGAATCCATGTCAGCAAAGTTTAAAAGTAAATGGGTTATCAAGATGATTCCACATGTTTCAATCCTAATGACCAAACATCCCAGAGATGTCCATACAATGTTTAAGCCTTTACATAATCAGGTTAGCAGGATGATGCCATGTGATAAAATATTGATGTTTCATAGCCCTAGGGTGGCCTGTACAAGACAAGAAATATGTTGATGACCCTGAGTAAGAAGGTAAATGGAATGATGCCACATGACATAGCCCTACTTCACCTTGATATAAATAGGTTGAGCAGAGCCATTAGTCACAGTAAGGATCTAGTCCAATCAAACTATGCCACATGATAGTCTCTTGGGAGCCCATGATCTAAAGGTAAGACCATTTTCCAAAATCCTAGAATTTAAAAGAAGTGATGCATGGAAAGATAAATCTAAAAACTAAAGTTCATGAGTAAATGAAGAGAGGTCATGTGGTGGCCAAGGTAAAGTAGGAAAGGATAAATATCTAAATCCCATAGATTCCAATTAGCTACCAAGTGGAAAAGTAATTTGCCACATTAATAGAACCAATAACACAATAAATAGGAAGTTGTAGGTTACCAAAAAGAGCACATGTGGAAGCAATGACCTCAATAAGAGTGAGATCAAAAATTAATGGCCCATCTGGCTATCAAATGCTAAAGATCAACTATGTGTCCAACTCAACTCATAGAATAAAATGCACATCAATTTCTCACCTAGAAATGATAAAAAAGTGGAGAAATGCAATACAAAATTGAGTAGCATCACCCATAAAAGTAATTCATGTGCTTTGGGATTAAGCACTAAGGATACAAGACAAGGAAGAGGCTTAAATATTAAATATGGTGTTTAAATGCACATAATGTAAGATTGAAAGTAAAAATTATAAAATTAAGTAAAATATTCCAAGTTAAATAATCCCTGTAGATGTCCAGTTGCATCCCTATACATGAAGTGTCCAAAATTTTTAATGATTAAAGATAGGTTATTTCAAAACCATTGAGAGAAAGAGGACAAGTTGGAAGATGCATGATTAAGGCAATCACCACCATACATCAAGGACACAATCAATATATCTAATTAATTTTGACCATCCATATATGATTTTAGAGAGATTACGTGTCTCAGTTTATAATTTTCATCTAATTCCTTAAGCTACATTATCTATTATAATCAATGACCCGTGGGCTTCCCATTACCTATAAAAGTCTAGGTCTTGCACTATAAAAAGGTTGAGATCTCTAAGAATAGTAATGCTTCCAAAATTTGTGATCAATGAGCCCTTATCCATTTGAAACTTAAATTTTAATGAGAATTGAATTCACCCCATTTCATTTTTATTGCATTCTTTGTTCTTTGATCTTTTTCTATGGATGATCTTCATCCCTTTCATTATTGCCCATTCCCAACACCTTTGTACAGAGCTTGAAATTCATTTGTAGTTCATATTTTATTCATATTCAATTTTATGTATGCATTGTGTATAGAATGTTTTTAATCCCTCTAAGTGATATATTATGTTCCCACACTTATATATAAAACACCTATGTAATTGAAGCACCCATTTTAGAGTCTTTGTGATATTTCCTTATTCTCTGTAATTTATAACATGTTATTTTAAGCTTGTAGAGTGGTTTTATCTAGTCTTGGTGCATCACCATTTTTATATTTCATCATTCTTCCTCCCTTTCCCCCTTAAAATAATTTAGACTTAAGATTAGATGTAGATTTCCTTTTAGCTCTTTTAGGCCTGCATGTTAATCCTAAATCAAATACATTTAAAATAGTAAAAAGTTGGCCTTATCTGGAGTTTCATCCCAAGGTGCACAAGGGTAAAAAAACTTGAGTTTGTTCTCATTATTATGAACCAATTATTCTAATTCAACGAGTGCATGGTTAGAGTGATAATAGTTTCTGACATGCTAGATGGGCTCAATTGAATATATAACCAAAATTTTGGTGTTATTATTAATTAGCAGTATTAGAGACACATTATACAACACCTGGTAACTCCAAACGTTTTTATTTTATAAAGATCAATTTCTCATCTCTTTGCCAAGACAACCAAGATCATCTTTAAGAGGTATTAATTTTAAATTTGTTGAATTATTTATACCTTATAAAAGGAGAAGATATAGAGTATCCTCATCTCTAGTTAGGGGAGTCAAGAAAACACCTCCCAGATCTTAGTATACCCCTCCTTTTGGTAGGTTTACACAACCTAGAGTAGGATTATTCCCTATTACATTCATAGATTCCCAAAGAAACCAACTATTTGTGCCCTTTAATGGAGGTATCCCTCTAGCTTTAGCTTAGTATGATGTTATTCCAGTTTTAGCTCTTAAGAGCTTTTCTTATTTTACTAGCGAGAATGGAACCACCCTTGTAGAACACATAAAAGATATTGCCAATATCTATTCTATTCATAATGTCACTAAAGATAATGTATCGGTCAAGCTACTTTCCTCTTCTCTAAAAAGAAATAACTTCAATGGTGTATTAGTCTGACACCCAATACCATTAGTAATTGGGATGAGCTAGGAGAGTGATTATGAAATTAATTTGAAGACACAAGTGAGCATTTATCTTTGATGGAGTAGCTTACCACCATTAAGAAATCCCCATATGAGTTGATGGTTGATTTTAATTTATGATTTCAAAAAGTCTTGGATAGAATATGACCCTTATTTAAACCATCTACAAATACTACCTTTTTATATTATTTAAAAGATATAAATAGTGATATTTCTCTAATGTTCCAAAGAATGGGAGGAGTGATACTTATTGATGCTGATGATATTTTTGTGAGGGATAAAAATTGTCTAATTAAGATAAACAAATTGATCCTAGACCTCCCATGCCTCTTTTTATAGAACCATCACCTAATAAACCTACTACTCAACCTTCATTAGAACCTATCCTCACTACAGTACACCCACCAACAAAATATGTTGTTCCCTTTAGTGAAAGACATGAATTTAAAAAACTACTACAAAGTTTCTAGAATGATCTAGCAACCCTAAAGAAGTCGCAAGCCCCACATCCCAAACCCTACCACTCATTTAATCAACCTTATCAATATGGTAGGCTAACTTATCAAAATAATGCACTAGGCCAAGGCCAACTCACTTACCATAAACCACCTAATACACAAATCACTTCTATCACCTTGAGATCTATTATCCCTATTCAAAACAATTTAGTCCAATATTATGAGTGGTGTTTCCCTTGAAATTAACCAAATAATTAGGATACCTATGCAAATGGAGTGATAAATCAAGATTTGATGGTGAAAATTATATCATACCCCCAAGATCAGTCAAAGGAATCAAATTCATAAGGGAGAGAATTGCAATAAAAGGTCCAAACAAAGGCAGATGAATACATGTTGGTGAATTGGCAAAATAATGACTTCATTGACATTAATCAAAGCTATGTACCAAGTGAATTCAAGACTATGGTGGATTATAAAACCAAGTTTAAAATAAAAAAATGGAGGGAGTGAGGTATTATTTAACTTTAAAAGCCTCCACTTCACAAGATCCATAAGAGGTTTTTAAAAAGAAGGTGACTTCTGCTACCACCAAGTTTAAATAATCATCCTATTCAAAAGGAGAGTCAACCTCAAGCCAATAAGCACATGAAGAAGAAGGATTCTATCTCAAAGATTTAGAGATAGGGGATTTAAATCCCTTTCAACATAGTGGAGCAGATGAAAATATAAAGCTTGAACGTGACTATGTGAGAATCCCTATCTATTCCTTCTCAAATGGATTTATTGTAGGAAGCATTGAAAATATTTCATCATCATGAAATAGAAAAGACCTCTCCAGCTACTTTCACTAGCTTGTGTCAACCAAAAGAAGGAGAACCTAGAAAAGGTAGCGAGCCACTACCATTATATATCTCATTGATCATAAGTAAGCACCTTGTCCATAATTATATGATTGATTTAGGTGCAAGTAGCTTAATCATGCCCAAGAAGATAGATAATATGATAGGTATAGAATAAACCATAATTTTAAAGGGAGTTATTCAATTAGATGGAATAATTATCAAAATCATAGGGGTTATTAAATTCTAAAACCTTAGCTTGCATGAGCGTCATAGCCTATCCACTACCTAAGATATATCTATTATAGACCTACCCCCTTTTTCACCATCTATCTTTCAAGGGACTTCACTAAAAAATGGGTGGGTACTTATCTTCTGACTGGTCATAGATGTTGTTGAGGACTGAATACGGAAGTAAGGTGACTATTAAGGCTAAGAATATCTACAAATTTCATATAAAACCATACATATTCAATCCCATTGATATGAACTATATAATGCATGATCTTGAAGACAATTTAGTCCTTCATGAGACTACTACACCCTTATAAGGGGTCCCAGATATAACATTGGATGAATAGGCTAATGAGAATTATGGTTTTTATCCATATTATTTTATGGAAAAAACAAAACTTTGAAACTACTATATTCTTGAAGAGGGCTCTGCTCTGTCAAAACTCATAAAAACTCAAGAAGACCTTGAAGGAACATGGCAATTATTTTTTTATGGATGTAAAAGTAGAAATGATGCAGGTGTAGGCATTATGATGATCTTTGCTTAAAAGGAGAAATAATTTCATGCATATAAGATTTAATTAAGTTGCACCAATAATGTGGCCAAATATGAGGCATTAATTCAAGGCCTTCAATTTACACAAAAGAAGGGAATTAAAATGCTATAATTATTCTAGGATAATGAGCTAGTTGTAAACTAGGTTAGGATCCAAAATGCATCTAAAAATATCTTTCTAAAGGCTTATAAACATAGAGTTTAGGATCTCATTTTCTTCAACATTTTCAATATACACATTGTGCTAAGGAAACATAATGTTGATGTAGATAGGCTTGTCATAGTAGACTCTTAATAAAACCTACCTATTGATGTTGTGAGAAATTCAAGAAAACTTGTCAAGCTAATAGCTAGATCTGTAGTGCTTGATAATGATGATAGCTAGAAAGTGTTTGAGAATGATGAGAAAATCATCAATTTCTTATAAGAGGAGGTAAATTTTTTTGCCAAAAACTAGTCAAGGTTATATGCATAGTATGAAGATCAAATCATCTAATTAAAAGGAAATAAGCTACCTAAAGGATTAGTCACCCTAGAAAACATCAAATTTGATGACACTTCAAAGGTGAGAAGAGGAATATGACAGTTAGGAAAGAGAATTTCAATTTAATGATAATTTTTGATGGAAAACTTTTGAAGGATAGAAAGGTATGCACTCAACTAAAAATGGAAGATTTTTCTCACCTTTGTAGAAAATATGATGATATATTTGCCTAAAGTTACCAGGATATCAAGGGTTTTGACCTAATCTTGGCCCAACACATAATTGATCTAGACCCTAATGCCAAGTCAATCAAGTAAAAGTAAAGGCCTTTAAACCCCAAAGTGGAGCCATTAATGAGGAAAGAGATGATGAAGTTCATATAATCCAATATCATCTTTAGAATTAAATACTCATCTTGGGTATCCAACTTACTTATATTTAATAAAAATGGAGAGATCAGGATATGCATGGATTTCATAGACCTAAATAGAGAATCCATTAAGGATTACTATCCCCTTCCAAACATTGAGTAGATCTTCCAAAGAGTAGCAGGGGTTGAGAGGCTTTTGCTTTTTGATGGCTACTCAAGCTATAATTTAATATTGGTGTAAGAGTATGATCAGTTCAAGATACCCTCCATCACTAAATGGGGCACCTATGCATATAAAAGGATGTCTTTTAGACTAACCAATGTTGGTGCTACCTCTTAAGGAGCTATGGACATAGTCTTTAGGAACCTTATCAATGATATGATTCTAGTTTACCTTGATGATATCACTATTTTTTTCTAAATGTGTAGTTGATCACTTCAGTCATTTGAAGTAGATCTTTGATAGATGTAGATAATTTGGGGTATGTTTAAACCCAAAAAAGTGTGTATTTTTTGTCTATAAAAGCCAGTTATTGGGACACATTATTTCTAAGGATGGATTAGCCATTGACCTAGAGATTAAAAGACATAATCTCCCTTTCTCTACCAATCCACAAGAAAATACTCCAAATCCTTGTGAGAAAGATAAAATTTGTGAGAAGGTTCATACCAAACTTTGCTTCACTAGTCAAACCACTTACCTCTATGCTCAAGAAAAGTTCCATTTTCAACTAGACAAGAGAAGGTAGAGACAAATTTGAAGCAATCAAAAGAGTAATATCCCAAGCCCCCATACTTGTGAATACATGTTATGATAAACATTTTATCCTCTATGATTTCAAAGGAGAATAAATAATCTTATTAATTTTAGTAAAACAAAACAATGACAAAATGGAGTAGCCTATCACTTTTTTTCGTAAAATTCTTAAATATTATGAACTAAGATATAACCTTGTAGAAAAACAAATTTTGGATATTATTAGATCATTTAAGAAGTTCATACACTTGATTTATAATAATAATATTTAGTTGATGGTCTCACCTAGGTGTGAAAGAGTTTCTATTGAGTAGAGATATCAATGAAAAAAGATTTAGTTGGGTCACCAAAGTGATGGAGTATAACATTGACATCAACATCACCAATCTTGTAAGAAGAAAGGAATTACTTGAGAATTTATTATATGATCAAGAAGTTGAAAGTAAAATAATCCTTGTGTTGTAAGATGAGCAACTAGCTGATTAAGATCCTCTTAGTAGTTGGAATTAAAATATGAAGGCCTTTCTCTAATTGGGTGAGTATCTACAAGGTCTTGACAAATATAAAAAAGGACATTTTAGGTTGTTAGCTATTCCTTATGTGTTTATCAATGATTTGTTATTTATAAAAGGAATCAATGAAGTCCTCTTAAGATGTATAGATTAGGATCAGACTAGTAAAATCCTTCAAAAGTTACATGATGGGTTTTTGGGAGAGCATTATTCACCTAAAACCACTACTATCAAGATCATGAAGGCTAGTTATTACAATCAAGTAAAGTCTAGCAGATATTTTGCTTTGTCCAATTCAAGGTGAATATCATTTCTCTTTTTGGGATATAGATTTAATTGGAATGATCAACCCCTATTTGAGTGATGGACATAAGTGGATTCTAACAGCCAAAAACTATTTCATAAGATGGACAAAGGCTATGGCCCTAAAAGAAGAAAATGAAACATACATCTTGGATTCGTATGAGGGAATTATGACTAATTTGGTGTTCAACCCACCATCATCTTAGATAATTCATTGGGTTTTATTTTTATTAGAATCAATGAGTGGGTAGTAAGACATAACATCTATTTGAGTAGCTTCTCAAATTATTACACTAAAGTTAATGGATTGGCTGAGTCAACCAATAAAAACATGGTCCAGATTATCAAGAAAACCATGGAGGATAATAAAAATAATTATAATGAAAAAATTAAAAATCCCTTTGACAAAAAAAAATAATTCCCAAAAGGAAAATTAACAACTCTCTTTTCATGTTGGTTTATGGGAGGGAAGCTAAGATACCTGTCACTAGAACTACCCTCATTAGAGATCACTCACCATTTGGAGATAGTTGAGAATGATCATATGATGGTGAGACCATGGAATAGGTGTTGCATACTTTGGATATTTAGTAAGCTCAAATGAAGAGAACCTATGATAAAAATACTACTGATAGGAGTTTCTATGAAGGAGACTTAGTGCTCAAGTGGGATGTGGACAGAGCAAAATATGGGAAACACAAAGTTTAATGCAATATGGAGTGGTCCTTATGTCATCATAGGATACAAGAAAGTCAATTATTTTTAGATATAAATATTAAATGGAGAAGAGTTATTGAGCCCATTTAATGGGATCCATCTTAAGCACTAATTTTGAAGTTATTTTTATTTTGTATATAGTATTTTAGCAGCATTTTATTTCCTCCAAGTGTTTTTATACATTAGTTTAGATGTTTTACTTTCCTCTTCTACCTTTGGCATGGTTTTTATATTTGTTTGAATATATTCTCTATTTTTTGGAGGTGTTTTTAGTTCATTCAAAGGTGGTACAAGTATGAATAATGAATCTTCATGTAGTTGGTAAAATGTTTTCTTAGTTGTCTAGCATTCAAGTTGAAGAGAAGTTGTAGTACGGTTATGTATTTATAAATTATAAGGTTGGATAATTATATGGTTCCATTCAAAATGGATTGATTCAAGTCTATTAGATTCATGCTTAGTAAGCAAACATCCCATAGAGGTCACCAATAATATTGACAATTTTTGGTCATCATGGAAGAGTAGTGTCCAATTCAAAAAGGGGATTTGATATTGTTTTAAGGTTTTTAAATTTCACTCAAAGTTAAATAATAAATGACTAAGTATTTGACTTAGAATTTTTTTGAAAAGGATACGTATTTAGGTCTTATGAAAAGGAGTTGTCAGATATTTTGTTTGAAATCCTTCATAAGTTTTTAGCCTTCAATTTTTTGTAAAAGAGAGAGTCAGAGAAATTATTCAGGGTAAAGGGTTCCAAAATAAAAGTTTTGAAGGTTTAAAAAACTAAAAAAGATATTTTAGTATTAGGGAAAAATGTTTGAGAAAATTGTTTAGCCTTTGTGTTGTGAAGGAAAGAGTTATAACTTTTATTCTGAACAAAAGTTCTGAAAGAAAGTGGAAAAAACTTCACAAGAATATTAAAAGAGTAAGTATTTGGGGAAATTATTTGGTGTTATGCTACAAAGATGAGTCAAAACTTATAATTTTTATTAAAAATGGACCAAATTCCTTCAGAATGGTAGATTCCCAAATAAAAATGTAGAGGAAAATTTGGAATGGGAAATTCTTGAAGTAAAATTCCAAAGACCAAACCTTTAGAAGGATTGTCAGGTATTTTGTGTGAGAGACAGATGATGTAAAGATCTACCAAAATATAAATCCTAAGAATAATTTTTGAAGATAAAAATCTTTGACACAGTCTTTTTATTTAAAAGTTTCCCATCAAATCCATGTCAATAAAGTGCCAAAGTAAGTGGGTTAGCAAGATGCTTCCACTTGACATGATCTTGGTGGCCTAACATCTAAGAAATGTCTGTCTAATGTTGAATCCCCTAAGTAAATGGGTTAACAGGATGATGCCATAAGGAAAAATATTGTTGTTCCATAGCCTTATGGTGGTTCATAAAATCCTAGTAGCATGTTAAAGGCCCTGGGTAAGTAGGTAAGTAGGATGATGCCACATGGCATAGTCTCACTGCACTTGATATAAATAGGTTGACCAGGGCCATTATTCATAATAAGAATCTAGTAAAATCAAATTATGCCATGCATATGTCTCCTGAATTCCCATGATCTAAAGGCAAGACCATTTCCAAAATCCCAACATTATGAAAAAGGGATGTGTGGTAGAGATGAGGCTAAAAAATCAAGTTTCCATGAAAATGAATAGATGACACATGGTGGTAAAGGAAAATTAGGAAATGACAAAAAGATAAATGTCACATATACTGATTAGATGCTAAGTGGAAAAGTAAGTTTTTAAGTTATCATAAATAATAACAAAGTAAAGAGGAAGGAACAAGTTACCAAAAAGAGGACATGTGACAGTCATGACCTTAGAAAGTATGATCTTAGAAATTGATGGTCCATATGGCCATAAAAGCCATAAAAAGTTGATGATCAACTACATATCCAACTCAATCCAAAAAAACAAGTATAGATCAATTTTCAACATAGAAATGATTAGAAAGGTGGCTTAATTTAATGAAAAATTAAGTAGCAACAACCACCATAGTATGGCATGCCCATTGGGATATAACACAAAGCATACATGATAAGGAAGACTCTTAAATGTTAAAGATGGCATGGAAATCCATAGAATGCAACATTTAAAGTAAAAATGGTGGAATTAATCAAAATATTATAGGGAAAGCAATCCCCAGAGTTCTCTAGTTGTATCCCTATACATGAAGTGTCCAAATATAGATATAATATTTTAATGATTAAATATTGATTATTGTATAACCAATGAGATAAAGAGGACAAACTAATAGATATAGGATTGAGACAATCACCACCATACATCAAGGACATAATTAGGATCTCTAATATATTTTGGCCATCCAAATTTGATTGTAGAGAGATTACATGTCTCATTTTTTTATGTTAATCTAATTCCTTTAACTACATTTCTATTGTACTTAATGACCTATGGCCTTTCTATTGCCTATAAAAGTTTATTTTTTATGTTGTAAAAGGGTATACATTTCTAGGCATAGTAATGCTTCTAAAAGTTTCCCTCTATGATCCCTTTATCACTTTACCCTTGTATTTTAATAAGTATTGAGTTAACCTCCATTCATTCTTCATGAATTCTACGTGCATTTTGTGTTTATTGATCTTTGTATGTGGATGAACTTTATCCCTTACATTGTTGTCCATTCCCACCACATATGTGTAGATATTGGAATTCATTTTTAGGTCATATTATATGCATTTTTGGGTTTATATATGCATTTCTCGGGATAGTCTGTCATGCCCCTCAATGATATACTATGTTCGCTTTCTTATATATGAAACATTATGAAATTGAAGCATCCATTTTGGAGTTTGTGTGATATTTTATTACTATCTAAAATTTGTAGTGTGCTCTTATAATATTTTAGAGTGTCACTATCTAGTATTGGTTCATCAAACTTTTTTATATTTTAGCATTCCTCCTCCCTTTTCCACCTTAAAAGATTTTAGACTTAGGATTAGTTGTAGATTTCCTTTTAGCTATTTTAGGCCTTCATGTTGATATTAAATTAGATGCATTTAGATTACAAGTAATACATCCTTGTTAAAAGGTCCATCCCAAGGAGCACAAGGGTCCCAAAACCTTAGGGATGTTCCCATTATTCCACCGAACCAATTCTTCCAGTTCAGTGAGTGCATGGTTTGAGTGACAATTCTTAAAAACCCACTCATTATTGGGACAAATTAGCTTAATAATTTTAACAAGGCAAATAATGTATCAAACAAAAAATATAAGGTATTGTACCATGAAATTATATATATATATATATATATATATATATATATATATATATATATATATATATATATATATATCCATTGTAATCATGATTTCAAAATTATAACAATCAAAGATCACAATAGAAAAATTAAAAAACCCTAATTCTACTAGGGTTATGCCCAAGTCAAATAGAGGGTACAAATAGTGGGATTGGGTGAGGAGCTCCTAAAAATAATTCAAGGGGAGCCATCCATTGCAATTACATATTCACACGTTATAATCCCACCCATAAGAGGATGGATTGCCTCCAATTTTTGGGTCAACCATCTTTCTCAACCATCATTAGATCAAGGGAAACCTTCATAGACATTCCTTTTGGCATTGATAATTGTAAAGAAAGAGGCTGGGTTGGCTAAAACTTCACTTTGGGGAGATTAGGATGTTTCAATTTTATTTGATACTTTAGACTCAAAAGGCCATGCCTATCATATTTATACATCATCCTAAGAGATTTCTACTATGGTAACCCTAACCACACCCACATAGAAGGCCTCCTACATAAATAAAAAACTTTATATTTGTTATAAGAGGAATCCAAGGGCTCATATTCCTCCACAAAGTCCAACTACTAAAGTAATACCAATAGAAGGACCATATATAGAGGTAGTTGAAGGTGAGTCTCCAAATTAGGTGATACAAAGATATAAAATTTTAAGCCTCCAGGACACCAAAGGCAAAGCACCACTATATGGGGAACAATCAGGAAAGGATGCAACTCCTTTAGTTTATACCACTCTCAATGTGTCTTTTGTTTCCCTTTTGTTTATTGGTTCATTTGAGTCTATTTCCCTTAATCATAATGTTTTCCCTTCTCTTGTGGTATTTAAAGTAGATGTTGTTTCCTCTGAACCTAGTTTTTATCCTTATTTAGTTATTCTAAAGTTAGAGTATGTTTCTTCTACTATGAATATCTCCACTTCTTTAGCATTTCCTATTCCTACAATTATCTCTTTTGTCTCCACTTCTCCTATTTCCATTGTGGTTAATTTGACCACTACCCCAAGACCTCCAAACACCAAAAATAAGGCATCCAATAAAGCCAGGGGGGTAGTGGCAAGCTTTAAACTACATGTATCATCTACTCAATTAGGTTTTTTAGTGCCCACCTCTAGTTCTTCTCAAGACACCACTATAATAACATCTAAGAAGGATATGAATAAGAAATAAGTGTTTACAGTCCACCTACTACCTCAATATGGTGGTGTAGACTGGTTTAAGTTAATATGGCCTTCCCTTCCTGATCCATTCCTTGAAGAGGCCTTGAATCAATCATTGGGGGACCTATTGGTTAAGAATACAACTCAAGGAACTCAACGAATAGAAATCACCCAATTGGTCATCCCATAATGGGTAGCTAATTTTCAATCATAGTATTCTTAATGGCCAAATCTTACAATCACATAACTACCCACAGTGAGCTCTATATTTATCAAATCCATAAGGAGTGTGCAAAGGGTGAAGAAAATAAAAATTGAATATGAGGCTAGAAGGGGGGTAATTTTATATTAGAGACAAGAAATTTTCACCTTGTCTAAAAGAAAGTAAAATAAATTGGGGTGGTCCCCCTATATTGAGGATTTCAAATCCAATTTTGAGACACATAAGGATGCTCTAATCAATATCCATGAGGGAAAAAAAATAGATAGGAAGGATTTTGAGTAGGATTTAAAATAAGTTAGGGAACAAAACCAATTAGTTCATGTTCCCATATAGATTGAAATAGATGTGTAGAGTGCAACATCAAGTCTGTATAATATTTTGGAGGCCATTATTACAATGAGGAATGAATTATCTTCTCAGATCATTGAAACTTATAAATTATTTAATGAGAAATTAGAAAAAATTTAAGCTCCTCATTATTTATATAACAAATAAGGCATATGGCCACTTCTATTAGATAACACATTGGAGGATTGAAATTCCATCAACCTGGTAGTCATTAGGACACGAGAAGTAAGAGAGTGGGTTATAGAAGCTAAGTTAATAATACCCAAGCTTGTAAAGAATGAGAGCCTCATTTTAAATATTCTATAGGAATTGAAGCTCTTGTAAGTAAGGGATTTTATGGATAGGCTGATACGTAAATCCAATTTTAACCATATCTTTCAATAGGCTTCAACCAGCTTCAAGTAGAACCTACACAGATTGACATTAGAGGAGATTGAAGTTGAGTTGAATTTTGCATAGAAGAAAGTCACTAAAGTGTAAGTATTTAAGATTAACTTTAGAAATACTAGAGTTGAACAAGTATAAATGGTGGAATAAGAAAATAGGGTACACAAACCCCTCACTCTTGAACATGGGTATTATTAGATGCCTACACGATGTCAAAAAAATTATTTTCAAGAGTTAGAGGCTAAGAATAAAGCCAATGCTTCAACTTCTAGTTCAGCTCAAGTTACCACTTTAGCACATACCATAACAACAAGCAGTGTCATCTAGTCACCTAGTGAGCCATAGTTAAAGTCTAATTTATTATGTGTTCATGCATATGGGTGTAATATTTTTAATTATAGTTTTAATTACACTTGGTATATAAATGTAAAAAATTTCTTGAACTATCTGTAAGCATGCACATATTGCATTACATTATATAGGCTAACTTACTTATTGACATAGTTTTAATTAATTGTAAGCATGCACAGATGTAGATTTCACACTAAAATTAGAACTAAAGTTCTAATTACTTGATGTAGCTACAAGTTTACATTAACTTTGAGGATGAGGTGAAGCCTTACAAAGTCTATATATTCATGTAATCATGCATTCCAAAAGGTCAATTTTTTTTTATCAATATAGGAAGAAAACATTTTGATTGTCATCTAACTCTGTGCATTTAGTTTCCCTCCAAGTGTAATTAATGTTTTTGTTTATTTGGGTTATTTTAATTCAGTAACTTCAAGTGTGCAAAAGCTATAGATAATTATTTTTGTTATCATTTATTTATGTTAATTTTAGATGTGAAAATGTTATTAAATAGTTAGCAAGTATCATCTATTTTAATCAATTGGTTGATTGTGTTTATATTTTTAAGTGTGTAAGAGTGTTTCTTCATGATATAGTCTTCTAGGTGTGTGTCATATCTACCTTAGATACTTTTTTGGTTCAATATGTAATATCCTAAATAAGGTTGTGTAATAGGTACTTTAAAAAGAATAAGCTTTAGTTGAGACCACTAATTTTCCTATACCTTTTCACCCTAGATAGCCTAACCATGTTTTTTTAAAAGTGTATAATAAATACAAATAGAAAGCATTAGTTTTGGAAACACTTTTTCACAAAATGAACCTTCCCAAGAAGGGATCCCTTAAAACCATAGAGCCTTCTTTTATTCTCTGTACTTCCTTTATTTTAATTTTCTTTGACTAATATATACCCACTTTAGAATATATTCTATCCATCCAACTAACTTAGGTTTTGATTTATTTACTAGGATTCATTTCACTACAAACACACCTAGTTAACAATGTGCATTCTCAACCTACTATTCCACCACAAGGTTGTTTAACCCATGATTGTAACTCATGCCCTAGAGTGGATTTTACCTTCATTTATATCTTAAAAAATTAGAGGCTACCTCATTAATCTAAGGTTGTGCACAAAACCCACATCAACAATAAATATTGACATCAATGACTTAGGACATTCCAAATAATGAACATAAAGTTTAGGAAAATAAGTTAATTACATAAATCATCCCATGAAGGATATATACATTAAATTAAAATGATCCTACATTTCTAAAATGAGTTCCCCTCTTCTTCATACCCCTTACATAACCATCGATCTATTGCAAATATTGGGTACTTTTGTGAGAAGATAGGTGTAACTGTTAAGCACAAAATATACTGAGAGGGGGGGGGTGAATCAATATATTATATATCTTTTACTTAATATGATTTATTTTCTTTAATCACTTAAGCACACATTCAAGATAAGTAATAAAATTGAAACAATAATATGCACCACACAAGAGAGAGAGAGACAACAAATTTTTATGTGGAAACCCAAAGTGGGAAAAACCATGGAGAACAATCTCAAGTATATGAATGAGCACCAAATCAAATTACAAAGTTTGAAAGCACAAAATTACAGGAGCACCAACCCATTTTGATGAGCACTAACACAACAACAATTTGTGAGCAAAAACTCATAGGAGCACTCATTCCTTACAAAGATTTATGAGCACCAACCCACAAGAGCACCAACCCCTCTTGTATATAAAACACAACTATCTCTCAATGTTGTTTACTCAACAAATGATAGAACTCTACAATATCTCCTTCTTTTCTCTCTTTGAAAAAAATACAAACCATGCACTCTTTTGTATATAACAAATGGCTTCTCAAACTTCTATTTATATCTTTCCAAATGACCTTTGGCATTCACCCTTTGTGACCCTTCAATCCTCATGAAAAATGGTGACAAACTTGCATGACCCTTCATATCCTTACATTTAAAAAGTCATATGGTGACCCTTCATAAGCAAATGCATCCTTCCCTCTTTTTTCTTTATCTTGGTGACTTTTCATATTCCTCAAAGTGTCCCTTCATGGAAAAATACACCATACCCTCTTTTATCTTCACATGGTGACTCTTGGAATTCCTCAAGATGACTCTTCATGAGAAAATGCATCCCATTCCTCTTTTGACTTATATGCAACCAAAAATATATTCATTAATATTAAATAAATATTAAAACACATTACATCTTTTGATTTATATGCAACCAAAAATATATTTGTTAATATTAAATAAATATTAACACACATTAGCCAAGATATGAATATTAAAAACACATTAAATACAATGGGGCCTTTATCACCAATGCTAGACCTTTAACATCAATAAAAATATTTCCAAAAATCTCCCCCTTTGTCATTGATGGTAACCTCAATCTAAAACTACCACATCCTAAAACTTGCACATACTACCATCTAAAAAACAAACAATAAAACCCCCTTACTATAGCATCCTATACCTATTCCCTGTACCTATTCTACACTTGTTTCTACACCTATGCCTGTACCTATTTTATACTTTTCCCCCTTTGACATCAATGGCAAAGGGCTTATCTTGGATCTAAAACTTAGCTCCCCCTCAACTGATGCTAATCCTCAATGGTAGGAAGTAAAATAAATTACTCCCAACTTCTCCCACAGATACTCAAATGTGTTTTTTCATAGTGCCTTTGTGAAAATATCTAAAATCTACTCTATAGTATTGATATATTCCATTTTAACCTGTTGATCTACAAATTTATCTCTCAAGAAGTGATATTTGATGGGAATATGTTTTGTTCTTAAATTTATCATTGGATTATTTGAAATATAAATAACACTTGTGTTATCATAAAAAATATAAATATTTTCATCATATTTTACCTTGATATCTTCCAAAGTTTGCTTCATCTAAATCACTTGAGTACAACACAATACTACTACAATATATTTTGCTTCTACTATAGAAAGTGATACTAAATTCTACTTTTTACTTAGCCATGATACTAAGCTTTCACCAAGGAAGAAAGCTCCACCACTTATACTCTTTCTATCATCTAATCAACCTAACCATTCTGAATCTATATAAGCAACCAAAGTGAAATCTCTACCTATGGGATACCACAATCCATAATCCAATGTCTTTTTTATATATCTAAATATTCTCTTCACCAAATAAACATGACTATCTTTTATAGCTAAGTGATATCTTATAACCATACCTACTACATGCATAATGTCTAGCCTCAATGCTATCAAATATAAAATACTATCAATCATAGATCTATATAAATATTGATCTATAATTGGTGAATCTTCATCCTTGCTCACCTTATTTATTGTACTCGTTGGTGTGCCAACTAGTGCACAATCCTCAAAACTAAATATCTTCAATATTTTTTTGGCATATTTACTTTGAGATATGAAAATTCCATTATTTGACTAAAATATTTGCAACCCTAAGAAAAATGACAATTATCCAAGCATAGACATCACAAATTCTTTTTACATATTATAAAATAATTATTTTTTCACCTTTTCAATGTTTCCTTCAAAAATGTTGTCATCAACATATACCACAATAATCAATTAATGCTCACCTTCTATTTTGATGTAGAGATTACTGTCAGCAAATCTTCTCTTAAAACCTTGATCTTGTAGGTACTTATCAAGTCTTGCATACCAAGCTCTGGGAACTTGTTTCAATCCATATAATGCTTTATTTAATATGCATACATGGATACTAATATTTGAGAGATTAAATACCTTAGGATACTCAATCTAGACCTCTTCTTCTAGATTCTTGTTTAGGAAGGCAGATTTGACATCCATCTAAAACACTTTGAAAATTTTAAACACTACATACGCAAGAAACATTCTAATATCCTCTAGCCTTGCTACTGGTGCAAAAGTTTCTTCAAAATGTATTCTCTCAATCTAAGCATATCCTTTACATACTAATATTGCTTTATTCCTGGTCACTTCTCCATTTTTATTCAACTTATTTTTGTAAACCCATTTTGTTCCTATCACATTGTGATATTTTGGTCTAGGCACTAATTACCAAGTATCATTCTTTTCTATTTGATTTAATTATTCATCCATTACCTTAACCCAATGCTTATCATGTCTATCTTCTGAAAAAATTCTAGGTTGAATTTTGGATAACAAATAAAAATTAACTTGCTCAAATTCACTTACCATCATTCTTTTGGTACAAATTACTTCACTTATGTCCTCGATGATGTCACTTTTTTTTAATGATTTCTCTGAACATATTTAGATGGAGTTTTGGTGTCTTTTTTCTCCTTCTCATCTTCATTTGATTCTTCAAAATCTTCCTCTTCAATGATTTTAGGAATGTCTACTAGATAATTGATTCTTTGTGTTTCATCTTATTCTATCCTAACACTTGTACTTTCAAAATTTTTCTAGGTTCTTTTGTTATAAAATTTATAAGATTTACTTTTACAAGAATAACCAAGAAATATACCTTCATCTACTCTTGATTCAAACTTACCAAGTTTTTCATTAGTTCTGTTTATGAAGTATCTGCTACCAAAAACTCTAAAATAATAAACTATTATTGATTTATCTTTCCATAGATCATAAAGAGTCTTGTCACTATTGAATCTCAATAATGTTCTATTATAAATATGAACTATTGTAAATACTACCTCTCTTCAATATTTATCTGGTATCTTGGATTCATTTAGCATTGTCCTCACCATCTCCTAAACTATTGTATCTCTCGATTTAACTACTCCATTTTTCTATGGAGTTTTGACTACTGAATAATGTCTCTTTATTCCATGGTATTCACAAAACTCAATAAACTAATTTGACATGAATTCTCCTCCTTGATCTGATCTTAGACACTTAATCTTCAAATTGGTTTCATTATAAAATAATACTTTGAATGCTTGAAAATGTTTGAGAGCTTCTAATTTTTTCTTTAAAAACATTACCCAAGTCATACGTGAAAAATAATCAATAAGAAACATAAAATATTTCTCAAATTGAGTACTTTGAGTTCTCATAGGTCCACACAGATCAGTGTGAACAAGCTCTAACATCTGAGTGGTCAAGTACTATTTTATTTTGAACTGCCTTTTAACCTACTTTCCATGCTGATAAGGTTCACAAAGCGTGTCAGATGGATTTGTAATCTTTGGAAGATTTATGACTACTTGATTCTTGATGATGTTGACAAGACTATAGAAATTTATGTGTCCCATTCTCCTTTGCCATAGCCAACTTTCTACAATCTGACCCAAACATATTTGACCTTTGATGTCTGATAACATATACAAATTATTTCCTGTTCTCTAAGCATTTGTAACCAATACATCTAAATCTTTTCACCTAATTTCAAAACCTTCTACATAAAACTTTAATGTGTGCCCTAATCACACATTTGACTTACTCTCAAAAGATTATGCTTAAGATCTTCTACATATAAAACATTTTCAATTTTAGTTCTACCATTATCCAAACTTAGTGTATCTTTTTTAGCAATTTTAGTAGTAATATTATCTCTAAATTTCATTGTGACACCATTAATATTTTTAAAGGTTATGAACTTGATTTTGTCTCCTTTCATGTGCCTTGAACATTCACTATCAATGAACCATGGATTTTCTTCATTTCTTACATGCAAAGTTGTCTATACCAACATATATTTTTTAGGTTGTTTCTTCTACCATGAAACTATCTAAACTTTTTTCTTGATGAATAGAGCCTTGAAACTCTGGTCCTTCTTGACTAACTTGAACATGATTATATAGTACCTGGCTATGTGTCTGAAGTTGTTACACTTGTAACATATTATGGCCTATTCATTAAATCCTGATAGAGGAGAAATTTTTTTGTGGCTTTTGCTTGACTCTATATGACTTTACTTTTCCTTATTTCTAAAATTATTATCCCTTTTTTGACATTCTATTTTCTTATAACCATATCTATTACAATAAAAATATTAACCATAAAAATAGGACCTATTTGTGTATCTCTAACTTGATTGCCTTTTGTAGTTCTATTCTTTCTAGCCTTCTTTGTTTGAAATATCCTCTATATTATTAACTTCTTCCCTTTTTATTTCCTCTTTTGTAATAGCTTTAGCATAGCTCTTTCTTTTTTCCTTATCTGTGAATTTTTTTCAAATTTGATACCTATCTTATCTGATATTGATCTTTAAATTTCTAATATCTTATTCAACATATTAGTGCTATTCTAAAATTTTGAATCATTGGTTGATTTATCATTGATTGCTTTATTTGTTTTCTCAAGATCTAATTTTAAATAAGAAATTTTAATAACATACCTTTCACATTCTTCACTTACTTTTTGCAACTATGCCGTTAGATCTTCTTCATTCTTCTTGGCTTCTTCAAAGTGTGCTTATAGATCTTCAATTGTTTCCTTTGAGTCCTTTTCATTTTTCTCAATCTGGAGCTTTAATCTTCAATTCTTCTTCTCAAGATCTTTTAACTCTTTTAATGCAAAAACAAGTTCTCCTTCGAGATTCACTTTGTATTCATCCTATTCTTCTTCTTGATCATCTGTACTTTTACTTGGTGGGCATCTTCATGTATGAACATGAATAAAATATCTTCTTCTAAATCACTAACTTCACTATCTTCGGCTGAGTTAGGATCTTTACAATACAAACTCTTCTTCTCAAATCCCTTCTTGAATTTTCCTTTAAAATTCTTCTTGTATGTAGACTTTCCTTCATTTTCATCATCACCCTTATCTGGGCACTTAGCTAGAAAATGTCCAATCTTTCCATAATTAAAATATTTAAAAGATAATTTTCTTTGATATTCACCTCTACCTTTTTTTGACTTACAAATGAATAGAGCTCCATTTTCATCTTCATCATCGCTAGAACTGTCACTTGATTCTTGGTCTCAGCCTTCTCTTTCTTTGACGTTTTGAAAGTAGCTTCTCTTTGAAAGTTTCTCTTATTTGGTATGCATCTCATATGTTGTAAGAATAAAATGTAGCTCATCCATCTTTAGCTTGGCTAAGTTGTTCATCTATTCAATTGCGAAAACTTTTGCATCATATCTCAATGGTAGAGATCTCAAAACCTTTTTAACCATAATTGATTCTTCTAAATTTTCTCCAAGACCTTGAATCTGATTAACTATTTGATCAACCCATAAAAGATAACTTTCCATATTTTCTTCCTTTATTATCTTCAAAATCCCAAACTATCTTCTGAAATTTTGAAGCTTAGCTTGCTAAACCTTTCCATCACCTTTGTAAATATTCTCAAGTTTTACCCAAGTTTCATGAGCAAATTTACATTGCATAACTTTAACAAATTCTAATTCACATAAACCACAAAAAATAGCATTTAAATCCTTAGCATTATTTTCACTTGCCTTATTTTTTGTTGAAGTAGTTACAAGTGTCTGTGGCTCTTCATATTCTTCTACCACTGCTTGCCAAATGTCGAATCTAAGGGCCATCAAATAAGTCTTCATCCTTATGCTCCAAAAAGCATAATTTGTCTGATTAAATAAAGGTGCCTTATTTATAGAAAAACCTTCATGTGATCTATCCATCATGCTTTCTCGATCTACCTTCAATCTCTAAAACTTTTTCTAAAGTAACCTACTCTGATACCAATTGTTAAGCATGAAATATATTGGGAGGGGGTGAATTAGTATATTATATATCTTTTACTTAATCTAATTTTTTTAAATCACTTTATATCAATTTTATCTAGAAAACTTCATATGCACAAGATAAGACATCATAAAAATGCATAATTATCTTTATCTTTCCATCTATAAATTTGATTGTGGGAAAACACTATCAAAATGCTTAGGAGCCCAACTTTGCTCATGTATATCTTTTGTCATGATATATCATGTGACCTAAGATTCAGTGCATATAAACTAGACACAATAATGAAGAAACTAATATGATCATTTTTTCCTAACACCTCCATGCGTGCAAATGCTTACCTCATCAATATAATTAATTGGCTTTGCTTGAACCCTTTTGAAAATTTGGATAAGTATAGAAACTTTACATTACAATATATTCAATGCATTTCATTTCATGAATTCAAATTTAGCACATAATAAATAGGGACTAATGTGATCAAAACCATATGACTAACTCCCCCAAACTCATGCATATGTGGTAATGGTGACATTAGCAAAATACCTTCTTAGATTTTCTTGTCATAGACCCAAAATGTCTAGATGATCAATATGAAGAACTAGATGAATTACAATCATGCACATAAGCACTTCGATCAGCCTTGACGTTTGATAAGATCCATTGTATATATTCTAATCACCATATTCAACCCTAAGCATCAATGATATCCATATACCAATAGTATCCCTTTTGACATCAATGGCAATCATATTGCCAACAATCTCCCCCTTTATCATTGATGATAAACTAAATGCTCTGATCTTTAAATATTTTTCTCTTTTATTGGCATTGCATGCATTGGCTTCTGATGAGTATGATTTAAAGTTGTTCATACTAAACTTTCTCCCCCTTTAGCAATGGCACATTTTATAAATTTAACTTGGACACTTACTCTGATCTTATTTAACATTTTTAGTTTTTATCCAAACCTTTGTAGAGAGCATTTTATCTTCTTCTCCTCCTTTGTCATCAATGGAAAAGGAACTCTTGCTCATAGTTTGTTCAAATGTTTCTTCTACTTTATCAGATAAAGGAGTTTTTCCAAAAAATTTCAACCATTAACTCATAAATTTTCAAATATTTTCATACCTAAGTTGCCTTTTTTCTCTTATTCTAGGGATTAACAAAGATTATATGATTCTCCCCCTAGACTCATGACCCATCACTAGGACCTAGTGATGTGATGTAGGATCCATCACTCCCAACTTCTGTCTTAGATACTCAAATTATTCCTTGGGAAGAGGTTTGGTGAATATGTCTATAATTTGATCCTGAGTTAGCACATATTCCATTGTGACATCTTGATCTACAACCTTTTCTCTTAAGAAGTGATACTTGATTGATATGTGCCTAGTTCTTGAATGTATCACTAGATTATTTTATATATTAATAACACTTGAAATATCACAAAGAATAGAGATAGCTAACTTGTACTCTACCTTGATGTATTTGAGTGTTTTATTCATCTAAAAGACTTGAGTATAACATGCCACTGCTGCCACATACTCTACTTCTATTTTAGGAAGAGTAACTAACTCTTACTTTTTGCTGAAGCATGAAACAAGTATGTTTCCAAGGAAAAATGCATCACCACTAGTGCATCTTCTATCATCTATACTTCCTTACCAATTAGCATATGTATATTTTGTAAAAGTGAAATATTCAAGGATACCATATGCCATAGTCAATTGTGTTCTTGATGTATCTAAGGATCCTTTTCACTACATTGACATGTGACTCTTTAAGAGTATCTTAAAATCTTACAAACATGCACATTGCTTACATGATATTAGGTATTGATGTAGTACATATAACAAGCTACCTATCATTGATCTATACATAGTCTGATTTGCATCGAGGGACTCATCCTCTTTGCTCAACTTACATATAGCTATCATGGGAGTACTAACTAATTTGTTATCTTCCATTATGAACTTATTGAGTATTCTATTTGCATACTTGGTTTGGGATATAAATATCCCTTAATCAGTTTGTGATATTTTTAGACCAAGGAAGAAAGAAAGTTCTCCAAGCATAGACATCTCAAACTCACTTTGCATTTGTTTAGTAAATTCTTTGCAAAATTTTTCATTGCTAACACCAAAGATGATGCCATCTACATAAACAACAAAAATCAACATATGTTCACCTCCTAATTTGAAGTACAAATTATTATTTTCACACCCTTTATTGAATCCTTGTTATTGTAGGTACTAGTATAATCTTGAATACCATGCTCTAGGTGCTTGTTTTAGACCATATAGAGCATTTTTCATTCTGCACACATAATATTCTTCCTCTGAAAACTAAAAACCTTTAGGTTGTTCTATGTAGAATTCCTCTTCTAAGTTCCCATTCAAGAAAATAGACTTAATATCCATTTGATAGAATTTGAATTTATTATAAATATAAAATGATAAAAACATTCTTATAGCTTCCAATCTAGAAACTAGAGTAAATTTTACTTCAAAATCTATGGCCTGAACTTATGCGTATCTTTTGTATAAAAATATTGCCCTATTTATTATGATAGCTCCATCCTCATTGAGCTTGTTTCTAAAGACCCACTTTGTACCTATGACATTCTTGTTTGATGGTATTGGAATTAATTAACAAGTTTTTTTCTTTTCAATTTGGCTCAATTCTTCTTACATGATTTTTAGCCAATTCTCATCCTTATTGGCTTCAACATAGCTCTTAGGCTCGATTTCAGACATTGGAGTAAAACTTACTTATTCCTTATTTTGTGTAACTCTTCTCCTTGTCTAAACTCCTTCATTATTATTTGTAATCATATGCTTTATAGGATGATCCTTTTGAACAAATATTGGAGGTGCCTTTTCATTTTATTCCTCATGTTCTTCATTAGTTGCTTCATCTTCAAAATCTGATTCCTCATTATAGATTTATTTATTAGGTTCAACATGTTTCATGCCATCTTCAACCTTGACATTGATTCTCTTGACAATATTGTGTATCCTTTTATTGTAACATATTTAGGCTTTGCTTTGGGTGGAATAACCAAGAAATATTATTTCATCACATCTTGACTCAAAGCTTCCCAATTTATCCTCCTTTCTCCTGATGTAGCATTTAATTCTAAACACTCTGAAGTAGTTAACAAAGGTAAGATTTTCATAACATAGCTCATAGGGAGTTTTTTCACTATTTACCCTTAGTTAAACTTTGTCAATGATGTATATTATTGTTTTAATTAATTCTCTCCAATATCCATCAAATAACTTGGCCTCTTTTAGCATTGTTATATCCATTTCCTTGATTGTCATGTTTTTTCTCTCAACAACTCCATTCTATTATGGAGTCCTTACTGTAAAGTAATTTCTTTTGATCCCATGTTTCGCAAAATACTCAATGAAGTCATTTGATGTTAATTCTCCACATTTATAAGATCTTAAGCATTTGATTTTTCTTCTAATACCATTCTTTACCATGGACCTAAAGATATTGTATCTTTTAAATGCCTGTGACTTGTCCTTTTAAAAAGTTACCCATGTCATTCTTGAGAATCATATACAAATAACATAATTTATCTCTTTCCTTTAGATCCTATTATCTTATTAGGACCACAAAGATAAATATGAACTAATTTTAGAGGCTTTGTAGTTGCATACTCCTTTGTTTGAAATCTAACCCTTGTCTACTTACCTAGTTGACATTCCTTATAATTAGTATATACATGTTTAGTTAGCTTAAGTATGTGTTTAACACACTTATCTAAGTTTAATTTAATTAGGTTATCAAATTTGACATGACCTATTCTTCTATGCCATAACCAACTCCCATCAATCTTTCCTATCAGGTAGCTATTACCATTCACTTTAACAAGATTATAGATATTGCTTTTAGTTTATTTCCCTTCTAAAACTAGTCTTAAAAATCTCTTTAGCTTGAAAAATTTTACATTAAATTTGACCTTATATCCATTGTCACACATTTGGTTGTAACTTAGCAGATTATGCTTCAGTCATTCAACATAAAGGACATCATGTGTAGGAAGTTTTCCATATATGTTCAAGGTTACCTTACCTCTAATATTTACTATAGTGTTATCTCCCAAGATGATAAATCCTTCTTTACATTTGCTTAATTTGATGAACTTACTCTTATCAACAATCATATGTTTTGAGCAACCACTGTCTATTACCCAAAATTTTTGCTTCATTATATGGAATGCTATTTGAGAAATCATAGATTTATCTTTTACTTCCACACATCCTTGGGTTTCTTATTTGGATTATTTTTCTCCATTTCAGAAACTTGTGAACTTTTTTTCACACTAGGAGGCATGCCTTTCTTTTTACTTTATGTTTTTGATCTTACAAATTTTATTCTACATTGTTTAGCTACGTCACCAAAATTATTACAATTATAGCATATTACATTTGTATCTAATAAGGGATAAAATGAATTTTTACTTAAAAAATCTATTTTCCTTTTGGGTAAAACTATATAATCAATAGCCCTATGACCAAAATGATTATAGCTATAACAATAACAATAGAAAGATGAGGAATACTAGGTCATAACATTTTTTGGTGCAGTATGAGGAGCTCTTATAAACTCTAGCTTCTTCAAGTCTCTCACTTTTATATATCCATCTATATCAACTACCTTTATCTTATTCTTTTCTTCAGGATTTTTTTTAGCTTCAACTATGTTCACATCAATAGTGCTTGTATATTTGTTTATGTCCTTACAATCTTTTTCTTTATTTGCTCTTGATTCTCCTTCTGCTTTGAAGTTGTCATATCAGTTAGTAGATGTAATGGTTAAGGAACTTCCCTTTTTCATAACCAAGACATGATCTTTCTTTTGAAGGCTTTTGAGAGTTGATCAATTCATCAAGAATGTCAGATCCTCTTATTAACTTCAAGCTTTTGTCTACTTATCCTTTACCTTCCTCAAGCTCTTTTTTTAAGGCCACTATCTCTACTTCTAACTTTATGCACTCATTATATTTAGATTGTAGTTTAATTTTAACTAAATCTTCTATTATTTTAGCCTCTTCAACTTGTGTCTTTAGGCTAACCACCATCTAATCAGATTTCTCAAGACCTTTGGACATTTTCTTAATTTCATTTTATCCAAGCTTATTCTATTTTTATTTCTCTTTTCTTATATTTTCAATTTCCTCTAAAGCATAGATGAGTTCACACTCTAGATATACTTCTTCTTCATCTAAGTCTTCAACTTCTTTTTGAGCCATAGAAGTTGATCCTATTATCATGAATAGGACTTCCTTTTCCTAAACAATAAAAGCATAGTCATGATCATCATCAGAACTATCACTGACATCCATTAAATCATTATCTTCTTTTGTGTATAGGCCTTTCTTGTTTTTGAATAAGTTCTAATTTTTGAAATAGTGAGGTTTCACCTTTTTACTATTATCTTCTTGCTTAGATTTATCATTCTTATTGTAAGGGTATTTAGCAATAAAATGTCCTACTTTACCATAGTTAAATCATTTGAAGGGTAACTTACATACACACTTTTCAAACCCTCTCTTTAATATTCTGACAAATTTGGCTACTTCTTCATCAATCTCCTTAGATCTAGATGTAGGTGATTCTGCCTTCACTGGTTTAGATGATTTGAATGCAACTTCCCTCTTGAAGGTGGCTATCTCTCCCATTCTCATTGCATAGGCTATAAAGGTTCCATGAAACTCATCAATAATGAGTTTATCTATATTTCTTGATTCCTCTATTACAGAGATTTTAGAATCATACCTTGATGGTAGAGATATTAAAACCTTTTGTATAATGACCAAATATTTCATCTCTTCTCCAAGGCCTCTGATTTTATTTACTATTTCATCTACTCCGAGAGGATAGTCTAGAATTTTCTCTTCTTCATTCATCTTAAGGCTCTCAAACTTGCCTTTAAATGTTTGTAGCTTGGCCTACTTTACCTTGTCATCACCTTGATAGATGCTCTTTTATTTTTTGATATTTTGTGCATTTTGACAATGCACCACCTTAAAAAAATTTGAATTATACAATCCAAAAAAGATAGCATTCTTTGCCTTAGCATTGCTCTCATATGCTTTCTTGGCATCTTGATTAGTATGAGTTGTAGTAGGGTCTATATATCCATTTACCATAAACATCCATACATCAAACCCTAATTAGGATAAATATGATTCCATTATTATTCTCTAAAATACATAGTTATATCCATAAAAGAAAGGTGATTTGTTTGAGGAAGACACTTCTTGACTAGACATTTGTGTTCATCATCCAAGATCCACCTAAGCTGATTAAGCTTCTTATAAGAAACTAGGGATCTAATACTAATTATTGGAACATAACTATATAAAGAGAGGGGGGTGAATTAGTATATTTATTAACTTAGTCATTTTCAAAACCTTTTAATGTAGATTAAAACTTTATGTAGAGAGCACATACACATAAATAGACACAACACGAGATATACCATGGAAAACCTAATACAAAAAAAACCACCATGAGAATATATGCTAGAAAATACCATTCTAATCTAGCCTCACTGTAGACACCGAAATCGTGTCGACTCCCCTGGTCATTCCTCGTCTTCTTTCTTCTTCGCCTATTGAACCCTTGCCGATCACTTGTTTCACCAACCTTGACCCTGGCAGCATGTAAAGAGGAGCACAGAGCAAAAGGTAGACTCTATCCCCATTATGCATCTGCCGACGTCGGTCTTTACCCGACCGATGTCGCCGACGTCGGTCACCTATCGACCGACGTCGGCAATCCTGCCGACGTCGGTCACCTTCCCCTTGTCCGTTATCAGTTAGCATTCGGTTTCCCGAAACGGTTGACGAACCATTTCTGGAACCGTCCCCGTCCCCCGCCTTCATCAACCTCCGCCAGCCATTCAAACCGGATCCCTGAACGCTGATCAACCGAACGCTGAGCAACCAACCTGCGAATTCCTCCACGAACCTGCGAACTCCGAGCAATCATCAACACTACGACATCAACTAATCTGCACACCATGGCTTTCATCGGGTCTTCTACCAGGTAAGTCTTTATTCTATTTATTTCATTTTCTTTCTTAGTTATTGTTTATGTTCTGTTATCCCTGCCTCTGTCCTCAAACCCCCCAGACTCTGTTCAGACCTCGTCCCGACCTTGCCCAGACTCTGTCCCGACATCCCTAGACTCTGTCTAAACCTCGTCCTTATCCTTATCCAACCCTGTCTCGACTCTGTCTAAACCCTACCCTGACCTTATCAGAACCCGTCCCGACTCTCTCAGACCCTGTCCCGACTGTTCAAACCCCCCAGACTCTCTCAGACCCTGTCCCGAACCGTTTCCCAGAACCTGCCCCTACCGACGCCGGTCACTACCCTAACCGACGACGGCACCTTGACCGACGTCGGCACCTTCCCTAACCGACGCCGGCACCACAGAGACCGACGCCGGCAACTGTGCAGAACAGTGCCGCATATCAGGTATGCCTTTTATTTTCTGTCATTTATTTCTGTCATTATCATCTACTTTCGTCCAATATTATGCTCTTTTTTATCAGTGGGTTGATATCCTTCTAGGGAGTCTTCGTACTTCCGGGATCGGGCGTTCGCCTGACAACCCACCATATCTCTTATTATCGTTTTTCCGTGTTTAGCCTTTTCTTCGTAGGTGTCATTCCTCCACAGCAAAAGAGGAGAATCTTTCAACGTCTGATTTCGGTGCGCACGACTATATCAGGTACTTCTAGCCTTAACCATCTTTCAGTTTCTTATTTCTTCTTTGAATGTAGAAAGCAATTTTGCATTAGAAACATTCTGGCACGCCCGGTGGGACTCTAGGTCCTCCTTGGGTTCTTTCTTTCTTTCGTTCATTTAGGTGCATTAGGTTTCTTCCTTTTCACCTCCTTTTCGTCTCTTCTTAAACAACATCATAAGCAGAACTAAAACGAACACTTCTTTCTTTCTTGCATTTCTAGACTAGCTAAAACTCATATTCTTCGACTCTTTCTCCATTCGTCTTCATACGAACAAACATTTCGACTTGGACATTAAAACACTTTGCATTCATTTCTGTTTGCCTGCATCTTTTAGACCACACATAGTAATTAAACCACATATTGAATTAATCTAGTCACTTGATGTTACACGACCAAACCACCTGCACAAAACAAACATTTTAACTTACCTGAGACAAGGCCCGACTGGGATTTCATCACCCAGCGGATACCTTACCCGTCCCGGTGACCCTACTTGGATTTCATCACCAAGGGGGAAGCCCACTCCGTTCTCTGGCGGAGGATAAACTCTAGTGGAAGTATATTTTGGCTAAGCGAAACCAGCTAACCACTGGAATCGTGAAGTGAGGGGAGCTTGCTCCTTAGCACCAGGCCTGTACGGAAGCTAACACAGATTTCTTGAGCACCATAACAAAACCCAAAACCATCCATAGACTGCTTCTTCTAGGACCCATTTTTTAGCCAATCTTCCTCTACACACACATTCTAAGGCATAAGCCACTATAATCCTAATAATTTACTTCTAGGGTTCTAGGATCTGTTTGTGTCTTCATCTTTTTGGTTCTTATCTGCTTGTTTGAGCTTGTGAGGACGTTCTTCCTTGTCTTGAATGGTTCTAACTCGTAGCCAAGCCAAGGCTCTAGTCGATCACGCGAGGCATCATCCTCTTCCATCTACCCCGCCTACAACCAACCCTACAATGGAGTTCAACCCGGAAACCGAAAAAACTCCTATCAGACCATCTCCGCCCCAAACGCCTATTATTCCAGAAGGGGACCAAGACTTCGCACGATTCTTGGACCTCAAGACCAAAGCCCTGCAACACTATCTCGTGAATAGCCAAACGCGAGACCCCTTTGGCAATCCAATTTATGGAATGCCGACTTCTCTCCTCGCAACTGCGGTCGTATCAACAACATCCGTAGTCCAACCCTTAGACACCCAGGCTGTTGCCTCAACCACTGACCAACCTTTCACCAACCATCCAAGTGTGGCCTCTCCTTCCGTCGTTGGGCCCACTTTCACCGGGGTTTCGGCCCCCAATCAATCTCAGTCCACTCAACCACTTTTTACCCCCTTTCAAAACCTGGTCGTCTCTATTCCGCCCACTCTTACTCCTATCAACACTAGGGTGGCTACCCATCCGTTAGCCCATGTTACCCCTAACCAACCTCCCATGACAACATCAAACCTAGCCATGCCTTCCATCCAATCATCCTTAGTCACTTCTTCTGTCCCTACGACTAGTCATCCGTACGTTGCGCCCTTATTGGTACAACCGACTACGTCGTACACCTCTTCCAGCCTCTTTCAAGCGCCTCACAATCTAAGAGGTGCTCCACCCGTCAATCCGTCAGTAGATATTATCAAGATGCTGATGGATAAAATGTCCAACCTAGAGACCTCCATTACCGGCTCACGCAACACTCTCTCGTACGAACAAATCTGTAACGAGCCCATCCATCCTTCTGTCCCCATCAGACCATATCCCAGCCAGTGGGAACTTCCTAAGTTTTCTCGTTTCCAGAGTAAGGAAGACCCACAACAACATTTACGGGCATTCAGACATGCCTGTTACCTTATCGCCCACGACGATGCGTTGCTCTTACACACGTTTCCCATGTCCCTCTCGGGTGCTGCACTTGACTGGTACAGCTCTCTTCCTAGCTATTCCATCCTCACGTTCACTCAGCTGGCCCAGCTCTTCCTCGATCATTTCTCCATCAATATCACCAAGAAGGTCTCTATCACAGACCTCTATTCTATTCGCCAGTTCGAGGATGAATCTATTGCTGATTTCGTCGCTCGGTGGAGGAGCCTTATCAATCAACTTTTATTTTCTTTACCTCAGCCTGAGCTTATTGAACTTTTCTCTCAAGCCTGTGCTAAACATATTTCTTCTACCTTGAGGGTTCAAACCTTCCACACTTTTGACGAAGCCTTCACGATGGCTCGTAAACTTGAGTTACGTGCCGTTGAGGAGAATAAAGTCAAGTTACAGAGTAAGAATCCCAACTCCAAAACCAATGAACCTTCTTCTAAGCCCTCCTCGTCCAATCCTAAATCTAAAGCTTCAGCAAATGCTGTGGTTGTTAGATCTTCCTCTTCTTCGCCTTCAACTAATCAATCTGAACCATCCACGTCCATGAGCGCCACTCGTCAATTTCAGCAGAGATACATACAGTGACAGTTTACTCCACTTAGAGAATCATATGCGTCTGTGCTGGAAAAACTCGTCAAACAAGGGGCCATCAATCTCCCTCAGATCCGACCTCCACCACAATTTGATCCCTCACGCGCCATCCCTGCGTGGTATAGGGAGAATGACTTCTGCCACTACCACCGTGTTAAAGGTCATGACACGGGCAACTGTAAAACCCTTAAAAACATAGTTCAAGACATGTTGGAAAAGGGTGACCTCATCCTCGACAATCCTAACGCCCCTCCTAATCAGGGTATCGATATCTTCAAACAACCATTCCCTAATCATCCACCAACCCAAAACAACATCCAGACCTTGACTGACAATACCCATGAACATAATATTCGAACAGTCAATACGGTCTTGCCCCTCATTTCTAACCAACCCCAAGAGGTGAGTTCATCCATCAGTCCATCACATGTGGACGAACCTCTTTCTCCGGCTAGTTCTCCCTCAACTTCTCTCATTTTGGAGGACGCCTCGACCTTACCAGCACCGCCAGTTTCACCATCTTCCTTCTTGCTGCCCATGGAGGACCCAACCTTTCCTACTCCTCGGCCACAAGTGGAGGGCACTATCATCCCTGCCCTTTATCCGCTTGAGGAGCTTCATTCACCAGTTTCTTCTCCACCCAGAGAAGAACCTCTCTCTCCTTCATCTCCAACCAAACATGAACCTGTCACAACTTCACCATGCTTTGGACCCGAGACTATTACATCCGTCTTACCTTCAGTCCCACAACCATTGGCATCTTCTCAAGAGCCTAAACCTCATCCCGCATCTTCTCAGCCATTTTCCCGACTAGTGGAGAGACTCGAACTTCTCCCTTCTAGGAAAGTGGAACATCAGGGATTGTGGGACCGTCTCACAGCTCTTCAACAAGCCCGGGCCCTCTCATCTCATACCGCTAATCCACCCATGGCGGAACCTCCTAAGACTATCAACAAAAATTTGATCTCCACTTCCAAACCGTCTACATCTTCATCAACTTCATCAAAACCAAAACCCTCATCTACTCCGCCTAAACCTATCAAATCACTTGGCGTTCGCCCCGTCTCCAACCTCACTCATCCACAAGTGAAGGTGGACTTAACCCAAACTTCAACTAATAGTAGTCTTCAACCCAAATCTCAAAAGACTGCCAAACCACAGAGGCGAACGCCTCCTCCTCCGTCACCATTGCCCTCCATTTTGGGCCCGCATCCTTCAACCTTAACCAGAATCCTTCCCGCTTCAACCTCTAACCAAAACCGGTTGCCTCCTTTGCTTCCTTTACCTACCACTAGCCTACCCTCTCCCAAAAGGGCGATACCTCTCACGAAGAGTGTACTGTCTCCGCCTGTCATCGCACCATCAACCCAGAAGGTGGTACGAAAACCTCCACCTATTTCGCCCAAGCAAAAGTCACCGACATCGCATACATCGATGAGCATGGACCCTTTAGTGGGCTCATACTCTTTGATCTTGCAACAAATTTTGCAAACCTCTAGCATAACTCTTCCACCCATCAAGCCCTTTCAACCTCTCGGGTCTAAACCTTCCTGGTTCGACGACACGAAGATTTGTTTATATCATCGTACACCAGGACATGACACTGAGACTTGCTGTGCCCTCAAGGCTGTCATTCACCGTTATCTGGAGAAAGACACTCTTCTCTTTGAGGACACTTTCGACCGCCCCCCGACTCCTTCTCACAACCCTTCAACCTCTTCAAACCCATCCACATCTTATCAACCGGTTACAACCCCTTCATCATCTTCACCTCCCATCTTTGAAATCAATGCCATTCACATCACCACTAGGTCACAAAAGGATAAGGCGAAAGAAAAAGCCGCCATTCCTTGGACCTACCCTTTTGTCAATCCACCTCAACTGCCTAAGCCTAAGATTTCTATCCTTGGCGCGCCTCAACCCTCTTCTTCTTCTTCTTCCTCTTCCGGACCAATCCACGACTCCATGTTGAAACAGCTTCACCAGACGCCTGTGAAGATGTCCCTCTATGATCTCGTCCAAACCTCACCTCAACATCGTCAGGCCCTCATCCAAGCCCTGCAGGCAGCGGAGGTCCAACCTGAGGATCCCCAGCCACTTGCTGCCCTTGTCCACTCCTTAGCCCCTGTTGCCTCCATAACATTCAGCGATTCTGAAATTCCTACATCCAACACGGAAGATCAGGACGCCGCCCTCTTCATCACTGCCTACATCGATCGGACACGCATTAAACGCGTTATGATCGACGGGGGCGCTAGCATCAACATCATCTCCACTCATGCCTTTGATCAGTTGGCTCTTCCCAAGAATTGCGTCTCCAAAACTGACATGATCTTGCGCTCTTTCAACGACACTACTGCCACGACCATTGGCACCGTCATCCTTCATATCCGCGTTGGTCCACGCATAGTCCCAGAGCTCTTCTACATTATCGAAGGAGAGTTCCAATACAACATCTTGCTGGGCCGACCCTG
This sequence comes from Torreya grandis, assembly GCA_037957365.1. Classification (NCBI taxonomy): domain Eukaryota; kingdom Viridiplantae; phylum Streptophyta; class Pinopsida; order Cupressales; family Taxaceae; genus Torreya; species Torreya grandis. The sequence goes on along the minus strand of JARHVA010003701.1, from coordinate 144,737 downwards.
GATCCGCGCCATGGCTTGTGTCCCCTCCACCCTGCACCGTTGTGTGAAGTTTGAGCATGACGGACAAGTCCACACCATTCCCGCTGACCCTTCACCTTTCAAAACATGCAATACCACTTACCGTCCAAACGATGTCCTCATTCCTATCAAGCCGTCAACCTCGGCACCGCCTCCATCCGCAGAAGCTTCAACCAGTTCGCAACAGGCGGTCGCCCTTACACCTCCCCTTCAAGCGATAAACACAGACCCCATGGAAGACGTCTTCCAAAGACTTTCATTGGGAGAGTATCGCTTGCTGGCTTTAGACATGTTCCAAACTCCGCAAGAGTATGGACGCCTTCATCACAGCCCCAGCTACGACCATCGGATTGGGATGATCATACCTTATGGTCCCCCTCACCTCCGCACCAACCTCGTCTATGAAGGGCTTAATCAAGCTCCTACTGACGGTAATCCTCTTTCTTCACCCCAACCTTTCACATCAGATTTTTCGTTTCTTGGCAACCCCACCTTTGCACATACTTACCTTTACAGGTGTGCATGGAAGGGTTTTGGTTTTGGACGCTATGAGCAGGGCTCCCATCAGCCTATCCAACCGCTCAACGATGACGACGCCAAGAAACGGTATGGTCTGGGATATCACGACCCCACTCAAGACCCTGTAGACCTTTATCCTGAACCAATCCTCGACCAATCTCCTCCACATTCACCTATTTCGCCACCTTCACCTACGGAGTCAGTGGTTTCCATTCCTCCTAGTTTTTTTTTCCATAAACACCATCCACCTGGACCCCTTGACTTATCAGCTCAATGGGGTATCCAAGTCTCTCCCTCTCATTCTTCCCACCATGATCGAAGATGAGTCGGCAACCATTCACACTGTTCACTGCGTTGACGATGATGCCATTCTTTCCTACATGGGCGCTGATGATTCTTTCATCCAGCGCTCCCTTCCTTCTGAGACCCAGGTTATGTTAAATGAATCAACTATTGACATCAACCTTCCTTCTTCTGATGTTCCTCATGTCTTAAAGATCGGCCAATCTTTAGACGCTCAGGAGCAGCTTGACTATACCCAGTTCCTCTCCGACCATAGCAAGGCCTTTGCCTGGACTTACAGTGATATGCCTGGCATCGACCCAACCATCGTTACCCATAACATTGTCACCAAACTAGAGGCTAAGCCTGTCAGGCAAAAGCTTCGAAAGATGCATCCTCGCGTTGCCCTCCTTGTCAAGGAGGAGCTTCAGTGGCTCCTTTCTGTCTCCTTCATCCAGCCTATCGATTATCCATAGTGGGTCTCTAACATCATCCCAGTCACCAAGGCAACTGGGGGGATTCGGATCTGCATAGACTATCGTGACCTTAATCTAGCCTGTCCTAAAGACGACTTTCCTCTTCCTAACATTGACCAGCTCGTTGATCTTACGGCCGGCCATGAGATGCTATCTCTTATGGACAGGTTTTCAGGATACAATCAAATTTTGATTGCTCCGGAAGATCAGCACAAGACTACTTTCATCACCCCATGGGGGACCTTTTGCTATCGAGTCATGCCTTTCAGCTTGAAGAATGCAGGTGCCACTTATCAGCGTGCCATGACTTACATTTTCCACGATCTCCTCCACAAAATCATGGAGGACTATGTGGATGACCTTCTCGGCAAATCCAAATTTCGCCGTGACCATCTGACGATTCTCAACATCATCTTTTCTCGTCTTCTTTAGTACAATGTCCGTCTTAACCCCAAGAAATGTGTCTTTGGGGTCCTCTCTGGCAAGCTTCTCGGCTTCATCGTTTCCTTCCGTGGCATCGAGATAGATCCCGCCAAGATTCGCGCTATCCTCGAAATGCCTCGCCCGACCAATCTCAAGCAGCTTCGCAGTTTGCAAGGCAAGCTCCAGTCTATTCGTCGCTTCATCTCGCAGCTTTCTGACCGCTGCCAACCTTTTCATCATCTCCTTAAGAAGGACGTCATTTTTACATGGGATAAGGACTGTCAAGAGGCTTTTGAAGCCTTAAAACGCTATCTGGTCTCTCCACCAGTTCTCATTCCACCTAGAGACAACCAACCTTTCTACCTTTATATCTCAGCCACTCACCATTCGTTAGGTGCCATGATCGCGCACCGAGACGAGCATCACCGTGAGCAAGCCATTTATTATATCAGCCGAACACTGGTCGACTATGAAACTCGGTATACCCATATCGAGAAACTCTGTTTGGCATTAGTCTTTGCTGCTACTAAGCTTCGCCACTATCTTCTCAGTCACAAAACCTTTGTCATCACCCACACCGACCCTCTCAAGTATATGCACTCCAAGCCATATCAGAATCAACGTATGGCTTGGTGGCTCATGCTGCTTGCTGAGTTCGATCTCGAATTCATCCAGCAGAAATCTATCAAAGGGCAAACCATCGCTGATCAACTAGCCGATGCCCCTCTTCCTGACATTCAACCTTCGCAGTGTGAATTCCCTGACGAGTCTATCGCTGCGCTTTCCTCCGAAGACACCACCTATCAGATGACTATGTTCTTTGACGGATCCAAATGTCAACTAGGTGGAGGTGCTGGGGTCATTCTCATCCCACTCGAAGGGGAGCCCATGCCTTTGTCTTTTAAACTCGACTTTGATTGTACCAATAATATGGCCGAATACGAGGCCTTAATTTTGGGACTTCAGACCGCTCTCTCTCTCTCAGCATCAAGTCCATCAATATCTTCGGCGACTCGCAGCTCGTCGTCAATCAGGTCAACGGTTCATACCTCTGTAAAAATGAAATTTTGCAAAGGTACAAAAATCGTGCTGACCTTCTCCTTGCATCTTTCGACCATTTCCTCTTGAAGACTGTTCCTCGATCCACGAACAAGTTTGCTGACACTATGGCTTCTCTCGCTTCCCATATCCCATCTTCCTCATCTGCATCCAGACTTTTTGTCACGGTGCGTCGTGTGCCGTTGCCTTCATATATCTCTCTTCACATTCATCATGTCAACACTATAGACCCTAGCCCGTAAGATGCTTGGTATAAGCAACTTGTGGACTTCTTATCTCTCTCTATCATTCCTCCCAACCTCTCTAGTAATGCACGACGAGCTTTTATCAAGCGTACTACTCGCTATACCATGCTAGGGGGTCTTCTCTATAAGCGAGGCTTCGACGGCCTCCTTCTTCGTTGTCTCACCTCCACTGAAGCATCTCACGCCATCCAGCAAGTCCACGACGGGATTTGTGGCGGGCATTTCAGTGAAAATTCGGTTGCCAAGCGCATCCTTCGTCTGGGCTATTATTGGCCTACCCTTCATCAAGACTGTAGCGATTATGTTCGGCGTTGCATCAAGTGTCAGCAGCACTCTAACTTGCTTCATCTCCCCAGCCACGCCTTACAAGTTGCTCAGGATTTCTGGCCTTTCTCTCAGTGGGGTTTAGATCTCATCGGTGAGATTAACCCTCATTCGTCTCTTCATCATCAATCCATTATCATAGCCACTGAATATTTCACCAAGTGGGTGGAAGCCATTCCTCTCGTCTCCACAAAAGCCGACAAGATCGTCGACTTCATCAACACCCACATCATCTGTCGTTTCGGTGTCCCTCATAAAATCATCACTGATAATGGCAAGTCCTTCAAAAACAAAACTGTCCAAAAGCTATGCGACTCCTTCGGCATCAAACTCAGTTTCTCTTCGCCTTACTACCCACAAGCAAATGGGCAGGCCGAGGCTTCCAACAAAATTCTCACCAAAATTCTCATGAAAGTGGTCAGTGACACAGGAAAGGATTGGCACATTCACATTCCCTTCGCTTTGTGGGCTTACCGCACTAGCATCCGAACCTCTACGGGTGCTACCCCTTTTTCTCTCGTGTACGGAACATAGGCTGTTTTACCTCTCAAAGTACAGATCCCGTCTCTCCGCATTTCTCTACATGATATCCTTTCCAACGATGACTTTCGTCAAGATCGCTTAGCTCAACTTGAGTTACTTGACGAACACCGTCTTGCTGCCCTTAATCATCTCCATGTCTATCAACATCGCATCAAGCGCACCTATGACAAAAATCTGCAAGAATGAGATTTCAACATCGGAGACCTCGTCCTCAAAGAGAATCAACATGTGACCCATATGGAGCAAAGTAAACGAGGCAAGTTTGCTCCTAATTGGCTCAGACCCTTTATTATCACGCACAAGTATGGATCAGGGACTTACCGTCTGTCTTCTCTTGATGGACGCCCAGAACCTGAGCCTCTTAATGCGTTGCATCTGTGACCGTTCTACTGCTAGTCGAGTATTCGTCCACTTGACACTTAACTTGAGCTCGTCCCTTGAGCAATCCCCGTCCTCTTTATCCTACTTCCTTTCAACCCTATTCCTCTTAACAACTCCTATAACCCTTTTATGATGTTTGGATACTTTGTCCTACTAAAAGGGAGCCCTTGACCTTCTACAGTCTTGTCCATGACTCACATTTCTATCAAAACGAATCAAGATGTCAAAACATATCCGTGGTCACTATATCCATATCAAAATCAAAAAAAAAAAATAGACTGCTCCCTCGAAGGACAGCTGTACTATCATTGCTGTAATAAATAGACTACTCCCTCGAAGGACAGCTATTCAAAAGCCTTTTTATTAAACAAAAATATAGACCACTCCCTCGAAGGATGGCTATGACTACTCTGGCAATAAACAGCAACTTATTTTAGAAGCTTCCCGCATTGATCAGCTTCACAACCTGACCACCAAGCAAATGACATCTCTATGCAGGCTTCCCGCATCGATCAGTCTGCCTCTCAAAAAAAAAAAAAAAAAAAAAAAAAAAAAAAAAAAAAAAAAAAAAAACGAGTCATGGACTTGGCTTGTAGTTGTCTCAGGGTCTCCTATAAAAAGGGGCAAAGTTATCTCTGCTCTTAAAACGGGTTACCCTCTTTCCTCCTCCTATTACCTACTCAAGGGACTTCGAGCTCACTTTAATGTCTAAGTGATTCGATTACCGCTCTAACATAACTATGGTCAACGACGTCACGCATGAATGGGGCTCTTGGTTCTCATAACCCCTATCTATGCTATCTTTTTAGTCCTTGTCAATGAAAGAGCAATTTGCCTTTTATCTTCTTCTGCCCTTTGGTCACATTCACCTTCATCACTTGTTGATCAACTCAGCTCCACTCTCTTTTCAAACCATCAACATGACCTTGCCTATTCACCCTAGTTTCTATGGACACCAATCCACACGGAAACTATCGACTCGCCCCAATTTATGTTAAGCATAAACCAATACTTGCTGAAGCATAAATAGACCTCAATTCATTTTTAGCATACATCCATCATGCAAATGGAATATTGCTAGGGATGAATAACCCCTCAACCAATGTTGCAGAATACACCATTTGGAAAAGGCTGCAACATCTTTTTTTTCCTCACCATCCCTTTGACCCTTCCTCCCTTCTAGGGAGAACTACATCGGCCTGAGGCCCTTTCACCAGGGCTATGTAGGCAGCACTCAGTTGACATGGGGTCTTCTGGGGTTAGCTCGGCCACATCCTCTCATCCTTTCGTCCATTCATCCATCCATCGACCACCAACCATTAGAGATCATGCCTATCTCCTCCGACCTCGACCACTTCCAAGACGTTGTTGCCTTGGTTGTTTTTGCATGTATGCTACCTCATGACTGGTTAGCAGGATTGTGTGCAGACCTTTTTGGACCCTCACAAGTATAGGATCGCACACCGGTTGATCTGCACTACTTGTGACTTTTTCGCGTTTCTAGGAGCACTTCCTGAGCCCGGGATACCTGGAACGCGACGAACCATTTGGAGCTTCAGCTTAGATTGAGTGACCCGATCAGCAGACGACTAAATGCTGGGGCCCAGTTACTTCAATTTTGGCACTCCTCGACCCTTGACCTGCGACACTTTGGCCTGACCATCTCGTGTAGTGGTATACGCGCAATCACGACCTTTGCAGCATTCACCCTCACCCCTTTTTTCATCCACTCTTTATCAACTCAGCACCCGATTCCCGGTTCCCTTCCCTCGACTCCTGCTTTGAGGGGGAATACCTCATCCTTACTCGGGGCATTTCGCTTCCTATTTTTGTCTTGCAGTTCATTTGAACAACCAACAAGACGAAATCAACCTTATCCCTCACCTGGGGCACTCACTCCTATTTTTGTCTTGTAGTTCGTCCAGAACAACCAACAAGACAAAAAGGGGCAAATGTAGACACCGAAATCGTGTCGACTCCCCTGGTCATTCCTCGTCTTCTTTCTTCTTCGCCTATTGAACCCTTACCGATCACTTGTTTCACCAACCTTGACCCTGGCAGCATGTAAAGAGGAGCACAGAGCAAAAGGTAGACTCTATCCCCATTATGCATCTGCCGACGTCGGTCTTTACCCGACCGATGTCGCCGACGTCGGTCACCTATCGGCCGACGTCGGCAATCCTGCCGACGTCGGTCACCTTCCCCTTGTCCGTTATCAGTTAGCATTCGGTTTCCCGAAACGGTTGACGAACCGTTTCTGGAACCGTCCCCGTCCCCCGCCTTCATCAACCTCCGCCAGCCATTCGAACCGGATCCCCGAACGCTGATCAACCGAACGTTGAGCAACCAACCTGCGAATTCCTCCACGAACCTGCGAACTCCGAGCAATCATCAACACTATGACATCAACTAATCTGCACACCATGGCTTTCATCGGGTCTTCTACCAGGTAAGTCTTTATTCTATTTATTTCATTTTCTTTCTTAGTTATTGTTTATGTTCTGTTATCCCTGCCTCTATCCTCAAACCCCCCAGACTCTGTTCAGACCTCATCCCGACCTTGCCCAGACTCTGTCCCGACATCCCCAGACTCTGTCTAAACCTCGTCCTTGTCCTTATCCAACCCTGTCTCGACTCTGTCTAAACCCTACCCTGACCTTATCAGAACCCATCCTGACTCTCTCAGACCCTGTCCCGACTGTTCAAACCCCCCAGACTCTCTCAGACCCTGTCCCGAACCGTGTCCCAGAACCTGCCCCTACCGACGCCGGTCACTACCCCGACCGACGACGGCACCTTGACCGACGTCGGCACCTTCCCTAACCGACGCCGGCACCACAGAGACCGACGTCGGCAACTGTGCAGAATAGTGCCGCATATCAGGTACGCCTTTTATTTTCTGTCATTTATTTCTGTCATTATCATCTACTTTCGTCCAATATTATGCTCTTTTTTATCAGTGGGTTGATATCCTTCTAGGGAGTCTTCATACTTCCGGGATCGAGCGTTCGCCTGACAACCCACCATATCTCTTATTAACGTTTTTCCGTGTTTAGCCTTTTCTTCGCAGGTGTCATTCCTCCACAGCAAAAGAGGAGAATCTTTCAACGTCTGATTTCGGTGCGCACGACTATATCAGGTACTTCTAGCCTTAACCATCTTTCAGTTTCTTATTTCTTCTTTGAATGTAGAAAGCAATTTTGCATTAGAAACACTCACAATAAATAACCTCACTAGTTTCAATATTTAAGGGAACCAAGGAGACACCAATCCCCTAATTTATGATCGGCTACTCTAAGAAAGCACCCACTCCTTAATTAAGCACCAACTCAGCTTGTATGATGAAACCAACCAATTAGATCTATTATGGAGTTACAAGTCCAAATTATAATGTTTTTTCATAACAGAATCCAATCTCAATTCTTTGTTAGAATTTTGATCTATAACTACTCATAATCTACACATTCTCTTCTCTTCTCTTCTCTTCTCTTTGCTCCTTTAGATCTGTGTCTCTAATATTTATCTATTTGACACACTTCATTAATCTCTTGCTCTCTACCTCTCTCTTAATTTGACTTTGCTTATAATCAATAGCAATAGATTCAATAAATTTTTCCCTGTATCCTAAATGATATATATATATATATATATATATATATATATAAGTAACACATCACTTCTTTGTGTTCAAACTAGTTTACTAACACATCACACTTTGTTCTGGACTTAGTTCATTATATCTTGAACTATAAGTTTCCCACATCTTGAAATCATACACCACTATCATTATTCATGGTCTCATTACTATCTTTATCATATACTGGGCTCTATTTTTATGCACATGTATATTTACATAAATTATAATGATCAATACAACCTAACTAGTTATCTGTGTCATGATTTATAGCTTAATTGTAAGTTCCTACATGTTCTTGCATTTGACCATTGGAATGATCATATATTTAAATATTAATCATTGATATTAAGTTTGGCACCACAATCTGATGGTCTTAATTCAAATTGATCAACTTTAAAGAGCATCCATTCAATCGATCTTTGACAGGCTCACACTCTCCATTCCATCCTTATACACTTTCAAACTTTAATCTATTCAAATTTAAAATGCATCCATTGATATTTATAATCTAAGCTTCTACATACTATTAGATATTATTACTACCATGATCTCTAATTCTATCTTGATGTTTAAATGTTGAGCTCTTTATTCCATCAAGTTTACTTGTTTCATTGGATCTCTTTTACATGATCATCCACTCATCATCAGATATTTTGAAAAGATTGATCATTATCTCTAATGAGCTTATACTCATTGGGTTTATATCTTAAAATCTCCATGAATGTGACACTTATCACTATCATAGGTGCTTTTGACAAATTGACTTTACTATTCTTCATTGGATCTTCAATGTATAAATAAGTGCTAACCATTGATCAAGATTTAAACTTAGACCACCTATCTTCATCTCTCTTCATCCTTCTATCTTGGAGCTAACACACTCTATTGATCTCTTCAAGAGTTTATCAATATTTACCTTATGTATATTTGTTTAAGTATGAGGACCATCTTAATATGCTTGGAAGGCTAATTTTTCACCTTCATAACTTTTACTTCACTTATTTGTCTGTTCTAATATTTTGACCATATAAACTAGGCATGATAATGAATATAACCATATGATCATTTGTTATTTAATATTTCATTCATGTAAGATATAATTCCATTAATATGCTCACTCAGATTATTCTATGACAAATCTAGCTATGCCTAGAATTATCCGGAAGGTCAACTTTGTTCTTGCATAACTCTTTTTGCACTTAGTCACGTGACCTATAATTTAGCAATAAAATCCTCTTACATATGGGATTCTATCCATATATATATTTTATCTAGAAACCTTCATACATGAAATATATGACATAATAAAAATGACTACTTAGCTTTATCTTACCATTTAAAAATTTGACTATGGGAAAACATTGTCAAAATGCGTGGGAGCCCAATTTTTCTCATGCATATCTTTTTATAAAACACATCACATGACCTAATATTTAGTGCATATAAATTAGGCACAAAAATAAAAAACCCATATGATCATTTTGTCTTAACACCTTAATGTGTGTAAATGATGACCTCATCAATATGCTTACTTGGCTCTGCTTAAACCCTTTTGAAAATTTGGCTAAGTATAAAAACTTAGTGAATTTTGTTTTAGTATCCAACTTTGGATTCCTATATTTTTAACTGAACTTCATTACATGAATTCAAATTTGGAGCATAAAATGTGATCACAACCATATTACCAACTCTTGTAGACTCATCCACATGTGGCAATTATGACATCAACAAACTACCTTCTAAGATTTTCTTGTCATAGAACCTAAATGTCTAGATTATCAATATGAAGAACCAAATGAATTATAATCATGCACAAAATCACTCCAAATCATCCTTGACCTTTGATAGGATCCCTTGTATATCCTCTAATCATTATATTTAGCCCTGAACATCAATACCATCCATAATGCCAATAGTCACCCTTTTGACATCAATGACATGCTCATAATATCCCTTTTAACATCAATGAAAATCATATTTCCAAAAAACTTGTACCCCCATTATATGTATTAAGTAATGATATGTTCAAGGGGAAGGTTATTGGTATGGAATCAGTTGTAGTACTACATAAGGATTCACCATCACTAGGTGAAGATGCCTTAGCCTTAACATGTTTATTGATATCATCTCTTACAACATACAATAATGCATCCATTAAGTCCTTATCTTCTATTTAAAAATGACTTTTATGATTGACATTTTCCATTGCTTGTAAATTAAAAATTCATAATTCTATATAAATAAAAAAATAGAAAACCCTAAGTCAATCTAGGGTTTTGAGACCAATGGTAGGGTTCACCAAATGTTTAACCCTAAAGTTTAGATACAAGTATATAGGGTTAATACATATATAAGTAGTTCTAACATAAGAGTGATAAACCAATCTATAGAAGGCCAATTAATATAAAACTCAGATAAATAATATTTTAGATTTATAGAACTGAGATTGATAAAAATATTATAGTCAGTGAAATATATTTTAATAAATGAAAATCAATGGAAATTAGTTGACTTAACTTTGTGTAGATGAATATAGACTAGAAATAGGTGTAAATTATGTATAATCAATTTTATATATTAGATTTTAGATTATGGAAATTATACTTATGTAGTCATGGACACTACCATTAGATCTAAACACTACAATGTTTAACTCTAAATTTTAGATACAGGGATCTAGGGCTAAGAAATACAAAATTAGTTCTAACACAAAGGTGATAAACTAATATATAGAATTATGATTAATATAAAAATCAAATAAATAATATTATAAATTTATATAATTGAGATTGCTAAAAAAAGTAAAGTACAATTATTGAAAGATATTACAATAAATGAGAATCAATGGTACTTAGCCCATTTATTGTGTGCAGATAGATCTAAACTAGAATTAGGTGTAAATTATATAGGATAAATATTCTATATTAGTTTTCATATTCTATAAATTATAATTTTGTGCCATAAAACTACCATCATATCTATACACTAACATCAATGATAGTGTCTAATTGTGATAAAAATGTACAATATGGAATAATGGCTAGATCTAGATGTGACCAACTTCACCATTATAGTTTTTATTACCTTTATTTTAACATATTAAAATGTGTGATATATATTTTTCTCTTCATTTATTTATCAAACCTTAGCATTTCTCCCCTCTTCACCCTTGGAAGGAGTTTGCTTAAAAATGGGTTAGTGGGATCATGGTATCAATTTTCCCCAAATACTCCTCTATCAATGGGCATTACCTACATATCCAATATTCCAAGGAGGGTATAAGATTTATGTATCTCTCCCCTATGTATGGGAAAATGTATTCACAAGGGTGAAATATACTATATGAAGATGCATGTAGTGATCTAGCTTATAATTTGACAAATATCACTCATGAGATACTCTTTGAATGCATCAAAATTGTGTTATAACTTATCAACTACTTGATATGAAAATAAGGATTAATAGGTAAGAATAGAGTGTTTGTGTAATTAATTTATTTAGATTTAATAGTTGTTTTGTTTATTATTTATTAGATGAAACATGATAAGGCTTACACTTGTATTTATACACCTTTAAAAAAATATCATGGTAGGGTTCAATAAGACAATTAGGCCAATCTATGGGTTTTGATCATTTTTTAATTTTGATGAATATTGGCTAATGGACACTAGATAAGGATCTAGATATTACCATTGGTATGAGTGTCCTTCTATGGCTAGTAGTGTCTAGAGGGCTAGAAAATATATATTGATCTCAAACTAATAGTGAAGGATGTTTATCTAGTTTTAGGATTTTTGTATAGTGTAGGGGAATTGGGTCATCATAATGGATGGCTCAATCTAAGAGATAATAGTTTAGGCACATTAAGATGGTGAATGTGAGCCTTTCAGCAACAAAGAAGTATATAATTAAAGGGTAGAGCCCTGATTGACATTTTTCAAATGTAAAATATAGAGATGCTATAAGTATTAATCTTAATATCTACAATACTATTTAATATCTCTACAATGAGTTGAGGTATGTGTAGTCATATCATGAAAACAAAAAGTGCACCTAGGATTATTTGAATGTGTTATTCGACTATCTAAGGTAGGAACTAGGCCTTGTGACTTACGTTGTGCCAATATTCTCTTGTATGCTCAACAATAGTTGGCCTAGTGAATAAATATGTTATGCAAATCATAATACAACTCATTTTAAAACTATGTTCTAGGTGGATAATTAGGATGGGGTTTATCTCAAACCTTTTCAAATAAGTCATCATTATCAAATAATCTAAGGTAGGTTTTAAAACTAGTATTTTAGCTACTTATTTAAGATACTACCTCAATATAGGTTAGATGAATGTGGCCAACATCTTAGGATGAAGTATACTCAAATGGTAAAAAAATATGGTAAACCTATATGGTCTTATCATATAATGATCAAATAGCATACTTTCAAGAGGTTTAAAAGTAACTAGGGTATAATGTGAAGATAGAACACATTCCATATTTGACCTATGAAGATAAACCAAAGGAGGAATAATGTCAAGTAAATTATAATGAGATAAAATTATATCAATTATATTATTGTGATCTGAATATAAAGTATACTCATAGGAATGTTGTAGGGAATATTGATAGTTAATGATTTATGTATCTTTGGTTTGAGTATAAATAGATAAGAATGGGTCATTTAGGTAATAACCATTATCATACTTAGGTGTATGAAGATAAAATGAGCATCAACAATCTAGAGGAAGAATTTGGATCTAATTTCTTAGTAAAAACCACAAAATTAAGAAACTCATTACTCAACTTCTTGTGAGAATGAGGTCACAAAGAAGGGTTAACTAAGCTATAATGATATAGGGAAGGTTAGAAGAATTGATATTAAGACTAACCTCATTGGTCTCATCATCATCATAATCTAAGAGGTAAGGTGGTAGGTTTCCCACAAAATTAGGGTGCCCACTATGACCTTCATTAGAGTTGATGGTATATTTTAAGTGTTAGGATTCATGAAAGGGGATGTTAAGTAAAGGTTTAAGGGTAGGTGTTTTGAAGACACCACATTATTGTAAATGTTTTAAATTCTAAGGGTTAGTGTCACCTTGAATCTTATATATAACACCATTATAGTGAAATTTGACACACTCACATGCAGAAGATTTGACTACCCTATTTGATGAGTCCAAGGTTACCCAAGTAAAATGTTATAGGATAATGAAAAGTTGAATATCATGACCTTTAATCTAACCATGATAGGAGGTATGGTGATAGTAAGTCAAACACAATCAAGAGGATGCATTTTCAATTTATCATAGCCTTGACATGTACTTTATTTATATTTAAGGTTACATTTAGGGTATCCAAGGGTTTTGATGAAATCAAGGAATGTGACACATGTGTCTAACACTTCATCAATCAAGGAACTTTTGAATTAAATGTAATAAACTTGGAAACTATTAAAAATAATAGGTTCATGCACATGAAGTAATATTTATGGATGGATAATGGAATCAATAGGAAATTTAAATGAGAGAGAAACATCCATAATCTCATCAAATTGAATGGACATTTATTCACACTAATTTAGGATATTATCCTTGAACCCGCACAAGGTAGCTTATTTCCCCATAAGATGAAGTCAATGGATATTCACTTATAATAAGAGATGAATTCAATGGTTGAGATAAAATAGATACATCTTCATGAGCTCAAAGAAATGGATTTGAGAAGGGAACTTAGAAATTTATTCAACGGGATCCCACTCATCAAATATGTAGGGAGCTAGATAGGATTGAGATAAAGGTACATAACATTGAATTAAATCAACATAAGGATGGGTTGAATTACATTTAAACTAATGAGGAAAATAATATTGGGGTATCATCCCATCTAATCTTGTTTGGTTTGGGAGAATAGATTGAATCAAGTTGGCTGATGTAGTGTGTGACATAGACAAGCTAATAAAATTGCTACATTGAGAAGGCTGATGCAATGGTATGGGGATAAATAATAGAATAAGACTACATCAAGCTAGTTGATGTAGTGTTTTGAGATTAACCAATAGTATTGGACTACAATGAACTCTCAATGCATTAAAGACAAAATTGGGAATAAGAATAAACTACTCTAGGTTGGCTGATGTAGTCAGTTTTGATCTAAAAATAGTTGATTATATCCAGTTAGACAATGTAGTAGATACAAAAATATGATTTCTAATAGACTATATCAAGGTTATCAATATATTAGGAATAAAGAGGTGATAATTGAAAATTGATATCTAGATGGCTGATATAGTAGGAATAATCATAGAAAAGAATGATTGCATTGAGTTGGCTAATGTAGTAGGAATATGTGGATTGGTGATTACTTCATCATACTCAACATTTATAAAATGAGGTGGGGAGGTATTCTAAACTATCATGTAATTAGGTTAGGGAGTATAAGGGTCAATATAGGAGACTACCCACATCATGTTGTTCATGTTAACAAAGTTATCTCTATTGGTATAAGAGTGAGGGTTAACCATGGTTTTAATAATATTGGTGGAAGTACAATAATTAGTTATATGTTTATTTTTTTGATTATGCTTAAGAGTTAGATCTATATATATGACAAGGTGATAATTATATTGATCAAGATTTGCATGTTTGACTTTAGAATTATGGGATTTAACTAGGTCTTTTCATAAGCTTGTTGACATTCTCATATCATAGCTTTGTGATCAAACTTTAGATTGATGAGAAAGTCAAGAGATAATTTATTAAGTTATCTATATTTTTCATCAGAGTATCCCCAAATTATGTGATACTAGCACTTTTTGTGATCATACTAATGTTTGGTAGGGAGAGAAGGACAAGCTCTCTAGCTAAGAGTTTAGGAATTGATTCTTAATATTGGGTAGGGAAATAGGCTTGTGAACATACACATTGTTCAATAAGTTGATGGAGATGAAGGTGGATAAAAGGTACTTCCTATTATAGGTTAGGAAAGCATCACTTCATCAGAGCCATTGAGGAAAATAGTATGGATGGTATGTGTGGAATCATTTGTTTATGTGACACCATCATTGGTAACAAGTTTGATTTTAGACTTCATAAGCATCTGAGTTTTATATATCACATCCAATTTTTCCTCTATGAATAATTAAGCATTTATTTAGTGGATTACATAGTGATTGTTTAAAGATCTGATATGTATTCTTTAGTTAGATTGTGTAACTATTTATTGTGACATTGATTTGTACTTAATGTATGTATTGATAGTTGTTACTTATGATTGGTATTTTATATGACCAGATGATCTGATTTCATGTTTAGATATTATTACTCAAATTTTTTTTTTATGTTTATTTCTAATCATATCATGATGTGAGCTAACTATATTTTATGTTTATCGAGGTGAATACATGATCAATCTACCCTCTAAACTACTAAAAATGGGGATTATCATCGAAGAGGGAAGAGTAAATGGTGACATTATGGGCAAAGAGAATGAAAATGAAAACCACACACACTCCAAAATTAGTTGATGCATGATATTCCTTTGGGTTTTTGAGTACTACTACATATCAATGCTTTGTTTGTATTTGTATTTGACTCATTCATGTCTACTAGTCTCTTGTTGTGTTGTCATGTTTTCATTACATATTAGATAGAAAATGTATACATTATTTTGATTGATTTCCTATATGAACCATTACTTGATTTGGCTAATCACATTACCCTAGGTATAAATAGATTAGAATAAAATATGCTCATCTCTTCTAATTATATGCTGACCATGATGGAATTAATGGTTAATGGTAGCCTATTTTAATGTTTGACTCATGGATGCATTTTTGTGTTGTGTAGTGGAATATTAGTGTACTTGTATGAGTTAATAAACTTAGATTTTGGATTTAAAACCTAACCTAGACTAAAGAGTCCAAAATGGACTGTGAATGCATAGTCTAAAAAATAAAAAATAAAATGGACTAATATTTAAACCCATGTTTTTTTGTAAATCATGGTAAAGCTTGTAAAAATCCTAATATGTAGGAATATTAATAGAACATTTTTAAAGTAAAAAATTAGCATATTTGAAGTCATAGAAAAAAGGAAGGTTCTTGAATATATTTCAGGATTTCAATATTTTGTTGTCATTGGGTTTGTTGACCTAAAATCTTGGAAAAGATTATCATTATGCATGAAACTGATTTGGATTTATTCTTTTTGTTATAAACAACTAGTTGGGGGTTTTGTTGAATAAATCATGTAATAATCTAGGCATCTTTTGCTGAGAGTTAAGTAGAAATGGGAGAGTGGTGTAGAAAGTGGATTATTTGCATGATAAATAACATGAAGGGTTGGACATGTAGAGGAAGTTGAAATATTAGAAAAGGAATAAGAGAGTGGAAAAAGAATAAATATAGGACACATAACATAAGAGATAAGGGAGCTCCATATTTTTTGGTCAAAATGGGTTTTTGGTTATTGCATTGGTCTTCAATAAGGAAAACGTTTACAGTTTTCCAAGTTGGTTAACTTTCTTATTTTACAAATTTATTGGTAAAGGAAAGATGAATAAATAAAAATAGGGTTTGTACTATTTTGTGTTTATATTTATGTAATTTTACAATATTAAATTTATTAGAATAACTTAAAAACCCTATCCATTGGTGATATCAACCTAGAAATGATTTTTTTTCTTTTTCTATGCCTATAAGAGTATGGTCAAGCCATAAATAAAGAATGTTAAGCTGGTTTTCTATTTAGCTTTGAGTTTTTTTATCCAAGTTAATATCTGATGGATCATATTTCAGACAACTTCATCACCGATTGTAGGTTTATGATAAAAATCTAATTTTTTACATAAATATATATAAATTTGACCCATTTGTGTTTTCTAGACAAAACCCTAGTAGGGTGATTAAACTTGAAGAATATTAGAAAAGAATATATATATATATATATATATATATATATATATATATATATATAATATACAAAAGCTTTAATTTATTTTCACACATATAAATGTGTGCGCACGTGTGCGTGCGTGTGCACACACACACACACACAAAAAAAAAAAAAGCCAAACAAAAACAAAAACAAAAACAAAAACAAAAACAAAAACAAAAACACACACACACACACATAGATGTTTATATGTGTGAAAATAAATTAAAGCTTGTGTAGATTATAAGGTCATTTCAGGTCAAAAAATAGTAACAAGATGTTAGAGGGTTTGTATGATTATGTGGATTTGTAAAGATATAAATATATAGTTGTGTATGATGATGGTTGGATTGTAGTTTATTATTAATAGAAATAAAATTATATATTCTATGAATATGTTTTTAATAAAAAAAGATATGATTATATTTGTATATATTCATATAGACATTTGACTGGAATTCTGATCATATGTTTTAGGAGCATATACGTTTACATTTCACTAATATGTGAATATTGTTAAGTATTTATAATTTTATATGTAATTCAAGTTTGAGTTAGGTTGAAAACCCATACCAGATCATCATATAAGAATAGTAACTATATCCTTTTTTGTCTACATATACTAGTGAGGTTTTAGGGTGGAATTGATCATATCATAAATATTATGGTTGGAACTCCTAATAGAATTATTTTGAGACATTTTTAAGTTTTTAAATTAGTTAAGCAGTATGTGACAATAAATAAGGTGTTATCTTTCCATTCATTAAGATTATTACATTGAGATTTGATTTACTAGTATATTCAAGTTAAGTGCACAGCTAGAATTTAGGTCAAGTTATTATGAATATCTAGTATTGACTAATTTTAAATTTCTACATATTTGTATGATTTCATATGTATAAGAAAATGAATGTCTTTCATTATGTACATGTATAAATACGTATATACATGTGTGTGTGTATGTATATGTATATGTATATACATACATACATACATATATGTATGTATGTATACATATATATACATGTGTGTGTGTGTGTGTTTGTCTGTATAGATATATATTTTTATATCTATATGTATATATGCTCAACTGTAAATATACATACATACATTTGTGTATGTATGCATAAAGATATATTTATCTGTATGTGTGTGTTTATATATATATTTGTGTAAGCAATTCATAAGTGGAGAAAAAATATTAATAGTGGAATAGTATGTCCTTTCCTAATAGATATTTTTTATAAAGTGAGATGTTAAGCTATAACTAAACTTATATGATTATGTTAGTGTAAAATAACTTGATTATTGTAAGCATGGAGTTTATATAGTTGCATGTAATTTTTGTGATGAATACATAAATAAATAAGTGAATGTTATCTATATTAGATGTAGTGAATGTTTAAGGAGGTAAGGGAGTTATTCTATGTTGTTATGACTATAAATGAATCTAAAAAGAGTAACTCAAACAATTTGATCATCCATTTCCATATTTTATGATTTAGTGCATTTATTTTAAGTTGAATAGGCCAAACCTTGCTTGAATGCTATAAGTCATGATGTGATACTATTATGTGATGGTCTTACTTACATTAGAATATGATGAGATAAGTTCAATAAACTTACAGAGTTATATAGTTAAATATTTTATTAGTCATTAAATCTCTTATGAAAGACATCATTTTTTGAGTATTGATAATGGTTATAATTGTATATAAATATGAATTATAATTTAGGAATGTTTTGAGAAAGGATGTGTAATGATTTAATCTTTATTCTAGTTTTCCTACATATTAAGTCCTGAGTATGACTTACTTGACCAACCCACACCTATCAATTTTGTGGTTAAGTAAAAGATGAGATATATTTTAATGATTATTTTATTTGAAACAATGATATTTTAATGTAGCAAGAAAATAATTCTAGGAAGTACATATTGATAATAAAAGACTGTTTAAGCTTAGATACATTATTAAGTTTGATGAGACTAATGGGCCATGTTGTTAATGGAACCTTATTCTTATGGAAGTATGAATATGAGAATGGTGTCTTGGTAGGAATTATAATGTTTTTGCCTTGGATTATTTTGAAAACTCATGTATGTAATTGGATTGAACACAAACCATTTGAATAATCTATGCATATAAATTTTAGATTGAGTGATTGCAAATAATGTGATTGTTGAATTAGACTTTTGTACTTTTCTAGATTTATTGTATGTTGGAATATGTGGTTATACAGTGATTTAATTATGAAATGTTATTGGCATATTTTGAAATATTAATGGTGATAGATATATGAGAGTGTCATCTTGAAACTCATATATCTAACCTCAGACATCATCATTTTTGGATTCACTTATTATCCACTTTTTATGAATCTATTATTTTATGTTATAAAAATTGAGTTATGGAAATTATATCATGTTATGCTCACCTAGGATTATTTAAGTGTTCATGTGTATTTCTATTTCTAGTTTATATGTGTAGGTTGATATCATGTTAGAGGAATGGGGTTGCAGTATCTATCTAATTTGTTTCATGTATTGGTAGACTTAAAACACACAAGTTTTTGTTGAATTCTCAATACTCTCATTATATTCATCTACCCATTCATGATGGGAGGGTCATTCCCTAGTTAGGATATTGTGTTGGGGATTTATAGTCCATGGTTGGTGTGGAAAATCACTTTGATGATGTTTTCCCTTCCCAGTAGTTTTTAATCAATAAATAATCATACTCATGTCTACTACTGATTGAATGAGCTTATTTGATGCTCATATGTTTTGTGGAACATTGTACTATTTGTATTTTGAGTTTCAGTACTATAACTATGTAAATTGAAATGGAACTTTGATTACAATAGTTAGATGTCTTTGTAGAATTAATATGGAATTATAATTTATTTATTTTGTTGTATATTATTATGAACTCTTATTAATATTTTATAGTAGTGGTTGTACTTATGTTATAATCTGAAATATGATTTAAATTTGTTTTTGGGATGTTATGTCATGTTTCATATTTCATGTTATTTTAAAGTTTTCAAGTATATAAATGGATAATAAACATCAATTTAAAAGTAATTAAATACATTTATTACTAGATAATTTAGTTAGTAAACCATAACATGATTTAAATTTGTATTTGGAAATGGCTTCATGGGACATGGAGGGAACCCCTAGATCATCCTCCCTCTCCCCTTAGGTATGGGCTAACCTTGTGCATATCATGGGTGGCCATTCCAAGCTCTTGAATTTGAGAGACACATCAGTTCCCAATGCTTGGAAGAATGTCCTCTTGGGGGATAAGAACTATGAAAGTCAAAAGACTGACCCACTATTATTAGAGTTAATGGATGGTTATCTTAAGCTCCCCAATCTAATGGTGGAAAGAAATATCTCTTCAATGGATACTCTGGTGGGGAATATTTTTGAATTCAAACCAAATATTGATTTGGTGAGAAGATGAGTCATCACTAAATGGAAAGTGAAAGGTAGTATCTCGATGAGTATCATGGTTGGGGGGATGTTCCTAATCAAGTTTATGACTAATGAAGATTTATCCCAAGTCCTTGTGGGGTTACCATGGACGTATGGAATGCATAACCTCTCTCTTTGAAAATCAAAATTGGGGTTTGATGTTGTTACTGATCTAAATAGAATAACCATAGTTTGGGTGAGCCTTCCAGGTCTCCCATTGGAATATTGGGATGAGGAAGTCAACACTTGGATAGTGAATACATTTGGTCACTTCAATACTCTAAACAATACCACCAAGAATAAATCTAGGTTAGTTTTTTCTCATTTCTATGCTAGTTTTAACATTAATAAAACTCTTCCTAGTTTTATCATGCTATAGTCAAAATTTGGTAAATGGACATAGTCAATTTAGTATGAAAATGTTATGGATTTTTGTCAAAATTGTAATAAAAAAGGGAACCTATTTATATAATATAAATACAATAAAAATAATTCCATTATGTGACATAATCAAACCAATGGAGAAGAAGAGGATTATCCTTTCAAAGAGGACATCCTAAACATCATTAGTACTCCCGAAAAAGAGAAAAAGGTAAAAATGGCTAGGGAAGAAGATAGAGGCTTGTGAAACTATAAGGAGAAAGATCCTAATATTTCTAACTCTAGGATGGAGCCTTTTAAAACCCTAGACATCAACCCCAGGCTAGAGAAACTTTTGACTGGCCAATTAGAATTAAACACCCCCAATTTACAAAATTTAGAGGAGGGAGAGATTCATCAAGAGATCAAATATAGTAATGATACGATTTTAGGAAGGTTTGAGTTGTCTAATGTTGATAATGGTGGTGAACACATCCATAAAAAAACTAAAAGATAGATTAAAGGGGAGGGAAAATGATCCCTTAACTTAAACCCTTGAGGAGGGCCTAACAAGAATGATAAAGATCTGATTAGCCAACTAGAGATAAATACTCTCTCTTTACAAATCTTTAAGGATAGAGAGATTCACCAGTAGATCAAATATAGTGATGATTTGACTTTAGGAAGGTTTGAGTTGTCCACTGTTGATAATGGTAGTGAACACAAACTTAAAGGAACATCAAGCTAGACCAAAGGGGAGGAAAAAGGATTCACTTCACTAGGAAATAAATCCATGAATCTAACTCTAGGAGGACGGCTCAACAAGAATGATAAGGACTTAAATTCTAAAGGATGGACCACTACTAAGAAGAGAGGCAAAGGTCATGGAAGAAAAACCATTGATATGGGTGTTGACCTCAAAAATAGAAGACCTACCCTATGAGAAACCAAATAGAAGGTTGTTAATAAGGACATTTCCATGGGTGAGTAGAGGACACTAGAGATTGGCTCCAAAAATTCCAAAACAAATGAAGATCTTGTCATAGAATGTGTTGGGTGAATATTTTGTCAACAGCTAATTTATGAGCAAAATAGGTCTCTTCAACCACAACAAGGGAGATTGGTCAGCCAAATGTGCAGGTGTACCACATCAGAGGTGGACCAATCTCTCCTCTCATCAAGGGGAGGTTCCCTATAAATATGAGGAGCTATATACTATATATATATATATATATATAAGTAGAAAATAACAATCAGGGGTAGGACTACACCATCCATATCTCTTTTTTCAAAGATGATGTTCATGAACAAAGGAGAAAATCTTGGTGAAAACACTAAAAGCACTTCTCTTCTTTTAGAAGTGATCTTGCAAGAAATAACAGGAGTTCTTTCAGGTAGTGACAAGTAACTAGTAACAAAGGCACAATAACCAACATAATGAGGTGTAGCACAAAGTCTCCACCTCAACTGCCCAAAGAGTGAAATATGAAGGATAATGGGGGCACAAAGTTATCCCAAGATCCTTTACATAGAAAGAAACTAAAAACACACTAAAGACAAATATGACAACACAATGTATTTCCATAATTGGCTTCAGGACACCTTCCTGATTACTTCCACTAATTCTTCTTATTTCAATAAAATGGACAAGAATGCATTCAGGAAATAGACATAAGAACCATATCCTAAAATGACACAAGCTATAATAGTGAAAAGTATAAAAGTAACTTGCTTTCTCATTCAAACAAAGAAATATGATGAACAATCTGAGCTCAAAGTCTCAGTAATCACTTCTCAATTTTGGTAGAGTTTTGTTTCTATATTGGAAATATATCCTTTGCATAAAATAAGAGATTACAATGTATAGCATCCAAAAAAAGCTTAGAAATTTTTCCCATGGGATGATCTACACTGCTTTCAATGCCTTGAATGTGCTTTCAGTCCTGTCAAGAGGCCATGCTTGGAATAGTGTATTGCCTTAACTATGGCATGCCCATTCATCTTATATGTCTCCTTCTTAGCATGGGTTGTTTGTTCTCTTTCCTGATGTCTGTGTAGCTATCCATTTTGCCTTTACTTCATGGAAGAAAAATAGGCCATGACCTTGATTTGGTGTGCTCAGATGACCACTTGGTGGACTATTTCACTTACTAGAAATAACTCCTTTGTAGATAGTTCTAATCTTTTTGTACTGTTCTCTCTTCCCTATAACAATTTGAGCTCTTAGGCTCTCTCTTTAGCTAGTCTCTTAGTTTACTCTTCAAGTCCCACTCTATATTTGAAAATCAATGGATAATCTATTACCTTAAATTTGACATTCATTGGGACGTCAATAGTCACTGGTTGTTTGAACCATATTGAACCGTGAACCTTTGAACCTTTGAAAGTTCATTGGTTCAATAGTTCAATGGTTTAGGTGGTCTTTATCAGTTCCATGGTTCAATCATTTCCTTGGTTCAATCACTTCCTTGATCTTTGGTTGAACAATCCCTTTGAATTGGTCTCCATAATCATCTGCTTCTTTCTTGTGTCTGGAGCTTCTTTTGAACCGTTGAACCTGTGAACTATTGAACTTTGAACTCTTTTGGTTCAAAGTTTAATTGGTTCATTGGTTCATTCTTTATTCCATTGATTGTGGCTGTCTTTGAATCTTTAAACCTTTGAACCTTTAAAGCATTTTGGTTCACAGTTCAATGGTTCAATGTCTTTCTCAGAATCCTTTGTTTTTGGCTAAGTCTTTGGAAGCCTTGAAATTCCTTTGGCTCTATGTCTTTGGGACACCCCGAAGGGAAGGCGTCCCTTCAGGTCTTTGAGAAAGGTCCATTTTTAGGGTATCTAGAGCCCCTTGCAAGGGTACCTAACCTTCGGGTTTCTTTGGGTGGCTTATGGGTTAATTCCTTCATACGGCCTTGATCCTTCATTTCCTTCAAACAAAATGTTCGAAGGAATTCCTTCAAACATTTTGTCTGAAGGAAATCTTCCTTTGCTTTGTCTGATTTTCTTTGGGCTTTTGCTTTTCCTTTCAGGTGAATTCCTTTGGAAAAAAATCTGAAGGAATTCCTTTGGAAAAATTTGTCTGAAGGATTTGCCTTAGTCATTTTTCTATGAAAAATCTTTTCAGAGGAATTCTTTCAGTTCCTTGACTTAGTAATTTCCTCAGACAAAAAGTCTGAAGGAAATCTTCCCTTTCAGCCTTAGTCACTTTTTGATCTTTTGAACCAATGTTCCCTGCCCTTTGCAAGGGCACCTACCTTTAGTTCACTACCCTACGCAAGGGCACTTGTTCCTTCGACTTTGGGGTAGTCCTTTGAACCGAATGATTGAACCAACTTTGGTTCAACGATTTAATAGTTCAATCTTGCATTTGAAGCCTTCTTTTCTTCTAAGTCTTTTGATCTCTTTGAACCTATTGAACCCATTAAACTTATTGAACCCATTAAACCATTTTGGTTCAAGGTTCAATAGTTTAATGGTTCAAAGGTTCATCCCTTTATTTTTCACTAAGTCTTTTGAAAGAATTGAACTTATTCAAGTGGTTGAACTTTGAACCTTTGACAAAGTGCTTAACTTTTTAAGCTTGCCGATGACATTGAACCTTTGAACCCACTAAACCATTGAACCTTTTGAAAGTAGGGTTCAATGGTTCAATCCTTCCTTTGAAGCTTGCCGATGAACATTTTTGGTTGAACCAAGGCATTGAACCAATCTTGAAATTGCCCAAGTGTTGGAAAGTTGTTCCTTTGAGAGAGCTCATCTGTTGAAGCCATTGAACCTATTGAACCTCCTAGTCCCTTAATTGAAAAAGCTTGAAAAATGAGGAATTTGAATGCTCAAAACAAATTTTTGAGAAGGGAAGAGGTAATTTTGGCTTGTCGGACCAAAATAGTTCATAAGTTGTCCCAAAAAATGTGTGACAGATTTTGGGAACAATAGCTAGCTCTAGTTTGGGAACTTCATTTAGTTAAAAACTTGGAATAGCTGAGGGGAGTAGAAACCAGAATCTCTAGTGCCTTGAAGTATGCCATTGGGCTATGAAGTCATGCTACCCAAAAAAAAAGGTTCCAAAAACAAAAATGAAAGCACAAAATAGATTTAAAGACTATACAAATATACATATGTACAAATTGACTTATCTGATACTTTAAGGATTGAAGTGCTTTAGATGCTACCCACTATGAGGTAATGAAAATGGTGTTCTATCTTGATAAACTAGCAAGAAACCATTTTCTCCCCAGAATCAGTGATGGGTGAATGGAACTCTCCACCAGGAATCACATTTTCTTTGCACTTCTTTTGGTTCTCTCTTCTGCCCCATAACAAGATGTGGTCTCCAATCTGAAAACCATAAATCCTTACTCTCTTAGTAAAGAGTTCCTTTTCCTAACTTTGGTGTGTAGTATTATGGTCCACTATTATAGCTTGATATTCTTATGGTCCATTAAAGCACATAATTTTATTGTTAGCATCAAACACCTGACAAACTATCAGCTCAACATCTCCTTTGGCATGAAAGAGTTTGATATCTTTGTCTCTAGTAGCCTTCAATTTGAGTAGCAGCGATTCATACTCGGTAGTGTTGTTAGCATTGCTAGACTGCAACTTGTATGAAGAAGGAAAAATATCTCCTTGAGGAGATATCAACACAATCCTGGCTCTAGCATTGGTAGAAGAATTGCTGCCATCAAATTCCAAGATCCAAACATCATTAAAAAATGATCTTCTATTAGATTTCTCTTCATTAGAGAGGGAATATCCTTTTTCATCTATACTATGCCCTATCAATCCTTTTGATTTCTTGTTTGAATCAATTCCTAGATTGTCAGCTATAGGACTTTCATCTGTAGAAACATGAACATCCTCTATAGACAAAAAAATAATTACCCTTGCCTGAAGACTCAAACACAATTTGAGCTTCAGGCACTGATGTTTTAGTGACAACATATTTTGCCCCCTTCTTAGGGAGCAATATCTTCATTACGCCTTTCATAGGGATCCTCACCTTGGATAGGTCCATGCTTAATTCACCACCAACATCCTTGCAAAAATTTCATCCAAGCAGAATGCCATAGGAGGTTGGGATGTCAGCCACCAGGATAGTCATCTTGATTCTCTTATTTGGGAATGCTATAAATGCAAATTAGGCATCCTTGATTTATCCCAGTAGTGGCACTTGTTTGTTCTCCATGGAGAAACATCTCCCAAATGTCTTGGTTAGTGTGAGACCAAGAGATTTTTCTACTTTGGCAGGCATGACATTGTCTAAAGCTCTAGAATCAATGATGTAGTTGCTCAGCTTGTGACCATTTATCAACAGGGAAACATAGAAAGGATCTATTTTTCTAGGGACAGTAGGAAGAGTAATGACAAGATTATTTGGGATGGACATGTTCTTTGGGGGATCATGAGTTACCTTTCTAACATTTTCTCCTCTAAAGATGGCTTTATTCTTCACACACTCAACCAACCTATCCAACTGCTCAGGGTTGGCTTGTAGGAATTTAAATTTAGTCATTTAAATTTTGAATTTCTTGACATGGTCGATTATGTCAAATGACTGAAATGGACTAGGAATAGAGGAAGATAGTTCATCTTTCTAGTTTCTAGGAGGGGTGATACTGATCTGTGAATTTGAAGTTGAAGGTGAAGGCATACTTGAGGTACTTACCTTTTTAGTGATCACCGGGTCCTTTGATTGAAAAGGCAGAATGGTTCCCTACTTAGCAATTGAAATTGTAGGCTAAGCTCACTCCTCTAATTTTTATTTATTAGCTTGCTGAGCTGACTAGTTCTTGGACCAGGTGAACACAACATATGATCCCTCAACTACTTTACCTTTACTTCTAGGTTCATCTTGATAATTCAGGAAACCAATGTTGGAGTCACCAGCTAATTCTTCTTCTTCCTCAGTGAAGAGATTAACATCATCTTCTAGGTTCAACTTAGGCTAGAAAGATAAATCATGTTCTATTTCTAGATATCCAACTGTTGAATTAGTTGGAGGTGCTTCAATAGCAAGGTTCACCCATGGGGGAGGAAGATGATTTGTTTTCTCTTGACTTCTGGTAGTATTGCTTTGATATGAATAGTTCTGAGATGTCCTCCTTGGCATATCCTGATAAGGAGGAGTAGACATACCTTGGGCCATTTGTCTTTTCAAGGCTAGCAGTTCATTTGCTAGCTTTTGCACCATTTGATCAGTGGTGCCTGTAGATGGGTATTCAGAGGATGAAGAAGATTTACCTCTGTTTGGATATCTCCTTATCTTTCTTACCAAGATAAGGTCATCTTCCACCTTAGTAGCCAAGTCCTGAGTAGTAGCAAGGTCCTGAGCAGTAGCAAGGTATTAGAGCAGATTCCTTTTTGAAAAGTTTTATAGCTTGAAGGTAGATCGGGAATGCATGATGGCTGGGTTACAAGAAGGATTTTATACAAATAAGGCACCTTTGTTTGATGGGATGAATTATGCTTTTTAGAGCATGAGAATGAAGATTTATTTGATGGCCCTTGGATTTGACATATGGAAATCAGTGGTGGAGGAATATGAAGAGCCATAGACATCTACAATTACTCTAATAGAAAAGAAGGCAATTGAATGTAATGCTAAAGCTTTAAATTCTATTTTATGTGGTTTATGTGAATCTAAATTTGTTAAAGTTATGCAATATAAATTTGCTCATGAGACTTGGGTAAAACTTGAGAATATTTAGAAAGGGATGGAAAGGTTCAACAAGCTAAGCTATAGACTTTTAGAAGGTAGTTTGAAAGTTTGAAGATGGAAGAAGAAGAAGATATAGCAAGTTATCTCTTGCGAGTTGATCAGATAGTAAATCATATTCAAGGTCTTGGAGAAACATTGGAAGAGTCAACAGTGGTGCAAAAGGTTTTGAGATCTCTACCAATGAGATATGATGCAAAGGTTTTTGGAAATCGAGGAGATGAAGAATTTAGCCAAGCTAAAGATGGATGAGCTTCATGGTATTCTCACGGCATATGAGATGCAGATAGATAAAGATAAACCCTCAAAGAGAGAAGTGGCTTTCTAGACATCAAATAAGGAGAAAGCTAAGATTCAAGAATCAAGTGATAGTTCCAGTGATGATGAAGATGACAATGAAGCACTTTTCATTTGCAGGCCAAAAAGAGGAATAGGTAAATATCAAGGAAAATTACCTTTTAAATGTTTTAATCGTGGGAAGATTGGAAATTTTTCAATTAGATGCCCATATAAAGTTAAAGATGATGAAGAATAAAAGCCTACATATAATAAGAATTTCAAAGGCAAATCTAAGAAGGGATTCGAGAAGAAGATCCTGTATTATAAAGATTCTAGCTCAGGGAAAGATAGTGGAGTCAATGATTCAGAAGAAGAAGAGATTCTATTCATGGCCATACATGATGATCAAGAAGAAGAAGAGGAGGAAGCTGAAGTAGATATGGAAGGAGAACTCAATTGTGCCCTAGAAGAGTTAGAAGCTATTCAGAAGAAGAATCGAAGGTTAAAGTGCCAGATCGAAAAGAATGAACAAGAGTCAAAGGAAATGATTGAAGATCTACAAGCACACTTTGAAGAAGCCAAGAAGAATGAAGAAGATCTCAAAGCATAGTTAGAAATAGCAAGAAAATATTGTGAAAGGTCTATTATTGAAATCTCCTCTTTAAAAGAAGATATTAAGAAAGCAGTCAGTGATAAAGTAATCAGTGATTCAAAATTTGAAGATAGCACTAACATGCTGAATAAGATATTGGAAAGTCAAAAAGCATATTCATATAAGATAGGGATCGGTTTTAAAAAGAAAAAGAGCTATGTTGAATATCTTACACAAGAAGAAACAAAAAGGGGCGAAGTCAAGAATACAGAGGACATTCCAAACAAAGAAGGCTGGAAGGAACAAAGCTACAAAAGGCAATCAGGTTAGAGATATACATATAGGTCTTATTTTTATGGCTATTGTTTTTATTGTAATGGATATGATCACAAGAAAGTAGAATGTAGAAAAAGAGCTAACAATTTCAAAAATAAGGAGAAGGAAAGTCAAGTAGAGTCAAGCAGAAGCCACAACTCTTTTGCTCCTATATCAAGCTTTAATGAAGAGACCATAGTGTGCTACAAGCGCAACAACTTTGGACACATAGCTTGGTATTGCAGAAGTGTGTTCGAGTCAGTCAAGAAGGATCAGAGTTTCAAAGCTCCATTCTTCAAGAAGAAGAATCAGAGTTTCAAAGCTCCATTCATCAGGGAGAAGGTTTAGACATGTACATGGCAGAAGAAACAACATGAAGATTCTATGATGGTGCAGACAACTCTGCATGTGGGAGGTAAAGATCAGCCATGGTTAATTTATAGCGGATGTTTGAGGCATATGACAGGTGATA
Source organism: Torreya grandis (assembly GCA_037957365.1). NCBI lineage: Eukaryota > Viridiplantae > Streptophyta > Pinopsida > Cupressales > Taxaceae > Torreya > Torreya grandis. Next base: position 115,687 of record JARHVA010003701.1, on the reverse strand, counting down.
AAAGTAAGTTCATTTCTCTAAAGAAGATTAATGGTGGTACAGTGAGGTTTGGAGATAAAACCACTACCAAGATAGCTGAAAAAGGTACTTTGAGTTTGGATTATGGTATAACTAAGACTAAAAATGTTTTGTATGTAAAAGGTCTTAAGCATAATATGTTGAGTGTTAGTCAAATTTGTGATCAAGGATACACATTAAGGTTTCATGCTAAAGGTTGTGAGATTAGAAGAAAAGATTCAAATGAGTTGATTTTAGATGCTCAAAGGACATGCAAAAATGTGTATGTATTGTCAGATATCTTCTCAAAGGCATGATCAAAGGATACATTCAAATATCAGCAAGAGGAGTTGGGAGTAATTTCTATTACTTCCTGCCATTGATGTTCAGCATCAAGTGAGGGGGAGCTAAGTGTTAGCTCCAGGTAGGCCCTTTGCCATTGATATCAAAGGGGGAGAACAATAGGTACATGTATAGGTGTAGAAAATAGGTACAGGGAATAGGTACAAGTTGCTACAATAAGGGGGAGTTACTGTATGTTTTTAGATGATGATATGTGCAAGTGACAGGATGTGGTAGTTTTAGGATTGAGGTTGCCATCAATGACAAAGGGGGAGATTGTTGGAAATATTGTCATTGATGTCAAAGGTTTAGTATTATTGGTTATAAAGGCCCCATTGCATTTAATGTTTTTTATCTTGGCTAATATGAGTTAATATTTATTTAATATTAACGAATATATTTTTGGTTGCATATGAGACAAAATAAGGGCCCATGGAGAAGTCGAAGAGTCATAGGATAAAGACAAAAGAATGATGGGATGCATTTTGCCATGAAGAGTCATCTTGGGGAATACCAAGAGTCACCAAGTGAAGACAAAAGAGTAAAGGGCGAATTTCTCATGAAGGGACACTTTAAGGAACACGAAAAGTCACCAAAGATAAGGACAAAAGTGGGAAAGACATTTTTGGTCATGAAGGGTCACCACATGACTTTTCAAATGCTTGGATATGAAGGGTCATCCATGATTGGCACAATTTTCCATGAGGATTGAAAGGTCACAAAGGGGGAAGGCCTAAGTTCATTTGGAAATCTATAAATAAAGGCTTGAGTAGCCATTTGTAATATGTGTGTGAGAGGTTGATTTGATATTGTAATATCTAGCTTAGAAGAGCAATTATGAGAGATGATTTGTATTTGTTATATCTATCTTATAAGAGCAAAAGTGAGAGAGAGGAAGAAGATGTTGTATTGATCTATCATTTGTTGAGATAGCAACATTGAGAGCTAGGTGTGTGGTATACACAAAGGGGTTGGTGCTCCTGTGGGTTGGTGCTCACAAATAGGTGTTGGGTTGGTTCTTGGAAAAGGGGTTTGAAGCTCCTGTAGGTTGGTGCTCAAGAATTGTAGCTGAGGTTTGTACTTGGCAAAGGGGTATGGTGCTCCTGTGGGGTTGTTGGAAATATTGTCATTGATGTCAAACGTTTATCATTATTAGTTATAAAGGCTCCATTGCATTTAATGTTGTTGGTAATAAATATATCTTGGCTAATATGAGTTAATATTTATTTAATATTAACGAGTATATTTTTGGTTGCATATGAGATAAAAGAAGGGCGCATGGAGAAGTCGAAGAGCCACGGGATAAAGACAAAAGAAGGATGGGATGCATTTTCCCATGAAGAGTCATCTTGGGGAATACCAAGAGTCACCAAGTGAAGATAAAAGAGTAAAGGCACAATTTCTCATGAAGGGACACTTTGAGGAATACGAAGAGTCACCAAAGATAAGGACAAAAGTGGGAAGGACATTTTTGGTCATGAAGGGTCACCACATGAATTTTCAAATGCTTGGATATGAAGGGTCATCCAATATCGGTGCCATTTTACATGAGTATTGAAGGGTCACAAAGGGGGAAGGCCAAAGGTCATTTGGAAAGCTATAAATAAAGGCTTGAGTAGCCATTTGTAATATGGAAGTGAGAGGTTGATTTGATATTGTAATATCTAGCTTAAAAGAGCAATTGTGAGAGATGAATATGATTTGTATTTGTTATATCTAGCTTAGAAGAGCAAAGGTGAGAGAGAGGAAGGAGATGTTGTATTGATCTATCATTTTTTGAGTTAGCAACATTGAGAGATAGGTGTGTGGTATACACAAAGGGGTTGGTGCTCACAAATTGTTGCTGGATTGGTGCTCGGCAAAGGGGTTGGTGCTCATGAATTATAGCTGAGATTTGTACTTGGAAAAGGGGTATGGTGCTCCTATGGATTTTTTCTCATGAATATATTTGAGATTGATTCTTCATGGTTTTTCCCACATTGGGTTTCCACGTTATATCTGGTCTCTCTCTCTCTCTCTCTCTCTCGTGTGATGTTTATTGTTTGATTTTTATTGCATATCTTGTATGTTTGATTAAGTAGAATTTGATAAAGGGAAAGTTTTATAAGATATATAATATACTGATTCACCCCCCCTCTTAGTATATTTCATGCTTAACAATTGGTATCAGAGTAGGTTCCTTCAGAAAGGGTTTAACAGCTTGAAGGTAGATCAAGGAAAAACACAAAGATGGCCAAGCAGCTAAAGAAGGAGAATCAAGAATTGAAATTTGTGGTTGAGGCTCTTAAAGAAAAGGTGTGTATCTTGGATTCTAAGTTGGCTATAGAAGTAAAATAAAATAAGATATTTATTCAGGATCTTAAGAATCAATTAGAGGTTGCAAATTCAATTTTAACATCAAAAGAAGAAGAATGTAATTAGTTGAAGGTTGAGTTAGGCTCTCTAAAGGATAATCATGAGAAGCTTATAATCAAGGTTGAAAAAGATCATGAAATATCAGTCCAAGGAAAGAAGGATGAAGGTTTTGAAGGCAAATCAATGAAGTCGATCAGGCAACCCAATGCTTTCAAGTTTTCAAATTCTTTTCATGGCCGTTGTTTTGTTTGTCATCATGTTGGTCATAGGGCAAGATATTGTATGAGGAGAAGCAATCATTCAAAGGGAGATCTCAGTCACATTCAAGAAAAAGGTATGAGAAATATTGTTTGCTTTTGTTGTCATGAGGTTAGACATATTGATAAATTATGTCAAAATAAAGTAAAGAGATCTTCAAAGTATGTCAAAGGTTATAGAGCCCCTAAAAGATATGAGAAGAGTCAAATTAAGGTTTGGAGACCTAAAATAGTAAAGGTTGATCAGGTTGAGTTTAAGAGTAAAAATAAATTACTTGTTATAGTAGATAAAGAATCAAATAAGAAGGATTGTAAAGAATCTCTTGTTACATTTGAGCATGAGCTTTGTCAAGATAAGAAAGTTGCAAAAGTTGAGAAGATGAAAAACATCATAAATGATAAGGTTAGTAGGGGAAAAAGGTTAGACATGCTTAAAAAGATTCTAAAAGCAAAACACAAGAAGATCAAGGAAGAAACAGAAGAGATGTGGGAATCTCTTGAGATTTATTTCTAGAACCCTATTGTGTGGGGTGTCTCTTCTAGGCTTCAAGGAGACATTTTTAAAAATTGAAGCATGGTGGATGCTATTGGGTCTTGGTTATGTTGCATGACAAGAAGGTGATTTGGCAAATTAATTTTTATATCTTTTGAGGGAATATATTTTTGAAGAAAATTTTGCATCAGTATTATGGTTTGAGGCTATTAGAATGATTCTTGCATATGCAGTGTCTCAAATGATTATGGTCATAAGATATTAGAATGTTGAAAAAGAGCTAACAGTTTTAGAAAGAAGGAAAAGGATACTCATGTAGATTCAATCAAGGAGGATCAGAGTTTCAAAGCTCCATTCATCAGGAAGAAGGTTCAGATATGTTCATGGCAGAAGTAACAACTTGAAGATTCTATGTTGGTGTAAATAGCTTTGCATGTAAGAAATAAAGATCAGCCATGGTTTGTTGATAGCGAATGTTCAAGGCATATGATAGGAGATAAGAGTAAAGAAGATCAATGTTGGCATACTGAAATTCAAAGATAAAACCACTGCCAGGATAGCCATAAAAGGTTATTTTAAGAGCCAAAGCTAAGAATGTTTTGTAAGCATAATCTTTTGAGTGTAAGTTAAATATGTGTTCAAGGATACACCTTAAAGTTTCATGTGGAAGGTTTTGAGATTAGAAGGAAATATTCAAATGAGTTGATTGCAGATTCTCAAAGGATAGGTAAAAATTTATATGCATTATCAGATATCTTCTCAAAGATCAGCGAGAGGAGTTGGGAGTAATTTATTTTACTTCCTACTATTGATGTTTAGCATCAGTTGAGGGGGAGCTAAGTGTTAGCTCCAGGTAGGCCCTTTGCCATTGATGTCAAAGGGAGAGAATAACAAGTAAAAGTACAAGTGAAAAAAATAGGTACAAGGAACAGGTACAGGTTGCTATAGTAAGGGGGAGTTATTGTATGTTTTTAGATGATGGTATGTGCAGGTGACAGGATGTGGTAGTTTCAGGATTGAGGTTGCCATCAATGACAAAGAGGGAGATTGTTAGAAATATTGTCATTGATGTCAAAGGTTTAGCATCATTGGTGATAAAGGCCCCATTGCATTTAATGTTTTTTATCTTGGCTAATATGAGTTAATATTTATTTAATATTAATGAATATAGTTTTGGTTGCATATGAGATGAAAGAAGGGCCCATGTAGAAGTCAAAGAGCCATAGGATAAAGACAAAAGAAGGATGGGACACATTTTCCCATGAAGAGTCATCTTGGGGAATACCAAGAGTCACCAAGTGAAGACAAAAGAGTAAAGGCACAATTTCTCATAAAGGGACACTTTGAGGAATACAAAGAGTCACCAAAGATAAGGACAAAAGTGGGAAGGACGTTTTTGGTCATTCACCACATGAATTTTCAAATGCTTGGATATGAAGAGTCATCCAAGATTGGTGCCATTTTCCATGAGGATTGAAGGGTCACAAAGGGGGAAGGCCAAAGGTCATTTGGAAAGCTATAAATATAGGCTTGAGTAGCCATTTGTAATATGGAAGTGAGAGGTTGATTTGATATTGTAATATCTAGCTTAGAAGAACAAAGGTGAGAGAGAGGAAGGAGATGTTGTATTGATCTATCATTTGTTGAGTTAGCAACATTGAGAGATAGGTGTGTGGTATACACAAAGGGGTTGGTGCTCCTGTGGGTTGGTGCTCATGAATTGTTGCTAGGTTGGTGCTTGGTAAAGGGGTTGGTGCTCATTTGGGTTGGTGCTCATGAATTGTTGCTAGGTTGGTGCTCAGCAAATGTGTTGGTGCTCCTGTGGGTTGGTGCTCATGAATAGGTGTTGGGTTGGTGCTAAACAAAGGGGTTTGAAGCTCTTGTGGGTTGGTGCTCATGAATTGTAGCTGAGGTTTGTACTTGGCAAAGGGGTATGGTGATCTTGTGGGTTTGTTCTCATGAATATATTTGAGATTGATTCTTCATGGTTTTTTCCACATTGGGTTTCCATGTTATATCTGGTGTCTCTCTCTCTCTCTTGTGTGATGTTTATTGTTTGAGTTTTATTGCATATCTTGAATGTTTGATTAAGTATAATTTGATAAAGGGAAAGCTTTATAAGATATATCATATATTAATTCACCCCCCTCTTAGTATATTTCATGCTTAATAGACCTACCTTGGGCCATTTGTCTTTTCAAGGCTAACAGTTCATTTGCTAGCTTTTGCACCATTTGATCAGTGGTGCCTGTCGATGGGTATTTAGAGGATGAAGAATATTTACCTCTGTTTGGATCTCTCCTTATATTTCTTTCCAAGATAAGGTCATCTTACACCTCAGTAGCCAAGTCTTGAGTAGGAACAAGGTCTATATGGCCATTATGTCTTAGTAGAAAACTCACTTTAGGTAGCTATGAGTTGATGAAGAAGCATTTAAGGTTTTCAGCTATTTGCTGAGTAATTGTAGGTGTTGATGATTTAAAATTGTGCTTGATTCTAATCAACAACAGTTTTTGGCACACCCAGTGGGATGAATCTTTCAAGGAGTTGAAGAATTTTTGGTGTGTTCTTCGGCCAACCAGCCTTTGGAGGTTTTTATTTTATCAACACCAATGGTGACTCTGAGTTGAATCAGCCAGTTAAGCAATCCTGGTAGCATCAAGAAATCACCGTTCAGTATGTATAATTCTATTACTTAGAGATATGGGTCTTATGCCCCTTCATATATTTTTAATCAAGATTAGGTTGCTCATGGAATCACATCAAGTAACAATGATGCATATGGTTCTTTATTTTGCCCTTCATAGGTCTAATATGACTAGCCTCAGCCTTGTCATGAGCTATATCAGTGTTATGCCCAGTCTCCCCAATATGTTACATCCCATGCTCAACCTAATCTCATTTCCACCTTCAAAAAAGCATTACTAGGATATAAAAAATATGTATTAAACCTTGAAAATAGAAGGGGATGTGGCCATGAAATTCCTAATCATGTCATCCATCAAGTAAGAAATGTAGTAGATCTGATTAAAAGTGAATGGGCTCCCATTGAAAGAGCCAATTAGCAAAATCTTACAAATGAGATGTTAGATGTGTGTGGCTTGATTGCATTTTTAGAAGAGAAGCTGAGTATTCATGAGAGAGCCTTACCAAGTCTATCAATCTACATATCCACTGCCACAAGTTTCATATCAGATATACGTTGCCCCTGCTCATGAGCCAAATCGAACCTATCAAGGTCCTTTCCCCAATAATGTCGAGTCTATGTTGGCAATAAGGGAAGTGGAATCTAAACCCTCACTCCCCCCTCAAGTCCTTCCCATCCTTCCTTAAGAAGCTTCTTATTTTTCATCACATCCTTCATGCACTCCCCACTTCTATGATGATTTATATGAGCTCCAAGAAAGACTCTTTCAGGAAAATCTAGCTAAGCAAATTGAGGAATTAGAGGAAGAGATGAGATTGCTTAGGGAAAGAGAGATAGAGCTTTCAAACCTTAGAGAGGAGCCTATGCCAAAAAATACCTCTTCTACCAATTCTTAGATCTCTCAACATGATGTCAAAATTTTGAGTTGGAAGAGGGAAAATCATGAACCAGCTAGGGATCTGGAAGAAGATAAAATTGCTAACTCTTTCCAAGAGAAAAGTTCTAGACCTAAGGTCATGAGTTGGAAGCAAACAATGGAATCATGGGGTAGAAGGGAAGAAGAGAAAAGTTTTTCTCAAAACCTTGAAGAAGTCAAGGCTGCTCTTACTCATGGTGATAATCAAGCAGAAGATCCTACATTTGAACACACCCCATCTACACCCCTCTAAGAGAGCTATCAAGCTACATCTAATATAGATGAAGTGATGGACAAATGGAAAGAAGAGAATCATTCGATTCTAGCTCAAGAATTATCTCCTTTTCTGCATATGTATAACCATTAGTCTTCTTCTTTATCCCTTTTCAAAGAGGAATAATTTTGGAGGAAGCAAATAAGTATGCTTAGTTCATGGCTAGTCAATAAGATTTCATGAGTGCAGATGAAGAATAAATCACTATAGGTACACCCTTTGATGAACCAGAGGACAAGTCACAAGCTTTTGCCTCTATCTTTGATGAAAAAGATATAATTTTTGATAATGTTTTGAATGACTTATTTGAAGTCAGTGGGGTAGGTTACACTATTCTTCAAGAAGGCTGTGAGCTGGCTTTAGGTGGAAAAGGCAACATTGAGACTCAAATAAGTATGCAGAGGGGATGCAAGCTTTTAGACTTATCTTTTCAAGAGGTTGAAGTCATCAAGGAGGATGATCATGCAATCGAACTTGAGAATGAGGCATAAGGAGATAAGCCAATCAAGAAGGTATATCCAAGTGCTTATGGTAATGAGCTAACAACCATCAATTTCTTGATGAGACATGATAGTATTAAGAACTAGCATTTGACAAGCTTCAAGAACTAGAAGAGTATGTATATATTAGAAGCATGTTTGACTCTGATTCACTCAGATGTAGGCCAATCAAGGTGGTAAGCAGGAAGAGTAAGTCACCAGAGCTCTATCCCATTCAGCCATTTGTCTCACACCATAAATCTTCTCACCATGAAGGAAACTTCAAAATTTTTCCTTTTGATCCAAGAGGGAGGCAAATATACTTGGTTAGCTGTATATAGTAGTTTGCTTTCAATTTTGTTGCTCTGTTTTCCCATTTTTTATTTCCTGCTCTCTCTTTTAAATAAGTGTTCTTTGAGCACGTGGCCATGGCTCAGAATCTTTTCAAAATTTTCAAGACTCTAGACACATTAAGTCTTTCAAATCTCCATAATTCCCCAGATGTGTCTGATTTGTCAATGCCAAAATTAGGAGCTATTTTATCTAGCTTGAATTCCAATTGAAGGTTGTAGTTCATATTTTGCAGAGTTTTCACACAAGGACATCATTAAACTTGATTTAGCTTTCTAGGAGTTACAAAATAAGAAGGGGCTATTTGATGCTAAATGGTCTATTTATCAGATGGCCTTACTAAAGTTGTGATTATTGCCACATTTTTATATGCAGGAAATTGTGGTTTCTTTTTGAGCAGGCTCAAAAGTCCTTGAAGTTGCTAATAACTGTAGAGTAAAAATTTACTCTACATTTCATTCTATTTTTTTAGTTACACAGTGCAAAATTTTATTCCTGCATACTTTTATCTGAGATGGTGGAGTTTTGAAATAGAGCATAGGTACTATTTTTCCTTTTGATTCATTTCATCTAAGTATCGAAGTAAAGTAGAAGCTGACAAGTGTCGTCATCTAAGGAATTGTTCTCAAGTAGAAACTGCCAAGTGTCATCTTTCGAGATACCTTCCATACTTTTTATGAGTTGGTCAGAATGGGCCATGTATATCATAGCAACTCAACAGAAAGTGCCAAGTGGCAGTAGCAAAAGGTCTTAGTTTCACTTTTCTAAAAGAGATGGAAGATGCCATGTACCCCAGCAAAAGGGAGCAAAAGCCACGACGTGTCGCGATCCAAATTATCTTCATTTTGCTTCACTGATATAACAAAGACTGTGGTGGGTCCCAAGTTTTGTTTCTTAAGTAAGTAGAAGCTGCCAGGTGTCACTGTCTGTGTAAATGTGAACTAAGACCAAATTATTTCTATGGTATAAATAGAGTAAAGTGGAGACCACCACGTGTCATCTTTTGCAGGTTTCTAAAAGGGTAGCTACAAGCAGCAGAGATCACCACGTAACCCCAGATAAGTAAAGTAGAGATTGCCATGTGTCCTTTAATACAAGTAGTGAAGATTGACACTTGTCCCTATGTCCCTTTTAAAGTTACTCAGGTAAGAAATGCTGTGGTCTCATTTTCTTTTAAGCTGTAGAAGTTTCAAGGAAGTGGATAGCGACAAGTGTCAAAGGTAGAAAATTCCTGGGCAAAGATACAAAAGAGTATAAGTTATGCAGAAAGTGTTGTGTGTCTTCAAAAGGTGCTGTGGAACATGCCAAGTGTCATTTTTTGGTGTCTCCTAAGTAATAGGAAGATTTTAAAAGAATTGGCTAAGTGTTATCTAGCGTTTAAGAGAAGAGAGCGTCCTGTAGTCTATTTCAGCTAATGAACTACTAGAAGATAGAGCATTTCAAAATCTATAAAATATCTTCTATTAGACACTTTCAGTTAGGGGAAGATTTCATTTGGGTTGTTAGAGTGGGAACAACTAGACAATCTGGAGTGAATCTAAGGCTATAAATAAGGGAAGAAGGAGGAGAGAGAATTTTTAAGAGAGAATTATTGTAAAGAGTCTAGACTTTCTAGAGCTGTGACTAAGTAATATCATTTGATTTTGTCTCATTTTCTTGAGTTGAAAGGTTTATATAACTGTACGTGTTTTTTGCCTCTTATATGACTAGAAAATTAAAATAAGAAGATTGAACCCTATGCCTTTGTTGATATTTTCTGTGTCATTTGCAAAAGTAGTCTAGGTTGTAGAACTTCTAGAGCTGTAATTAGGAATGTCATTTGCTTTTGTCTCATTTTCTTGAGTTAAAAAGTTTATATAATTGTACATGTTTCTATGCCTCTTATATGACTGGAAAATTCAAATAAGAAGATTGAACCCTATGCCTTTATTGACATTTTCTGTATCACAACAAAAGTAGTCTATGTTATGAGCCTCTGTTTCTATTATTTCCATATTTTACATTGATCATGCACTTGTTTGCTCTTAAATGTAAATGAATCTTACATATAGTCTCACTGTGCTTAGGATTAAGGTTGAATTACATTCAGGTGCATCACCATAGATTAGATTTCCTTTCTTGCATTTGCGTTTCTAATTAAAATTCCTATCCCTTTTCCCAATATCTACTCAATTTAAAGTAGAACTAGCTTCTCAAAAATCTGGAGGTTGTTTCAAGATGCAAGTCCCATATTTGAAACTTCCCATTGTTGTTGATTAGAATCAAGCACAATTTTAAATCATCAATAGTAGGAATTTGATTCCTCAGCTTGTCAAACTTGGCAATGAAGTCCCTCATAGGTTCGTGAGGCTCCTTCTTCATCTGTGTGAGCTGGGCCAGCAAGGCATGCACATATTTTTTAGGCTTGAACCTGGCTTCAAATTTAGCTTTGAGCATGTCTCAGTTAGTCACTGACTGAGCCTACAAATGGTAGAACTAGTCTACAGTAGTTCCTTATAGTGTTTCCACAAACAACCTGACTGCCACATCCTCAAATTCCATGCCTATCACACCACATGCTATGCGAAAAGCTGTAATCTGTTCATTAGGATTAACTCTCCCATCACCAAAGAATTTGGGGAAATTCTTCCTTGAACTACATGGAAGCTCATGTAGAGGTGGAGTCAAATTGAGTGGGCCAAATGAGTTACCCCAAGGGCTTTGAACCGCCATGATTTGATTATGGAAAAGGGGGATAACAAATTTAGGTGGAGTATGTATAGGCAAAGCTCTGCTAGCAATAGAAAAAGAAGCTTTTCCTTGTGTTGGTGACCTGGTATGGGTAGGAGGAACACTCTTGGATCGTTGAACTTGAAATTGGGGAGGGAATAAATTGAAATTGCCCTACTACACCAACTCAAAAATAGGATCAACAACACCTTGGGCTCTCTAGCTTCTAGTATAGCATGGAGTTGCCAGATTGTAGAATAAAAATGGGAATTAATTGGCCCTGCTTAAACTTGAAGCTTGAGGCTTCAAACTATGCATTCTATCCTAGTTGGCATGGAGGTGGAGGAAGATGGAAATGGATAAGGCTATAATGATAATGGGTAAGACACAGACCAGAGTTGCTAGAGTATATAATGGATAAGGGTAGGAACTGCTCATCATTCCCTAGCAATATGAAATTATTCAATTTGAATAGACTGGAAAAGGACTGGAACTATTCGTCGATCCCCATCAGAGTCACCAAAAAACTATTGGGTGAATATTTTGTCAACAGCTAACTAATGAGCAAAATAGGTCTTTTTAACCACAATAAGGGAGATTGGTTGGCCAAATGTGTAGCTTTACCACATTAGAGATGGACCAATCTCTCCTCTCATTAAGGGGAGGTTCCATATAAATACGAGGAGCTATATACTATATATATAAGTAGAAAATAACACTTAGGGGTAGGACTATACCATCCATCTCTCTTTTTTTAGAGATGATGTTCATGAAGAAAGGAGAAAATTTGGGTGAAAACACTAAAAGCACTTCTCTTCTTTTAGAAGTGATCTTGCAGGAAACAGTAGGAGTTCTTTTAGGTAGTGACAAGTAACTGGTAATAAAGGCACAATACCCAACAGAATGAGGTGTAGCACAAAGTCTCCACCTCAAATTATCAAAGAGTGAAATACGAAGGATAATGGGGGCACAAAGTCATCCCAATATCCCTTACACAAAAAGAAACTAAAAACACACTGAAGACAACTGTGACAGCACAAAGTCTTTCCACAACTAGCTTCAAGACACCTTCCTAATTACTTCCACTAATTATTCTTATTTCAATAAAATCGACAAGAACACATTTAGGAAATAGACATAAGAACCATCTCTTAAAATGACACAAGCTATAACAGCACAAAGTCTGAAAGTAACTTGCTTTCTCATTCAAACAAAGAAATATGATGAACAATCTAAGCTCAAAGTCTCAGTAATCACCTCTCAATTTTGGTAGAGTTTTGCTTATGTATTGGAAAGATCTCCTTTGCATAAAACAAGAGATTACAATGTATAGGAGCCAAGAAAGGCTTGGCACTTTTTCCCATGGGATGACCCACACTACATTCAATGCCTTGAATGCACTTTCAGTCCTGTCAAGGGGCCATGCTTGGAACAGTGTATTGCCTTAACTATGGCATGCCCATTCATATTATATGTCTCCTCCTTAGCATGGGTTTTCTAGTCCTTTTCTTGATGTCTATGTAGCTATCCATTTGGCCTTTGCTTCATGGAAGAAAAATAGGCCACACCCTTGATTTGGTGTGCTCAAATGACCACTTAGTGGATTGTTTCACCTACTGGAAATAAATCCTTTGTAGATATTTCTAATCTTTTTGTATTGTTCTCTCTTCCATATAGAAATTTGAGCTCTCAAGATCTCTCTTCAGTTGGTCACTTGGTTTACTCTTCAAGTCCCACTCTATATTTGAAAATCAATGGATAATCTATTACCTTAAATTTGACATTTGTGGGGACGTCAATAGTCACTAGTTTTTCGAACCATATTGAACCATGAACCTTTAAACCTTTGAAATTTCATTAGTTTAATAGTTCAATGGTTCAGGCGGTCTTTATCGGTTCCTTGGTTTAATCGCTTCCTTGGTTTAATCGCTTCCTTTCTCTTTGGTTGAACCATCCCTTTGAACTGGTCTCTAGAATCATCTAATTCTTTCCTGTGTCTGGAGCTTCCTTTGAACTGTTGAACCTATGAACCATTGAACTTTGAACTCTTTTGGTTCAAGGTTCAATCGATTCATTGGTTCATTCTTTGTTCCTTTGCTTGGGGCTGTCTTTGAATCTTTGAACCTTTGAACCATTTTGGTTCAAGGTTCAATGGTTCAATGTCTTTCTTAGTATCCTTTGTTTTTGGCTAAGTCTTTGGAAGCCTTGAAATTACTTTGGCTCTATGTCTTTAGGACACCCTGAAGGGAAGGTGTGCCTTTGGGTCTTTGAGAAATGTCCATTTTTGGGGTGCTGAGAGCCCCCCGCAAGAGTACCTACCCTTCAAGTTTCTTCAAGTGGATTATGGGTTAATTCCTTTGGGTGGCCTTGATCCTTCATTTCCTTTGGACAAAATGTCTGAAGGAATTCCTTCAGACATTTTGTCCAAAGGAAATATTCCTTTGCTTTGTCCTCTTTTCTTTAGGATTTTGCTTTTCCTTTCGGGTGAATTCCTTCAGACAATTTGTCTGAAGGATTTGCCTTAGTCATTTTTTTGTAGAAAATCTTTCTAAAAGAATTCTTTTAGTTCTTTGACTTAGTAATTTCCTTAGACAAAAATTCTGAAGGAAATCTTCCCTTTTGGCCTTAGTCACTTTTTTATAGTTTGAACCAATGTTCCCTACCCTCCGTAAGGGCACCTACCTATAGTTCACTACCCTCCACAAGGACACTTGTTCCTTTGGCTTTGGGGCAGTCTTTTAAACTAACTGATTGAACCGACTTTGGTTTAATGGTTCAACGGTTCAATATTGCATTTGAAGCCTTCTTTTCTTCTAAGTCTTTTGATCTCTTCAATCCCATTGAACCTATTTAACCCGTTGAACTCATTAAACCATTTTGGTTTAAGGTTCAATGGTTCATTCCTTTGTTTTTTGCTAAGTCTTTTGAAAGAATTGAATTTACTGAAGTGGTTGAACTTTGAACTTTTGACAAATTGCTTAACTTTCAAAGCTTGTCGACGACATTAAACCTTTGAACTTGTTGAACTGTTGAACCTTTTGAAAGCGGGGTTCAATGGTTTAATTGTTTAATCCTTCCTTTGAAGCTCGCCGATGAACATTTTTGGTTGAACCAAGGAGTTGAACCAATCCTGAAATTGCCTAAGTGTTGGAAAGTTGTTCCTTTGAGAGAGCTCATCTATTGAAGCCATTAAACCTATTGAACATGTTAGTCCCTTAAATGAAAAAGCTTGAAAAATGAGAAATTTGAATGCTCAAAAAAAAATTTTGAGAAGGGAAGAGATAATTTTGGCCTACAAGACCAAAATAGTTCATATGTTGTCCCAAAAAATGTGTGATAAATTTTGGGAACAACAGAATGTTAGAGGGCTTAATAGCCCTCAATAGTGGTTACTTATTAAGAAATAAATTTATGACAATACAATTGATATCCTTTTAATATAGGAAGTCAAGATGACTACTAAAGGATTTAATCTCATTGCTAAAGATTTATATCCTAACGTTGAGTATTGTATAAGTGATGCCTCAAGAGCTTCAAGAGCTATTATCACTATGTGGAATAATAATGTTGTGAGAGGAAGTTTTATATCTAGATGTAATAATAATCTAAGTATTATGATGGAAACTCATCATAAGTCTTGGAATGAAATAAAAATTTATGATCCTAACCAAAGAAATAAAAGAAAAGACTTATGGGGTACACTCTCCAACTATATTGAAAGAAAAAAAGAGGATTGTTGGATGCTCATTAGTGACTTCAACTCACCACTCTATCCTTCAAAAAAATTTGGTAGTATTTTAAACTACACTAATAACATGAGTGACTTGGATGAGTTTCTCAATAACATTTATCTTATGGATCTTGATTTACAAGGATAATGATTTACCTAGTTTAATAGAAGAAGAGGTGAGAATTTAATATAATTCAGACTTGACAGGGTACTAGTTTCCCACAATTGGGATTAAACTAATGCTTATAATTAGAATCCTTGCCTAGGATTATCTTTGTCCATAACCCTCTCCTTTTATATTGGAAGGATAGGGAAATAAGCATCCTTTCCTCTTTAGGTTTGAATGCATGTGGATCCAACACCCAAGATTCAAAGACCTATTGCCCAGTTGGTGGAACATCACTGTTCAAGGTTCCCCCATGTATAGGATAGTGTATGAATTAAATATGGTTAAAAAAAAAGTTAAAGGATAGAATAGATACACTTTTAGAAATATTTTTGAGAATATAAGGATCATATCAACCAATATTACTAGCTTTTAATAGCAGATGGATAATGGAGACATCAATAATGATTTGGTGAAGGGGAATCTTTTAGAAATAAATGGAGTGACTTGGTAAAATAAGAGGAAATATTTTGGAAGCAGAAATCTAGAGTGCAATGTCTTAAGGAAGGATATATGAACACTATCTTATTTCATCAATATTTTATGAGGCATATGAAGAGAAATAGTATAAACAAATTTATGAATGAGAATGGAACTTTGATCCAGTCAGATATTCAAATGAGATAGGTGGTTGTCAACGACTTTAAGAATTTCCCTTCTACTCAAGATATAATGGAACATCAAGAGTTAATTGATATTATCCCTACTCAACTAAATTATGAAGATAATAAATCCCTAACAAAACTTGTAACTGAAGAGGAGGTTAAATCTTGCCTCTTTTTAATGGGGGATTATAAGGCCCTAGGACTAGATGGTTTCCCTCTAGCCTTCTTCCAAGAATTCTGGGAAATCATGGGGCATGATGTTACTAAGGTAACATTCGATTTATTTAAGTCTAGAAATTTGTTAAAATAGTTGAACCCCACCTTTATAGCACTAGTTCCTACGAAGCTAGATCTTATTTATATGGGGTAATTTAGGCCCATTATCCTTTGTAACACTTTCTACAAGATATTTTCTAAAATTTTGGTTTGTAAATTGCAGCCAATTCTAGATCATTTAATCAATACAAGCCAACAAGGTTTTGTTCTATGTAGACAAATTTTGGATGTTGTCATATCTACTCATGAATACATTCATTTTACGGAGAGAAATTTTTTTCTTGGGATGGTCTTTAAAGTATATATCTCTAAGGATTATGATAGAGTGGATTGGAACTTTCTATTCAAAATACTAGATAAAATGGGATTATAGGATAGAGTCATGCGGCTCATCAAAACTTGTGTCACTACTATCAGGTACTCTATCTCTGTGAATGTGGTTTCCAATGGATTCTTTAATCTAAGAAGGGGTATTAGGCAAGGTGACCTATTGTCCCCCTATCTATTCATTCTTATGGTAGATGTTCTTAATAGAAGTTTCATGAAGATGTTGAGATCTCAGGAAATTAAATGTATCAAACCTACTATAACTATGGATCTTGATGCCATATAATAATTTGTTGATGACACTATCTTATTTAGAGTGGCCTTGGTGGTATAAGTTATTAAATGGATGAAAGTGATCAAGGATTATAAGGATGCTTTAGGACAATTTATCAACTTTGAATAGATCTTGGTCTAATTTTTCAACACATCTTTAGACCTTCAACAAAAAATCTTGAGCATACTTGGATATTCAAGTTGTGACCTCCCAGGTATATATTTAGGCTTGCCCTTATTGGTTAAATATATTTCCCCCATATAAAATAGTTCTATTCTTGATAGAATCCAAAATAAGTTGGCAGGATGGAAAGGAAAATTACTGAGTCAAGCTAGTAAATATCAACTTATGAAGGCCTCCCTTCAAGGAATTCCTATTTATTTCCATTCCCTTTTCAAAATCCCAAAATATATCAAGGAAAAATTTGAAAAAATTCAAAGGAAATTTCTATGGACTGCATTGGAGGAGAAAAAAACAATGGCCCTTGTCAACTGGGATAAATTTTGTAAACCCAAATTGTGAGGTTTGGGAATCAGGAAAAGTCATCTAATCAATAAATCCCTCTTGGGTAAAATAGTTTGGAATTTAATTAGTGGTAGAAAGGAGTGGAGTAGTATTATGATGTCTAAGTACATATCAAATAATAACCCTGAAGCTTTCCTTCATAATTAGGGTATCCCTAGAGGATTAGTGATTTGGAATAATGTTTTGAAAAGAAAAACCCTTCTGAAGCAAGGTATTAAGTGGAAACTAGGGGATGGTTAAAACATCAAATTTTGGAAGGATTTTTGGTTGAAAGACATTCCTCTCAATAGCATACATAACTTCCAAATACTAGCAGATAGATCCATTACACACTTTGGGAGATTAGCAGTTGATTATTTTTTGCCTACTAATGATGACTAGAAATAATTATCAGACTACTATCAGGATAATAATGGCATGTTCCCAATAGCTAAGGAATTGTAAGTCTTTCTCTAAAACTATGAAATTCCTATATTCCCCTTATAGGATAAACTAATTTTATCATAGGATAAAATGGGATTTTTTACTATTAGATTAGCTTATAATCTACTCTTTGAGTTTAACAAGGACTTAAAATTCTAGGGAAAGGTTTGAAACCACAACATTGTACTCAAAATTAATCATTTTTGGTGGATTTCCACTCATAAAAACATCCTTACTATAGTTAACCTCTATCTTAGAGGCTTCTAAATTCCTAACCATTGTATTCTATTTAAACAATATGAAGAATCAATTTCCCATCTCTTATTACACTGTGATTTCTCTTGGGAGGTTTAGAGCAAGGCTTTGTGGAATCTAGGTGTATACAGGAGCATGAACCACAACCTTTCAAATTTCATTAGAGGCTAGTTTTCCCCCTTTTTTCACCCATTATGTAAAGAGATATGGGCATAGATTCCCCCCATCTTGATGTGGGAAATTTGGAAGGAGCATAATATTAGGATATTTAGAGATACAGAAAGAGATCCCAAGGAGGTTTTCCATAGATTTTTTAAATTTCTCTAGGAAAATATTTCTTGCATCACTTTGAAAATATAAAAAATTCCTCGTAACAAGTTGGTATAAAGCATAATCAATCATTGGAGCATCCCAGCCCATACTTTCAAAATTGATAATTATAAGAGGATTTTTCATGCTTCTACTATATAGACCCCCCCTTCTATGGGTTAGATGAAGCTAAATTTTTATGGGGATCCTAAAGACAACCTGGATCAAGAAAGTGGGGGAGGAGTGATGATATCTGATAAGGGAGAGCTTGTTACAACTTATACTAGTGGGTTACGAGAAAAATCTAATAATGTTGTTGAAACCATGGCCCTTTTTTGGGGTCTCAAGGTGGTTCTTTCCATTGGAATTAAAAATATGTCAATTGAAGGGGATTATAAAATTATTATTGATGCTATTAAAGAAAAATAAAAAGTAGGATGGAAGATTGATGACATTATTCAAGACACAAGGAACCTCCTTCTTGGTTTTAAGGGAGTTGAAGTAAATCATATTTATGGAGAAGCTAATTAAGTAGTGGATGTAATGGCCAATTTAAGAAGCAATATTTTCCCTCTTAGATGCTGGAGGAACATAAAGTATCTACCTACCAATGTTAGAGATCTCCTCCAATTGGAAGCCCAACCCTATTCGAATCAATGACCTTTACAAATCATTATTAGTTAGAATATATTTTAAAATATATTCTAATTTGGGAACTCATGATATATAATTTCCACTTAGAGGGGCATATAATAGTAGTCATCATCAAAGAAAAGATGACACAAGAATACACTTTTAATGATGGGATATGCCACCTTAGTCAAAATCATTTTGGTGAAAGATTGATGCATCTACCTGGATATCACATGAGGTAGCTCCAATTCCTAGAGGTGTAATCTCCAACTATTACTTTGCACAAGCTACATAAATTCAAAAATTATTAAATGATTTATATGAATAATCTAAAGGGTTTTAGAGGAAATAAATGTTGGTTAATTGAACAAAAACATACCTTCATTTCAAAACTCTACTACATCTTTTTGCATTGGGTTCTATAAATTACTTTGAGCATTCTTCTCTTCAACTCTGAGAAGAACTTAACTATGGAAGGGGATAAGGTTAGAATAGAGCCATAGTCCCTTGTTTAGTTTAAAATAGATTCTATGCTATAGAGAATCTACTATGAAGGAGGTATTTTCCCCTTCCTATAATGCCTCAATAGATTTGATGAAAAAATTTCAATCCAACTGTTTGCTTCTTGGGATGGAAATGATGAGGTCTGAGTTGGAGGCATCCAAATAAAACTTAGTGAAGCTATGATAGCTAAATCCATGGGTCTATGTTGTGAAGGCTGAAGACTAAAGAAGCTAAGTGAAGTACATGACCTAGAGGGAATGAGAAAATTCTTTAAGGAAGATGAGTCATTGATTCGACTGTAAGGAGGTTTTGATTGAGAAAGCCTTGTCTATCCTTGGGATAAGGTCTATTTATTCATCAATAAATATATTAATTTAGAAGGCATATATAATGTTATTATCATTATCACTTTGCATTGTTAAATCATTTTCACCATAAGCTGCTTGTGAATTTTCTTTACTATCTATTGTCTTCTCTTGATTCATCTATTAAAGTTGTCAAGAGTGCATATGAAATCAACCCCATAGTCAAAACCATCCCTCTCCATAAGGCTTAATATTCCATCTCAATCTTTTCCCACCTAAACCCATTATTTCTCACTTGGTTGATGAGGCTCATGATAGTTATTGGGAGGATAATAGTCTTTCGAGTGTTAAATTTGGTTCCCATCTCAAAATCAAGGCATTTAGCCCCACCCCAAAAGATTATTTGGGCACCATAAGACTTCCAAAATAACCTAAGGATCTGGTAACAAATTCCCTATGCCCATAACCCCACCCTCTTAAATGTTCCAAGTTCCCTCTTCTACAAAGAATCGCTTCATTGTCTTCAAAGGGTGTTGTTATTGGGTCCCCCAGTCAAATAGTGGTTGAGGAGTTATGTGAGATGAAAAATAGGCCATTACTCTCAAGTGGGAAAAAGAGGAAGGGTGACAAGAGGGACCAATATTTGCCTAAAAATGTGAGTATGCAAAAATCCAAAAAATCTATTAAGGAAGGGAAACAAGGTAAATTGAATATGGATAAGGAGAAACCTGATCATCAAGATCAAGGGGAGGATAATTTTCATATAGATTTTGGTTTTGAGAATATGGAAAGCACTAGTAGAAGGTGGAGAATTAGAAGATCAAGTATATTAGTTGGAGGCAAGACCCCTATTTTGAAAATTATTGACTACTCTTCAGCTATGATCCTGAGGATGGTGTTGAAATCTTAAAGTTTAATTCTTCCCCTGATCAATGGGGAGAGAAGGAGGGCACTATATTCTTTGAAGAGTTAAACAAATCCTACTATGACTCTGATAAAGAGGTCACATAATATATAGAGGATCTTCCTAAAGATGCTACCAATGACAAAAGTTGTGATAATTTTTCTCAGACCAAAAAAGAATTGGAAGAGGTCAAGGATGGACTACATTTTCTCAAGAAAAAAATGAGAGTTATAACCACTTTATGCATTAAAGTTGTTCATCATACTAATACAACCCTATCTATCCTGCAAGCTAATTTGAGATAGGATATAGGCATAAAAGGAAAGGCTGACACTAAAGAGGAAAGTATTGCTTTCCTCAAGGAAGACTAGGAAAATATGTTTAACTAGTTTTGTTATTATTTATTGTGTTTGGGATTTGGTTTCTATGTTATACTATTAGTGGGTAGTTTGTTTGTTATGTTTGTGCTATTTGTGGCCTTTAGCCTAGTTTATTTCCCCTACAAATTTTTGTACTTGGGTTCTACCCCTTTAATTAGCTTATTAATATCAAAAACTAATAATGGAATTATTTAATTAAAAAAAATAGTTAACTCTAAGTTTACCCAGTTGGGTCTTAACATTAGACATGGGTTAGGAAGGATTAAATTATCTTATGAGGAAGTCTTGACATTTGTCTTGATTATTGTCTTCCTCCAATGATTTTTTTATGTAGATTCCTTATTCAATATTAGATCATATTAGTTCTTATGAAGTAGAGCATTATTAAATAATTTGAAGAGGTTATCTTTTGACGTATTGTGTTTGACCATTTTAGATAAGGCTTTCTAATGATTTATAAAGGCTTGGGTTGTTTTAAATTCTACCTATTTTACATTAATTAAATGAGCTAAACTATTTTTAATAAGATAATTGGTTTAAAATTCTTGAACCAATGCATTAACTAAGTTTTCTAAGCTAGTTACAACGTTAAGCTTAAGTTGATTGTACCAATATAATACATCTCCTAAAAATATCTTGGATGTAAATTTAGTAGCTGAGAAGATATTTAACTTAATACAATATTTTTAAATCTTGTCAAAATATTTCAAATCAAATGCAGGATCGATAGGTCCATTATAGGTGATAGTAAGAGGTATAACACCTATGTCTATATTGGAAATTTGAGGAACTAATGGTTCATTTTGGAGATTCTTATTTACTTTATTAATAATTAAATGTTATAGAATTATATTACCATGTGTACCTCTAATAGGGGGTGGGGGGCATTTGGATTTGTCACTCCCTAATGAGGTTTTTTAGGATGATTTTTTAATTTAAAGAGTTGGTTTTTTGTTTTCATCATTTGATTAGGATTTTTAGTTTGAAAGGTAGCCATTTGGTTCATGGCTTGCAAAAATATTTGATAAATATTAAGATTTTTTAGTTAGAAAAGGAAGATTGGGATGCACTAGTGGTATCATTAACATTAGTTTTAATATATGAACTTTAAGTATGCCCATCAGAGGAAAGACTTTCCATGTTAGTAACTAGACTAGGCATAATGGAATAAGAAGGAAAGGGGGAGGTATTATAATGACTTTCTCCAAGTCAGGTAGAAAATATACATGTAGGATAAGGAGGAAACTCCACATGACCTTCCATCATGAGATGATATATCAATTTAGGGTCCTTTCCCCTATGCTCAGGATGCTCATTAATGAAAATAATTATTTTGAGACTATACTCAAGATCACTCTCATCCTCTACAATAGCCATTTGTGGAGGATAGTTAAGTGGATCAAAATGTTTGCAAGTGGTTCATAGTTATTCATTCTAGTAGTTACATGATAATTATTCATGTCTTAGTATTTCAAAGTAGTATAAGGAAAACAATATATAGGCATTTCATAGGAATTGGTTAAATCCAGCATATCTTATTGGGTTATCTATTTAAAATCAATGAAGATAAATTACATGATGGAAGAGGAGGGGTTTTTTAATTAATTAGGTTGGTTGGTGTGGTTAAGTTGGAGGAAGTAGACTATATTGGCCAAGTCAATGTAGTGAATAATTTAGCTAGGGAAAGTGAGGTTGTATCAAGCTATATGATGCAGTCATATATGTAAGAGTCTAGTAAATAGATTATATCTAGCTATTTGATTTAATTAGGTAAGGAAAACTAAATATAACATACTATATCATGTTGAGAAATATAGTTAGGTTGGAAAAATGTAAACTATAGTTGATTTCCCAATATAATTGGTTGTAGGATGGAAAATAGTAATATTATGTCTAATTTGCTGATGTAGTCAGAGATGCAAACACAAAGAACTATATTGAGTTGATTGATGTAAATCATGAACATAGGTAATTATATCAAGTTGATTGATGTAGTTATGACACATAAAATAGAACTATATTGACATTTGTTGATACAATCTGTAATACAAAAAATAATTCAAGTAATAAATTAATTATAACTAACTTTATGAAAATAGGATCATGTAGATGTACTAAAAGGATTTGATTGATAGTGTGGGATATTAAATATACTTACTCATTCAATGATTAGTGTCAAACCAATATTTTAGAGCACTAACTATAAATGCTAAATTATGCCTATAACCCACTAACCCTAATTTCAAGAGTATAGTGAGAGTACCTTCACTGGGTGATATGATCCTCTCAGGTACGCCAAAAAATAAAATAGATTGTTAGTTTCCTAAGGTTTAATAAAAATAGCATCTTATACATTTTTTATATACCACGAGGTATATGGAAACTAAATACTATGTTTAGTGTTGTATTATGGTCATGAGTAGTAGGGAAAGCCCCTCACACCATTATGTTTGTAAAAAAATACCATGCAACCCTGCATGATAGTCACTAAGTAGTTTGAAAACTACCATAACAAAGTTTATAGGTAAAACCAAATAAATAGAAAATAAACTTGAAAAATCAATATCAAAAATTGATTTGCACCATTCAAAGAATTGAAATAAATAAGAATAAAATTGTATTAGTAAAGATGATACAATTATAAACTAGATGCTGAAAATGAAACACAAAGAACTAGATTGGGCTTTAGTGATGCAACTACAAAAATAAAATAAAATTATATTAGGTTGGTAAATACAATCTATGCAAATATAATGCAGGTAGACACTAGCCGATTCCACTCATTGACAAGTTTGAAATTGTATCAAGTTGTTTGATGCAATTTTATATAAAGAGATTAGTAAGATAAAATTTTATCACATTTGGTTAATATATTTGGCTAAAGAGAGACACTTCAGACATAATTATATCATGTTTAATTATTATTGTTAATTAAAATATAAAAATAGAGATATAACTATATCAAGTGTGGATAATATAGTTGGTTGAAATTATGAATGCAATGGTAAGTTTTATGTCAGGTTCACTAAACTGTATGCAATAGGCTGTGATTGAACTATAACTATCCTATCTCTAGAGGTCCATAATTGAATAAGGTTAATCAAATAGAGCCCAATGATGCTTAATGTTTAGGTAGAGGCCAATGGATCTATAGACCTAGAAATAGGGTGACCTATATTGAAATATGAAAGTAAATAGTTCCAAAGCCTTTAGGTCTATGACATAACAAGATATATCTAACTATACCTTCATATAAGTAATTTGTATTTAAAAAAATCAATGTAAGTACTTGTGTAAATAAATTAAACTAACAGAAAGGGGAAGGGTTAGAATAATCACTATGGGTAAGGAGCCATGGTATAAAAATGGGAGTATAGGAAACCTAATAATGGATAAATGGAAATTCCAAGAATTATTATATCCAAACTAAGTACAAGTGTATATAAATCTTAAATGAGGATACACACACATTCATTCATGAAACAACAAGCAACTCCTATTTACTAAATGTAATAAAGAAAAGTTTCAAGGTTAGAAATACTTACTTTTATGGAGACCCATCAAACCTAAATTTCCCCATTAGAAAATGGTTTTTTTCAGGAGATTGTTGTGGTTGTGAATAACACCTATTGGATCTGTACGACTTTCACAAGATAAACTTATTTCAAGACAAGATTCTAGATTTAGCTCTGCTCAATGTGAATTAAGTTAGAAATGTGTGTGAAAGCAAACTGAATAGAGTGTGTATGAGATAATATGATGACTTTTATTTATAATGATAATATGTCCAAATCCACCCTAAAATTTAGGCTAACAACATTAGCATAGATCGAGGTAGTTTAAAAGATTTAGTTAACATTGAACTATGTTAGCCAAGATGAAATAATGAAAATTTCATAATGTCAAGGTGTAAAATTTAGTTATCTCAGTCATAAATGTGTTATCACAATCATAGTATCAAGGTGTTATCTCAGTCATAAATGTAGCAATAGATATGATCAATGAATGAGTTCTAACTTGAATAATGGAGAAGGATTTTTACATTCTCTCAATACTTTACACTTGAATAAGGATGAACTTGTGTATATATATGGTTCTCTAAGAAATATCATGCATAATAGTTGACCATTAAAATTATCCAAGCCAATGTATAAGGGCCCAAAAAAACATGGTTGTTGAATCTATATGGGACAAAATACATAATTTACCTATAACCATTGAATCCATCATTAGAGAAACAGATGTCTAGAATGAATATAAGTAACTTAGAAAATAGATAAATATAACTCAATTTAATATGAATGAAAATTTATGACATATAAAGGGTTCAAATGTTAGAGGGAGTCTAGTGTAGGGTAGGGATTGTTCAAAAATATATAGTTATACATCATTGGAAAAAGTGTGGAAAAATAGGAAAAATGCATGATATAAAAGGGTCTTATACAAAAATTAGATGTCTATAATATTAAATTATTTATATCAAGACAATATTATGTTATTTATTATTGGTTCTTGCACAACATGCCTTAATTTTACTTTGAGAAATCATGGTACCTCTTATTTTATCTTTTGAACCCTAGTTTTTCTTTTAGAAGCAAAATTTTAAGTGTTTTAGGTGTGTAGTGAAATTTCCATTTGTATGGTAGATAAATGTGGGAAGAATGTAGTAGTAAAAGGTCATGTAAAACTCCTTCCCATGTGTTAAATGCATAACAATCAATACAAACTTTTGTGTTGATTTTTATGTCTTTCTAATTTTCAAATCTTTCCATAAATCACTTTTCAATAGACATTTCACATGGTCAAATCATGCCCTTATATCATGAAATTTTCTAAGATAGGATTAAAAAATGGCAATAATGTGAAGGCGAATAAATTTTCAAGAATTATTTCCCATGTGCTAGATTCATAGAAATCAAATTTTGATTTTGTGTTTATTTTTACTTAATCATTTTCTACATATTTCTAGTTATTGAGTCTATCCAGTGCACACATTACAAACTTATTATTGCATATCCAAGTCACAGCTATTTTTCTTTAAAATTTTCATGATGATGTAAAATTTCATAATGTCAAGGTGAATATAAGTTACACAAAATTCCATCTCACATGTTAAATTTTTAGAAATTAAAACTATAGTTTACACTTATTTTTATTTCTTTTTTGTGTTTTTAATTTTTAAATATAGCTAGTGCTCACTTTTCAAAACTACTGTCACACCCCTAAATCATATCCATTTCTCATGTAATATTCCATGGTGATAGCCAATTTTTTATAAAAATGTAAGGGTGAATAAATTTTTAATAAATGTCTTCCCATGTGAAAATTTTTTAGCAATCAAAATTTCTTTCTGTATTGATTTATGTGTTTTGAGTTGTCAAATTTAGCTAGTGTACACTCTTCAAACTAATTTTCACATGGTTACGTTATATCCAATTTATTTTAAATAGCTTATGATCATATCCATATATAAGGAGAATGCATTATTAAATTAAGTCATATAAAATTATTTCCCATGTGTGAAATTTGTAACAATGAAAATTAACCTCTATGTTAATTTTTAGTTAATGTCATTTTCTATCTTTTCCAAGTTTCAAACCTTACTAGAAAGCACTTTTTAGGAGGAACTTTACAGAACTAAATAAGATACAATCATCTTGAAAACTTTAATGATGTTAGGAAAATGTGGGAAGAATGTAAGGGTGAATAGAGTTGTATAAAATTCATTCTCACATGTGAGTTTCATAGTGATTAAAACTTGATTTTACACTGATTTTTACTTTTTATCATTTTTGTGTTTCTAAATTTTAAATCTAGCCTATGTGCACTTTTCAAACATATGGTTATATGATCAAATATGGTCCAAATTAATTTATATATTATATGATAATACCCTCATGATATTAAAATACAATGCAATTATTTTCATATTCTTGTGTCTTCTAACAAAAAGATATGACTACACATAATGACCATTTCCATAAGATTTGTCACAATCAACTTTTGATCATAAAACACTTAAAGGGTATTAAATAGGGATTAACCTAATTTTAAAAAAAACTAAAAATACCCTTTTGAGCATATTTATAAATATTATATATGATTGGTGTTAAGCATGATTTATCTTACAAATTTCTCTTTTACCTTATTTTAAAGGTGTTGATTTGTTTACTCATGAATATGTGTTGGTTTTTAAGCCATATCATTTGATCCATAGCTCAATTTTCAATGTCATTATTTTCCCCATATTTGTAATGGTGTTATTTTAAAATTATCCAAATACAAGATGAAAAAAATGACAACATTTTAATCATGGAAATATGTTGCTTATAAATTTTATGTTTATATTTTTTTATATCTTTCACCTTTGCTAAGGAAGTAAGATGTTTTATTTAATATTTTTTAGGATTGGATAGATGAGCACATTATTCAAGGCATGATTTTTTACCAACATTTATTGAAACTATGACTGATGCATTGGAAGTGTGCAAAAGAGATAGTATAGGAAGAAATATTGCATAGATGAATGAGCTCTCATCATGAATGTGGGCACTCTGAATATTTTCTTGTTCCCAAAAATTCTCTAGAACTTGAAATTAATAAGTGCATCACAGAGGGAGTATTTATCTTGGAGATATTAAATAGGAATATTTTTTCCAATACTCCCTTATTAAAAGTATCTAATACATATAAGAGGTGCATTTAAAGAAGGAGAGTTTGTATTGAAGATTTGCACATAAAGGTTTTAATAATTTCACTTGTGCCTTGATATCATAATTTAGTAATGGATTTCCTATCTTATTCATGACATCCATTGTATTGAGATGATCAATTTTCACACTGAATATGGGTCTTTCATATTAACCCATGCATTGAATATTTTCACTCACCTCATGAGTGGAGAGTTTGTATCCATCTATGGGCTAGATTATATTTAGAGATAGAAAAAGGACTTAGAACTGGCTTGTTATTTAGAGTCAAAGAGTATATTAGAGGACTAAGCACTTGTTTTCTACAATTTATTTCTTTCCTAGTTAGTTTTTATTTTGATCAATGTTGTTCTAAAGAAAAATATGAATTTTACCTAATTGTGGTGAATCCAAACATTGTTTTTCAAGAAAATATATATCAATTGAAAGGTTGTGAAGAATTTTGTGTTGTGGTAAACACACCCCCTTATTTGAATAAGTGGTTGACCCCTTTGTAAAATGACTTAAACCAAAGTTCCTAGACTTTCAATCTCATTCTGACCTAATATTTTCCTATAGAATCCTCAAGTTCCTATTTTGGCCTAATTTTCCCAAGTGTCATATGTATTTATAATGGTAAATTGATCCCTGTTAAGAGCCCCATGTCCTCTAAAGTTAATGAAGTTAAGTCTTGGATGTATCCTAAAATGAACTAGGTGCTTTCTTACTTGGAATATTTAATGCACTAACTTTTTTATAGGTTTGATTTCATATTAACTTTCCCAAAATTTTAGTCTCCTAGAGTATCAAGGTCCTATAGTCCTACATGAAACCTTGTGGAGATTATTTAGTATCTAGATGAGAATTTATATTCATCATGATTATTTCTTTTTACTTAGTCTCATTTTTTAGATTTTTGTAAGAGCAGTTAAATGGGAGGGCACTATGAAGATCATTGATAAAGGTGTTAAAACTTGTCAAAGCCCAACCAATTAGGGTACCCTACTACCATGATGGTAAGTCTCCTAGATCCATCAAAAATGTTAGAGCCTAGGATATCTTGACCTAATGGGAAATTACCTTGTTGATCATAGTTAGAATGGTCAGTCTCTTAGATATAACTAAGCTGTCAAAGCCTGGGAGAGCCTAGCTTAGTGGAATAATGCCACATGGCCTAGTGGTCCAAAGGTGTAAGGATCTATCTAATGGTTTCACCCCAATGTCAAACCTATCAGTCTCTTGGACCTAACATAGATGTTAAGATCATACCACATGTAATTTACATATAAATTAGAAATAAAAGTCCAAAATACCTTTAGGTAGTCAGAATAAGGTAAAATCAAAGTCAAAGGCTAATTAAAGGATGACATGCATCTTCCAGCTAGAATTTTCTTCTCCTAAGCATATAAAGATGAAGATCTAGATCATGCATAGGTGGTATCCATTCCAACTTAAACCAATTAGAAAAGGATACATGGTACAAATTATGGACTACTTGGGAAGCCTTGAATATGATATGGGTATGAGTTGACCAAACTCTAGGCATTAATTAGATGGTAAATTGGTCTCTAATTAGACATTTAAAACATCACATCACAATTGCTAAATATATTAGGTAACAAGTGATCATGATTTATAATTTTAATTCTAGATTAGGAAATAAATGGTAATATCAAGACACCAACTCAAATATGAATTCACATCGAATGATCCACCAAAAACCATAAATGTAAGAGATGTATGTGGACCTCTATAAGTGCCTCGAAGTGAACTCATTAGCTATTATTACTCTAGATTTCCCAAAATATACTCACTTTCTATTCCTATGAGTGCACTTTATGTTTACCATTTGCTTAAGGATTGATATTGTATAATTCCATCTTATTCTAAATGGCCATCTCATCTAAAATGGCCATCTCATCCTTTAATAGTAAAATTGAGCTAGAATATGAAGACACCATGTTCCTAGATAACTTGATGTGTTTCAAGAACTATAACAAGATGTTCAAGACCATCGAATTGGTGCCCAAATCCTCTAGCAATAGAATGAAGATGAGGCTGAGTTCAAATATGCCCTTTAGGCATATGAGAAGTGTGAAATGCACCTAATTTTAGGTAAGTAAGATATCTTCCTCTATGGTGACTTGTTTAGCAAATTACTTCTCATGACTAAGTGATCACAAGGTGGTGTCCACAACATGGTCTACTCTATGAATTCCCAACATCAGATTGTGGACATATTGGGAGGTTCCTTAAAATCTTACTATCACTTCCTAAAGTATATAATCACCTATGATTCAAGTACAATGACCACTTGGCCAAACACTCACTATATTTATGATGTCTTGAAGGACTTGGCAAAGAACCCTGATAATAAATGGGTTAACAAGATTGACATGAATGTGTACACCATTTTTACTTTCAAGGATGAAATCCACATTGGGATTATACTATTTGATTGATTGTTAGAGTAAAGTGACTACCTACACTTCAGCCTATTATGAATCCCCCTAATCAACATAATCTTATAAGGTTAACAAGTCTTTAAATTTAGAGGTGTGATCAATTTAAATATGATAAAGGTAGTGGGAGATGCCCAGGAAGGAGTTGAATTCTACATGATGAGCTCCTTTTCAGACATAGTCTATATGACACTCACATTCAAACTTTTTTCCTTTCTACAATAGGTTCCTAAAGGTGTTATGGTCTATGTAGTTTTTTTAAACCTATATGTCCACCACTACTAGAATCATTTCCGAGACATATGTGAGTCCTTCTACTCGATGGTCTACATGGCCTTCAACAAAGCATCCATGCATCCACCATGAAAGGATATTAAAGACTCTCTTTTTACCATTTGGGACTATTGGTACTACATAGAGGATATAATCAATCAGGTCATAGGCACACTTAAGGATCCCCTCTACATGCCCTATAAGGTCCCAAATAACCTAATCGAGTAAGAGATCATGTATCAACTTTTGGAGGAAATTTTTAAGCATTACATCATCTACCAACATAAGGCCTTCCCACCCTTCTTGATCACCAAAAAACACCATGTATATAAAAGCTTCACCTTCTATAGAATATGGTGGAAGGAAGGGAATCTTTTGCCTTGGGGAAGGCTAAAAATTAGGATTGAGATCTACATTGTGTCATACAGACTCATTTAATAAAGTACCAGGACCACCTAAACATTAATTATGACCACCAAACCCATGAGGAGGATGAACTATATTTTAACCTAGTTAAAAATTAATATATGTTTGCCTAAATCAAGGCAAACAAGAAGAAAGGAAATTTGGCTTATCCTAGGCCATCCACCTAAGCTAGCCTTTTTATTTCACATTGACTCATCTTAGTGAGGATGTTTAGGAAACCCCCACTAAATTTTTGGAAGAATCATAGAGGGAGTCCTAACATCTTCTTTTCCCTAAGCTTCTCCTCCTTGAGATATTTCCCCTTGAACATCATACCCACCTTCAACACCTCCTTAGATAAAATTAGCTTGACCTCAAGTAGTTCAGCCCTAGCTAGCTAGGTGTCAAACACCTCAACTCCCATTGACTCAACCTTAGGCTACATAAGCACTCAAGTTTGACATATATAATATTCTAGAGATAAGTCTTGGGTGGGATCAATAGTCATAAACTAAACATATCCCTTTCCCTATTTCATCTATTTTATTACAACATTTTATGACACCACCTAGATTTCTAACTCTTTATCAATCCATTTAGGTAGTACCTCATTTTTTTCCCATTTCACCCCCTCTATAATTCCCCCAAATGCCACTATCCTTGACCATGCACAACCCTCTCACCTCTTCATTTCCATATGCATCCCATTCCCTAATCAGGTATCTCCATGGTTCACCCACTTGTTCTCCCATAAGTCTAGATACTAAAAAGTGCCTCATTCCTAATGATTACAACCAAAACTCCAGTAATAAGTGAACTTATGTGCATAGCTCAAGTAGACAGAGCCATTCTAATGACACATTTATTTTCCTAATAGGATCTTTATTCAATCTTATGGCCTCTACTACCCTTACTCCCTCCACTAAAAAAATGAAGTTGATCTAGGCAAGAGACCAAAAAATAAGTAGAAATAAATTCATCCATAACTTTCTATTTAGGTCTTGATTACTCCCTTTGATCCTATTACACCATCTCTTTTGTATCCCTACATCATTCATATGCCTCTCTTTTCTATCAACCTAGGCACCTAGGGATTTGTATTTAACTAGCCAATTTCCACCTTTTTTTGAATTGCTCTCTCCCTAGAGTCATTTCCCTATAGGTTAATTTGACCTAGAGTTCGTGGAAGGCATAGATGTTCCCTTGGGAGTTTACATTTGTCTTACCTCCTTTCACCCCTATTCTTCCTCCTTTACAATTATTTTCCTCTTTCATCCCTCCTACTTCATCCATCCCTCCTCTAGGTCATCCTCCACCTATAACAACCATCTCCATTACCCCACTAATAGCACATATCACCTTGGGAATAGTTATAGTATCATAAGCACCTAAGATGACTATGCAAGGTGACCTTGATGTGTAGTGGGATGTTGACTGCACCATAGGTAATATGAAATGAATCCTCACATAGAAGTTCATTCAGGAGGGGAAACCTTTTCTCTCTCACCAAAGTGAGGACATCCACATGAGAAGAGAAAGTGGCTAAAATCCTAGTCTATGTGCTCTTGGCTACACTTGACGTGTCAGAGAAGATAATGGAGAATATGCATGAATAAATTCAATCCCTAGAAGCATAAGTAAATATTTCCCTCCCTGTTTAGCTGAGTGAAAAAGTTGATGATGCCCTCTTTCAATGTTTCTCATCTCTAGGATAAGTGGTCAAGACTCTGGCAGACAACAAGGCACATTTTCAAAGGACCTAGACATATTTAAAGAGAACTACTTTAGTTTAAATAAGGTGTAGGAAGATAAAAGTGATCATACATAAGGGTATTTCCTAAAATTAAATCTTATGTCAACTTTTGACTTGAGTCTTTGTCAAACATATGTTGGGAGATGAGGATTGTAATGAAATAATGGATAAACATGGCATAGATGGTAGTGGATCCCTAGGAATAAGGCATGAAAAATATATTGAGATACTTCAAAGAGGTAAACATCATTGTGTTTTTCCACCTAGATGGAACTTTGATGGATAGGAGCAATTTTGGAATTCACATGGGTCACTTTGACTAGATCATGAGAAAAAGTGGCAAAGGACAACAAGGTTACATTTGAGGTAGATATCAAACTTTCTACCCAATCCACTACGAGCATTAGTCAGGTTTCAAAGGTCAAGGTGTTCATGGAGGCCCCACTTCAAGTTTATCAAAGACTAGTGGCCAATCAAAGGTGATATTTCAACAGACATCGATGAATTACACCAATTTGGACTAGGAATTTAAACTAGTAGTAGTTGTGCTAGTCATTGGTAAGGTAGTGCCCAAATAGTTGGGATGTAGTTCATCTATAACTCCTCTATGTATCAGTTAAGTGAGCCCTCAAATATATTATGTATAAAGTGGAGGATATTATATTTTATTTGAAATAATATAGTTATAACAATCCTTGGGAGGCCATCATGGCCCAAGATGGGAATTTCATGCTACTTGGATGCGAGCCCCATCCTTACCTATAAATTTTAAATTATATCCCATTGAAAAAGGTTAGAAATTTTGGTCCCAAAACACTATTGGAATTAATCCATGATTTCACATGATTTTACTATATCATTTGGACTGTGAATGTTTTCTATGATAGGAAATCTATTTAGAGAAACTCATTTTTTAATGAATATAATTCCTTGTTTTCTATTAAACTAGTTGTTCATTTACTAATGTGTCTATCATTTCTAGTTTTGAATGAATGCTAATTTTAGAGAATTAAATGAGTGATTTATTGTAAAATGAAAATAGTGGTTATAATGTTTCATGTTATTTTAACCCATTCATAAACCCTTCTCATTTTATTGCATAACTTTAGTAATATATGTATCTATTTAGCGATTATATTTGAATGACCTATGTGTTGTTTACTATAGGCTCTTTGATTGTTGATATTTATGTGAGTTTATGAATTAAGAACCTCCTTATATTTTATTAGACTTCTTTCCTTATGTGAAATTGAGTAAAACCCCTTGTTGAAAATAGGCACATAGTGGTATAACTATCGTGGGGTACTTAGCTTGGTTCTTGAAGCATTAGGACATTTTAGGCATGGAAAAACTTTCTTATACCCTACCTTGCCCTATTTTAACGTTTATTTTAAGGCCTAAAAAATTCCCCTAATTTATAAATCGATAGGGAATAACTGAATAACAAATAAAAATTTGAATTTTCTTCAATTGATAGTGACATCAAATTTGAACAACACACATCTTAAACCTCTAGTGGTGATAATTAACCATTTTTTTAGTATAAAAGGTTAAAATACTTGGTCTTTGGACTAAACTAGCATCAATCCTAAAATTATTGAAGGGCTATTTTATCCCATGTATTGTTTCCCACTTTCCTCTTTTAATTGCTCAATCTCATGAGTTCCCAAGGAGGCAAAAAGTATTTCAAGGTTGACAACAGTTGATGC
This sequence comes from Torreya grandis, assembly GCA_037957365.1. Classification (NCBI taxonomy): domain Eukaryota; kingdom Viridiplantae; phylum Streptophyta; class Pinopsida; order Cupressales; family Taxaceae; genus Torreya; species Torreya grandis. The sequence goes on along the minus strand of JARHVA010003701.1, from coordinate 81,960 downwards.
TAGAATGAGGGGCTTGAATCTATTTTTCAATTTGTTTTTTAGTAACAATAAGAACACATGTCATAGAAGAGATAATCTATTAGGTTTATGTTTGTTAGTGGTGATATTTTTAACTATTATTTTTCTATAAAACACCATAGAGCCTATTTCACCTATCACTAGAGTTAGGTCATATTGTGGCAGACTAGTTGTTTCACCTTTGTAGTCTCATATGAGGCCTAGACTTTCTAGACCTAGACCATAACTAGTAGTTAATTTCACTATCTCATCCTCTCAATCTCCCCTAAATAGACCACCCATAATGGTTCTCCTAATTTCCTAGTTAGTCGTGTCATCTATCAATGTTCTCAGAGTTATCCATGACTTACCTAAGAACCCAAAAATATCCCTTCCCTACTTTAATCCTGATGTAGGATGAATGGCTGAAAAACATGTGGCCTCATATGATACTACCCTAATACTTATCAATGTGGAACATGAGAATGTAGAATTCAGTATTTTACCCTTCACTTTGATGGACTCATCTTATGATGGGTTTTTAACATCCTCAAAAACTCAATAACAAGTTGGGACCAATTTAGTAGTGTTTTATTGGCTCAATTTGGGTAAGTTATCAACCCCAACATCCTCTACCAATAATTTAATTCCATTAAAATGGAACCCCATGAGCCTATCATAAAATTCAATGCTAGGTTTAAGAAAATGTTTAGTAGAGTCATCATGCTTTACTAGCCTAATGCTTGACTAGCATTTGAGATGTACAATAATTCTTTAGACCCATGGATGGCCATATTATTGAGATGAGACCCCCAGATAGTTGATTTACCCCTAAAATATGATGAAACCATAAATTTTGACAAGAAATTAAACCCTTATGTTTAAATGATGGCTCTTATCCCCAATGTTTTACCACATATAGTAGTTTTGAACTTATTTCCCAACACAAATTAGAATATTCCAATGCTTCAACCACTTCCCATAATAAACTAGCTTCCTGACATGTCATGCCAAACTAACACCTATATTTTATTAACCCAATAAATAATGATATTTCTCCTCACTTTTAACAGTAAGTGATGTTGGCATTAGCTAACAATGCCCAAACTATACACTAGGAGTTTACTAAAAATGAGTTGGTTATCATCTAGTGAATGGTAGAAAAACCAAGTAATGACTTCCTTGGTCTACAAAGACTAATTGGTAGCTCAAAATCTAAAATTTTAGAAAATAACTTGACCTGCCAAAGACAAAATAGAAATTATGATTGTCCTCATAATTAGCGAGATCCCTCCCCTAATATGCTACCTAAAGTCAACATCTATAAAATATCTTCTAACTATTTTTGAGTGTATAACATAGCTACACATGGGAAAATTGATTATATAGAGTTATGTAGTTCTTTTGAGATCTTCTAGAGAGAAATGAAAGAGTATGAGGTAGCTCTAAATCACCTAGAACCATCAAACTTAGATAGATCCTATTGCACATACATGGTGGTATAAACTATGGATTTTCTTAGCTAAGAATATTATGGGCCAGAGTAGAGTATTAGTGAGATTTATGTATTCCAAATATTCCAAAGTAGTAATTATTCCCTAAGGAACCAACAACCACAACAACCCTTACTACTTCAACTCATCAAACAATGATGTAACCCCACATCATCACAATGCTAATAATGACCCTCTACTTCCAAAACCTCACAAACCAAAATCTCCTATAGAAACCTCATTTGTCTAAAATAAGGTAGGATATAACATAGTAGAAGACCTAAAAAATATTAAGGCAAATATCATACTTCATGAATTTAATCAAATCACAAAGCAATGTGATCTTCTATTGAAGCCCCTAACTAAAAATTTAGCTCATCCAGCCTATTCTAAGTAGAAAATAACTCACATTAATTTACTCATCCATAAAAACAAGAATGAAGCACCTTCCTTCCTCCTAACCATGAGGTTGTTTGAGAATAATTTGCATAACTTTCTAGTGGACTCAAGAGCCTTAGTAAATGTAATGCCAACAAGTATTTATAAGAAGTTAGGGTTAGTTCTTATCAAATCAAATGAGGTGTTGGTTCAAAATTATAAATTAGAGGTCAAAGTAGTAGGTGAACTTCTTAATGTCAACATATAACTAGAATCTAAGCCTAAGATTCAATAGTTTATATAAATATAGGTAGAAGAGATTATTAATGCTTATAACATGATCCTTAGTAATGACTAGTCTAAAAATTTAAATGGTTACATGGCCAAAAAATTCTCTCATATGTGGTTACCCTGGATTGGTGTAGCCAATCAAATCAAAGTAGATAGAGAACCCTACATAAAACACATGATAACTATGTATAATGAAATCAATGAGAAATTGAACCTAGTATCCTTATACTTATTTATTTATACATTGAGCACAAAACTTAGTAAAGATAAAGTTGATGATGAGCTAGAATTGATAAACCTATGGTCTATATACATTTATGAGTCCTATTTTAAACAAGGGAGTGGAGTTGGTTTTCTAATAATAAACACCCAAAGAAAGAAACACCTAGCTTCATATAGATTGCAATTCCCCTGCACAAAAAATCTAGAAGAGTATGAGGCATTAATCTTATGATTTTAGTTTTCATTAAAACATAAGGCAAAATAATTGAGAGTATTCAGTGATTCTAAGCTAGTGGCCAACTAGGTTAAGAGCAAATTTTAGTGCAAATTATCATACCTCAGGGGATATAAACATAAGACCTCGGACTTGATCGAGATGTTTAGCGCATTTAAATCCATCCCTATCCCTAGGTAATAAAAATAGGTTTTTGATTCATCAACATCCTTAGCCATGAAATTAACTCCTTTGAATGACACTAAGCTGTAGGATTTATCTATGGAACTAGTCCCTTGCCCATCCATCCCAAACAATGTGATAAATTTTTATGTCTTTGAGGATGATCAACAAATTATCCAATTTATTAATAATGTTATGATATTTGAATACTAGGTAATTAACTAAGCAGATAAAGACAACCCTCAAACCTAAATTGATAAGGATAAAATCCTCAATATTCATTGGAATCAAATCCTAAAAGGGATGATTACACTAGAAAGAGCATTTCAAACTTTAGGACATGTACCCTAAATAAATAAACCTAAATTTGAGAACTAGAATTATTGAATCATCAACCTCAACTATGTATAAAAACCCCAAACTATTAATTTAACCCCTAATTGGATAGACCACAAACTCAAATAAATACAAAAGTTGTTATTAATATATAAAGATGTAATAGCTTAGGCATGTGGAGACCTCAAAGTTTTCAACTCAAAGGTAATTACTCACACCATTCCACTCAAACCAAGTCAAACAACAATTAGGGATAGATATGTACTTGTGAACCCAATCATGGAACCTTTAATACATAGAGAGGTTTATAAATTAATCTATATTGGGATAACCTTCCCAATTTACCACTCTACTTGGGTAGCCAACTATAGTCATATAAAATGAAAAAATGGTAACTTGAGCATGGCTAGTGACAACTAATCTATAGGTACTTATTACTTGTTCTCATGATGCTCTTAGGCTTACTTTCACTAATTCTCAGTCATCCATATCCTTCTAGACTTGATCCCAGCTAAGTTACGACCCTCTCCTTATGATTAATATATCCCTCTAGGCCTCATCAACTCAAGACAATAGTGCCCAACTTGGACATTAGTGCTAGACCCTAAGGTGTCCAACTTTTGATGCAATTATCCAAGTTAATGTTAGGCCCCAGTGGTCATTTCCTTCCAAATATTTATCTTCAATCATGTCAGCATAACATGATTCATTTAACCCATGACCAATAGATCCATATAAAATCCCATTCAAATATCATTTGAAAGGGGTTGGAAAATATTATTCAAGAAAGAAAGAATATAAGCAATACCACTCAATAAATCTTCCCTATTCTATACATATAACCAACCTATATACTTTCAAGCCAATTCAAGTCCTTACACTAGTCCCTAGTCATCTCAATCACACCTAGTTTTAGCATTTATTGTCTTTCATTCACTATTGCACCAAGCACTCTTAAAGGGAGAACTACAGATGGATTGATACCTCCTCAAAGTATTGGTATGTAGGTAGTATGCCCACACACTACATGTGATACATCTTACACACACTAACCCCTTTTCCACATCTACCAAAGTTTATTTCAATTGCATAGAAGATACAAGTGTTTGAAGAATCAGCTCTATAGGGATCTCTATTGACATCTAGAATCTAAAAATTGGTACACATGCTCACACTGAGTAAGTGAACTATACCCAAAAATATTAAATCCTCAAGACAAAAGTTTTAGAGAAGGATTATAGTGATGGATCCTAGGGTGTCTAGTTCCAACACTCCTATCTAATCAAGAAACAAAGTTTAGGATTTTATTTACAATAGTGTCCTAAGTCTACACATAAATTTCCAAACCCTATCTTAGTTAGAATAGTCTAGAATAAGTTTGATTTTCTCTCTCTCTCTTTGCTATTTTTAGAAAACATGTAATTGTAATTTAATTTCACAAATAAGTAGATTTAATTAGGAATATTATTTACTAATTTATCCTACTCAGACCCATTTATTAAATTGGTAATAAAAATCCATTACCCCCAAAAATAATAAATCATTTAGTGAAATTGACTTACTTCAAATTTCACATAAAAACCCTAGGGTAAATTCCTAGCTGATGTTTCCCTTAAATTTCTTATTTTTTTCTTGAATATTTAAAGAAAAAATTTATACCAAATTTCAAAATTTAGTAGTAATTTCAAAAATAATTTTATTTTAGACCCTAATTGCATGAACTAGCTCCTAGTAATTTTCCAATCATTTTTTGAATTTTTAGTTGCATATTAAAAATAAAAAAAATCACTTCAAATTTCAATAATTCATTGTAATTTCAAGAAAAAAATTCTCAAAACCCTAGTTGCATCTACTAGGTCCCATTAAATAAAGCACTTTCCCATAAATTTTTGAATTTTTTCTTGAATACTTAACTCAAAAATTCAATTTCAATTTCAAAAATTCATAGTATTTTTCATAAATATTTTTGAAAAATCCCTTGTTGCATTTACTATCTCCTATTTTGCTTCTTGAGGTATCACTTTACATGTTTGGGAACTTCGTATCATTTCTATGCATATTCTAGTTCCTTGTTTAGATTATATCAGTTTAATCTATTCTATTATTATCCAAGTTGTTTTCCTTATACCACCTAAGTTCCTTGCATCTCTTCCTTTAAGATAATGTGCAAGACTTAGTGGAAATCCTCATAAATTCACCTAAATTCCTTTAATCTGACCATACACCATAGACAAACAACCAACTTAGGTTCTTGTTATAAATCCTACACATTTAGATTACACAAATTTTTATGAGCATAACTCTGATAATGAGCAGTATTAAAATAACAATGATGATGTACACATTGATGCTCATTCTCCACCATATTAGACTACTGGTCCACTTCCACCTATTATTGATAATGAAGTTATCCTCAACAAAGATTTGATTTTACAAAGTTTTAGAGAAAGACTCAAGGAACAAACTCGAGATCATACTCTTATCTTGACATCTATCATAGAAACTAAAAATGCTAAACAAGTTGAGTCTTCCATTCTTTCAAAGTAACCAGTTGAAAATGACACTATAGGGGAAACTATGTCTTAACAACCCCCTATAACAACCCAACCTAACTCTATGCCACTAGTTATAGTTAGTACATCCCTATCTCCTGATGTGGCATCCCTTGTGTAATAGACAAGATATCTTAAATCCAAAGTGATACATCTTGAGCAAGGTGCCACTAGACCTACGCAAGCTTTAGATTCTTTTGCTCTTGTGCATATAACATTGGCACATCACATTACCTCTACACCCTTGCCATAAGGTTTTTTAAACGTAATATTAATCTATATTATGGAAAGGGTGATCTAGAGACACATTTGAGAGCTTTTCATGTATCATGCTTGGATTATGTACCAAATGACTAGCTACTCTCCAAGCTATTTTCATGGATTCTAAAGGATTATACTTTACAATGGTTCTATAGTCTACTAAATTAGTCAATCAATTCATTTAATCATTTAGCTTACATGTTACTAGGACACTTCAGTATCAACATTGGTGATAAGGTTTCACATGCCCAAATTACTCAATAGAAATAATGGCCAAATGAGCATCTTATAGACTATGTTCTTTGGTATAAGACCATCTTGGCTAAGATGACTAGCCCCATGGTAGATCAGGAGTTATAAGGCATTTTCAAATAAAGTCTTGTACCATCACTTCATGAATCAATCATGTTCAAAAGATTGTCTTCCTTCACTAAATTATGTCACACATTAAAGGAAAGAGAAGTCAAACTAATTTGAATGAGCAAACTAAAGTAAACTAATACATTAGACACAACTAATAAGAATAACATCAAAGTCATATATAAGGTTAAGTTCAATGATACTAAAGGGTAGAATCAACCTTTAGTTAATATGGTTTCAGAGCCTCCTCACTGAATTGTTTTATTAGCACCCCCTCAGTGTACTTTTTCACATCTTTAATTTTCTTTAGCAAGGGTTTTATAATATAATTTTGGATTGTAATATCATATCTCTCCCTCTTATTTATGAAGTTGATCCAACAAATCCTCTTCCAAAGGGATATGATCAATAGGTATTTTGCGACTACCATAGGGTACCAAGCTATACGTAAAATAGATGCATCAGTTTAAAGCACAAGATACAAGACCTAATAGATTCAAATGCTATTGATCTTGGAAATTTAGTTGAGCCTCGAATGGAAAATCAAGCATAAGATAAAGCATTGAAAATATTCTTATAACTATTTACATAACATTGAAAATAGGATACGAGGGACACATCATGGGTTCATCATGCATATCATGCACATCCTCCACTAGATATATACAAGACACTTTTAGTTGAGTTACATATTTTGAGCAACATGATTGGTGTATACAATTCCAAAGTTCCAACTAGACCTTCTATCTCATTCTAAAAATTTGAGATCATTGAGGATGATTCTGATTATCATGCACACTTTTATTAGATCTCACATTCATAATCAACCTATTCATAATGTTCTTATTGGCAATGGTCTTAGTATCAACATTTGCACTATGACACTACTACAACACTTGGGTTATTGAGAGTAGGATCTAACTTTGATAGACATAGTTATTAATGGTTTTAGTGTGTATATATAGAGTTTATTAGGTAAGATAGTGCTTCCACTATAGGTTGGTCCTACACATGTGGCCACATGATTCACTATAGTTCACAGCATAGGAGTTTTTGATATGTTACTTGGTCAACCATAGATTCAAAAACTTAGAGTAGTACCTTTTATAGTTTATAGATGCATGTAATTAATTCATGCTAATCAGTTTATTATAGTCAATGGAGTTACATATGAGTTACCACTCACCACTTTAGGGTCATCTACCAATTTGTGGTCATCAATTTTAATTTCACCACTAGTTTCATTTTTGCCACCACTTTCAGATTTTATTCCATGTTTAGTTCCTCTTCTACTTTAGATTCAGACATAGTTGAGGCATCCATCACTAGTTAAGAGGGTTCATACACCTCCACATCTTTAGGATTCTAGATAACTTCTAGCTATAGTATTATCACCTAGGATAGTCTCATTAAGATCTCATGCATATACACATAGAGCACATGTTTAGAAAGCTTCTCTTAATTCCAGATGGGTTGTTAAGATCCCTACAATTTCATCCACTTCTCATAGGTATCAAAGTATCCCAAAGTTAGTTTCTACTTTAGATATTTTAAAGCATCTATAACATATACAACTTTTAGAGCCACAACCTTAGCATTTCTATTATGATTCATGATCATGCACGATTCCACTCTTTGATATAGGATACCATGATATGGAGTCTCTCATGAGACTCATTGGTTAGTATCATTTCACCTCAATAATGCCTGTACATAGATTATTATGCTTAATTGTACATAGTTCAAAATGATAAAATACAAAAATAATATAACATTTAAAAATCCAAAAACATTCAAATATGTCAAAATAATAAAAACATTTTGATTATATGCATCATCCATGATTTACACTTCTACTACTATGCTAGGACTTAAATTACAATTTCATTCTATTATATGTTGATTTATGTACATTACCATGCTTCACTTGATCTTATTTGAGTGTGTGCAGTGATATCCAACTACTTGATTACTTCATTCTACCCATTGAGGGGCATCCTAATTATACATTTGAGACACACATCGATATACATACTCACTGGGGACATTTTCAACATGACTACACCATCCAAGTTATGTCATTCATACACTACACACACTATTTATCATGTTGATGTATATTACTTACTAGCTTACATAGATTACTTGATCGACATTTCACTAGTATTAAAAACTTGTGTATTTTTAAGCATATAGCTAGTCTTGTACTACTCATGTCTTGCATACATTCATCTCTTGATTTCATTAGTTAGATATGATTTTACTTCTAGCCTTTACATACTTTTTTTTCTTTCTTATCATAACTTTATGTGCTTGTATTTCTAGTTCCTACTGATATCTTGTATGTGCCTTAAGAAAATTTCCAATATCCTTCACTTCTATTCATGTGTGTGCCTTATGAAATTTTACAATGTCCTTTGATTTTACTATTTTATATTCCTATGGCTCTTGTGCCAACTTGGCTTGCTCCACTTGTATCTGTATGTGGCATTTGAATATGCCTTGTATGCTTACTTTCCAATTTGAGTGACATATGACCATGTCCCTTATTTGCATGACCCTTTGGCCACCCTTGTATGTTTCTTTCTTCTTGATTTGTGTGCTTTTTGTTTGAATGATTTTGATTGTTTGCAATGCCATGATCCAAATCTTGCATTATCTCACTTCTTGGATGCCATGATGGACATCATGCTCCATCCCTCTATGACAATTAATAACTAATATTTCTAGTTTTAATTCAATTCTAGTACATCACACACAATATTACATTGTTATATCTATCTAGGCATACCTTGTTGATCTAACATTCTCTTAATTAAAACCATGCTATATCTTGAGATATGTTGTTGATTATCATTACTATATCATGTATATATTTTTTATCTTAACACACTTGTAGGGTTGTTTCTTCTAAGGGTAGTCATTGTAGGGTACCTCTTCTTACCCTCATAAGAGGTGGAAACAAATAGGGGTTTTAATATATAGATTAGAGATCTTATCAGTCAAAAAATCAAGTTTCAGAACAACAAGAATAGTAACTAGTCATCAAACCACTCAAAATATACCAGGTAGATAGTCAAGAATCTAGAATAGTGATCAGTTTCAAGTTAGGACAATAGTACCAAGGCTAGACTATAGTGCCAGACAATAGGGTGTGTTGTTTTTGTTCTCCTTTATAAATATAAAAAAATCTATATTTTATAGAAGCATGTATAAAATTAGGTTTAGCTACAATTTTTCACAATTAGACTAGTTTAGAATAAGTAGTTTTTAGTATAGTTTTCTCAAAGAATCTAGATATAAGGGGCATCATGCATGGTATGATAAATTCTCACTTTTAGTTTTAGATACGATATTTGGTATAAATTCTAGATTATAATCCATGTTTTAGACATTAGTGATTGGGGGAAGATTGCACAACACTTTTTCTTCTTTTCTTTCCAAGTTTAGCGTTACCCAGGCATTCTCAAAATCTGTGTGCCTTACTCCATCTATATGTGGTTAGCATAATTTCATAGTGGCTTTCATATAATCCTAACCTCCACATTCCCAAGTTCTTGAGTTCCTAAGTGGCTTATACATAAGCTAAATTTTTAGTTTGGGAATGAATTTCATACAAGCCTACTATCTATCTTTTTTGAGTTGGCTAACATTGGCCTAGTTTCCAGTACACATTTGGCTATCCATGCCACATTATTAGATTTCTAGAGAATTGATGTGATTTATAATACATCTCATATGCAATACTTCTTCATATCAGTATCAATTCATATCTTCACTTCATAGGGCAATGATGGAGCCAAAGGGCTAGCCTTTGTATTCTTGAGCCACCTATTCAGAGGGATTGGACACATAGTCCAAAAAATTGATTAACACATGCATGATCATCTAGATTCACTTAGTAGGTAGTGATGGAGCTAAAGGGATAGAATTTATATTCTTAAAACACCTATTTAGAGGAATTGGACACATAGTCTAAACACCAATTAGTACACACATGATTATCTAGCTTCACTCAATAGGTGATGATGGAGTTAAAGGGCCAACCTTTACATTTTTTTAACCACTTTTTGGGGAATTGAGAACTTATCTCTATTCATAATATAAATTTTGGTACACCATAATCTAACACATCTAACATTCCTCAACCTTACTTAGTATCATAATAGGTTTTATATTGATTCACATAACTAGTGAGGTGTATTCATTCCTTTCTCTTCCTCTCTTACTCAGCTTTGTACATTCTTGTTTTATATCACATATAATAAGAATTGATTTACTCTTCTATTTATTTTTATAGATTCACACTTGTAAAATGTTCTCTTTATGCACTATCTAACATTACCTAACATCACAAGCTTCATGGGTTTTACCTTTGTAGGTAATTTTAGGCACAATTTATATTTTCCTTTATCCTAGTATTTTGCTTTGTTGCATCACTAGAATAAAGGGGGGGGGGGTAAATTTATTTATATAACATGAGAAAATTGGTAACTTAAGCATGGCTAATGACACCTAATCTATAGGTCCCTCTTACTTGCTCTCATGACCCTCTTAGGATTACTTTCACTGATTCTTAGTCATATATGGCCTTCCAAACTTGATCCTAGCTAAGCCAGGACCCTCTCCTCATGACTAATCTATCTACCTAGGACCTATCAACTTAGGAAAATAACAAACAACTTGGACACTATAATTAGACCCTAGGGTGTCTAGCTTTCATTGTTATTGTCCAAGTGTATCTTAGGCCCCAAAGGTTATTTCCTTTTAGATCTTTATCTTCAATCATGTCAGCCTAACATAAATTCATTTAACCCATGAGTAATAGATCCATATAAAATCCCATTCAAAGATTATTTGTAATGGGTTGAAAAATATCATTCAATCAAGAAATAATACAAGCAAGACTACTCAAGCAATCTTCCCTATTCTCTACATATAACTAGCTTATACACTTTCAAGTCAATTCAAGTCCTTACACTAGTCCCTAGTCATCTCAAGCACACCCAATTTTAGCATTTCTTGAATTTCATTTGATATTGCATATAGCACTATTAAAATACTAGCTACATATGACTTGATCCCTCCTCAGAGTATTGGTATGTAGGCAACATGCCCATACACATGGTGTGAAGCATGCCTAATGCATCTTACACACACTAACCCATTTTACCCATTTGCCAAAGTTTCTTTCAATTACATAGAATATACAAGTACATGAAGAATCAACTCTACAAGGATCTTAATTGATAGATATGACCTAAAAATTGGTACATAGGCTCACACTAAACAATTAAACAAAAACCTAGAAAGCTTAAATCCTCAAGACAATAGTGCTAAAGAATGGCTATAGCATCGAAGCCTAGAGTGTCCAGTTCTAGCACTCTTATCCAATCAGGAAATAAAGTTTAGGATTTTGTTTATGATAGTGTCCTAGGTATACACACAAATTTATAGACCCTATCTCAGTTAGAATAGTTTATAATAAGCTAAGTTTGATTTTCTCTCTCTGACTTCTATTTTTAGAAAATTCCTAATTTTAATTTAATTTCATAAATCAATACCTTTAATTAGGAATATTATTTAATAATTTCCCCTACTCAGATCCATTCATTAAATTGGAATAAAACTTCATTACCCCCAAAAATAACAAATCACTAACCTAGTGCTCATGTGAAAAAAGAATGAAGAAATCAATTTATCTGTAGGCTTTTAAAACTTGAACCAAGCTTTAGACATAGATTAATATCATTTACCTTATCTTGATGAAGTGATCCAAATGGTGAGTATATCCCACATGATGTCTTTCTTGGATGGATTCTCAAGATATAACCAGGTTCTGATCAATTCTTAACACTGAGTCAAAATTGGATTCACCACCAAATGGGGTACATTCACCTACAAGTGAATTATGTTTGGGTTGATTAATGTAGGAGTAAAAGTTCATAAGGTGGTGTATTTTTATTTTGAATGTTTAATTATCAAGTGCATAATAATTTATGTGGATGAATTGACTATGTTTTTAAAACATAGATCAAATCACATACGCCACTTAAATATGTATTATAAAGGTGTAAGAGGTATGGTATCTCTCTAAGCCTAAAGAAAAGCATTTTTGATGTCATTGAAGGTATAATTAGTGGTCATATCACCATGAAAGAAGGTATTTATATCTATCTAGAAAGATCTAATGTGATTTCTATGTTACCTTTACCTTATATAAAGAAAGAATTAAAATCCTTCTTTGAAAAAAATAATTTTATTCACAAGTTCATTTGTAGATTTGACAAAATTGTAAAGCCTTTGAATGCCATGTTGAAATAGGATGCAAACATGGAGTGGTATGCTAAATTGAAGAAGGATTTTGAAGATATAAAATATTCTATTATGTAAGCCTTAGTATTAATCAGTCTAGACTATACTTAGTATTTATACATTTATCCTTTCACTTCTAAGAAAACCATCATTTCTTGTCTCACATAAATATTGGATGGAGAAGGACACTATATTGATTTATGAGCACCAATCTCAAAGATGCAAAACTAAAATATCCCACTCTTGAGAAACATGCTTATGCACTAGTCAATTATGCAAAAAAAATTTGGCACTACATTATCAATAATAAGATGCATAAAATGATCTTAGACATGACCATCAAGTAAACATTAGAGTAGAATAAACTAGGTGAGTGTCGAGGCCGATGTATAATAAAGTTTTAGGAGTATTATTTATGAATCAAACCTACAATTTTGGTTAGAGGATATGACTTTACTTAGATAATAACTAAAATTGACCTAAGGATCATTGTACACCAATTAGACTAGTAGCTAATACTATAGTAGGATTGGTATGCCCCATTTGTACATTACCTACTCTATGAAAACACACTTCCTAGGCTCAATCAAGCATAGAAGAGAGACCTCATATTAAATGTTTCACAACACATGATCAAGAATGGAGTTCTCTTCTGGAAGAACCATGAGGACATCTATCTTATATTCTTATAAAAAGTTGAAGCCAAGGGAGTAATGGGAAATTTCCATGAGAAGCTGGCAATTGGACACCCTATAATAAATGTAATGCTATATAAGATACTTTTGGAAAGATATTAATGGCCTATTGTTTTCAAATACATACACACTTATGTCTATAACTACCATTAGTGTTAGACCTTCACCAAAAGGGAAACCCATGCAAATTACCATTATAGCTGTTATAGCTCAAATTTGTATCCTTAGGAGGGTATTTCAAGCCCTCTCAACTTGATCTATGAAATGAATTTATCTTAGTAAGTGGGTGACCTTTAGGTGGAACAAACCTTTAGATTATAGGGATATCTCCCCTTGATGTATCAATAAGGATCCACTACTTGACTAACTTGCAAGGAATAGGGAGAAAGATAACATGAAAGCAAACTAAGGGGTGATACACCAAATTAGTTAATCAATACCAAATAGATGCATGTGCACATGTAGACAATGAAATTATCCTTAACATACACTTATCTTAATATAAATCTCTCACATTAGGTTTTTAATGTGAAGGTTGTGATAGGTTCTTGGGCTAAGAGGACTAATCAAGAGGTCTCAGAGGACATTAATGAATAGATAAATTCACTCAAGATTTGTACTACACTTAAACATTTCACATGACCTACAAAAGTATATTTCAAACTATATATAGGTATTATAATAGGATAACATACCAAGGAAGCTGTTGAGGTCAACATACCCCCATTTATAAAAAATGGGAACCCTTGTGTGAAATTATGTAAATTTGTACCTTATAATTGAAGGTTCACTTGATTAGACTGTCACTAGCATGTTTAGACATTATTTGTATTTTAAGATCATCTAAACCATGATTTGATTGACTTATTATTCATGGATTTGGTTTAACCTTATTTCAGTTTGCTAATAGTGGATCTTTTTATTTCAAGTTATAGGTCTAATGGGGTTTATTTGGAAAAGACAATGTTTGGGGTTCATAATTTTATGGTTTTATCTCAATCTGGTATTCTATTAGCCTTTGGTCCATATAAATTCAAATTGAATCCATTTTTAAAGCTTATTGAAACCCTCATTAAAGAAACCCTAGCATAGGTTCTTTTGGGCCAAATTCAGAGTTGGTGGGAACACTTTAAAAGTGTTATGGACTTAGTATAATTTTTATACCAAGGCTTGGTCATGTTTTAAACACAACCAAACCTTAGTATAAAAATTATATGTTTGGTCCCCTTTTATGTTCCAAGTCCATTGTTACCTTTACCTTATCATGGTCTAACTTTATTTGAAGGGTCCTTTTATTATATTCTTAAGCTTGGTTTGAATTATGCATGGTCCTTTTAGTTATAACTTAGACTAAAATCTTAGTCCTAAAGTCTGATTCATGTTTATTAACATAAATAAGACATTAGTCTTAAGTTTTTATCCTAAGTTCTATATACCTTTGAGTCCTAAGTTAAATATTGTGCTTGTTTTTAGGATCAACAACCCATGTTCACTCAGATGAACATAATAAAATGGTGAGAGATGGGCTAGGTAAGTCTAAGATTTTGATCCATGGGACCAATCTCGCTCAACCCCATAGATCGAGACTGATAATACATGTTCACTCAAATGGCCAAGATCCAATGATGTGAGATCAATATTAAGACTAAAAGGGTCCCTTTTTATTATATAGACCTATCCTAAGACTTTACCCTAAGGTTTTAATTATATTTATTAATATAATAAAACCTTAGGATACAATCTTATGCTATGACTTTGTTATTTGAAGGGTCCCTTTATTATGTTATAAGATTAGACTAATATCTTAGTCCTAAATTCTTATTTATGTTTATTAACATAAATAAGACCTTAGTCTTAAGGCTTTATCCTAGGTTATATCTAATTCATAGTCCTAATGTAAATAGTTTGCATCTTCACAAGATCAATGACCCACATTAAGTCGGACCAAATTAATTGGATAGTACCATATAAAGTTGAAAAGTCAAGAGCCTTGATCAATAGAACCAATCACATTCGACTTTTTAGATCATGATTGATGAACCAAATTTAATTACATGAATGAGATATAATGGTGCAATATTGAGATGGGTCCCCACTTTTTTATGACATAGACTTAACCTAATTTTTTTACCCTAAGGTGTTAATTGTATTTATTAATACAATAAGACTTTAGGCTAAAATATTATGTTATAACTTTATTAGTCAGATTGTTATGTTGAAAGATTATGATATATATATTTGTTATTTGTGGGGTCGTATTGTTGAAAAAATTAGCTTAGAGAGTTTACCTTAATATTTTGGTGTATTTATTAATATGATAAAACCTTAGGTTAAAAAACCTTATGTTAAGTCCTTTTACTATTAGTCATGAGGTCCCCCTTTTTTTATGTTCCAAGCTTAGCTTAAAAATTTTAGCCTAAGGTTTATTTTGTGTTTTTGAAAATGAAATAAAACCATAGTCTAAAGTCTTTAACCTAAGTTCTTTAAGTGTCCTAACTCTTACTTAAACATGGTGCATCATTGTAGGATCAATGATCTACATTCACTTAGATAAGATTGATCGAAAAATGCGAGATGAGTCAAAACTTCAAATAGAGCCTAGGATGAGAAGGAAGGTGACAAGTGTCACATTCTCCAAAAAGACTTTTGAGTAGCCAATAGTGGTACATCCCTTAGATCTTGATCTAATGATCCAATTTTTTTCATATGATGATGATCAAATAGTGCAAGATAAGGGTGGACTTTTTAATGAACCTCTAATTAAAATCAAGACCACCACATGGTGAAAATTAATTAAATAGAAATAATGATAGAGTAAAGAGCTTAGAAGGCCTGTAGGACTACCAAGTGACATAACCTCAGGGCCTAGTATAGAATAAATCTTGTGCATCTTCCAAAGATCAGTGGTCCATGTTGATTCATACCCATCAAATCTAATGGTGTGTAATCACTGTTAAAAAATAAAAGACCTTATAAGTAAACCTAAGATGTCCAATGGAAAAAGTGCATGATATTACAAGACTAATAAGGTAAAAATGTCAAAAGGCCTATGAGACTACCAAATGGCACAACCTCAGAGCCAAATATATATAGTGACCAATGACATTCAACTAAAGTGCTCAAGATTAATGGAAAATATTGATCCATGTAAGGAGATATAATGGTGTGAAATAAAAGCATATTTTAAAATTCAACAATCAATTTTTTAAACATTAATGAGCAAAGATACCACAAAAATTCCATATAGATGCCACATTTATAAAAAGTGATAAAACTAAAGATTTTATGGGATTAGAAAGGAAAAAGTATAAATATAAAGATCCAAATGAAATATAAGGCACAAAGCTCACTCAAGTTCAAAAGACCATTACAAATAAAGCTTTGAAAAGATCTATAGAAAAGCCCAAACATATACAAAATCCCTAATTTGACCTAGTATTGATTATAAATTGAGCCCAAGAAAGTGAATTATCATCAAAGCAAGTGCATTTTGATCCAAAGTCAAACTATAGACCATGAGTGAGGAATTTGATCAAACTCATATCTATAGTAGCCATAAAACAAGCTAGAGAAGGTCTAGAACTCTATATGACCTCGAACATAGAGGGGAAAATCTTCAAGGACACAAAATTTGATGTAGGAGCTTTAAACATGAGAGACAATAATTGGTCTAAGATTTTTTGGATGATTGGGGAGTTACCTAACATCACCAAGGAAGATGAGAAAAATGCATCCATCAAGAGAAGGTATTATGACTTGGTTGTTTTTTAATTGACTAGCCTTCATTACATTGTATGAAAACTAGAGGTACTTAACTACATGTATGTTTCCCCCCTATTTTTAAAGATTGCAAGATTGAAAAGGGCATGATGGTCAATGAACATACTCAAAAAAGTATAGCTTATATTTCTCCTATTAATTTTTAGAACTATTATAAGTTTCCCAAGCCCCAAGTAGATAAAGCCATAATTAATGAAGGGGCCAAGAAGAATGACCTATTGACCATCCTTACCCCATGGTTATATTTTAGAAATAAATTTTTCTCATAGTTCAGTGGTGATATCCCAATTAGCCAATTCAGACTTAGGATTAGAATAATTATGAGTTTAATGAATAAGCTATGGGGGAATCCCACCACCAATTATGTTGACAAACTCTAGGTGCCCTTAGTCTATTTTATGGTTGAAATGGAACTCACCCCACCCCTTGGTGAAGTTATTAGCACATGTTTGTGTAGGTAGATTTTTGCAGCCAAGAAAAGGACTAGGAACCAATTCTACATGATGGCCTACCTGTTAGATGCCCTCCTTGCCATTACCAAGATCTCTAACTTTAGAGGATGGTCACCTCAAGGGACATAGATAATATCCCAATTCTACTCAAATTTGCATATATTAAAGTATATGGACCACATTCATTTCATCTTTGACTATTTCTATCTAGTATTGATTGAATCCATAACTGGAAGCCCAATGGCAAGAGTTAGTTCTTTGGTAAAAAGTCACTTGAATCCATTAGTGACATATGAAATTACCTAGATTACATAATCATTAGGATTGAGGGGACCCAATGCACCCCACTTAAGTTACCAGTCCATGTGCTAAACAAGTAAGTTGAGAAAGAGGTAGCATACCAGATATGCAATGGTATATATGGTGTGTGTAAAAAAATGAGAAAGGGACTATTGCATACCCTACCCATGACCATTGATAGGACTATATTTCAGAAATGAGACAATATTGAGGTTGATTGTAGATACAAATCCTCTTTCAAACTACAACATGATTAACTAAGATAGTGGGATCCCCAAGGTAGGGTAGTAGGTCACTTGAAATAAAAAAAGATAAGTGTGACATATGAACATCTGCTTGGTGTCTATGACTCAATGTAGAAAAAGGCATCATCCTTCACCAAAGTCTTGGCAAGATTAAAAGAACACAAAATCAACCTAGAGGCTAGATTGATGAGAGATCATAAAGGGTATGATGATATATGGAAACTCAGTCAATCCTTTAGACCTCTTCCCATATAGCCATAATCACAAATAGGGATCTAAAAGTTTGGGGTGCAAATTGAATAGAGACTTAAGGAAAGGATACCTAGTGAGGTGGAATCATATTCAACCTATCCTGAAGAACCAATTTCACCAATTGAATTCATTGATGTAGATGTATTGGATCTTGGTGAAATAGTAGAAGATGCACTACAAATGTTATCTAGTGTTTATCAATTAGATGAAGAAGCTTAGGTTGAGGAAGCACAAGAAGAGAAGAGGAAAGAAGTGACAATTGATTTGGTCCTTGTTACCACACCTACCCCAAAGAGGAAATCTGAGTTAGCATTAGCCCCATTAGGTGGCAAGAAGCTCGTGTTAACCTTCACTCATCTTTTGAGTGAGGTCAAAATTTTTAGTGAAGATAATCTAATCAATGGCATAAGCATTCTTGAATGGTTCATATATGGGAAATTGTAGAAGATCCCTACCCTGCACCACCCTTGGGATATAATAAAACCTATTAATAGAACTATGGATTGTGGATTTGTATAAGGAAGAAGAACAAATAATGTCTGCCCTAGGGTAGTCAAGGGGCATGCAAATGGAAACCTTAGAGCCTCCAAAAATGACTCAATCATTAGTAGGAGTTTAATTTAATCTAGAGACTGATAGTTTGGAAAGGGTAATTAAAAAGAGAGCCATAGTTAGAGGTGAGGAATTAACCCTCCAAAAGATAGATCTATTCATAGTTCTGACCCCTATTAAAGGTCAAAATCTAGGAGAAGATAGGATATTAAAAAAATATTTACTTGATGTAGCCTAGGCCCAATCTTATCAGTTTCAAACCATGATCAAGGGCCTCTATCAACAAAACAAGAATTTAAATGGGTTTGTTTTATTATCAATCCATGAAGACATATTAAATAAGTTTTAGGACACCATGACTAGCCTTTTTAACTCTTTGAAGGCAGTCAGAACTAGACAGGGAACAATGGAGAAGAAAATCACTAAGGCTAGAGGCCAAGTTGGGAAATGGTAGGCTTTAAACTATCAAGTGAAATACTTGATCAAGGCCTTGACCAATAACCTAGTCCCTAGCTTTATGAATATAAAATTATCACATTTGAATATGGCTATGGCCATATTGGTAGACAAGATTGAAGCCCTAAGACACTGATCCAAATGAATGAAGGACTTGACCAAGGACTTAAAATAATAGGAAGGTGGAATGTTGCATATTTTAGATAGTTTGATTAAGAAACCCACAACCCTCAACTCATTGAGTCTTATAAATGATGAAGAGTTCAAGCACAAGAACTTTCAGTTTATGTAGGATGTGAGAACCCAAGGGCAAGGCCAAATAGTAGATAACAACAAGAGGATCATGGGCCTACTTCTATCATCTAAAGAGAAAATGGGAGATACTAGAGGCATCAAGAAATCAATAGAGAAACTTGAGAAGGACCTCAAGGACTTATAATATCACGAAAAGGAGCTCTTCTTGAATCCTATTGTTAACTTCTAGTTCATCAATGAGAAACACTATAGGATGAGGATTCTTTAGCGAAAATGGGGAATTGCATTAACATAGGGACTTCAAGTTAATAATATTCTTTTATTATAACTTTGTCATATTTTAAAAATAGAATATTTTTATTTTGTAAAGGCATGTGCAACTTGAAATCACATTGCCTATAGGTCAGTCCACTTGGAAAAGTCTAGTGTATTCTTGAACTTTTGTAGAAAGGATAGCCATCCTTACACTTGTACATTTGTAATTAGATATGATTGACTGAAATAATTCCTTGAATTATATAAAAGGAGTATTTTCATTTGTAAAATAAGGAGAGTTTTGAGCCAAAACTTGTGCAAAATTTTGAGCAATTAATGCAAGGATGGAATTCTACAAAGATTATCCATATTTGTTTATGTCATTTGTTATTATGGTTTCTCTCTCACTTGCTGGTTCTCATTTCCATAGTTGAAAATTTCTTGTGAAATCTTGGTGTGTTTCTTTTAATTGTAGAGTTGTTAACTTGTGCCAATGATAGGTTGATTGAAAGTTATCAAGTTCATTTCATGTCCTTTACTCTTCTTGAATTTGGGCTAATGTTGTTTGCTTTCAAGATTAAATATTTAAAGTAAACTAGGTTCTTATCTACATTACTTTTCATCCTTTAGATTTTTGCCTAATGTGTGGTAATATTTGATCTCATGCTATTTCATATTATACATTGGTTAAGTGTATGCTTGGAGGACATTTGAGCTTTGTCATAAAGTTTGGGATGAAGATCAATAACATCTCTTTTCTTCCTTACCCTTCCTTTTTCTTATTTTTTTAATTAGATCACTATAGCTTAAACTCCATTATAAATATCCATGTTATATTAGTCTTTATATTATATTTGATCATAATTAAAAAATATTAGCTTAGATTACTTCACTCTTTGTAAAGATAACTAATTGGCCACATTGGCTCCCAACCATCAAAATTTATAAATATTGTGAAATAGTGCACTTGTTTTGCCTCTATTTCATCAATAGATAATAGGATTATAATAAAATATAACTCATACATATAATTATTTGAATTATAAAATGAGATTTTTTTTAAAAACACTCTGAGCACCTATGATACATATTTATGCATCAACAGAAGCTAAGCAAATCACTTGACAAGATCAACCATCCATGCATAGACTAAGTATAATCATGAAAAGAGGTAAAACTAGTAATATTTCATTAATAAAAGGAATAAAAATTGGTAAGGATTTATCATGCCCAGGTGGAGGATCCATACAAATCTAAACAAGGTTGCATTTATAAAGAATAAAAGCAAGGAGAGAAAGGGGGCATATAAGAAAACCATGACAAGTGTAAATTAGGAGTTAAAATAAAGAAAGAGTTTGAAGAATAGTTTTATAAGACCTTAAAGGACATTTATTTCTTCCTTGATTATTTTTCTTCTCCCAAATGGCATATGAATTTCTTTATCTACTTGACGCCTCTTGCTTCTTCTTCAAATTACCCTCTTATTGGATTGGAAAGTGATAAGTTGCCTTATGTATCATAAAGTATTATTTAAATAATATATACCCTTATTTTTGACACATTTCATCAGTTTAAGAATATTTTTACACTGACATTGCAATTATGATCACATCTTCTTAGGTGTCTTGAAACCCAATTGGTCTTACTACACCTCTCTCACTCAAAATCCTTAACTATCGATTTTATGCTTATAAATGAAATTATTTTCCATGATATACCTATAAATGTCTTGAAAAAACTTAATCAATTCCCTTAGATGAATAAAACACTCATAAAGACTTTAACTTGCACCTAAATCCTATACTTGCCCTTAATTCCTTATAAACCTGAAAACACACAAAGTTCCTTATATAAAAATATCTACAGATGATCTTGGAAAAATAATAATATTTTTTCATAACCAATATGATATTACATATTTTTTATAAATTTCATGACCATCCATTTTGTTTAAGTACAGTTATTGACCTTGTTTTTGTCTCTAATTAGGCCTCAATTAGGTCTCTATGCCTAGAGATTGAGATTTTACTACATACAACTCCCATAGGTGTGAAACTCCAAATAAGTGTTTTATTAAATTTTAAGACCATTGAAAATGATCCATGACAAATTTGGGCTTCTAAAACCTTGTGTAGGTGGGTGAACAAAGAAATGATCAAAATCCTAGTCTTTCACAAGCATTCTCATACTGCCTTTAAGAAACAGACCTGTCAGAGCACTTCAACGGTCAAATGTATGAATTTTTTTGGAATTTAAAACATATAAGACATATCAAGATTCCTTCCCAAATATTTTACATCTATTTAGGAGATCAAACATCTTATTTTAAGCCTAAAACCTCACAAAAATGCAATATTTATTGCATTTGTACAAGTGCAAGTACAATCAAACTTCATGGTATGAGTCTTCTGAGAGAGAGATTATTTTTAGGTTTCTTCAAGGGAAATTTAGTGAATTTTTAGTTTTTATAAAAACTATCACTTTCATTGGGACATTTTTAGTCTTCTTGGCAGCTTAGAACATGCTTATCATCTTAATGATGATTCATAAAGCATGGGACCTCAATTAATGAACAAATGCCACAAATTAAAAGTAGAAAATGGTATATAAAATTCCAAATTATCTTGGGTTCCCATGAAAATTTTACATATAGTTCTGAACTTAGTAAAGTGCTTCTCGTGCTAGTAGGTCTTCATTTATGGGGTCAAGAGAGAAAGGAGTTTGAAAAAATGAGAAATAATTTTTGTCTTGCATTTTAGACACCTCATTTAGGTCTATGCCACCTATATTGAACTATTATAATGGTTTTATTTACAATTTGTCTCCACAGACCTACTACAACCTCCATTAGCTCATACTAAGGGTTTGTAAGCCTTCATGCACTCTTGACCCTAATAGATTACCTAAGCATTATTTTCCTTCTTAGTGGTTCCAAACCCTGTAGGATCACCTTTAAGGACTTATAATACCTTATTAAGACCCTTTAATCATTATATGCTCCCAAAACATGCAATTTTATGCAATTTTCATACATAGGCCTCAAAGGTAGTTACTAGATCTCTTGACTGAGATCTTAAGAGTTCTCTAATTTAAATGGTTTTATCATTATTAAACATGTGACCAATTATAACTTGAATTCATTCATGATATATTTTTCCTTTATCAAACAACTTTTATTCATAAATTTATACATAGTCTTATAGGGTATAGGGTTAGGCCTACTAGGCTTGAATGGGATACTGTCATTACTCACCGTCTAGATTTGAGGTTCTTAAAGATCATACTTAGGTTTCATGGATTAAATACATTATAATTACCTATATAAACCCCAAATACAATGCATATATCTCATATGGATTCTCAATTCTTGAAGGTTAGTTGAATTTCTCAAGCAGGTGTGTAGGTGGCATTTTTAACATTTTGACTATGTTTTGGAGTTTAGGTCCTCTCTATAGGTCTCTATGAATTTAAATGGTATTTGAATGAGTGTTGAGATTTTTTTGTGTTATTTTGACTCTAAAAACGTCTTCAAGACTTTACTTTCACAACACCAGTATACATCTTCTCTCTCAAATCCATCCAAGGGATGACTATATGTGATAGTTTAGGCAAGGTTCTATTATGAGACTTTTAATCTCCTAAAAAATTATCTTTAATTATGAAAAAACCCTCTTCCTATAATAAACACATCTTACATTAGTTTATACCTTTGATTAAATACTAAACCCTATGATAACCTCATCTTTTTGAGTGTGCATCTCACATGAAAAAGAGACATGGAGGTCTGCATTTTCATTGCATGAAGCATTCCATGATGTATATCTTGATCATTTAAATAATAATATAACCTATCCATTACCTCATTACACATATCAGGAGGTCATTATCCTCATAAATCTTTGATACTGTAGGGCTAAACCTTCTCAAACCATTTTTTATGTATGTAGCCTATACACAGTCTTTAATGTGAGTCATGATGTGACTTCTTGGAGGGATATTATGGAGTGACCAGCCATGTTGGATAGATATTAATGAAGTGAAAAGATGATGAAAAACATTAGAAAATAATTTTTAAGTATATAAACCTTATAAGAACTTCAAAACCTTAAGTGAAAACCTATAACTTCACCCTACGAAGGCATTTCATGGAGGTTCCTCTTAATCCCTATTTATTAACATGTGTGACCATTATAGATAAAGATGTAAGATGGTTGTTTATAACCATATATACTTTATAAAATTATCATATTTCCTCATCAAGCTCAAAATTGCATGAGCTTATGGGGTTTACATAGGGTTTAAAACCACCTGATGGTCTTAAATGTTTTTCATAAAGGAGAGGGAACCAATATCAAAACCAATGAAACAAATATAAATTAAATTATAAACCATTCCTCTACCCACAATATTATATCATCACTCTATTTCATCTGTCCATATTGAGTACATGAAATTGGCCATTATTAGTCTACCAAGAAGCTGATGGAGGTTCTGATGCAAATTTTGACTTATCAAGACATGTAGAAGCTTGATATACATTTAAATGAATTGAGTAAGGTGAATATACACTCTTAAGACATTTTCACCTAAATATGAATTCTCCAAGTTAGTAGAAGTGCCTAAAACTACCATTTTTATAGTGATTTTATCTCATTTATACATTGAACTTATAAAAATAATATGATATGACATTCTTAACATATATTTAAGTTTGATAACTACTTAATTAGATTTTAAAGATGTATTATGTATATATTTAATCTTGTTCAGCTTTTACATGCATTGGACTTGATCATATACTCATTTTTCTTGCATGACACTTACCTTAAACTTTACAAAATAGCCTTAGCTTTTTGAAACAATTATAAAGTGATCATGCAAGGTGGTAAAAGATTGAAATGAATTAAATTAGAAATTATGAACCGTTGAAATCATTTTATCAACCTTCTTTACATCATGGTGTGGATAGACTAGCACATGATAAATATAAGACATTACCTTTATTTTGTCAAAATAACCTTAAATTTTGCTAATAAGACCTCAACAAGAGCATTTGAAGGTCTCAAAAGGCATTAAATGGATAAAAATAAGGTTTTTAATATATTAGAAGTTAATGTTTTTATGAACCCCTCTAATGGTGGCCATAAATTGGCTAACATATTTGTCAATCTCCTGGGGATGCTTGCTTGCTAAGCATATGAGACTAGTTACCTTGTCCATCTATTGGGAAATGGAGTCACTAATACTCAAAATTTGACATATAATGGAACCTTGATGAACAAAATATAGTTGACTTGACCTCTAAACACACTCAATACAATAACAACATACACTTGTGCCAAGGCACTTAGGGAAAACAAATCACAAATAGTCTACTATACATAACTAACCTCAAAATTTCTTCCTCCTCTAAGATTGAATGGGAATCTCTTAAGATCATCATGACACCATGGAATAATATTCTCACATATTGAGTGGATTACGACTAGTCATGGTTCATGGAGTGTGAGGTTCCACATGTATTTGGTGATGCTAGCACATTCATAACCTTATTGAATAACTATTAAACATTCTTGCTTGATTCCCTTGTACATAGGTTGAGTATGTGAGTCAAGAAACAAATCATACTCATTCCAAAATTGGTTTCTTGGTACAAACAATATCATTTATAGGTTATTACTGATCAAGTTGAATAGTCTTAAATGGATATTGTGGCTTGTTTATCGAGTTGACTTCAAGGAGAAGTACATCTTACTTCTTGAGAGTTTGAGGCCAATGAAGCTTAGTTTAATTTTACATGAATGAAAAAGTACCTAAAAATGGATGGAGAGGTTGATAACCTTATTTGAGAACATCAAACAAATCATCTTTAAAAGAAGTAGCCTCTTAGAGTGAAAAGCTTGGAGAGTTTCCTTCTTCTTGTTTGGTGATTTACTTGACAAAACTGCCTTCTTCAATCTAAATTAGACCATAACATTTCTTTAGAAGATTTTAACGTTCTCTTATAACTTAAAAAAATTATTCCAATTAAACTTCACCCAGTCCTAGTTCACTTAGACCATCTTCAATCTTGGTAGGAACTGATATAGAGGTAGTGACAACACAATTTGAGAAGTAATTAGAATTTGAACCACTTTGATCATGCTCTTGGGAATCAAAATATATTTTTACCACATCTAATGGATCTTTAGGAGCTTCTTCATCTACTTCAATAAATTTATTATCTTGTACTCCATCAAGGTCACCTTTCTTTCAAATTCAAACATTGATTTTCATCTCTCTTAACTAAGAGGTGTTCAAATGATGAGATCCTCCTCACATATAATTTAATTTTCCTCTTCATATCCTTCTTGGGAATGATTTCCACAAATTTAATTTCATCCTCAAGGAGGGGCTAATCATCTTTACAAAATAGTTTTGAGCTCTCATGATCAATGTGCTTGTCCTTCTCTTCCCTCCATTCACCAATGAATCCTTCCATCTTTGCAATGATATTTTTAATTGATTTCCAAGATGGGAAAGTCTCAGGTTTTTCAATTTTATCAACAAGTATTTCTTGTTTTCCTTGGATTCCTTGTTTAATTGATTTACAAAATTGAAAGTATTTAAGATCTTGAGTGATGGGTGTGGATTGAATAGGTTCATGTTCCTCCTTGATACCAACTCCCCAATCTATGCCTTTTCCTCTTTGTTTGTCCCATGAATTCACCACTTGATTCCAAATTTGAATATTAAAGGACTTTTTGGGGGGTTTTTGAGGAAGGGGAGTGAATTTTTGTGCCATCATAACTTCATTAGCTTCCCTCCAAGTAGAAATCAAACTCTCTAATTCTTATTTTTTAATCTTCAACAATAGGCTACTCAACATTAACCCCTTTCTTCTTTTGGATGTTCTCTTGGATAGATTTCAATTATGGGAATCCTTGAGGGTTATGTGAAGGGATTGGGGCACTTCAAAGCTCACTTAACTTAATTATTTGAGGAATAATTGGTTGTACATAAGATGGATTAAGTGGTATAGATAAAGGCATATGGGGATGATATCATTAAACCTATTGTCCTTCATAAACTATTAACTTGTCTTCCATGCATTGAATTAGGCCAATGACATCTAATAAGCCAATTATGAGTCTTTACAAATTTTATCTCTTAATAGGTACCCACTCTCTCTTTATTATATATAATGAGTCTATCACATTATGAATTAGATGACTAGGAACACTTTGACCATACTCCTTTTGTGTGGTAATCCCTAACATATACCTATCATAGTCCAAGAGAGTTTGATTGAAAATTCAAATAGATTGATTTGAAATGTGTCTATATTGAATAGGGGTAGCATGGTATTGTGAATGCTATTTGGAGGGATGAAAGGGCTGCCAAAGATGTGAACTATCTTGTTATTACTATTGAGGCTAAGGAGGGTAGTACTCTTGATAGTAAAACTGATCATATAGATAATTATAATCATGTAAAGGAAAAGAAGGCTCATTTTAGGATGGATATGGATCATTATATGTTTGATATGACTTATTATAGTTTTGAAATGACTCATTAGGATTTTATTAAGGTTTAATATACTATTGACAAGGATCAACATAAGTTTGATATGTCTCACCAATTAATGTAAAATAAAAATTAACATCAAACTCAACCATGAAACCCCATGATAAAGGTAGAAATGAAATAACTCTTGATTAAAAAGGCACCTAGGCTATTATAACTAGATGAATACAAATAGAGTCACCATTGATGTTTGTTTAAATTCCTTTAAAGAATGGTGTATTGAATATCAACACCAAAATAACTTCAATTGATTGTAATCTAGTCCCACTAGGCATTATAGAATAGTTATAGCTCAATTTCAACCCTTGAGAGGGTGTTTAAATCCCTCTCAACTTGAGTTATGCAATGGGATTGCTCCTAGGCTGTGGGTGACCTATAGATAGACTAAACTTCTAGATTATAGGGATATCTCCCCTTGATTTATCAATTAGGCTCCACTACACTATTGACTTGTATGGAAGATGGAGAAGGATGACATGAAAGCAAACTAACTCAAGTGGTGAGACACTAAATCAGTTTATTACTACCAATGAGTTGCATGTGCACATGTAGACCATGAAACTAACCTTAAAATACACTTATTCTAATATGAATATCTCACATTAGTATTTCAATGTGAATATTGTGATAGATGCATAGGATAGGAGGACTAATCAAGAAGTCTTATATAACACTAGTGAATAGACAAATTCACTCAACATTTACACTACACTTTCACATTTCACATGATCTACAAAAGAATCTATTAAACTACATATAGTTGTTAGAATAAGATAACATACCAAGGAAGCTAAGAAAATCACTTGAAAATATCAACTATCCATGCATACACACTAAGTAAAGTCATAAAAAGATGTAAAACTAGTAGTCTTTCATTGATCAAAGGCATAAAAATGGGTAGGGCTTCACCATTCCTAGGCAGAGGATCCATACAAAGATAAAAGGCTAAATTTATAGAGTGTGAGAGAAAGGAAAGAGGGGGGTGTATAAGAGAACAATGAAAAGTGTCAAGCAGGAGTTACAATAAAAAGGAGGGTTAAGACTAGTTTCATAAGACCTTCAAGGACATATTTTGCTTCTTTGATGGTGTTTATTCACCCAAATGGCATAGTGGTTTCTCTATTTGATTGACACCTCTTGATTCTTATTCAAACTTCCCTCTTATTATCTTGGAAAGTGAAAAAGGGCCTTATTTATCTCAAGTGATGTTAAACTATTCTTTGACCTTATTTTTGACAGTTTACATCAGTTTTAGAATATCCTTACACTAATTATACAATGATTATTATTTGGCCCCTATTTCATCTAAGTATGGATCTTTTCCAAATTGATAGACATATTGGCATGAAGTAACCACTTTGCATGATTACCATTTTGGTATATTTTTCACCAACTAGAGGAATCACTACAAACATAGTGCTAGCTACCAGGTGGTTAACTAGCACCTAGTTTTTTAGGACATATTCTTGAGTAACTGCACATGGTGAATGTAGTACAAAAGGCACAAGATGATGAAACCAATGGAATGATCAACTAAGGCTCTAGCTCAACACCCATTGTACACTCTCCACCCTATCACAAAGATGATCTTATGGGCTATAAATGTAAGATTGATCCATTTAGTAGAGAGAGGTGACTTCAAGATAGTGATGAACTATGAAATTGGTTCCAACACAATAATCTGACTTCCATTAAAACTTAGGACTAGCATAGATTCATTTGAGCCTCCAATTATATTTCCCAATCTCACACATGAGCCATTGGGCCATTTCGTAGTGTAGATAAGCATATACTCTATTTTATAGGTTATGGAGTATGATCTATATTTAAATATTAATGAATGAAGAATGGTGTTACATCTATTTGATTTCAATCTAGTTATGTTTCTGACTAAGATCCTTTGAATGTGTAATTTTCATACTAATTAAATAGATATAAGCATGATAATTAAGTGTTATGTTTGAGTGAATATTTGTTCTAAGTGGTTAATGACATCCCTATGTAAAAAGATGATGTCACCGTACTTTAAATAAATGGATGAAGTATAGATAACAACCTTTTCCTAGTGATGATATCCTTTCATAAAGCATGAGCCTAGTATGAACTTGATTTAAGGTATTTTTTTGACCCCTCAAACATTGGATGATGCTAAGCTTAGAGAAATAAAGGCTTACATGCTTGAGAGAATAAAACCAACCCAATATAGTCTTGTGTCTTTATGACCAAAAGTAGTTCTCCAAATAGGTTGTGCATCTATAGACCATCAGCCTAGCCCAGAAATGGCTTTCACCAATAAACCTAATAAAGTCATTATTGAATGACCAAGTCCTATGAAGAATGAATTTCACAATGGTAAAAGTAGCCCAACATAGGCCCCAATTCTTTATTTTTTATACTTCAAGTAAGTGCATAAGGTTTTCACCTTATGTGAATTGATGCTAGTATAGATGAGTGATAAATGTTGAGTGTTATAAGAACATACCTTATTTATTCCTAGTTTTAATGAGTCAAGAACTAACTTAGAACAACTAGATAAGCATTAGATAGATTAAAATATTTGAAACCTAAATTTTATACAATATTTTAGTTCCATTGTCGGGACCCATGTTAAATTTTGTTATTACAATGGTGTGATAGAGAAATGCTTTGACTCTCCCTCAAGAACATAAAGTTATAGCTATAATAGGTGAAAGATATATTTAAAATAAATCATCCATCCTATATAGGACAAAATCTAAAAAAGTGGGTTCATAATAACTTGTATGATGCTTTATATGAGGTCTTATTTTGTGAACTCCCTAAGCATGTGTATACATGGTTAACTACCTATGCAACCCATAGAAGTTATAGCTAAGAGAACTCCTTGAGTGGATGAAAGAGGCCAAGAAATGCTTGAGAACCTACATGCCACTTGGATTTCAGATATAGGAAAATGATGGTAAGGAGTGTTGAATAATTACATGCTTAAGTTCACAATGTCGACATACTCCTACCCTGAATAAGTAAAATATTAATTTTTACATGATTCTAGAGGCATGTTTATGAAAGAATTAAATGTAGAGCTTGAGAAATTAATGGTGGATTATGTTTTTAAAATCATGAGAATGGAAGGTTAAGTAATTTTGCATATGAGTATCATAATGAGGAAGAAGGGGATGTATAGGTGAAGTGCAATAGAATGGGATGAGTAGATTGACAATTGAGAGTTTTGGTGATATAACTATAACAAGAGGAGGTATAGGTTAATGGAATATCTAGAACTTGGAAGTGATGAGAGAACCTGTAGTGAGAGAGAGGGGCATGGGGAAGGATCTCTTGAATTATAGCAGTGCAAGAAGAGGAACAATGAAGCCATAAATCAAACTAAATTGTTGATGAGTGAAGAATGCACTGGGTCCCTATAGAATTTAACCATTGAAGATGCACCATAAGCACCTATTCCTTTCAACCTATAGTGATAGCTCATGCGTTGGATCCCCCACATGAAGAAAGAAGAGTGATAATTTATCCTATTGTCCTTTTGACCATTTTACAACCTTAGAATATAATTTTGTGATTGAACAAGTTGTTCCTTATAAATAGTTAAGTGAGGATACCTTTAGACATTTAGGTACTAGCTCCAAAATATAGAACATAAGTGTAATCATTTTAGTTCCACCAATATCAGTTATGTAGACTGGGTAATATCCCATACAAAGTGTCTTGACACAAATCAGTAGTATCATGCCTTTATCATCTTTAGCACCAACAATAATAATAGGGCCAATGCCTAATGTAGTAGATAGAGGCATTGGAGAACCATTTACAAGATAAGTAATAGGGGGAAAGCACCCCCCTTGTAGTAAATTTACTAATAAATGACCATGCACTCACTAGAATACCATGATGTGGAAAATGCCATAGATTATGTGCTAAAGTGTGAACTATAATAGTATACTTAGGTTATAACTCAGTTGGTGCACAAGGCAACATAGTTCATGATAACTCTATTTGATTATGCTCATACCTCATATAAAAAATTTGATCCTAACTAGGCTATGGTTAACTATGACACCTTGAAGGAAGCATTCTTGAAGTAATTTGACATACCCAAGTTTGAACAATAGAGCATTGTCATGTTCAAACAAGGGCTCTCCAAAATTATTTGCTTATATGATGCTAGGTTCAAGACACTTCTTTCTAAGCTTCCTTATGACATTCAATCCTCTCATCATAAGCAATGGTCCATTGGAGGATTGTTAGTACCATTATAAAGAAAATTCACCATGAAGACATTCATCAACCCTTATGAGGAGCTTGAAGTCATGCTTAGAGGTAAGGTAGTTGGGATCATTGATACTAGAATTATCCCATTCATAAATGTGTAGATTGCATCCATGCCTATCCAACTCCAAGTACCAACCACTATTTTGGCACAAGATGCTTGAAGTGGATTATGGTGCACTAATTTTGAGATAGAATGCCATAACAAGAACAACTACCCTCAAAGGAATGCTTTCAAATTGCTTCTAAGATATGAGATTTGTCATGAAGTGCATGATATTTATAATTACCCTTTGTTATAACATGCCAGTCAGGTTAATACAACCATCTACTATTGATTATGTGATGCCTAGACCCATACCATAGTTGACTATTGAGTGATTGATGAGATGCATGAAAACATGGAGAGAGGTGCTAGATAGGCAACTGCAACATCTAAAGGGCATGTGATCCAAGGAAATGATGGATATAGCTAATAAAATGTAGGATATGGAATGCAAAGAGGCACCATAGGGTGAGGTGGAAGATGTAGTGGAGGAATATTCCCACTACATTCATGTTAAAATTTTAGTTTGATAGAGCATTATCAACATGAATACCCTACACATCTAATGTGTGGGTATTTTCAAGGAACACATAAGGTCAAAGAATACCCTAAATTATATGATAAATTAACCCAAGTATAACTTGATATAGATAATGGTGTAGGAATGATCAAGAATGATCCAAAAGTGAAGAAGTGGAATTCGAAGTTGCAAATAACCCACACAGAGCCCATCAAAGTGTAGGAAATTAGTTATAGTGGATTCATCACTCAATCGCCAATTGTGCCAGTACCTGAGTTATGCTTGGAATATGGGTAATATAGACACACTTGGTGTATAATGTGGATTTAATACAAAGGTACATTGTACCCAAATCCTACACACCAAAAAATTGTATTGCATCAGGCTATGAGTGTGATTTAGAACTTGTAAGGGGAGCTCCAACTAGAGCAAGACCTAGAAGCATAGGCTACCACCTCTTGCAAGAAAAAATATATATATGAAATTTAAATATAAGAGATAATGGATATATTTCACATCCTATAAATATAAGTGATGTTACTCCTATTAAATAACTTACTTTTAGAGTATATAGGATAACATCTAGTTGAAGTTATTGCACCATGCATAGAAAAGACACATGAAGTCAGACATACCCAAAATATAAATTATGATCAAGAACTCTTGGTAAATGCCACCATTAATGGATGGAATGTATGTGAGGTCCTTATGGACACAATAAATGAGGTCAATATATTAATAAATAACACATCAAAAAATATGGGTAGGCCAACCTTGAGGCTTTCCCCTTGTGTACTTTTCATGGCCAATAAATCAAGGATGTAACCAATCAAAATTATTAAAATGCCATTGTAGATATCATGGGTGCTAAGTTTTATGTTGACTTTTAAGTGATAAATTTGGATAAACAAGATAATTATCCAATGATCTTGGGAATTCCATGGTACTACCTGAATAACATCGATATGCATTTCAAGAAATGTTAAATGACCTTTGAAAATGGAAAGGAGAGGGTAGTGATCCCCCTCTCAAGTGACCAAAGACCCCCTTATGTATAAATTGTTGATATATAGGATGAGATCAACCATATATATAACATCATGGTGAAAGGCATTGAATCTTTCCATTCCAATGACCAAGGAGTGCTTTCTTGGGATGATGGACAATCAGCCTTAGACACCACTAACATTACTTGTGACCAATGGATCAAAGAAGCTAATGAGATGACTAGTTAGAGGTGTAACTTAGTGATAAAAATAGTAAAAAAACCTATGATAACTATCTTGTTTCATATTTATCTCACATTGAAGTGATGGGTCCCTTCTTAGGTGTCTTAAAACCCAAAAGGTCTTACTACGCCTCTCTCATTAAAAATACTTAAACCTTGATTATATACTTATGAATGCAATTATTATCCATGAGAGAACTCTCTATGTCTTAAAAAAACTTAATAAACTCCCTAGGATGAATCAAACACTCACAGAGGCTTCAACTTTCACTTAAAGCCAATACTTGCCCTCAATTCCTTATAGCCCTTAAAACGCACAAATCTCCTTATGTAGAACAATGTATAGATGATCTTGGAAAAATAAGCATTTATTAAGTACCTAGTATGATATTATATTCTTTTTCAAATTTCATGACCATACATTGGGTGCAAGTATAGATATTCACCTTGTTTCTCTCTCTAATTAGGCCTTAATTAAGTCTCTAGGACTAGAAATTGATATTTTTCTACATATAATTCCCATGCATTTGAGACTCTAAATAAGTGTTTTATTCACTTTTAGGACCCAATTACCATGTTCCATGTCAAATTTAATCTTCTTAAACCTTTTTTAGGTGGGTGAACCAATAAATGATCAAAATATTAGTATTTCACAAGCATTCTCATACTGTTTTTAAGAAACAGACCTTTAGGAGAACTTCCAAGGTTAAATCTAAGAATGTTTTAGACCTGATGAGATATAAGACACCTAAATCCACCTTCCCTAATAGTTTACATCTATCTAGGATATCAAACACCCTATTTTGAGCCCAAAACCTCACAAAAACACAACATTTAATGTATTGATACATGTGAAATTATAATCAAACTTCATGTAATAGTATTCTTAGAGTGAGGAATGATGTTAAAGTGTTTTCAAGGGAAATTAGATGCATTTTGAGCATTTAAAGATACTATCTCTCTCATTGGGTCATTTATAGTATTCTTGGTAGCTTAAAACATGCTTATCATCTTAATAATGATTCATAAAGCTTAGGGTATTAATAAATGAAATAATTCCACAAATTATAAGTAGACAAGGGTATCTAATATTCCCAATGATCTTGTGTTCCCATGCAAAACCTTTGTATAATTATGAGCTTAGGAAATTGCTTCTCAGGCTAGTCGGTCTTCATTTATGAGGATAAGAGAGAAAGGAGTTTACAAAAAGAATCAATAGTGTTTGTCTTGAGTTTTGGACACCTCATTGAGGTATATGACACCTATCTTGACCTATTTAAATGGTTTTCTTTACCATTTATCTCTACAAAAGTACTACAACCTCCATTAGTTCTTGCTTAGGGTTTGTAAGCCTTCATGTACTCTTGAACATAATAATTTACCTAAGAATTATTTTACTTATTAGTGGTTCCAAAACCTATAGGATCACTTTGAAGGAATTATATTACATTTTTGAGATCCCTCGATCATTAGATGCTCCAAAACATGTCAAAGATAGGCCTCAATGGTCTTCACTATATCTCTTGACTAAGATCTTAATAGTTTTCTATTTTTCATGGTTTTATTATTGTTATACTTGTGTCCAATTTTATAAGATTCCTTGTTGGCCTTCATGATCTATTTTTCCTTCAACAAAAAAACTCTTCTTCATAAGTTTATACATAGGCCTATAGGGTATACGTTTAATCCTACTGTGCTCGAATGGGATTTTGTTATCAGTTACCCTTTAGATTTGAGGTTATTCAAGATAATCCTTAGGTTTCATGGCTTCCATACATCCTCATTATCTATCTAAATCCCAAATACAATTTAGTCTTGATTCTCAATGCTTGATAATGAGTTGAATTTCTCAAGCAAGCTTGTAGGTGGCATTTTTGGCTTCCTTGACTATGTTTTAGAGTTTATAGTCTCTCTATAGGTCTCTGGGAATTTCAATGGTAATTTATTCAAGACTTCACTTCCATAACATAAGTATACATATTCTCTCTCAAATCCATCTAAGAGATGACTATGTGTGATATTTTAAGCAAGGTTCCATTTTGAGTCTTGTCCTCCATCCAAAATTATCTTTCCTTATGTGAAACTCATTTTCCAAAACTCCAAATTCCTTAAATCACTTTCACCCTTTACTTAAAGACTAAACCCTCTGCTAACCTCATCTTTTGAGTGTGTATCTCACATGAAAAAGAGAACTACATTTCTACAAACCTATGGTTCTACATTTTAATTGCATGAAGCATTCCATGATGTATATATTGATAATTTTAAAACTAATATCACATATCCATTACCTAATTGTAGTTATAATGAGGTTATGATCCTCAAACGTATTTCATACTATAGGGTTAGACCTTCTCAAACCATTTTTTATGTAGGCAACCTATACATAGTCCTTAAGGTGAGTCATTATGTGAATTATTGGAGGGATAGTATGGAGTGACTAGTCATGTTAGATATATCTAAATTAAGTGATAATATGATGAAAAAAATTATAAAATCATTTGTAATTATTAAAACCTATAGTAAATTCAAAACCTTAAGTGAAAACTAGCAATTTGACCTTATAAAGGCCTTTCATAGAGGTTCTTCTTGATCCCTGATTGTTCCCACATATAAACCTAATGGATAAAGATGTGATATGGTTTCTAATACACATATGTACATTAAAAGAGGCTCATATTGTTCCAATGAGATCCAAATTTCATGAAACTTGTGTAAAACTAAGCTTACGGGGTTTATCTATAGTTTAAAACAACTTGATTGTCTTAATGATTGTTCATAAAGGAGGGGGAACCAATATAAAAACCAATGCCATAAATAAAAATGACATTAGATCCTCTTCCTCTAAACATAAGCTTAGGTGATCTAACATCCATGACATATATGAAAGTTATATAACTACTTCACAAGATTTGACAAGTTTATTTTATGTATATTTCATCTTGGTCATCTTTGACATGCATTGGACTTGACCATAATCCTTTATCTTACATGAAACTTAGCTTAATATTTACAAAACAACCTTAAATTTTCCAAACAAGTATTAAAATATCATGAAAGGTGGTAAAATAGTGAAATTACTTGAATAGTCACTTATGAACGTTTGACATCATTTAAAAAACCTTCTTCACATCATGGTGTGGATAGAATAATACAAGACAAATATAATACATTACCTTAATTTTGTCAAAATAACCTTGAATTTTATAATTAGTCCTCAACAAGACCAGTTGAAGACCTCAAAAAGCATAAAATGGATAAAAAAAGGTTATTAAGACATGACAAGTTAGGTTTTTTATGAACCCCTCTAATGGTATCCATAAATTGGCTAACAATAGCTAGCTATATAAATTAATCCATTTGACCAATTGGGTATAGATTTTTTAGGAGTCATCAACCCCAAATCCTCAAAAAGTCATAGGTTTGTCCTTATGGATATATAGTTTTTCATAGTGTGGACCAAGGTGGTGTTAATAAGGAAAAACATTACTAATTAAGTTATTAAATTCGTAGATAAAAATATAACCACCCAGTTTAGGACCCCTATATCATTAGTATGTTATAATGTTCTTGTATTTCAATCCATAAAGTTCACTAAATGGGCATAGGATGAAGGGATAACCTTAAAATTCTCATCCAATTACTACCCTCAAGGGAATAGATTGTCATAATTAACCAACACAAATCTAATTGATGCCATCAAGAATTCTATAAAAAAGAAACCTAAGGAGTGGCATTCATTGATGAAATTTTCTATATGGGCTAACTGTACTAAACATAATCAAACACTTAAGATATCACCATTCCTAATACTTTATGTACTTGAGATATTTATACCAATTACACTTAGGCTACCTACATACAATTTCATGTATAAGTATATGGAATAATATGATAAAGTAGATCATAGGTTCTTTGACACTATCAGGTTAGAGGAAGCCTAGGATGAAACATTACTCAACTTCAGAAGGCATCAAACACTGTCAAGTGATGGTTTTAAAAAAGGGCCAAGGTTGAATATTTTAGGAGTTCTGATTTGGTGCTATTGTGGGATAAATCCCATGAAATGAAGGGACAACATACCAAGTTTGAAATTTTCTAGATTGATCCCTATGTTGGGAAATACGGAAGCACACAATTGATTACCAAGCAACTTAATATGTGGAAATTAACCAGAATACACAAGTAACTAGAATTCAAAAATAACACAAAATATGAGAGACAATACACAACTTGTATTAAAACTCTTCCAGAAGGAAATAAAATAAAGAAGATTGCCACAGTTCTTCTTCCTTACACATCTCTAGGGCTCCCACACCTCTAGGGCATAAACAATAAATCTTCCCTCAAAGCTTTCTCTCTTACAGTCCCAACACACAACTCAAACATAGAGTTGGTGTTCACCTCCAACCAGCCAGTATCCACTACTTCCATTACCCAAGTGCTCCACGCACTCCACAAGTGCTCCATGCACTCCACAAGTACACAAACATACTTCAAGTAGATCTCCCCTAAACTGCAACAACCTGCAACCCAAATGATCTCACTTATGGAAGGATCTTCCTTGCCTTCTTCTTTGCTCTCTTTCTGAGTACACACTATACTCCAAGTAGATCCTGCCTGATACTACTCCTTGTTGTGTTGTTGTCCTCCCTAATCTTGCACACCTGCAAATCAATCTAGTTATGCACACCTATAAACCTAGATCATGCACACACATACACCTACAGATCAATGATCTTACTTACCATGTAGATCTCCTAATGTAGCCATGCACCCCTATTAACCAAGATCCTACACAACTGAAGAACCCTTCTGATTATCCAAAACTAGCACCCACACTTGGCACTATTGTGGAACTAGGAGGAACACCCTTGCTCACCTCACACACAGAAGGAGCTAAATTTGCTCAACTCAAACTAGAACACTTTACAATACAGGCCATGAGTCTATTATATATATCTCATGCAAACAATAATTAGACACCTAATTACTATAATTAGATCCGCATCTTCTAGTCTAAATTTGGCTCTTGACATGCAAACACTTGGTTTGTTAACTAACTACCCATAAAACTTGTAATTTTGAACCACACAGGTGACCGACATCGGTCCCTATTTTCTTGGAGGTGACCGACGCTGTTCGATCTATGACTGACATCAATTGCTATCCCTATCTAATACTATCGATGTCGGTTGGCCTGACTGATGTCAGTGTCTGTGACACTTAGCAACTCCTCTAGCAACCTCCTCCTTGTTTGCATCAGTGAAGCTTTTAGCTCCACAACCTAACACCCTACTAGATCACTGAGTTACTTGGCCAACATGTCTTTCACCTTAATGACCTCAAAGGAAATGACCTCCCACTAATGGTGAATAGATAATTATTAAATCATTACTTATCAATTGACCCTTCCAGTGTGATTTTAGATTAATCTCAAGAAGGGTGGTAACATATATATTAGACTAATTTTCCTTATTTATGTGTTTATTTTTAATTTGTGTTTGATTTTGTTATGTTTTTATTGCTCTTGATTTTTTTTTATTCCTATGGTGTTCACCTCTCACTAACCTTGTCCTGGATATGGCCTTTAGTTTAGATTAAAATAGTAGGAAGAACTAAAAGGTCCTTTAGAGAACTCTCAATAAGTAACCACTTTAAGGGTGATGAAAGCCTGGGAGGTGTAGTTAAACTTTGGAATACCCAAAGAGAGATTTCAATTTTAGTCAAATCAAAGGTTGTAAGTCTTTTACATTTTAGATCTTTGGGGTTAATGATTCTTAATGATACAAGTGAATTTTAGAATAACACCATTTACTGATATAATCTATCAAAATATACCTAGTATGAATATCTTAATGAAAAGATAGATCACTAAACCAATTTAAGATCAGCTAGGTAATTATATATT
Source organism: Torreya grandis (assembly GCA_037957365.1). Classification (NCBI taxonomy): domain Eukaryota; kingdom Viridiplantae; phylum Streptophyta; class Pinopsida; order Cupressales; family Taxaceae; genus Torreya; species Torreya grandis. The sequence continues at coordinate 42,582 of JARHVA010003701.1, read as the reverse complement.
TCCAAACATCCCATCACCTATGGCTTGGTCCCAAACCCTCAATATATAGAACTAAAAAATATATTCATAAGAAAAATTTAAAAGGAGACTAGAATAACAAGTAGAATCCAAATTCAAAGTCTTCCTTGAAAGGGTTATTAATTCAACCTACATCATAAGATTTCCAACATGGATGGGAGCGGAGCAAGCCCAAAAATGGGACCATATGTATCTCTTCCAAAGCTATATATTCATGGCTAGTAGAAAAGAAATGCCCATACCATTCCCCTCCAAGCCATATAACTAGTAATTCCCTTTCAAATGATCTAATGCCTAACTTTACATTAACTTGTTTAAGTGAAATCCAGAATTGAAAAAATAAAAAATGTATCACCTCAAACACATTGATGGTTTTTATGGGAATAAGGCTTAATATGTCATTGGTTGTAATTGAGTTTAACATCTTCTTGTCCTAATATGCTAAATATTTTCTTGTAGTCTATGTTTTGCATAGGAATGAAGGTCATCATCTTGGGTTATAAGTATTTAACATTATTTTTCATGTGTAAGTCATCATTTGTTGTGGCCAACATGTTCCCTTCTTCAAATAAGTGGGGTTCCCCTCTTAAAAATGATCAAACTTAAAGTTCTCAATCTTAAAGTTCTCAAACTTTTAGTCCTATTTTAACCAAATCCTTTCTAATATAATTGTTGATGGCATAAAATTGTGCTTGATCTTAACCAATCAATAATTGGAAGTTTCAAGTTGTGGGACAATGCGGCTTGAAACAACCTCTAGATTTTAGAGAAGCTAGTCTTTTCTTTGTACCAAGTGTTGGGAAAAGGGATAAGAGATTAAACAAAACACAAATGCAAGAATTGAAACCTAACTATGGCGATACATTTGAGTGTAATCCTAATCCTAACCTGAGCACAGTGAGACTATTATAGGATTCAATTACATTTAAGAGCAGATAAGTGCATGATCAATGTGAAAGATTGAAATAATAGAAACAGAGGCTCAAAATAGGGAAGTCTTTCACTGAGATACAAGGAATGTCAACAAAGGCATAGTGTTCAATCTAGAATCTTTCAATCACATAAGAGGCACAGAAGTCACGTATAGTTATATAAACCTTTCGATTCAAGAAAAGAAACAAAAGCAAATAACATTCTTAATCATAACTCTGGAAAATCTACAGTATAGACTACTTCCTAAATGACATAGATAACATCAACCAAGGCATAGATATCAAATTTACTTAATTCATTCAGCCACATAAAGGGCATAGAAACATGCATGGTTATATTAACTTTATCACTCAAGAAAATTGAGATAAGAGCAAATGATATTACTGGTCACAAACTTTTTAATGTCTAAAACTATGAGAAATCTCCCCCCTTTTATGATTTTACCATCCTTATTACATAGCCTTAGGTGTCTCCTTCAATCACTTTCTTTCCCATGCAATTCCACTCCATCCTTCACTTGTAGGGGATAAAATAGATGGCACATTCAATGCCTTGGATGCATCCTAATCTTATCAAGAACTACCCTAACTATGGCATGGTGATCCATGTCTAGTACCTCTATTTATGCTTGAAATTCTTCATTCCATCACCTATTTAGCCGCTCAACTGTCTACTCTACCTTTGCTTATAGGGGACAAATAAACGGTGTCTTCAATGCTTGCCAGCCCCAAAAATCCTACCCAGTGCATTGTTCTATCTACCAGGAATAACTCCCATCAAGTTTCCTTTCATCTTTGCTGTAAAAAATAGATGGACACTCTATTCTATTGGAACAAAAGAGGACACTTAGTCAATCTATGAAAATTCTCTTTTGTCTAGAAGGCACCAGAGAATGACACTTAGCTGCTTTGACTTTTCTCTATATTCTGCCCAGGGATGCTCCGCCTTTGACACCTATCGCAATCTGCTTCCTCGATACTTTGTAGTTTTATCAAAACAAAACTCACTGCATTCCTTGCTTAGGAAAATTTTAGGAAGGGATGGATGTACGTGGCAGTCTTCACTTATTAACACTTGGTGCTTCCATAGTCATTTGAAATATCATCTGGGACCCACCACAATCTTCATTCGGTAATTAGGCTCAAAGATGGTTTCTCAGAGGTTGACACGTGGTGACTTCCACTACTCTTGGGAAGATACGTGGCATATTTTGCTTCTCCTTCTAAGGGTATGTGGTGCCTTCCACTTTTTCTTGGGATGCAACAGAAAGGGACTCAGAGAGTGACACTTGGCAGCCTCCACTACACTTCTGCACTTAAGCAAAATGAAATGATGCCTTTATGCATTGAAAAAAATGTGTTGGACCAAAATCTCTCGAATGCTAACATGTGGTGACCTTCGCTACTTCTTCAAAAAGGTAGTTCAAGGCCTCTGCAACTGCCACCTAGCGCTCTCCACTTTCTAGATTCTTAGCTCGTTGAAAGTCTTTGTCAAAAGTAGAATGAACGTGGGTGCCTCTATGAGACACAAATGTTGACACATGGTGTGCTCTACTTAGCTACTACTAGGTACATGGCACATTCTGTGGTCTTCCTGAAAGTCACAAAAGGGGGCTCAAAAGATGCCAATTGGCTGGCTTTGTGCTTCAAAAAGTGACACTTGGTAGCTTTTGCTTGAAGTTGATACTTGGGCAAAAATGAGATGGAGGAAACAAAAAGGGAAAAAGAGACCTGCAATCAGAGGGTGACACTTGGTAACTTCTATTGTACTTTGACACTTAGGCAAAATGAAACCGTCCTCTGCTTCAAAGCTCTACCACTTCATCCAAGATGTGCAGGAACCAAAATTGTAGTGCTCGAATCAAAAAACAAATATGACGTAGAGTAAGAAATTACTCTACAGTTATTGATGACCACTAGGACTTTTGAGCCTACTCAAAAAGAAGTTGACTCCCGCTCTATCAAAATTTCAAAATTTATAGCTTCAAGAGCACTGTTTGGTAGATAGACCACTCATGGTCAGATAATCCTTACTTGCTCTATAGTTCAATGAAGGCCAGATCCAAGTTAATGAGATCCTTGTGTGAAAAGGTTTATAGGATCTGGATCGTGGATTTCAGCTTGAATTCTAGCTATAAAATAAGAATCAAAATAGTTTCAACCTCTGAGAATGAGGAATCATCCTGCAAGTTTTGAAAAACTATTTGATCCCTTTGTTTAGCTAGTAGCAATGGTTCAATTTGGTCCACCATCAACACCATCTTTGCATTTAAAAATAGGGAAGGAAGGCCTAGTTACACTAGATATTCAATGTGATGTCTCATCTCACCGATGCCTTCTTTCATGACATTGAGATAGCTCCTATAACTATTGGCTGCAACATTACAACTAAGCTCCTCATTGACCCGTTTCATGGTGGCCATTCTATCAGGGATCCCCACGGCTACCAATGTCGCATCCATTATGTCATAGAGCTTCTATAGCAATGAATGGGAGTCTATGACTCTTTTGGAGATCATGGCCGGAGTGTTCTATACTAAATTCTCCACCCTCTCACACAATTGTTGTGCATTGAGTAAGAAGGTGAAAAATGGCCTGAGCTAGATAATCTCTAAAGAGATTCTCTTCCATGCTGACTCATAGAGCTCCTTCACCAATTGCATGACTCTAACACCTTTTGGCCTATTAGCCAGCTTAATTACTAGTTATGCCATCCTCTGTTGCTCTGCTTGGAACTAGGCTAAAAAAGCCATAGCCTTGTTTTGCTCCTCCAATAGCCCTTACTGTGATTGGGTAACTTGTAGCTAGAGTCCTTTGACTCATCCTTGTAATGTTGCATTCTCCCACCTGAGGGCTATGGCTACATCTTTGGCAAGTGTGAGCTCTACTTTCAATGAATCTGTCTAGGCTTAGACTGCCTATTGAGTCTAGAGGGAAACAATATCTTGTGACTATTTATGCAAACTAGCTATTTCATTGTCCCTCTTATTTATTTCTTCAACCAAATTGTTGTAGTTTGCCTTCTCCTTGGCCAAATTAGCCTCCATCTTTTGCAATCTTCTTGATTTCTTCAAATAATCTTCCATGATCATAGAAGTGGATTTGGTCAGTAGCTCGACTCTGTCTTGGGGCCTAAATAGGGACATGTCAATGGCCACTGCGTTCATCATGTAGTCCTCTAGCTACATTTGTTCACTCAGCTTAGCCATGTTGGGTGACAAATGGGTCACTGTCAACTACTGTTAGATGGGGTCAAATTATGACCTCAAGTGTGGGACAACCAATGCTTTATTATCCTTAATTCTCTTCTTCTCCAATCAAGCCTCTCTTGCCTTCCTAGCAGCATCAACCTGCATCTGGAAGGTGGAATGGGATGCAATATGTCCCCCTATGAAAGGAAATCCTTGTGGTAGGCCGTATTGGAGAGCCATTGGTTGGCTAGGGGTGAGCCATAGGGGCATCTTTTTGGGGGTGGAGGGAGAGAAATGAGGTAATGTTAGGGCTTGAGGTGCTGATGATAGGGTGGCTTATGAGATGGGAATGGCAATAGTGACAGGTGGTGTCATCTGACTGGGTGGAGGCATCATGTCAACAGGGTGAAGAAGAGATTGAGAGGGAGGAGGGGGAGTAATACTTAATTGAGGCAAAGTTGTAGTTCTCTATGCTGGGTGATGTAAAGGCTCCTCTTCCTCCTCTAGATCCAATTAGAACTACACCCTTCTTCTTTTCCTAGGTGTCTCTACCTCTGGTTGCATTTGTCTTTCTTCTACCTCTGCTATTACTAGTGGTGCATGTGGGGAACTGAGGACTTTAGTCACTCTCAATGATGGGGAGGCTTATGGTGGTGAAGACACCACACTCCTTTATTGTTCTACAATAGCTGCAGCTTGCTCTGAAGTCTACGATTGTTGGCTTGGACCCACTCTAGCTGCTTGCTCCACCCCAAGTGTCATCATTTGGCTTGTTTCTATGCTAGATGTAGGGAATGGATGCCACTCATCCCAAAGTTCTTCCTACCTTTCATCTAAATCTATGCCTCTGAAAACATGGGTGGTTTGGGAAATTTCTTGCCTATATTTCCAATAGGCCTCAATTTTTTCTGCATCCCATCCTTTGTTCCTCAGCATCCTTCTCAAACCAGAGGTCATCCTAACCCTGGGATCATAATCCCTCTACTTGTCATACAAGGTTTCCCATGGCCTATTTTGTGGCATGGGCAGATCTGTTAGCTCAACATAGAGACCAGGAACATCTTCTGTAGGGTTTTTTCTAGTCTCCCAAAAGGGGTGGCCTTCATGCGCAATCTTGGCTTTGATTCTATTTGTCCTCACTATGGAGGTTATATAATTAGTTGGGTCATAAACCCACTTGTCCTCGACCAATAGGAACCCCAGGAAGGCCAACTTCCTCAGCAACATAGTTTCAACTTCTGTGGCTTCCAAGCTTATGCCACCTATCATCCATGGGAGATTGTACATTTTCCTCTTCTTCTTCTCAGAGCCATACTCATTATCAACCATCGACACCTACCTAGTGACTTCCAAGAATGCTAACCTAAGAGTAAGGTCTTTGGTAGTAGAACTGGCTCTCCACAAAATCCATGGACTCTTATGATCATTGACGAGACCCAAAATAGAAGTCACATGGGATTGGGCAACTAACCAAGAGGTTTGTGACACTCAGGAATAACCTATTTATGAAAACCTTAGGGCTGAGGCAATGAAGAATAAGGGTAACAAATAGTTCCCAAAAATCATATGGGTCACTAGTCTTTGATAAAATATGTGTCCATGCAGACATAGGGATGGTTCTTTGGGGGTCAAAAGCTGGATCATACAGGTTCAGACTCATAAATTGGGTGAAAAGGTTAGGGTTATGATGTAAAATTAGATGAAACAAAATGGAGGAATACCTGAATATCCCCTTTGACCTAAACTGGGTCAGCTACTCCACCATTGAGAAGGTGATGTGTTTTGAGAAGTTGAGTTGATACTCCTATGTCTTATTGACTATTTTTAGCCTAAACAAGATGGCCATTTGCTAAGCATATACCACCACATCATCTTTCATGCCAAAGATGAGAGTCATCATTAACAATGCATCTTGGCTAGTGGGTGCAAACTGAGTCCTTGGTATAGGGAGCATGGGTACCATGGTATCACCATCAGCCATTTATAGCTCAGACCTCAGAAACCTTGTCTAAGTATTGATTTTCACCCATGTCCTTTGAATCCTATCAATGGTGGGGAAGGTGGTGGTACCATCATATTATAGGGCAAGCATGTCCTCGATAGCCGGTGGGGTGATCTATAACATGAATGGGCCTTACTAAGTGGTGTAAGATTGTGGATGGAGCAAGTCTACACATAATTCAATTATATTCGGGCATGGGTGCACAGTTGGGATGATGAACTGAGCTAGTTGTGACATCCATATCCTCATTTCAAATGTTTCATATTGCCTTGCCTTGGCTCTTTTTAGACACCTTTGGTGTGCTCCTTCTTTAAGGTTCTTGCTACTACCTCTTTGCAGAATTGGGTCCACGATTCATCTACATAGTCCTTTACCTTGGATGGGTCATCGGTTTGATCGATCCCCAGGGATTTTGTTCTTGAGTAACTTCTTAGCAGTTGTACAAGAGCTGCAACATATGATTTACTCACTTGTAACCTGTCAAGATATCTAGGTGTCCCTATTCCTTGTTGGGATGATGTTGCTCCTGCCATCTTTGTATCTCTTGTATAATAACCTGGTTTGAACTTTGTGCAAGATAAAAGACACACTTGTTGAAACAATTTTCACTAGGCGCTATCAATCGCAATGAGCAAGATATTTTCATAGGAATGCTTAAGAGTTTGTAAACTTTAAAATTTGCTAAGGGATATTTATGGGCCTATCAAGTCCCAAATAACATTAATTTTAGGTGATCGTTAGCAAATCCTACTCAATCTTTGGGAAACAGTGAGGTGGACACATTATGCTGTGCAAGGTACCTTAGAGATCTCAAATATTTGGGGAAGCATTTAATGTGGTAAAATTTAAAGAATTAAAAATTTATAAGATGCTGACTCTGCGTTAAAAATGCTTATTTTAAAAGAAAAGCAGGAAAATAGTAGCTAAAAACAAAATAATGCGGGAATGGGAAACTACCTAACTACATTAATTACACATCCTTATTTCCCCCTAGGATAAAAAATGAACTTTCCAATGTCTTCTTTATGACAAGCCAACTTGTGTTGCCATATCAGTGATTGCAACAGGTATATCTTTGATGGAATGTCCTCTACATCGGCCACATGGATTTACCTACATTCAAATGAGTCTAAGTTGAACATGCTTTCGACACCGATGAACTCTTCTTGTCCTTGAAAGCTTGTCAATTATTGGTTCTTCATGCTGTTGTGTGTCATCAAGAAATCATTAGCTATTGGTTCTTCATTCTATGCCTTTTTATACCCATTCTCTTTTGGCTTATCTCCTTTTAATTCTAGCTCTTTTACATCACCATGCTCCTTGATGACTTCATCCTCTTGGAAAGATAAATTTGAAAGCTCACATTCCTTTTGCATACTCAGCTGAGTCTCGATGTTGTCTTCTCCATACTTGGCCAATTCATAGGCTTTGTATAGGATAGTGTCATCTGTCTCAATGACTTGGTCAAGGGAGTATCCATGTTCCTCCATATTCTCTTACAAAGTGAGGAAGAAGTCAGAAATGATCTCTTCCTCATTAGAGGTCAAGACAAAAGCTTGTGACTTGTCCTTTTATTTATTAAAGAGGGTACTTATGGTGATTTCCTCCTTATCTATACTTGTGGAATCCTCTTGTCTAGCCAAAAATTGAGCCCACTCCTCTACATACTCATTTGCTTCCTTAAAAATATATTCTTCTTTAAAAAGGGGTAAAGAAGAAGGTTGTGATGAAAAACAAAAAGCTTCTTGAGGGAGGGTGGAAGGAACTCGAGGGAGAAGTGAGGATTTGGGGTCCTCTTCCCTTGTTGCTATTATAAACTCTTCATTATTGGGGAAGTGACCTTGACAGGTTTGACCTTGCTCATGAATAGGGGTGGCGTATGTCTGATTTGGAATTTGTGGTGGTGAATATGGAGTTTGGTATACTTGGTAAGACTAGTTCTCATGAATGCTTAGCCTCTCTTCTAGAAATGCAATCAATCCACACACATCCAGCATCTCATATGTAAGTTCTTGCCAATTTACCCTTTCAATGGGATCCCACTCACTTTTAATTAGGTATATTGTGTCCCTTACTTGATGGATGACAAGGAATTTATTGGCCATATCCCCTTCTGCTGTCAAGCTCTAACACATATCTTTTAAATCCTATCAATGCTTTTTTGAAGGTGAAAATAAGGTCAGGTTGAACATGGGATGTGACATATTGGGGAGACTGGGCATAAGATTGGTATAGCTCATAATCATCTACATCCTTGTCACTTGACATGATTCCAAGAGAAGCTTGTTCTTGATTAAATATATAAGGAGAAGAAGACTCATAGCAATGAGTAACATAATTATACATACCAAAAAGTGATTTCTTGATGATACTAATTTGATTAGCTGATGACTCATAGTCATTATTGGTGTCGATAAAAGCCTCCAAAGGCTGATTGGTTGAAGAATACACTGAGAATTCTTCAACTCCTTTAAAGATTGGTCCCACCAAGCATGCCAAAAATTGTTGATGGCATAAAATTGTGCTTGATCTTAACCAATCAACAATGGGAAGTTTCAAGCTATGGGACAATGCGGCTTGAAACAACCTCCAGATTTTAGAGAAGCTGGTCTCTTCTTTATACCAAGTGTTGGGAAAAGGGATAGGAGATTAAACAAAATGCAAATGTAGGAATTGAAACCTAACTATGGCGATGCACCTAAGTATAATCCTAATCCTAACCTGAGCATAGTGAGACTATTATAGGATTCAATTACATTTAAGAGCAGACAAGTGCATGATCAATGTAAAAGATTGAAATAATAGAAATAGAGGCTTAGAATAGGGAAGTCTTTCACTGAGATACATGGAATGTCAACAAAGGCATAGTGTTCAATCTATAATCTTTCAATCACATAAGAGGTGTAGAAGTCACGTACAATCATATAAACCTTTCGATTCAAGAAAAGAAACAAAAGCAAATGACATTCCTAATCACAACTCCAAAAAATCTATAGTATAGACTACTTTACAAATGACACAGATAACATCAACCAAGGCATGGAGCTCAAATTTAATTAATTCATTCAGCCACATAAAGCGCATAGAAACATGCATAGTTATATTAACTTTATAACTATAGAAAATTGAGACAAGAGCAAATGATATTACTGGTCACAAACTTTTTAAAGTCTAAAACTATGAGAAATATCCCCCCCTTTTCTAATTTTACCTTCCTTCTTATATAGCCTTAGGTTTCCCCTTCGATCACTTTCTTTCCTATGCAATTCCACTCCTTCCTTCACTCACAGGGGACAAAACAAATGGTGCATTCAATGCCTTAGATGCATCTTGATCTTATCAAGAACTGCCCTGACTGCAGCATGGTGATCCATGTCTAGTACCTATCTTTATGCCTAAAATTCTTTGTTCCATCACTTGTTTGGCCACTCAACTATCTACTCTACCTCTGCTTATAAGGGACAAATAGATGATGTCTTTAATGCTTGCCAACCCTAAAAACCTACCTGGTGCACTATTCTATCTACCAGGAATAACTCCCACCGAGTTTCCTTCCATCTTTGCTGTAACAAATCAATGGACACTCTATTCCATTGGAATGGAAGAGGACACTTAGTCAATCTATGAAAATTATCGTTTGTTTTGAAGGCACCAGAGAATGACACTTGGCTGCTTTTGCTTTTATCTGTATTCTGCTTAGGGATGCTCCACCTTCGACACCTATCGCAATCTACATCCTTGATACTTTGTAGTTTTATCAAAATAAAACTCACTACTTTCCTTGCTTGGGCAACTTTTAGGAAGGGATGGATGTACATGGAAGTCTTCACTTGTTGACACTTCGTTCTTCCATAGTCCTTTGAAATATCATCCAGGACCCACCAAAATCTTCATTCGGTAATTAGGATCAAAGATGGTTTCTTAGAGGTTGACACATGGCAACTTTTGTTGCTCTTGGGAGGATACGTGGCATCTTCTGCTTCTCCTTCTAAGGCTATGTGACACCTTCCACTTTTTGCTTAGATGCAACATAAAGGGACTCAAAGAGTGACACTTGGTAGCCTCCACTGCACTTCTACACTTAAGCAAAATGAAATGACACCTTTATGCATTAAAGGAATGCATTGGACCAAAATATCCCAGATGCCAACATGTGGTGACCTCCACTGCTTCTTCAAAAAGGTAGTTTAGGGCCTCTGTAACTGCCACTTAGCACTCTCTGCTTTCTAGATTCTTAGCTCATTGAAAGTCTTTGTCAAAAGTAGAATGAACGTAGGTGCCTCTATGAGATGCAGATGCTGACACGTGGTACATTCTGTGGTCTTCTTGAAAGTCACAAAAGGGGGCTCAAAAGGTGCCAGCTAGCTGGCTTTATGCTTCAGAAACTGACACTATGCAGCTTCTGCTTGAAGTTGATACTTGGGCAAAAATGAGATGGAGGAAATAAAAAGGGAAAAAGAGACTTGCAACCAGAGGGTGACACTTGGCAGCTTCTACTATACTTTGACACTTAGGCAAAATGAAACTATCCTCTGCTTCAAAACTCTGCCACTTCATCCAAGATGCACAGGAACCAAAATTGCAGTGCTCGAATCAAAAAATAAATATGATGTAGAGTAATAAATTAATCTACAATAATCATGGAGATCCTATTTTGTAATGGTTTTCCCAAACATATTACATATTTGTAATGAAAATTAATCCTTGATAAAAACACCATGACCTCTAAAATTAATGCAATCAAGTCTTGGTTGTATCCTAAAATAAACTAGGTGATTTAATACTTGGAATATTTAATGTGCTAACTTTTATATAGGTTTAAATTCATATTAAGGTTCCCAAAGTCTCAATCTCTCAGAGTGTCAGGATCCAAGATTCCTACATGGGACCTTATGGAACTTAGCTTGTATCTAGGTGAGTGTTTATATTCATCATGATTATGACCATTTATTGAGTATCTTTTTATTGATTTCTAAAAATGATTAGTTAAATGGGAAAACTTCACATGGATCATTATTAGAGGTGTCAAACCTTGTCAGAGTCTAACCATTTAGGGTACTCCATTATTATAATAGTAAGTCTCCTTGATCTATCACAAATGTTAGAGCCTAAGATCCTGACCCAATGGGAAAGTGACACATCGATCAAAGTCAAAATAGTTAGTTTCCTAGATATAACATTTTTTTTAGAGCATAGGAGAGACTTATTGAGTGGAACAATGTTACATTGTCTAGAAGTTAGAGTTACCATGATCCACCCAATCAACTCACCCTAATATTATGTGTTGTTCTCCCAAACTTGATAGAGATGTCAAGATTCAGGAGAGCCTGACCAAATGAAAGAGATTCATGTGGCCTATTATCAGGCTTATTAGTCTCTTAGACCTAATAGATATTTTATATCCTAGGGGAGACCAACTTATCACATCATGCCATATGTCATTTCCATACACTTCTCATATACTTGGAGGGCATATTTGAACTTGGCCTCATCTTCATCTCACTACCAAATGATTTGAGAATTATGTCAATGGCCTTGAATATCTCGTTATAGTGATTGAAACACATCAATTCATCTAGGAATGTGGTGTCTTTATACTCTAGTTCAATTTAAGGGTTAGAGGACAAGGTGGCCATTGTAGCTTAGATGGAATTATATAATATCAAGCCCTAACCAAATGGGAAACATGGAGGGAACTAGTAGGAGTAGAAAGTGAGGAGTATATTATAGGAAATTGGAATCAATAATGGCTAATGAGTTCACCTCAGGGCACTTATAGAGGTGCACATACATCTCATCCATTGATGACATTTGGAAACACTCTTGGTATGAATTAAAGTTTGAGCTGGTGGCTTAATCTTCCCATTTATTTACTAATCTAGACTTAACTCAAAGATCATGATCATTCATTACCTACTAGATTTGGAATTTACATCATGACCTACTCCTTTTCCATAATAGGGATAAACATTAGGACTGGGATCTACATGACATCATTCAAACTCATATATAAAAGTACTAGGCCCATTTGAACATAAAATATGGCCACCAACCTAATGAGAAGGATGAATTAGATCTAAACCTAACTAATGATTAATAGGTATTTTCCCAAATCAATAAAAATAAGAATAATAAAGGAAAGGAGGCTTAAATTAGACCATCCATCCATGCTAGCCTTATCTCTTCCATGTTGGCTCAACCCAACAAATATGTTTAAGAAACTCCCCCAAAATTTTAAGGATAATTATGTAAGGAGTCCCCAAAAATTATCCTCCCTAAGATTTTCCTCCTCAAGCTCCTACCCCTTGACCTCTGAGACCACCTCCACAACGTCCTATGGTTAAAGTAGCTTAGTCTTAGGTAGTTCAACCTTTAGTGGCCTAGCCTCAAGCACCTCAACTCTTAGCGACTCAAATTTAGGCTATAAAATAACTCAAGGTCGATATCAGTAGTAACTTAGAGACAAGTTTAGGATAGGAACATCAAATGTAACCCATAAAAACACATTTCCTTTCTCCCTCCACTCTTTAGTAACCTCTCACATCACCACCTATATTTATAACTCCCCAACAAACCACTCAATTATTACCTCCCCTTTTTGTAATTTTACCTCCTCCATAATTCACCTAAGTGCCATTGGCCTCAACCATGTATATCCTCTTCACCTCCTCTTTCCCATAGACATCATCCATTCACCAACATAGATATCCATGATGCCCCACCAGTTATCCCATAGGTATAGACACCTACAGGTTCCTCATCCCCAATGAGTGTATCTATAGCTCTAGTAATAAGTGCATCATTATCCATAGCTCAAGTAACCTAGACCATTTCAATGATACTTTCCATTTATCAAGAATTTATTCATTTGATCCTCATGGCCTCTACCACCCATACTCCCTCTACATCAATAGTTAAATTATATTTGAGTAAGAGGCCCTGAAAGAAGCATAAGGAAATTCATCCTCAACCTTCTATTCATGTCTTGATTTCTCCCACTGTTCCTCTTACACCACCTCTTATGGCTCACCACATTATTTATAGGCATATATTTTCCATCATCTAGGGTACCCAAGGATTTGGATTTAACAATTCAATTTACTCTTTTCTATTGAATGCCCTTCTCCCTAGAGTTTCTTCCTCAGAGGTGAACATGACCTAGAGATAGTGGCAAGCATAGATGTTCCCTTAAGATTCAACATTCATCTTGACTCCTCCTTATCCTCTGTTTATTTCTTCTTTTATCCCTCCTGATTCATCCATCCCAACTCCACCTCTACCTCCACCCTTCACAACCATATTTTTCACCCCACCAAGACCTCCCACCACCTTGGAAATAGTTACAGTGTCATAAGCACCTAAGATGACTATGTAAGGTGATCTGGATGTGCAGTAGGAATTCAATCACACCACAAAGAACATGAGGATAATCCTCACTTATAAGTTTATTTTAGAGGGGAACCATATGGTTTGAAAAAATTATCAAGACCTATTCTCCCTCACCAAAATGAAGACATCTACAAGAGAAGAGAAAGTAGTTGAATACCTAGTCTTTGTGCTCTAGGCTATGCATAATATGTAAAAGAAGTTGATGGAGGGTATTTAGGAATAGGTATAATCCTTGGAAATAAAATTAAATATGTCCTTATTTTTAGATCTAATAATAAAAGTCAAGGATGCCTTCCTATAATTTATCTTATCTCTGGGAGAAGTGTTCACACTCTAGAAAACAACAAGGGTACATCTTCAAAGGACCTAGGCATATTTAGAGATAATTGTTCTAGTTGAAATCAAATGTAGGAAGATAGAAATAATCATACATAATAGAATGTTCCAATAATTAGATATTATTCCCATATCATACTTGAGCCTTTATCAAACATATGTTGAGAGTGTGAGGGATGAAATTCAAGAATGGTTAAATATGGCATAGATGGTAGTGGATACCCTAGAATAAGGCATGCAAAAGATACTAGTTTACTTAAAATATGTCAACATCATTGTGTTATTCCACTTGGATGGAAATATACTAGATAGGAGTTAGTTCAGAGTTCCCCTGGGTCACTTTCACTAGGCCATGAGAAATAAAGTGGCAAAGGCCAACAAGTCTAGATCCTATGTGGTGCTCAAAATCTCTACCCAATCCACTTAAATGCATTTAGGTTTCATAGGTCAATGTATCCATGGAGGAACCAATATATAAAGACTAATGGCCCAATTAGAGGTTATATTTCAAGATTCACCAATGAATTTGGCCAATTTATACCAAGAGTTTGACCTAATATCATCTACACTAGCCACTAGGGAGGTAGTGTCTAAATAGTTGGGAGGCAGTTCGTTTACAGATCCTCCATGTATTAATTAGTTGGGCCCTCATATATTTTATGTAGGAAGTGTAGGATATTCTTATTTTTTTGAAATCATATAGTTTTAATAAACTTTGGGAGGCCATCATGGCCTAGGATGTGAATATCATGCTACTTAGATGTGAGCTTCATCCTTATCTATACATTATAAATTGTATCCCATTGAAGAAGGTTGATAATTTTGGTCCAAAAATGTTAGAATCAAGTCAAGATTTCACCTAATTTTCTTTCATCATTTAGAATGTGAATGTATGTCATGATAAGCACTCTTTTTAAAGAAACTCCTTTTTTTATGAATGTAATTTATTATTTTCTTTTAAACTAGTTGTTCATTTACTAATTTGTCAATCATTTCCAATTTTAAATGAATGATAATGCCATAGAATTGAACAAGCATATTTTTATAAAATGAATGTAGTTGTTATAACATGTAATTTTTTAACCCATTTATAAACCCTTCTCATTTTATTTTATAACTTTAGTAATTTGTGTATCTATTTACAATTTATGTTTGAAGGATCTATGTGTTGTTTACTATAGGATCTTTTACTATTAATATTTAGTGGGGGTTTACAAATTATGTGAAACTAAATCAAAACACTTGGTGAAACTTGACACATAGTGGTATAACTATGGTAGGGCACTGGTCTCTATTCTTGAAGCATTATCACCCTTCAAGCCTAGAAACATTCTCTCATGCCCTACCTTGCCCTCTTATATGTTTATTTTAAGCCCCAAATAATTCCCTTGATTTATAAATTTGTAGGACATGACTCAGTAGAGAATTAAAAATAGAAATTTCTTTAATTTATAGTGAAATCAAAGTTCAGAGGCACATATATTAAACCTTTAGTGGTGACAATTAATGTTAAGTATAAAAGGTTAAACTGATTGATCCTTGGACTAAACCAACATCAATATTAAAACTAACAAGGGATATTTTATCCCATGCATTATCTCCCACTTTCCTCTTTGAATCACTCAATCTCATGAGAACCCATTGAGGTAGAATGTATTTCAAGGCTATCAACATGTTGTTGATTATCTATGCATGTATATTCTGATTTTGTCTATATTTATTGATAATTGAATATCTCAAACTTTTGAATCATCTTTATTTATGGTTGCGTCTATATTGACTAGGCATTAGATTCTTTCCATGGATTTCATCAAATAAAATGATTATGATTTGTCTTCACTAAAAAACAAGTTTACATATTTCTATTTGCCATTATCTTTCGATATTTTTTGTTAATATGACATAGTAGGTATAGAATGGATTTGAAAGTTACTATCTATGTTTACAAGTATTATTTTGATTGCAAACTATTTTAATTTATATTTTTTAAATGTTAAATGTATGAAATGGAATGAACATGCATTAAATTATTTATATTTCTATGTCAAATTTAAAACTATCGATTTCTTGGGAAATAAAGCTACAAGACCATCATTATCTATAATTTATCTAAAATTATTCCAAACTTGCCCCTTGAAATGGAACAATTTCATATAGACTATTGGATGAACATGAAAGCTAAGACTTGATAGTATTAGACCTTGGGGAGATTTTATCTCTTTTTAAGAGAGGTTAAGTGGATCTACACCCTACCTAAGTTGGTGTGCCAAATGGCCCATTAAAATTACACCTAACCATAATGGGGTAGTCCATTAATACATTTGATACTTAAATGTCCCACCATATTAAGGATATATCTTTGTTCCCCTCACTAATTTATATTTAGGAATATTATTACACCTCACCATTCCATCCTCTCTTGAGGTTGCATCTTACTATCAAGAATTACATGGTGATATCTTACTATAATTATGTATGTGTTTAAAAATATATTTTCAAATAGTCTAATATATTGAACTATATTTTTATATAATAACACATGATGCAAATCACTCTTTCATTTGAAATAAATGATTTCAAGAATAGGTACCAATCCATTACCTCAAAAGGAGTGCATACATCTACATAATTTATACCTAGATTTAAATTTTGTATGACCTATGATTTTACCAAGAGACAAAAGATGTCTACCTCCATTATCAAGAATCAAAATTAGGTTTTCATGAATTACTCTAAAATCATTGAGGTTTTATATTTCCATCTAAACTTGTTAGTGCTTGTATGCAATCAAAAATTCATCATGTCTATAAATCAATACTAGTTTGGAGAAGATAGAGCATACCTACAATTCTAGAATACATTTGTTAAGAGGGATCATGACCAATATGGGGATCCACTAGACCCAATTAGGGGATCACTTATCATAATACACCATGATAAGAAGGGTTCCAAATCCTACATTATAACATAACCATGCAATAACCCTAAAAGAGTCCTAGGTTTAATGTTCACTCTATTCTAATAATAAGAAATTAAATATAATCTATCACACACCAAAGCTTGTGGCACAAAGTGGGGGTTAGAAACAAAATAAAATAAACTAAACATGCATAAAAAATACATACTCACATCAATGTGTAAGGAATCCTAATGCATGAGAGAGAAATGCAACTACATTTTCAATCTACTCCTATAAATGAGAAATAAAGGTAGGAATACTTACCTTGAAGATGAACCCACCAAACATCAATCTCTCCCTTAGTCAAGGTGATTCACAAGAGATTATTGTGGTATGTAAGGATAAAAAATAAAAATCAACTATACAATACACAACCTATCTATGCATCCAAAAGACTTCTCCACAATATAAGATCCATATCTCCAAAAAATTATGGAACCCTAAGATTTATTTTACAAGTAGAATGGTTAATAAGTAGATGTTTGTTCACACTTGTTATTTTTTTCTTCTCTCTTCTCAAATGGTTAGAAATGAACTTGTAGCAAATATTTCCCAAAACTCTTCCAAATATGTTTGTTGTACAGGATCAACCCAATCAACCCCATATGTTTTTGGGAGATAAATCTTTAGGTCCTGAGCTAGGTTTACTGAAGGGCTGATGAAACTCAAAATGAAAAATACCCTAAACAATACAGGGTTGACCCAATCAACCCTGTATAGTAATTAGAGTCTAAGAAATGTATAGGGTTGACCTAATCGACCTAGTACAATCAACTAGTGAAAGGAGATCAAGGAAAGAACATGAAGGGTAATTATAGATACCTAAATTTGGCCACGAATGGCTTCTTATCTGACTTTAGACTAATTCTTACCAACCATTGACCATTTAAAATAAGAATTTATAAATGTCTCAAATTTGGCTTCATAACCATGAAATAAATCAATTTGGCCTATTGATTAATTAAATTGAAAAAATACACCATCATTTAATTCAAATGTTGACAAAATGTTCAAAATCCTAACAAGGTTTAATTAACATCAAATCCTAATCAAAGCCTAATTGAATTCATCTATGAACAATTAAATCAATTATCAAAAAGAAAAATTCTAATATCAAGAGCATCTTAAAAGCCAATCATTAACTTTTGTGAGTTGTCACTTTTGGAAAATATCTTCTTAGAGACCCATGCCTATTTATTGAAAATCATGAGTGCTTGACAACTCATAACTCTACTAGATTTATTGTTGACCAATTTTGACTTTTAGGTCAAAAGTGGGCACACCTAGTAAATTTTTTCACTTTTAGGCATATAATTGGATATATATGTTGTCATAAAGTGTTTCATAGGTCAATTAGTGTCAATTTATGTTGTAATGGATTTGGTTAAGTGTTCTCTAGGTTTATTTATCATTTAGGTCAATTTTGAGGGGTCTAAATGGTGCATTTAATGCTTTATATAGATTCATTGGGATTTATGCAAGTTTTAAAATGTGATGTCTTTCCCCATGTGCCCTTATAAGTCTTATAAATCTGACATAATTGAATAAATGATAGGTTTATCAAAATAAAGGTAGATTTCTTGGCCAAAGAGAGAGAAAAGGACACTTGTATAACTCTTTGGGAAGTGTGCCACTTGGAAAACATGTGAATGTGAATCTACAGATTCCAAATTCTCAAATACATGTTTGGTTTTATCTCAAACTTCCATTTATATCTCAAAACTATTTTGCTAAAATTTTTCCCTTCTTGGCATATAAAAACCACTTTTAGGTTTTTGCTTGGTACGTCCAAGAGGAAGAGTTTCAAGTGAAATTATTCTGGGAGGATATTTTAAAATATTATATAAAAAAATGAAACTTAATAATATTTATAATTTGTCATGTGTGCTTCATGAATAATCCATTTAATGTGGACTGTGTAAAACTACATATCAATATGTGCACCCTCCAAGTTCTCCATTCTGAGCAAGTCCATAAAAATTGGTTGCTAACATTAATTACATATATATTTGGATTCATCCTCTAATTCTTT
Source organism: Torreya grandis (assembly GCA_037957365.1). NCBI lineage: Eukaryota > Viridiplantae > Streptophyta > Pinopsida > Cupressales > Taxaceae > Torreya > Torreya grandis. The sequence goes on along the minus strand of JARHVA010003701.1, from coordinate 23,723 downwards.
TCACATTTGGTATCATGTTTCAAATGGTTTTAATGAGCTAACATACTCAATTTATAGGAGGATGCAATTTTATGAGTTATGGATAGTTTCACCATTTTCAAGGGTTTTATGCCTTTTGATGAATCTATAGGGTTATGTTAATGACTTTTCCATTTATAAAAAATTATATTAATTCTCCATTAATTTTTCAACCTTAGTTTCTAAGCACATGCTCCATGAATTTCACTCATTATACACATTTCACCCAGTCTGCCATTACAGTATAGATATGTAAGTGGTTTCAAGGATGATTTCACATTTAAAAGGATTTTTTGATCTTGTTTCAATATTTTATTAGTGAATTTCATTCACTCAAGGAATTTTATAATGAGTTTTATTGTCTATATAACCTTTCATCCATCCTTGTTGCTCTATTTCACACCCACTATCTTCACACAGTCTATGTACACCTACAGGAGATATTGATGATGTCACAAGAAGAAGTCAGAGACTTGACATATATTAAAAAATTTAAAGAATGTTAATATCCCATTTGGATGCATTGTAAATCTTGATCATAAAACTTGTAGCTTACACACTATCCACATTTACTCACCAATTACATACATGGAAACGGACACCTATAGGTGTCATAAGATGGTTATAAGGTCAAAATAGAGTGTTGAAATTTGAGTTTAAATCCATTATCAAGATCCCAACATGTTTAAATGGTCTAGGCATGCACCTTTGACATGATAGGGGGACAAATTGGAATGACAAAATAGGACCATGAGATGAATATAGATTTTGGGTCCTTCTTCCTTAAAAGTACTAAAAAAGGTCAGGGGGTTTTGGTGACCTTCCAGAACTTGTTTACAAAAGGTTCTAAGGTATATATGAAGGTTAAAGTTATATACCTATAATTTAATAAGAACATTTCTAAATATTATGAGAAAAAGGTCAGTACAAGATGATGTTTGAAAGATCAAAATATGCCTAAAAACATACTAAAACCAAGTAGTTTGATCTACAGGTCTGATCTTAAAAGGATTTTTTTCCCATATAAAGTTTTATAAAGGCATATATATCATGTATAAAGTTTAAAATTATTAAAGGTTACTTTTTTTTGACCTAAAATATCATCAACAAGATGGCAAGTGATGTCATGGATCTTCGTATGCATCCCACAATCCATACTATTGAAAGGGAATGTTGACCTACAACCACTATAAGTGACTATCACAGTTAGGCTGAACATGTCTAGGTGTTTAAAAACATGATTATGGAGTAATTAAATTAGATATTTGATAGGTTTCAAGAAGATTTTCTAGCATCAGGACAAGACAAATTAAAACCATATGAGCACTCACAAGCTTATGAGTAACCTACAACCAGTAGGGTCTTAAAACAAAGTGTCTCAGTCCAAGTGAAGCATAGATTGAGCCTTAATTGAGAATATAAGATTAAATCAAGGGTATATGGTTGTGGTGTGACCCAAAATGGACTCAGGTATACCTTCTCACACCATGATCATTCCAGTTGAGGCATTTAATCAACACTTACAACCATGTATGTGGTGACTGATAGTGAGCAATGGGGTGAGGTTTACTAAGTGTGAAAATGGCCCAAGCATGAAACAAAAACCATGAAAAAATTAAAATTAAACATATAAATTGAATAAAATATCTTACAAGTTGTTTTTAAGGTCAAGGCAAACATCTACACCTACAAGTACTCTTATACATGCAAATCTTAGTTACAACCAACTACAAAACACTCAGTCCAACATACAATTTTGAGGTAGAATCACAAAGGGTGACATATGAGAGTTTAAAATTATATAAAAATTTATTTTACCATAAGAGATAATAAAATATTCATGGATTGTGTTTCATCTCCCATAAGCACCTACATGAGTGAAAGAATAGGGGTGTCTTAGTTAAGAAGGATGAGACTCAATTTTGAAGCTAAAGGGATTGAGAAGAGAATTCAATTAGGATAAACCTTATAAGATGATATGGGAGAATATAATTTGTTTCGAATGCCTATAATATGAAATATCATTTAAAATTTTCCCCTGAAAATAAAAACACAGTCCTTATAAAGATCTTGCACATAGTTCTCTAACAGGTCTATTTCAGATCTCCATGTTTTTGAAGGGTCTACACATAGAATAAAGGGTTAAAAATTCATGGAGATAATTATTAAAAATTAAGGGAGACAATAAAATTACCAATTTTTTTTAGATAATAGGGTAATTACCCCCTATTTTATCTTAGATAGGGAGTACTTCCCTAATGGTCAAAACTAGCAGGGTTTGGAAAAATAAAGGTATAAAAGTGACCTAGAAGATAATGAGGTAATTAAAGGAGGTTTTTAAAGTTTTAATACACCTAGATAAATCATATAAACACATCACATGGGAAGGGAACCCAATATAATTCTCTAGACACCATAAGATATAGTTAGACAAACTAGGCATGGTGAAGCCTAGTTTCCAAATGGAGGACCATTTTTAATCATCACATAAAATGAGAAATTACATGGATGAATAATTGTTTTTGAGGTCATTTTAAATATTTTGGAGATATTGGGACATATATAATACAATAAGAGAGTCATTTTGAGGTCTAGAATGTAAACAGGCCCATTGGACAAGATGTAAACTTAAGGCCAAATGAGGGGCCACTCATAATTATAGACTTAAGAGAGTTTTAAAAAATATTTAGACATGATTTTTAGATTAAAAAATGTGGGTTAAATCCAGTTTATTTCAAGGGAATAATAAAAAATATTAAATTTAGCTTAAGAACCAACTTATCATGCAAGAATGAAGGAAAACAAGCCCAAGTAGTCATTTTGAGATGCTCATATCTTTGTTGAGGCTATGCATGGAGAATAAAGGAGTTAGGGGATGTTATAAGGGGTCCTATAGGCCACATTATTTAAATTTTTTCTCAAGTTGGCTGTTCCAACTTTATGAACAATTGTTAAGACCAAAAATAGGCCTAAAACCCAACTAAACCCTTGCTAGTGACTAGTTTTGGAAAGTTGAGTTAGAAAGATAATATAAGGGAATATTTTGGTCAAGGAAACTATTTTAAGTTTAATAAGACTCACCCAAACTCCTTCCCATGCTATCTATAAGTACGGAATTATAAAAATAGGGATAAAAATAGGATTTTTATCACTATTTTATGTGTTATACAGGCTATAGGATGAATTAGGAGATGAAAAAAAGTTTGGGTGGAATATTTAAACTTAATATAACTAAAAATATTCTTTTAATTTCATTAATAAACCTATAATTTTCCAAAAATGTCCTTACTTTGAGCTAGTCAAAACTGGCCCATTGAGCAAACTAGAGAGAAGAGAGGAAAGATTCACTTGAAGTGGTTTAAAAGTATCCCTGATGCCTCCAAGGCCATGAAAGGTATTTAAACTTGTCAATAACTCCATAAAATGGATTTTAATGGAAAAATTATGAAAATTTTGAAAAAAAATGTGTAGGGTACATGGAAGGGTAGTTTTCAGGATAACAAATGATGATAACTCTCTACTAGGTGATTCTAAAATAATAAGAAAGAAACCAATGCATATAGAGGCATGCTTGAGAGACTTCCCTTACATTACAATCATTATAACTTAAATATATTAGTTACAAGACACTTAAATATCTCCAATCATGAATGTAGTTTTTCTATGCAAAAAGAGGAGTTTTGTGCCATTTTACCTAACTTTAATGACTTGGATTGACGCTTGTTACTTCTAAAATTGCATGGTTCAACCCATATTATCTTTATATGCATATATAAATGAAATTATTGAATTTTAAAGTGTCCTTATGACCTGTGAACTTCTCTCTCTCTCTCTCTCTCTCTCTCTCTCTCTCTCTCTCTCTCTCTCTCTCTCTCTCTCTCTCTCTCAAAATCTATAAAAGATGGCTATTTTGGCATTATATTGGAGGCTCCACCTAAGTATGGTGAATAACTACTAAATTTTAAATATTTTATAATAAAATGACTAAGTTTTTAGCTCTCTCATGAAAAATCATAGTGTTATCTAATTTAATGTTGAATTTTCTAAGTGAAGGCTATGGATTCCTTAGAATTATACTTCATTCTTTCACCTATTTATAACCTCTTCTTATAGGGCATGTGAAGTGTTCTAAGATATGTTGATGGCCTAAGTGAGTATTTATTTTTTCAGAGTCATTAAAGACATTTTTCCTAGTCCTCCTATACTTTCATGTCATCTATGACCCCATAATGTAATGTTGATGCTAGAAGATATAGTTTTGGGAAAGTGTATGTTTTAGTTGCTTTCTTGGTCTGCAGTGTGGAATGCATTTGGTTTAAAGTCATAAAAATAATCTAGTGTATCACCTCCATATTTTAGGTTTTATTTTAGTTATCCTCATCCCTTTACACCCACAATATTTAGTAGTATTTGTAGTCAAGTAGTTCATCAAGGGAGCTAGCCCTATCTAGAGATTTACTTCATTCCTTAGGCTGCCCACAAGCCTATAAGTGATTCCATTATGCCACTTGGATGAGGAGAGATTTGGAATCTCCTCAAAGGGTGAAAATATAAGTGACAATAGTTAATTTTAAGTTAACAAAGGTAAGGATTCAACCCATTCCAATTTGATTTCAAAGTCTATAAATACAAGCCTAGAGCTCTTCATTTAGAGAGTTTGAAACATAGTAGAGTTATAATGCTAGAGTTTATCTATAAAGTAAATGCATAGTGTTATAATACCAAAATAAAGAAAATCAAAGCTAAGCATGGTACCAAGAGGACATCCAAGCCCTATTGATGAAGAAATTTTGAGCATAATCTGAGCAAGCCAATGAATTAATCATTTGGAGATCTCAAGGAAGGTAAAGATTGTTGTTCTTTACATTTTAGTTGGGTTTTCTACTATTGTTTTTTCATTAAGATCCCTCTAAGATATATGCCTAGATATGTTAGTATGTTAGTGTATTTATTTCATGGTTTATGTACTAAAAATTGATCTAACCTCCTCTCTTTGTTGAATTCCTTGATCACAAATGGCACACCTGATGGGACATGATTGTGCACCTCACATATTTGAACAAAAATGGTTGTTAAAATAGATCTTATTTTTGATCCATTTAATTTTTTTTCCTAAATTTTTGATAGGTTATTCTTACTGGTTTCATCTTAATTCTCTCAAAATTTCATTAAAATTTGATTTTTAGTTTAGAAGTTATGGCTTTTTTAATGAATGTCAATTTTTATTTTCTATTTTTTTGGTAAAAATATATAGTACAGAGCTAATAACCTTTTTTTACTATTTTAACCTATTTTTTTTATAGAGGTGCACCTTAGAGTTATTGAAAACCTATATAAATTTCATGGTAAACTGATATATATATGTGTGTGTGTGTGTGTGTGTGTGTATATGTATATATATGTATGTATATATATGTATATATATATATATTTTAAAAGTTATGATTAAAATAATAACTATAAATTTCATGGTAAACTGATATATACATATATATATATATATATATATATATATATATATATATATCTGTGTGTGTGTGTGTGTGTGTGTGTGTGTGTGTGTGTGTGTGTGTGTGTGTGTGTGTGTGTGTGTGTGTGTGTGTGTGTGTGTGTGTGTGTGTGTGTGTATGTATATATATGTATGTATATATGTAAACACACACACACACACACACACACACACACACACACACACACACACACACACACACACACACACACACACACACACACACACACACACACACACACACACACACACACACACACACACACACACACACACACATATATTTTAAAAGTTATGATTAAAATAATAACTATAGGTTTTTATGTTTTATATGTTCAATTTTATTTATTTTAACTTTATGACTTGTTTGCATGTTTCATAGGGTTTTTTATTGACATTATTATTGAGATTTTTACTAAACTTTACCTAACCTAATGTTTTTATCTTTTTTGGTTTTGCCTTTGGGTTGGCAAGTCATCCAAACCCAAGAGCATACTTTTCCAAGTTACTTGTCTCATTCACAAAAGAGCTTCAAAGCTAAATTACACTTTGGCAATTTTCTTACAAGACCTATTTAAAAAGTGATCAAATTAAGATTAATTACATTTTTTAACCTCTTTTTGGATGCTTGAAAATAATTATTAACTTTAACTTGGTACTTAAGGAAAAACTTAAAAGCTTATTTGAATGGTTTCATGATTGTTTCCTTAAAACATTTTGAAATTTAAAGCCAAGGGGATAAAGAACACCACTAGATATTTCATTTTAGTGATCTAAAATTGAACTCACTTCCAAGTCTTTATTTTATACAAGTTAATCATTGTTTTTTAGTTAGATTTATCTGATCAAAAATGGATTTGTTCATGTATGCTCTTCCCCCATCCCCTATAAGGAATTTTTGGGATCAAAAGCGCTATCTTCATTGTAAATTGTCTTAGTCCAAAGGCATAAAAGAGATGTTGTGAGCACTCTCACCAAGACCCACATGGCTTGGGTGATCTAGAAACAAACATAAAACTCTTTTACTTAGTTTTTGTTTCATTTGCATCTTTTCTTGTGAGGGGGAATTCATTACCTCCAATAAGTTCTATAGGGAAGCCTTGACCTAAGAATTCATCTCCTAGAATCATCTTCAATCGCTATCCATGGGGTGGGGGTATATAAATTGGGATCCACTCACTAGGATGATGGTTTGAGTGGTTAAATCATATCTATTAGTAGAGGCTAAGATTGAGATGTTCGAGTATGTTGGACATTACACTACGCTGAGTGAGTGACGGATGTAGTGGTTTTAAAAAGGGAAAGACCTTTTTGCAACAAGAAATATGAAATGGATCCAAATGATGTGTTGCTTCTCTTTTTTGCTAAAATGAAAGTTAGTAAACATGGGATCCATCTAGAAATGTTTAAAAACTAATTAGTTTTAGTCAACCCCACATTTCCACATCCTTGATAAGATTTAAGACATTGTGCTTAGTTGCATTTGGTCACTTATCTTTTTTTTTATTGGTGTTTTGAGACTAAAACTTATATTTTTTTTTATAACACATCAAAAAAAGGTTTGTTTTTGCATTAATCATTGGTTTGAGGAAGTGTTATGCTAGCCATTTTACACCACACTTGTTGCTTATAATTTTTGCTAAAATTTGTTTGTGGGTGTCAATTGATAGATACATGTATTTTTATGCTACCCAAATCAGATATAAAGTTTGTGCCTTAGAGTATTTTAAACAACACATTAATCACATCATTAAATCATGCGTACGCCATTACACTGCTCAAATTATTTCAAACCTTGTTTAAGCTTGTACCAAAACCATTGTTTAAAATCATATCACATAGGCCATTTGGAACTTATTCATGCATCATCATGCTGTCTAATCCTATTTAACTTGTTTGATCAATAAAAACCTAGTCTTCAAAAATTGAGTTGTCAATTAACCTTATCAAAAGTTTGAATTCAAACACTGATTGATTTTTGTTTAAGCCTCACTTTGCAGGGGTTGATACATAGATCTTTCTCTTTTGGGTTGCATAACTTTAGTTAATTGAATACCCAAATATAAAAACTATTACTTGTTTATTCAAAGAGCCTTGTTTTCATTGATTTTTTGTTTAGAGAGCCTATCAAAATCATTATTTGTGTTTTTTTTTGAAAACATAGTCTTTTCTCTAGGTGACATTTTCCTTATGCCTTATACCAAATGATCATGTCTATGTTTAATTCCATGTATCAGTTTTATGTCAAAGTTGTTCCAAACTTGTTAGATTAAATCACATCACATAACATCATCTTTATTCAAATACTAGCTTTTGATGTTGTTTGGCCAAAACTCATAGCACAACCTATTTGAGCCTAGCTTTTAACTTTGAGTCTCAATAGAAGACCTAACAACTCTTTAGTTTAGACCTTGTTTGGAACACTTTGTCCTAGAATTTTTTAAATACCATTTTTTGATTCAGATGTTTGATCTTTTATGTGTATAACATTTGATGTTAGACTATTTATGCCAAGTATTAGCACACAACATTTTAGAGATATAGATCCATAATAAAATCATTATTTGGAGATATAATTCCACCCATTTTTGACCAAGATAGATAATGTTTGAACACCTTTGTATTTTTAGACATAGTTTTTTAGAGTTTGTAGAAATCTAAGACTTTTTATTTTGGAGAGTTTTTCATTGATGCAGATATGTCTAGCTATACTTATGGTGGATCCACGTATAATCCAAGTTATGATGCAATGGTCACACAAAATGGCTTTGATTTTTATGAATTTTCTTAAGACCCCTTTGATAATAATAGGGTCCTTTATGAGATGGATCCATATCCATTTTACAATAATCAACCTAGGAAACAAAGTCAAGAACAAGATTACATTCCAAATCAAGACCCTTATTGGGATGATATGGTTTATGAGGACTTGGATGCTTTGTATTGTGTGAGCTATCAAGATGCATAATGCCATACCGTTTATATTTCAAGACCTTGTCCTTTGTTTTGTGAAAGCAACCAAGCTCCATAATGCCCTATACTTATCATTCTAGGACATCATCCTTTGGCTTGTGTGATCACTCAAGTTTTATAATGCCCTATCATTATCCAATCACCGATCATTCCTCATCTAGTGCCTATCATTACACACTTTATAAAACTCTAGCCAATCTAACCCAAATATCAACCAATCTAATTATGATCCCAATCAATCATTAAACCTTAGCCCATAATTCAACATAAATACCAACCAATCCAAACAATACCTACATAACTGAGCCAATAATTCAAGGACCAAGCTGTGTTCAAAGTTGGTAGTTTACAATTTCTTGTAAACCAAGACCAAAAGAACAAACCAATCCAAGATGTTCTTTTTGAACCAACCATTTATGATAAGTTAAACTATGATGAATCACCATTTATCCTTATGCCTATTTTTCATGAGCCTCCTATTATAAGCCAATCTCTAAGGAGCTATATATTGACCTTTGTCCCAACATTATAAAATCTCACTTTGACAAGCTAGTGTTTATAGATCCCATTATGCCATCATAGGTCATTACTTGTCTAATGCCAAACATTCAATAAGACATAATTATAATAGAGTACCTATCCAATGAAGAATCAATATTAGAGTCAAGTTCTATTTTGAACTGATATCAAATTTAACATCAGAAGTAGAATCAACATCAATCTCGACATTGGATTCAGAGTCCTTTGATTCAAAATCAAATTCAAAAAGAGGATACATTCATAGTTGTTACAACATTGGTTAAATATGTCTTGCAGATAAATTTGAATACACTTTTGATCCTTCTATGGTTTTTAAAGATGATTACTTTAGCATCGATGAAAGTTCTCCTAGTATTTTATACAAGGATTGTGTTGCCTCATCCCATTCCATATGCTATTACCACTAACCAGCATAGCCATATTATTGACATTTAATCTCTTGTAAATGTTGATTGGGATTAACAAAATCACACCTTATTAAACTACATCCATGGTGACATAGTAGTTAAAGAGTAATTAGTCTAAGACTAAAATTGTGTAGAAGAACACTCTCCTAGTGAAACCTTTTTGAAGGTGGTAGGAGACAATCAAATTTCAAACTCAACATCTTCTAGTGAAACCTTTTTGTAGGTGCTAGAAGATAATCAAATTCAAAAGTCAATGTTCATTAGTGAAACCTTCTTGGAAGCACTACAGGACAATCAAGACAACCTCATTGGTAGAAACCTCTTTAAGGTACCAATAGATGAGTACACAAGTTATTTACTATTTGATGAAGACATTATTAAATAAAAAATCAAAATAGCTTCCAATCTATAACCTAATAATATGGTAGCTACACTTATTCCCAAATAAAAAAAATATGATGGTTCTATTGAGAGAATATTTTAAAGTCTTTAGCCCCACCACATCTAAATTTATGTTGAATCAAAAATCAACAACTTTGTGTGTGATTGAAAATCCCAATATTCATTTATTTACAAACCATTATACATTCCATTATCATCCACCATTTCATTTCAAAAAAAAACCTATCATCCAAAATTTATTCCTATTTATGATCCATGGCCATACTTTTCTATGTAGAGGCTACAAAGATACCTTGTCTCTATGTTTAAAAGAAACAAAATCAATGACCATAAATATCACAACAACATCATTTACATATGATTTTGTAGCCAATTCTTGATAGAGAAACTATTTAGATGAGGTGTGGGATAATAATTAACATGATTGAGTATTATATTTGTATCATTTATTAATTAGGACATGCATCTCCACATTAGTAGGAACAATAGAATTAGAATCATATGCTTTTAATATACCTAAGATAGACACATAAAAAACAAAGAGCAATCATTAGCCAAAAACATGTTTCATGCCATTTTCATTTACCATTACTTTTGCCATTGTTGCATACCTAACCAGTCACACTATTACTTGGGGACAAACCTCTTACCATTATATACTATCTACCAAACCATATTTATCTTAGAGAAAGACCATTCCATTTTACCGTATCATTCCTATCTAGACCAAAGCCTATTTTTAGTCATCTTATCCAATCCTATTTTGATCTTGGTTACTTTAGTTCTACCCACAATTTTTGTGAGGGGATTCTAGTCAAGTTTCAATAACCAATAAAATCTATGTTTATAATGATAGTCTATTAAATTAGTGTGATATTTGATCTGACAAAGTATCTTTCATTTTTTATATTTTATCAAGTTTGTTTATGTGAGCCTAGTTATATCACCTGCTAGGGAAAATTAGTGTTCACCAGTCTTGCTACTAATTATAACTATGTATAGGTAAATTACTATCATTGATCTAATCCATTATGTCCTATTTATAACCATCTATGCAAAAACTAGGGGAAACAATTATTTATCATGCATTACCACATCACCTTGCCATTGTTGTTTCCATTTAACTGGTCATTTTCCAGATTTGATAACTTGTTGGGACCTGGTCAAGTTTGTCCCCACTTTTTGTATGGATGGAATTATTTTGACTTGAGGTTATCTCAAGACTATGTAGGCTATGCTCACTTCATGTTGTGGTCACCTTAGTCCCCCTTTCCATGCACTCTCACCATTTTGCAAGCAACTTAAGCCAAAGCTCTTACCTTTTTTGAATAGGTATCTTGTCATTATCTAATGATTTGAGATACCTCAAAATGCCAAAAACATTTTAAATATATCAGAAATATAGAAACATTTATCCTATTTAAGCCTAATTAGTTATCCTCAATTCACCCTACTGGGGCATGGTCATTATTAAGATGCTTTCTTTTTCTTTTGTTTTCAAGATTTCTATTTGTTTGTTTATTTCAAGTTGTTTATTTGTTTGTGTGCTTTCTATTTGTTTGTTTATTTGTTCACTTTCCTATTATTGCCTTGAATCAGTTTATATATATTTATTGGGTAATTCCTCCAACACATTATTCTTGAGTCTATCTATATTCATATGTTGACATTGCCATCATGGCATTTATCATTATTGAATTATTTTTAAGTGCTTATTGGGCTAAGATTTAGTCCTTATGCATATTTTAGGATAGTCTTCATGGTGTTCTATCATGATGAATATTGTCATGTTATAAAAATAGATCAACATCAAGAAGGTCTACAAGTAATGGAGCCACATAAGTTTCTCCTTAGTACCTTGGTAAATCCTTTCACCCATCTTGATCAAATCAACCCATTGACCATTCTAGTTGTATTATTGATAATAAAGATGAGAATCTCCTTGTTGGCAAGTATAACTAAATCTTTTCTATTGATCAATCTCATTATTATATCCATCTCTTTCATCACCTTGCATCCTTGTATGTTTATTTTTTTATAGATTCTTTAGTAATTAGACCATCACATCTACGTTTTTGCCCACTCATATTTAATCTATGCAATAGGATTTATCCTTGAGTTATGCTTGCTAATCTGCCCTAACTAGGAGACCGCCATGTCAAACATCATAATTAGCCAATCCAAGTCCTCTTCATTATTATAGCTGCCTATGGGAAAATCACTATTTCAACTTTTATTCTTGATTATAACATCCTTTGTGTAAATTAGTATCCTTTTTAAATCAATGCGTGCAAACATTTTCTCTTCTGTATTAAACTCACCCATGGGTTAGTTCCACCTTTCTTCCTACTTCTTTTCAAGGAACCATCTATCAAGAAATATGATGGACACTCCCTCAAGGGGGCATCATCTTAGGCTTCCCAATCATATTCAGGAGTTTTTTTACCTCAACCATCATCTTATTTTTGGCATACAAGCATTTTCTCATTCTTTGAGAAGATAATATTGTGTATATGATTTTTCAACATCTTCCCAAATAGGGGAAAATTGTAGACATCTAAATTTGGACACCGATGGGTTATTATATGAATTTAGACAAATTATTACCAACTATTGACCATTTAAACTAATAATTTCTAAATTTCTCAAATTTTACTTCATAACCATGCAATACATCAATTTGGTCTTTTAATCAATTAAATTGAACAAATGCACCATCATTTAATTTAAATCTTGAAAAAATGTTCAAAATACTAATAGAGGTTAATTAACATCAAATCCTAAGAAAATCCTAATCAAAGCCTAATTGAATCCATCTATGAGCAATTAGATTAATTATTAAATAGGAAAATTTAAATATCAAGAGCATCTTAAAAGCTAATCATTACTTTTTGTGAGTTGTCACTTTTGGAAAATATCTAAAAATATCTTTTTTGAGACCCATGCCTATTTATTGAAAATAATGAGTGCTTGACAAATCATAACTCTACTAGAGCTACTTTTAACCTAACCAAGGTATGGATTTAACCCATTCCAAGTTGATTTCAAAATCTATAAATGCAAGCCTTGAGCTCTTCATTTAAAGAGCTTGAAACATTGTAGATTTATAATTCTAGAGTTGATCTATAAAGAAAATGCATAGTGTTATAATGCCAAAATCAAGCCAAGCCAAGCCAAGCATGGTGCCAAGAGGAGATGGAGATAGCCATGCCCCATTAATGAAGACATTTTGAGCACAATTCGAGCAAGCCAATAAAAAAATCATTTGGAGGTCTCAAGGAAGGTAAAGATTGTTGTTATTTGTATTTTAGTTGGGTTTTTAATTATTGTTTGTTCATTAAGCTCTTTTTAAGATCTATGCCTAGAGATGTTAGTATGTTAGTGTGTTGATTTCATGGTTTTATGTACTAATAGTTATTTTTACCTCCTCTCTTTGTTAAATTCCTTGATCACAGTAATGATATGACAAATGTTTGGAATGTGTAAAATAGATAAGAATAAGCTTAGGTTAAATGGTTTTAGGATACAAGTGTGTAGATGGAAAGTGGTAAAAGGGACAATAATATTATGAAGCACCAATGGTCTGCCCATCCCTTTCTCAATGCACCCCTTAAGGAATGCACTTAGAGAGATTGAGACTCAACAGGTTCTTACAAGATACAAAGTGTCAGCAATCAATAAAAGTTTGAAAATATTATGTGTATACATTGCTTAGATTTCAAATTTCTATTTCTAGTACTTGAGAGTTTTTTAAGAATGATTATATCATTTACATACCACCATATGTATTTGTTCTTATGCCCATCATTTATATTTTAATATGATTTACTATATTTATAAAAATTTATTGAGATATGAATGAATTACATGCCTTCACACTTTTTACAAGTACATCATATTTACAAAACATGAGATGTGAGTAAAATATATTTTGAGCTCTATATTATTCATCGTTGCATCTTTTAGGTAAGTGAAATTATGTACATCATTTTTTTTAAAATTTTTTATGTACTCACACATTTACACACATGCACATAATAAAGGTGCATTATGTAGACACCTAATTTTTGTACATGATACTTTTCCATAGTATCTTTGTCATTATTTATCACACTTGGTCCACTTGTATACATTTTTTATTTCAAACTCTTTTATCCCACAAAGAATCAAATCAACCTTTATTTATCTATATTTCTTCATAAACATCTCAAATATGTTAGTTGTCAACACCAATATCCCATTTATCCATCCCTTTTTTAGATTGATCCTTATTTTTATTTAATAATGACATGTTATAAAAATCAAACGAATGAAATATTGATTTAGATTTTAGAATATACATAGCCTAAATATACTTCAAATAAACTTGAATGAGCTATAAATAGTAATTTATAATAGAATATGCAAAGTTAACTTGGATCTTGCTTATGTTTACTTTCCAATCAACTTTGTGATGTAAAACTAGTTAGAAATACCTCTGAACTATATCGCCACCGAAAAAAGGATTTTCTGATGTATTGGGATAGGGCTACACTAGGGTGGAGAAGGGCTCATTGTGTCCTTATCTATTGATTATGACCACATTTTGATTTATTTTGTTATTTATTTTTATTTTTAAGTACTTGTGGCTGTCAGAGATGGTTTAATGATTGACTATGGGAGTTGATTTGATGTGTATAAAAACCTGTAATAGCAAAACCCTAGATCCTACACATAAATTAAATAGAAGATAAAATTTAAAGGGAGGAATCAAGAAATGGGAGGAGTTGAGATATCCTTCAAAAACACTATGTAATGTAAGTTTTTCCTACATAGCCCAAAAGGTTCTCAGATCGACATAGTTATGCCTCCTAGACTGAGTGTGTAAACCTTGATATTTTTTAAATGGATGCAACTAGAAAATTGATAATAATTCTTAAAAATGGATGCCCTTGGCTTCAAAAATAAATAATTTTAGACTTTGTATATGATTTTTAGAATAAAAGAGAACTTAAATGTGAAATATTAGTGCCCTTTTGCTTAATGTGTAATAGAATTTCTAAGTGGTTACTAGATGTGTATTGGATGACCTTGATGTGATTATATATAAGAATATTTTGAATGTTTCCACTAACTGACCTTACTAAAATCATGAGAGGGCCAATATGAAGTGAATAAAATTTAAAAGGTTACTTTTG
Source organism: Torreya grandis (assembly GCA_037957365.1). Taxonomy (NCBI): domain Eukaryota; kingdom Viridiplantae; phylum Streptophyta; class Pinopsida; order Cupressales; family Taxaceae; genus Torreya; species Torreya grandis. The sequence continues at coordinate 8,697 of JARHVA010003701.1, read as the reverse complement.
GAGTATGGGGGACAAGGTATCACTATTAGACAAGGTTGGGGTATGGCACTATTTTCATAGTGTGGTCTTATCCCAAAAGGGTAGAAACTATTGGGATTCAACTTACAAGAAATTGTAAGTGGAATAGTGATGGCTACATTATGGTTTTAGTAATTAAAAGAAAATAAATGGAAAAATTAAGGATCTCATTAATATTACAAGTAAATAGAATGGTAAATAACCCAAGTAAGGTAATGATGTCAAGATTAAATATTCTCAAGAGATTAAATTAGAGTGTAAAAATATGTTCATTATGTGGACAACTAATTTTCATATAGGATCATTTTCTATACCATCTTTATCATGTTTTATGACACTTGGTCCACTTGTGTATATTTTGATATTTCAAACACTTACATCCCACATTAGACTCACCTTGACCTTTATTTATCTATATTTTCTCATAAACACTTTAGATAAGTTATTTATCAGCACAAATATCTTATCTATCCATTCCATGTTTAGCTTAATCCTCATTTTGAGCCCTTTTACCTTTGGGTCATAATCGACCAACTACCAATTTTGACCCTTGCCCTTTTGTGGGTCCTTTCTACCTTGGACTAATACCCATTCCAAGATTTTCACTTATCACTATTCTCTAAGGTTGACCTTTATTTGAATTATCCTAAAAATTCCAATATATAAAAATATATCATAATCCATTAAACAATTGATTTTTATATTCTCATATCAAATATATCTCTTAAAATCTAGTTGTCTAGCATACAATCATTAAGGCTTATTAATAGATCTACATATATGTCTAATGAGTCTACACACTGAGCCTACATTACATCAATATCAATCCAAGCCTTGAATATATTTAACACCAAATTTTAGAATTTGGGGATAGGGTTAAGAATATAGAATTAGTTAAAGCATAAGGGTGATAAAGTAATCTATCATAGGCCAATTAATTGCAAACATAGATAAATGAATATTATGAATTATAAAGCTGAGATATGATAAATATATAAAGTACTAATTCAAATAATGTTCAACTGATCAAAATACTCAATAGAAATGAAACTTAGTTGGGTTTACTATGCATAAGCATATTTGGTCTGGTATTAGGTGTAAAGTATGTAGGATCAATATTATGGATCAATCATTAGATTATATAAAATTTTCTTCTATAACCATAAGCACTACCATCATATGTAGAAACTATCATGAATGTTAGTTTATGAATGTGATTTAGGTGTCTAGAAAGGAATAATGATTAGATATATATGTGATTAACTTCTTGTTTTGGGTTTTATATCACCTTTTTGCTAACGTATTCAAATCTAGGATATATGTTTTCTCTCTTCTCTGATTGATCAAAATCTAGCTCTTCACACTTGAAATGAATTTACTAAAAATAGGTTAGTGGAAACACAATGAAAAGTTAACCCCAAAGATCCTTTTTTCAATGGGCACTTCCTACATAAAAAATAATCCAAGAAAAGTCTCAGACTTATGTAGTTCTCCCTTATGTGTGTAAAAGTGTGTGTATAAAAGTTAACTATACTATATGATGGTGCATGAAGTGATATAGCTTGTAACTTGATAAATATGAATTATGTCATACTCTTTGAATGATTCAAATCTATAATATGATTACTCCTATGCTTGATATGAAATAGGGATGAATAGGGAAGAATAGCTTGCTTATGCAATTAACTGATTTATCTTTAGTAGGTGTTGTTTGGTATTTAATAGATGATGAATGAGAAGGCTTAGACTTGTATTTATACCACATATTTTTAAAATATATCACACTATGTTTTTTAATAAAAATAGGCTAACCCATAGGTTTTAAATCATTTTTAATTTGGATGATTTTTATTTGTTGCACACTAGATAAAGATCTAGAAACTACCATTAGTTATAGTGTCCCTTTATGGTCGATATATTCTAAAAGGCAAAAAAATAGTTATGGATATGAAATTGGCATTGAAATATGTTTATAGGGTTTTAAGATTTATGTGTAGTATAGGTGACCTAGGTCATCAAAATTATATAGATTGGACAAGAGATAATCATTTAAGCATAGTGAGATGGTGAATGTGAGATTTTCAATAGCGAGGAGGTATAAAACTAAAGGGTAGGGCCCTAATTTATATTTTTCAAATTACAATACTAAGATGCTATAAATATTTAGTTTTAGTATCTAAATTTTCCCTCTTTTAATCTATTAATACATAAGGATAAAATTACTAAATTAAATGAAATAAATGTGTATTTGGGTGTGTACAACACACCTTGCCTTTACTTGAGCACACTTTGAGTGCTTTTTTTGTGTATGTCATGTGACCAAGAGCATGTTATAGTGTAAATTAGTGTATATAATCCAAAATTTAAATATTTTAAATGATTTAAAATAAAGAGAGTGAGGAAGGAGTACACTTATGTGTTAATGCAACCATGTTGCCTTTTAAAGCTTTAACTTGGTAAAGATGATTAATTATGAAGTATTAGATCTAGAAAATATCTATAACTAAACCTTCAAGATATAAATAGGAACATTATAATTTATTATTCCTACAATTTAATTCAAGGATGAGTTGTGACATGACCATTGAGATCATTAATTTCAATTGCACAACTTAAGTGTGCATATATATAATATGGTGAGTGTGTGTCATTTATTTAACTCATCCTAAAAATATGGTTATATTGTGTGATTTAATAACTCTAATCTATAAATATTATAATTTTTAATGATTTAATCACTTCAATATAAAAAATTAACCAATTATTATAGCATAAAAGGTTTGATAACAATACATCCTGGTGTAAGTGGTGCATCTTGGAAAGTAGTATAATTATTAGGTTTTTTTAATTTTTGGTGAAATATAATGGCATATGCACCTATAATATGTCTCAAGTGGTGTATATGTGTCATAAATAAATAAAATTTCAAAACTATGCAAAAATTGTGTAATATATATGATTCTGACCCAAGTGTATATCTAAATCATGAAACTAAACTAGATATTATGCTAGTGTGGAGTTAGTGTCTTTTTTACATTCCCCCAATAAATTATAGAGATACTAAATAAGTGTATAAGTGTGGAGGTCTTGTTTTTATGACATGCCCCCACTAAAATATTGAAATACTAAGAAGGTGTATAAGTGTGGAGGTGATTTTTTTATAACATGCCCCCACTAAAATCTAGAAACAATGAGAATGTGGACGTCATGATTCTATTACATGCCCCCACTAATATTCCCCCTTTTGATATGAAGGAACTAGAATATAGAATATACTTTATCTCAAAAGGATAAGGTAGTTGTATAATATGTGTATGAATCATGTATCATATAGGGATAACATGTTGAAGTAGATATATCAATTTAGCTCATAATATGTTATCACATCAAGTCATAATATTCCTAATATAAATCATGGCAATGTTTAGAGAGTAATAGTGAAAGATAAACAAATAATCAATCACACATACAAGATCACTCAATTTAATGCAAAATAATGGTCCAAGAAAACATCACACAAGGGGCATGGTCAAATGCACACAATCAAAAGGGATGGCATATCTAAATGTATAATCAACATGGAATGACATATTAGAATGTCCAAACAACATACAATGACACAAGGGTAAAAAATCAAAGAAAATATTCAAAATTTTCATAAATAAGATAATAATAGGCAATGGAATACACTCAAGGAATTGAAAAATAAATGAATCATAAGCAACTAGCATAATCATAATAAACTAGTCCTTGCATATATTTGTTATTTAAAATTGTTATGTAGTATAACATATTAAGTACATTGTGAAATATATGAGCATGGATAAATTCATGTGTAAGTGTTATCATATAATTTCAAATAGGATAATTTATAAATGATTGTAAAGGATATGTATAACATGTATCAATCATGATCAAAGAAATTAGCTACCCCCAACATATTAAATAGCATTGGTAGATGATAGGTCCAACATTGGGAAATACATAGATCATGTGTCTGGGTATGTCTGTATCAAACTCAAATATGTGTGAAACATATGTGTATATATGAATTAAAATTATATGTTATCTACTAACATAAATCAAACAACATATATTCTAATGAGCTAATAAAATCTAAGCATGTTTAATATTTTTATATTTTTGAATTATTTGAATGTTTTTATATTTTTGGAATATATATATGTTTTTAATTTTTTTGAATATTTTTAAGGAAAAGGTTTTAATATGATCTCATCCAAGGGATGTTCATAGGTAATTCCAAACCTATAATATGGTATATGAAACTAGTGGTACTACCAAGGAGTATACATAGGTGTTAAATCTAGATCTAGATAATCTATGGTATCATGCATATGTGTAATAAGAATTTGTGGTTATGAAGATGAAATATAAGGAGTATAGGGTTTTATAATCCATAATTTAGTGCCTTAAGGTTTATTTTGAGTAGTTTTAATTATAACATGTTTAGTTTCTCTAGGTAACTGAGTATGTTTTCTAGGAGTAGATGAATATTTTATGGAATTCACTATATATATCTGATGAAAATACCTGTAAAATAGGGGTCACATAGGAAACAGGATTACCTATTTCTTACCCTTTTATGGATGATTAACCTTCGTATGTTTGATAATTAGTTTTCTTGGAATAAACTTCTCTTATTCTATTGTATTTTCATATAGAATTTTGGGAACTATGACTATTGTATTGGTATGAATGTATATTATAAAACCATGAACTATGGAAGGTACCATGTATATTTTATGTATCCAAGGTCATCCTAATAATATATCAAATAATCTCATATATGGTATAGCTAATAATGTGGTAACCATATTTGGTAGACCAACCTACAAAGGTAAATTAATCTCACCAATAATGTGTTTTGATGTCCCATTAAATGCTCTAATCATTTTGGTCTAAGGGCATAAATAATCATTTGTACATAACAAAATGTGTATGTAAAATCATAGTAAATACATTATCATTACCACTATTATCTATCATAACACTATGTATAAGTTGATGGTCAATGTATGCTTGAACAAATAATGAATGAATATCTGAGTCATCATTCACTATTTCACTATCATCAATTATAATAAAAAGTTCCTAAACCATATGAGGTATTGTGCATGTATAAGTTCTAATAAAACCATTTAGTGGGTATACATAATTTGATGGAGGAGAATGTGCATTGTATATAATTTTCACTTCTAGATCTTTCTTAGCGTGGTCTTGCAAAGGATTGTTAAATATTTTCTGATTCTAATGACACCATGTTGTGAACCTGAATCCTTTTGAGAATCATCAAATGTAATATTTTGTTCATCAATGAGGTTTTGTATATTATTCTTCAATATATAACATATATTAATATAGTTCCTAAGGACTTGGTGATAGTCACAATATGAATTAACATCATATTCTTTGGGTAGAATTTGAATCATATCAACCTCTTTAATAGTAGGGGGAGAGGAGATGATACTCCACAAAATTTTGCAGTAAATAATTATAGAATTAGGTCTATGAATGGAAATATATAATTAAAATAAGGTAATAAATCAATTACAAATGAAATCTAATTTAAAATCAAATCAAATTTAGGATAGAGTAATAAATAAAAGGAAATAAAAACACAAACTTACATAACTGAAGTGTTTTTAGCCTCCTCTATTGTGATTCAAAGTGACATGATCTTTAAATCTAGTTGATCAATCCTTATCTAATGCAAAGGGGAATTGGGTAGTGTTTTGGCATGAAAATGAAATTTTGATGGCTTGTATTTGTTTGGATTCACTTTAAAATTCAATAACACATCTTTATTATAAGTGAAGATGATGAAAGTGAGGGATAACAAATCTGTTTATAATTTTATGAGAGTTTGATCAAATAGTAGAGGATTTTTTAAATATTTCTAATTATTCAAATAATCAATAGTGGAGAATTATTCCTTGTCCATGAAGATGATGACCAATTTCACAGGTTGAGAAAAAAGGGGAGTTGGTTGAGTGAGTCATTAAGAATAAGTCAAGGAATTTGAAATATTTTAATATGACTCACAAAATGGTTGACGAAGTTGAGGAGATTGGTTGGATGAGCCAACACATGGTTGAGATAAATGTGGAGGATGTTTGGATGAGGTGTAAAATCTAGATTATTAATTAATTTTGGAAAAAAATGTGTACATAACTGATTCATTAAGAATTACTCAATTATTTAAATTTTGAAGGGAAATGGCATTAATTTGAATTTGAGTTGTGGAAGAAAAAGTTTTACCATGTCAAATTTAATTTTTACACTAACTAGTGAAATTTAAGTGTCTAATTTTTTTCTTTTTTGAAATGATGTTGCAAAGTAATATCATTTCAAAGAATAGTAAAGTAGACTATTGATGATTGTGGAGAAAAAGTTACCCTAGAGAAATGAAAATGATTGGGATAATGCTGCCTTAAGTGTTTGTGCATGAAAGTGGAGGAATGCTTGAAATTAATTAATGAAGATGAGAAAGTGGTCATAGTGGATACCATCAATAAAGTGAAGTACTGAAATTGATATCATACTTGCAAGATGAAAAATTATAAGGATTTACCCCTAGTTTATGAAAAACTAGAGAATATATCAAAAAAATAATATTTCTCATTTATTAAATGCATGCTTAGATGGTACTCAGGACTCAAGGGTCACTGGAGTGGATGTGGTAATGATATACCCTAGTGATGGTAAGCTATAGGTTAGAAAATGAAAAAATATCAATTTTCCAATATTTTGATAAAAGTTTACAAAATTGATAATTATAAGCAATGAAAAATATTTTAGCACATTAATTAATTATTAGTCTAAATTTTAGATAAAATTAGCTATAAAATGTGAAAATAATAGGATGGAGGGAAAAATAATTAAACTAAGGGGGCAAACTATAAATAGGGGAGGGGAGGAATTTGAAAATCATTTATGAAAATTGATTACCTATGTGATTATGGGCTATATTAATTTTAAGTGACTTTGATTTAAGGTTGTGGAGAATAATGGACTATATTCTCATGTACTAGAATTGTAGCAAGTGGGTTAAGAGACATCAGAGGCTAAAAAGGAACAGTCACTTGATAAGTATAATTTTGAGTTTTGCATTTATGTTTTGAGTGCATTTGTTACTTAGGAAAGTTAGATCAAATGATTTATTTATTTTAACATTTGTGAGTTAGATTGTGAAAGCATTTAATTAATTAAATGAAATTGAAATTTTGTTAAAACCTACATAAAATCATTTGAACCAAGATTGAAATTTTTAGGGTGACATTAGAAAACAGGATCAGTGATTTTGCTAATTATTATTGTTGACCAAATTTTGACCCCAAGTCAAAATTGGTCACCCCCTATAGTATTGAAACTTCATAAAGGTGTATAATGATTTTCATGGTCTTTTCATAGTCTCAATTGGTCTTAAATAGTCTCACATGGTCATATTTGTCCTTGTTAAGTGTTGTCTAAGTTATGGTCTTAGGTTCACTTATCTAGTTGTATGGTCAATCACAAGGCCTTCGAGTGGTCAAACACAGGAAAAAAGTATAATATAGTTTATGATCATTATAAAAGGTTATTTTAGGTGTATTTAATGTCATATTGTCATGCTATAATTTATATTTGACTTATATATGCAAAAAATGTTAATTTAGCCACCTTTTGGCCCATTTGGAAGGGTTGGACGTACCACTTCAATAAGATAACATTTAAATAAGATTATAAAAATCCATAGTGTCATAAATAGGTTAAATAAGGTTTAATAATAGTCAAGGTCTGATTGAATATACATTTCAATGCATAATCTTGATAAATAGACACTTTATAAGAACTCTTACAAAATTACAAGATCATTTTTCCAATTAAAAATAGTTTATAAATGTCTCTTGGGATCCTTAAGATCATTTTCCATCTCTAGACTGACTTTCATGTTGAAATAACACTTTAGACTACTTTTATCATCCATCACTACCTTCACAAGCTAAAGAAGGTAAATTTGCATTGAATGGTATAGCAGAGAGAGAGAGAGAGAGAGAGAGAGAGAGAGAGAGAGAGAGAGAGAGAGAGAGAGAGAGAGAGAGAGAGAGAGAGAGAGAGAGAGAGAGAGAGAGAGAGAGAGAGAGAGAGAGAGAGAGAGAGAGAGAGAGAGAGAGAGAGAGAGAGAAATTTAGCCATTTTGAGGGGTCCAAGTAAGCTTGAACTAAGAGGGGCTTATTCCTACACACACACACACACATATACATACATACATACATATATATATATATATATACATATATATATATATATATATATATATATATATACATATACATATATATATATATACATATATATATATATATATACATATGTATATGTATATATATATGTATATATATATACATATGTATATGTATATATATATGTATATATATATGTATATGTATATATATATGTATATATATACATATATATATATATATATTTATATATATATATATATATATACACACATATATACACACACACACACAGATATATATATATATACAGATATATATATATACATATACATATATGTATATATATAGATACATATATATATATATATATATATATATATATACATACATACATATATATACACACACACACACACACAGATATATATATATA